>JAUPFV010000005.1:203920804-204520804 GCA_036936605.1 Limnanthes douglasii subsp. nivea | reverse complement strand
GATAAAGTTTGCTGGAAACATCAATGACAATGGTAGATTTTTCTAATTTTGGTTGTTTCATTTAATTTTTTTTGTTATGAGTAGAAGATGCAAAGAAGCATATGAGAATATAGAAAATTCTATTGGGTTAATTAATGTGGATCGACTTGTAAAAAAGTATTAAGACTGGTTTTTTTATTTTTTGCAAGTATCATCGAAAAGAAGTCGGAAGCCCTTTTTAATTTTTACTCTAAATTTTAATTGTATTTCAAAAGTATGTAGATGTTCAAATTATTATTGATAATATACATTTCTGATTTTGAATAAAATGGCGTCTTTTTTGTTGGTTTTATATATTTTGGTCTTATTTTTGTCTCTTGCATCTGTTTTATCAATGCAAAGAAGCATGACCTATAGAAACATGTTTTTGGTGCCATTTTCCTG
Organism: Limnanthes douglasii subsp. nivea; assembly: GCA_036936605.1. Classification (NCBI taxonomy): domain Eukaryota; kingdom Viridiplantae; phylum Streptophyta; class Magnoliopsida; order Brassicales; family Limnanthaceae; genus Limnanthes; species Limnanthes douglasii. The sequence goes on along the minus strand of JAUPFV010000005.1, from coordinate 204,520,381 downwards.
TAAAATCAATAAAATGAGAAAAAAAAATCAACTATGATAGATGTGAAATCATTGGAAGTTAGATAAGTGATAGATGTGAAATGTATGAAAATGTCAAACCATTGCAAAAGTGATAGATGCGCAACCTTTGCAAATGTTAGCACGAAAGGTAAATTGAAAGATGCGAAACCTATGTTAATGTATAACCACGAGGACACACTAATAGATGCAGATACTATGTTAATGTATAACCAAGACACACTCGTATATGCAAAACCTATACAAACCTGCATTCATAGCAAAAATGATAGTTGCGAAACCTATACAAATGTAACAAAACTTGGGAATTGCATATGCTAAAAATATGGTAACTATGATATATGTTATGATAGATGTTAAGAGATGTTAAACCTAACAAAGTGTGACAAATATCAAATGTCATATGCTAAACCATAATAATATATGTTATAAGAAATAAAAGTAGGTATGATTTGCAGTAACAATAGTAATGTTATTTGGATGCGAAATTGCAATGTTGTTATGCAATAACGAGTATGCATTTGACTGACTTAAAATCAGACTGAAAAACTGATATAAATGAAGAAATGAAAAAGACTATCACACAATACTGATATAAATCACACAAAAATGATATATATGAAGTATATTATCAACAAACTAACTTAAAAACTCAAAAAACAATACTGTTTTTTCAAAAAAAAGTGATCGAACTTACTGTTAGTAGCGTGGATATTATTCTGAAGTAATCGAACTTTTATATTGGAAAATAAACGGGGATAAATGATGAAAGTAGAGGAGAAAACGTCGAACTCTTTTAAGAAGAGAGGGAAATAAATTTAACCGATTTTAAAATCTTCAAACATATAAAAGAAGATAAATTTGAAAGAAAATTAAAGAAATATTTTCAATTTATATTTATAATAGTTTTGGTTAATATGTCTCGTAAGATAAATCTCTCCTTTTGATATTTTACTTTTTTTTTAACGTCCGATATTGTTAAACAAAAGGGTAAATAGCAAACTTAGTGGGACCGGTTCCCGGTCTTTCAAACCCTTTCTTTCTTCTTATAATTACTCGTTACTCTTTCAGAGTTCATACGATCACGATATATTCACACTTAACCTCCCTTCCACCATATTTCGGAATTTAATGAGCCTCCTATTCTTTTACCTCGGAATAGTTGAAGGCATTAAGCCCATAGTCATAGACGTCAGTCTATATGTCATGCATTTACCATAAATTTTGATGACTTTTGTGTTTGTCAGATAGGTGATATGTCGGAATAATTAATTATGATGATAATGTATGTACTTATTAATCAACAGCTGCGAACCATAACCAATAAAAGTATGGACAAGGCAACTGCTTCATTAACTTTTAAAACTTGTACACCCCACGTATATTCTACTAGCGATTTATTCAATTAGATTGATAGTTAAAATATCACGTAAGAATTGTATATTTGTTACTATTTTAAAAAACACATTCGCATCCACGATGGTAACATTTCTAAATTACAATGATGTTATTTTAATTGGATGACATCCACGATTAGGTTTTAGGGAAATATGTTTCGTTTTTGTTGGTACATTATACTAAATAGAAAAAAAAAATTATAAGTTTTTAGAAGGTTGAGCTAAGTTAATTAAAAAATGTATCTGATTTATATTTGATTTTTTTGGCACCAAGCTAACTTTCAAGTTTGATTAAATTACAAACTTTCATTAATTTAAAAAAAAAACATTAAGTGTATTTTAAATTTATCGAAACCTAAAATATCCTAACATACTAACATTATCATAAAAACATTTTTATTTAATAGATTTAACTTCATATTGCTACAAATTTCTAAAGTTCTTGAAAATCTCGTTGAACATTCAAACATTATACATAAAAAATAATACTAAATAAATACAGTAGGTTAATATTTCCACAAATAACAAAAAATTGATAATTTTTTGGAACAAATTATTAAAAAAAATTGTAGTTTAAAAAAAACAACCATAAGTACTCAATGTTATGCACCTATGGTGCACAACTTCGATGGTGCGGGCCTTACACACCATCAGTACCAAGCTTACACACCATAGGTGTTGTGCACTTAGCACCTATATGGTACACAACACTAGCACCATAGGTGCTAGTGTTTTTTTACAATACAATCTTTTTAAAGAGAGAAATGAGTGTTAGAGAGAAGTGTTGGAGAAAATAGGGTGGATGTGGTTTAGTAAAAAAAACTCTGTAAATACCCCCAAATTTATATTTTGGTCCAAAAATGGTGCGTTTATACCAAATAAAGTTGAACTCAAAATCGGATGAAGTTAGATCCGTTTTTGATATATATAACCTTACCCTTTATTAAATAAAAAATGTTTTTTAACATAATATTCTTTAACCCCAAATATTTAATCAACTGACATTTCATGTAAACCTATTTTACGTTTAATATTTTTTATATAAAAAATTCAAATCTATATAGCACGACAATCTAGCATAAAATATAAAATATATATTTAATACGAGTTTAACATTTATTTAAAGTAGCGAATTTATATATGTTGGTAACAAAAGACATCAATCATGGTTTATTTGTTCCAAAAAAAATTGTGGTTTAGGATTTGATTAAGTTTTTGGTTAAAGAAGAGGTGCTCCGAGCATGTAAGAATTAAGGGACCTATTTAGTTTCTTATGTTCCCATTTTTTATTTTTATGATTGTTTTTTTCATTTCAATTTTGTTATTTTTTGTTTTTGGCTATTAAATAGCCAGTTTTAGTTACTAATTAAATTATTGTAGTTTTTATCTAAATATAACTAATCTAAAGCCAACAACCAGGTATCAGAGTCATTTAGTTAAAACACCCAAGAACGATGGTGAATCGACTAATTTTGGGCAACCAATATACTAAAATTCGATGGAAATTATGATAATTAGAGTCTCATTATGAAATTCGATCAAATGAATATTTTGATGTTGTGAAAGATGTAATTGATGAACCAATTAACGAAGAAAGGATGATCGAAGCACAAAAGACGATCATTGCGCGACGCAAGATTAAATGATTTGAAAACGAAAAATTATTTGTTCAATGTCATTGACAAATTAATTCTTAAGATGATAACTTTGAAAAAAACGTCAAAGCAGTTGTGATATTCTATGAAAACTAAATATAAAATAAATGCAAGAGTGAACCGTGCGCAATTACAAACCTTGAGGAGAATGTTTGAATTGCTGGAGATGAAAAGTGGAGAATCCATATCGTTTACTTCACAAGGGTAATGGTCGTAACAAAAGACATCAGAAATTGTGTGGATGATATGCAAGATGTCAAAATTATAGAAAAAATCTTACGAACTATGACTGAAAACTTCAATTACATTATGTATTCAATTGAAGAATAAAAAATATTGATATTTTATTAGTCGATACCTTACAAAGCTCATTACTTGTTTGTGAGAAGAAAATGAAAGATCCAAGAATGTTAGAAGAAGAGCAGGTGCTCAAAGTTTCATATGAGGATTGAAATGTAAGAAATTGAGGAAAAAAGGGACGAGAAAGAGACACAGGTAGATTTAAGGGCACAATTCTTATGTTTTCACAAACTTGGACATTTTCAATACGAATGTCTGATGGAGGAGAAAACGAATTTTCCAGAGATTGGAGAATAAGAAGGGGATGCGATGTGAATGGCGTACACATCAGTTATAGAGGAAATAACATGCGTGTGGTTTCTTGATTTAGCTTATTTCCAACCACATGACTAGAGATAAATCATCGTTTTTGAAGCTTGATGAAGATTTTTGATGCTAGGTAAAACTTGGAAAAAAAATCTGTTCTTTCGAAGATTGGAATAAGTGATGTAACTTTAAGTTTCAATGAAAGTACTCATGTCATTTTATATGTATATCTAATACCAAAGTTAACGAGTAATCTGGTAAGCTTGGGACAACTTGTATAAAAATTATGCGAGATTTTGATACATCGTGAAGTATGCAAGCTTTATCATCCGAAGTTGGGTTTGGTTAAGCAATCAAAGATGGCCGAGAACGAACTGTTCAAGATATTGGCATCAAAAGATAATTCGTTTACGACTGAGAAATGTTTGAATTTAACAACAATGGACAAACTGCAACTTTGGCATTGAAGATATGAGAACTTAAATTAAAATGGTTTAAAAACTCTGAAATATCATAATATAGTCAAAGGGAGACCACATTTGAGCACCAAAGAAGCTAAAAAATTTATGTTTGTTTCTTGGTTGGCAAGAAACGTCGTGAGAGCATCCTTAAGAGGAGCTTTTAGCGTTTGTCATTGAAGTTGCAGCTAGTACATTCTGATATTAGTGGACCAATTTATCCAGCATCAGTGTCACAAAAAATATATTCTTACTTTCATTGATGACTTTAGCCGAAATGTATGAATATATTTGTTGTCACTAAAGTCATATGCTTTTATGTTATTTACTGGATTCAAGAATCCGATGGATAAAGAGATTCAAGAAATAATGACATGTCTATAAACAGACAGATATAGTGAATTAACTTCAAATGAGTTCAATGAATTTTGTAAGGAAACTGGGAATAACAGATAACTCACTAACAGTTTTATTCTGCAAAAAACAGAGTTGTTGAGTGTAAGAATCGAGCAATGATGAATATGGTGTGGTGTATTATGAATGATAAAGCAGTTCCTAGGAAGTTATGGATGAAAGCAGCAAAGTGGGTTGTATATGTGTTGAATCGTAGTCCAAATTTTGTGATATAATAAAATTCTCTTGAAGAACTGTGAAGTGTAATGAAGCCTATAGTTGATTACTTCATATTTTTTGGTTGCATCACTCATGTCCATGTTACAGAGAGAAAAGGATGATACAACTTGAAGATAAAAATTAACATATGTATGTTAATCGAAATAAACAGTGAGTCCATGGTCTATCGATTATATAGCCCAACAGCAGAAAATGTTATTGCAAGTAGGAATGTCACCTTTGAATAAGAGAAAAACTCGGATTGCAGACATAAAACAAATTAATTATAGGTTAAGAAATTAATCTAGAAAGATATAAAAATCGAATCTAAGGATAAAAAATGGTTAATGAGCTTAAAACATAGCAGATAAATTAAAGAGAAAGTTTTCACTCCAATACACTCTTAGGCTTCAGGGAATCAGAGGAATACAGACTTATTTGCCAGATTACACAGATAACCTATGGAAAGTGATAGATTCAAAACATATGCAAATGTGAAAGCGGAATACCCTATGATATCCCGTGACAAAATTTCGTAGCCAAAGTGCCTGATTGGATGCCAAAGTCCCGTGACAAAATTTCGTAGCCAAAGTCCTGAGTCGGAATACCCTATGACATCCAGTTTATCTGACTTCTTATATGTTAACTTGTGATGTTTTGTTTGTTGCAAATACCGGAGAACTCTTTTGACTGCTTTCCAGTGTTTTATCCCTAGATTACTTACGTACCTCCCAAACACACCCACCACAAAAGCAATATCTGGTCGTGTACAAACTTGAGCATACATCAGACTTCCAAAAGCCGAAGCATATGGAACCTTTTGCATTTCCTCAGTCTCAAGTTTTATCTTTGGGCATTGCTTAAGGCTAAACTTTTCACCTTTTGATATAGGGGTTTCTTTTATTTTGTTGTTAGCCATCCCGTAATGTTGTAACATACTCTCAATATTTACCTTTTGTGATAAACTCAAAATTCCATGGGATCGATTCCTATGAATTTGAATTCCTAACACAAATGATGCATCACCAAGATCTTTCATATCGAATTTGTCTGAAAGAAATTTCTTGGTCGTATGTAACAATTCTTTATCGTTTGTGGCCAATAATATGTCATCAACATACAACACTAGAAATATGAATTTACTCCCACTAAACTTTTGATACACACAATCCTCCACTGAATTTATCTCGAAACCAAATGAGACAATAACTTCAAGGAATTTGTGATACCATTGTCGAGACGCTTGCTTGAGACCATAAATGGATTTCTTTAGTTTGCATACCATCTACTTTAGATCACCGGAGACAAAGTTTTCAGGTTGTAACATATAGATCGTTTCCTCAATGTCTCTATTAAGAAAAGCGGTATTTACAACCATTTTATGGAGCTCAAGGTCGAAGTGTGCAACTAATGCCATGATTGTCCGAAAAGAATCCTTCGAAGAAACTGGAGAGAAGGTTTCTTTAAAGTAAATCTCTTCACGTTGAGTAAAACCCTTAGCTACAAGTCGTGCTTTATGCCTCTCCACATTACACTTACAATCCCGTTTGGTTTTAAAAATCCATTTACAACCAATCGGCTTATTTCCTTCAGGTAATGGAACAGGCTCCCATACCGCGTTATCTTGCATTGATTTAAACTCTTCGTTCATTGCTTTAATCCATAAGTGAGAATCCGAACTTTTCATGGCATCACGAACACTTAAATGATCGTTTTCTGTTGAACCATAAAATTCTTCATCTTCTTGAAGATACACTATATAGTCTGAAGATATAACGCTCTTTCTTTCTCTAGTAGATCTACGCAAAGGCATAATTTCTTCATTTTGTACTTGAACTTCTTGAGGAGGTAGAGTTTGTTCTTCTTGAACAACTTCATTTTGCTCCATTGGAACAACATCCATAGGAGGAAGATTAACATCATCTTGAGTATCTATATGTTCTAACGAATGTGAAGTGATGATTGGCCTTCTAATTACCATATCATCATCTGACACTATAGTATCATTATTAGAACCTTCATGAATCTCTACTGATTCTTCCTCAAAATGAATATTCGTTACTAAATTCTTCCCCCCAAACTCTATATCCTCAAAGAATTTCGTTGTACCCGTCTCAAATATATATTCTTTGTGGAAGGATCATAAAACTTAAAACCTCTACTGTGCTCGGGATATCCGATGAAATAACTACTAACCGTTTTGGAGTCCAATTTCTTTTCATTCGGCCTATAAGGCTTCGCTTCAGCTGGATATCCCCAAACATGTAAATGTTTTAAACTAGGTTTACGCACATTCCAAAGTTCATACGGTGTCTTAGTAGTTTCTTTCGTCGGAACTCTATTAAGTAGGTAGGTCGCACATTTTATTGCTTCTCCCCAGAGTGATATAGGTAATGTTGAATGACTAATCATACTTCTTACCATATCCTTCAATGTACGGTTTCGTCTCTCAGATACTCCATTCATGTTGGGCGAACCCGGCATCGTATACTGAGGGACTATCCCATACTCCTCTAGGAACTTTGCAAATGGTCCATGACGTTGTTCACCTGAACCATCATATCTCCCGTAGTATTCACCACCACGGTCCGATCTGACGCACTTAATATCTTTACCAAGTTGTTTTTCAACTTCGGTCTTAAATACTTTGACCTTGTCAATGACCTCTGATTTTTCGTGAATAAGATATAGATACCCATATCGTGAAAAGTCGTCAATGAAAGATACAAAATATCGTTGGCCGTTCCATGATGCTGTAGGGAACGGACCGCGGATGTCTATATGTATCAAATCCAAGACCCCTTTTGCTCTGTATGCATCTAATCGTTTCACTTTGGTTTGTTTTCCTTTTATACATTCAACGCAAACGTTGAAGTCCAAAAAATCCAGTTCACTTAATAAACCTTCTGAAATAAGATTTTTAATTCTATTTCTAGAAATGTGACCTAATCGCTTGTGCCAAGGTTTTGCTGATTTTTCCAGTTTACAATTTAGTTTTCCAGGTACATCTACATTCATTATATCTCTGTGATCTTTTATAGTATCCAATAAATACAAGTTATCATTTGCTATTAAATTTCCAGAACCAACAACATTACCATGTAAATAAAGACATAAACTTTCATTTCCAAATAGACAAGAATAACTTAATTTGTCCAACAACGGCAAGGAAATTAGGTTCCTTCGAAAAGAAGGTACATACAATACGTCTTTTAAATACAAAAAATGTCTACTAGTAAGCAACAAACAAAAATCACAAATTGAATGAACTAAACACGAACTGCCATCATCTGTATAAATGGATGTTTCACCATCACTCAGGCTTCAGTTTCTTATCATACCCTGCAAAGAAATACAAACATGAGTTGTTGCAGCTGTATCAACCTACCAAGTATTTCTCGGCACTTAAACTAAATTGATCTGAGAACAGACCATAGAAGTGAAAATACCTTTGGCTTTCATCATAGCCCTCCATTTTTCACATTCTTTCTTAAAGTGCCCCGGTTTCTTGCAATGGAAGCAACGCCCTTTACCAGACGCACCCATATGCTTCTTTTATCCCGAACCGGATGCATGTGCATCTGAACCTTCATATTTTCTCTTGATTACCTTATCCACTTGAGCTTTCACCATTTGCACTTCTGGATGTTCATGCTTCATCTTTTCCTCCTCTTGCGCTGCCTGAGAGATGAGCTCATTAAGAGTCCATTTCTCGCGCTGACAGTTATAAGAAGTTTCGAAGTTCTTATACTGAGGAGGGAAAGAGTGAAAAGCAAAGCTTACCACAACATCTTCCGGAAGGTCAATCTTAAGTGCTTTCAATTTGGAAGCGATGTTTGACATTTCCAAGATGTGCTCACGAATAGTCCATTTGCCACGATATTCATGGAAGCTAGCTTAATAAGCAGCGTCTTAATCTCTACTTTATCGTTCTTGGCAAAACATTTCTCTATCTCTTCTAGAAACATTTTCGCATTAGTGATCTCAGGTGGAACTGCACCACGGAATTCTAATGGAATTGCTTGTTTCATGATCCCTAGACTTATCATGTTCGACTTTTCCCACGTCTCTGACTCTTTCTTCTCTGTAGGAAAACTGTTATCAGTCAGAGATTTAGGTTCATCTAACCTTAATACTAAGTCGTAATCATGGCACATCAAGTGCAGCAACATATCTTCTTTCCACAACTCAAAGTTGCTCCCATTAAGTATGGGTGCCTTTTTGCCTTCCCGGTTATAGAGATACGAATTTGCTAACATAACAAACAACAAACAATAAATAGCCAAAAAACATCACTTAACATATAATCTCCATAATAGTTAACAAATAAACATAGCATAATAAAACATACTCTTACAACATCAATAAGATACCTTTGGGCAAACATATTAATTTGTATATGTATGAGTTTGAGCATAATTAATGTTGATCCTACTAATTGACTTAAATAAGAAAATCTTCCTTTGGACCGATTTTCCTAGTTCAATTTTCTTAATGATCAATTCACAAATAATTATCTCGTGTCTAAGATTAACTATGTCAAACTTTAACCTTCCTTTGGGCCGATTAAATTTGCATACTTGTCAATCAAAAACTTGTCAAAACTCTAAAATAATTAATTCAGCAATAGGGATCACTTTGGCGATATATTGAATCATTAATTATTTATCCAAGTTCGGACAACTTAAAACATGCTAATTATTTAAAAAAAAATACTATACGACTACCTATTCACTTAATATCCAAACTATTTCGTAGTCTATATCTAAATTTAATAAAATTAAAATTAGACCTTAAACTTATTATATTATAATATAATACTTAATATATATATCTAAATGTATAAACACCAAACTTATATTATAATATAAGTTTAAAGACATAATTAATATACCGTCTAAATAACTTTGCAGTTTATATAGTTGAGAGCTTATACTAACTAAGTGCGGCACGTCTTTTAATGTGCAATTAACACAATTAACGCGCAATTAACACAATTAACGCACGATGTCTAATGCACGTACAACAACGGTTAGTGTATTTAGTAGCGGTTTATGCAAAAATATCACACATAACTTTTTTTAGGCTACCAGTTAATTTCATAATTACATAATTACATGTCACATCTCGCACGTACAGCACACGTCCTTGTTAGCCTTTTTAATTTTATAATTATATTAAACTTAATAAGTTTAATACTGGACACATACCAATACTGCTATGGTATTTATATATATTAAATAACAATTTAAGATACACGTTTCGCGGATACTTACGTGCTATTTAATTTTAATTCGATTAAACTTAATAACGACGATTACTGCACTTTCATTTCTAATATGTTTACATTTGAGTTTTAAGCCTCTTCAGCATAATAATCGAGATGGAGTCATGGAAATTTCTACTTAATATGCAAATTATTAACAAAACCTTTTCTATTGTTATTTAACTTACCCATATATAAACGGTTGACTTGCTTAAACATGTTTTTAATCGACTACCGAATCGATTCAAATATTAATGAATACGCACTTTTAATAGAAATCAACAAGTATCAAAGAATATAAATTCATAATCTGAAAAACTAAGAATTTAACTTTATGGTGGCTCTGATACCACTTGTTAGAAATACTTTTCGGATTTCTAATATACTTATTGAACCACGAAGTTAAATCATCCTGTAATAATGCGGAAGAAATAACTTATAGGATGTAGACATTCTTTGATCTTCATATTCCTAACTTGAAGCAGATGATCCGCGATCCTTTGCTAGATTATGATTCTTCTAAGAGATGGCAACCAAAACACAATTTTGTAATTAATTCGAAGGAAGAATCAATTCGTTTTTCTTAGAGGATTTTTATTTCTGTATTTGATCTCGTGCCTTTTAAGAATGAGAAACTCATTCTTATATAGAACTTAAATGAGAAAAACGGTTCTTCTCTTTTAACCGTTTGTAACTTCTAGACAGTTACTTAATGAAGACCATTCCTTATTAAATTGTCACCCTTAGGGACCATAATCCGGTATTATTTTGTTTTACAAAATAACCCCAAAACTTTACGTTTTGCTTAAGTTGTTTATTTCTGAATCTAATCCTTCACAGTATTCGAAATTAAACCTGGTATCTATACAATTACCTCCATGATACATATTTTATCTACTAGTCCGTTCTTTTCTTTATGATTACTTTTATTGGACTAATATTAACGATAGTTCGATACATCGATAAAACATGTGACGATCCAACTTAATGGAGAAATTCCAAGAGAGAAACCTATACAAACCTGCACTTATGGTAAAAATGATAGCTGCAAAATCTATACAAATGTAATAAAAGCAAGTCTGATTTGCAGTGACAATAGTAAGGCTACTTGGATGCAAAATTGCAGGACTGCAATGCAGTTAGTATGAGAGAGACGCGAGTAAGCCGTATGACTGACTAATGATCGGACTGTAAACTGATATAAATTAAGAAACTAAGAAGACTATCGCCCAAAATGATATATGTGAAGTATATTATCAACAAACTAACTAAAAAACTCAAAAAATCCATGGCAATAAAAAACTCAAGGTTTCTGAAATGTGATAGAATCATACTGATTTTTTTAAGAAAAAGATGATCGGACTTACTGTTTTTAGCGTTGATATAGTTATAAAGTAGTTGAATCATGAATCAGAAACTGAACAACGGGAAATCAAAGACTTTATCGGTGAAACGTCGAACACTGTTTAAGGTAGAAAGTCGAGAGTCTGATGAAGAAGGTAGAGAGGTAGGAGGAGATAGAAAGAAGTTCGACCCATTTTAAAATCTCTATTTATATCGAGGATAAATTTGGAATAAAATTAGTCAATTTTTGTAGGCCTTTATTTGTAATAGTTTTGGTTAATGAGGCTTATATGGTAAGTCTCTCTATAGGGAAATGTTATTTTCTCCATCAATTTTTTTATTTCCTCCGTAGGATAGTCATGTTTTTTTGCTTTTGTTATTTCTTTTATAAAAAAAATTCAGTTATACCCTTATTTAAACTTAGATTTCTAAGTCATTTACGTGAGATTCATCTTTTTTTCTTCCTCTCATCCTATATTTACTCTTCAGGTTGTTTTCAAAACCTAACTCACTCTAATAATGGGTTTTCCGTAATTGGGGTTTAGATTCGTTGACAAAATCGAAAGTTTTTTTTTCTAAATCCAAAATTTTCACGAATCGACAAATTTAGATATGTGAATTAGAAAAAAAAACATATATGATTTCTTCGTAGTTACAGTTTGTGTCTTTTTTGTTGTTTGGTTGATTTGATCTCTTCAGATTTTCCGTTCTAAATATTATTATTTTTGGAAAATAATATAAAATAAAATTGTGTATCCCAAATGAGGTTTAAAATGAGTTACGAAGGAAATAAAATACATGAATTAATATCATCAAAATACAAATATAAAATTGAATTAAAGCTAATATTGTAAAATCACGTTTTGAATCTCTTTTCAAAATTTTGGATAGAAAAAATAAAAAAAAATTATAGAGGAATTAACAGTTGCCCTCCGTATACTGAGATAGCCGTGGTTAAAATTAGAAAAGTATTTTTCTTTTCGTTGAATTGAATGATAGTAGCATGTTCCGCCCAACCATGAATTTTCTTCGTGGGCCTTGGTGTTCCTGTGTTATAAATGCAGGCGTTGATTTCAAAGCACCAACATTAACCATACCCACATATATTAATACTACAGCTTGGTAGAAAACTTATTACATACAACAGAATTCTTTATTTCCTTGACAACAAATGCCTTAAAATAATGGGAAATTCCCTGAAGAAGAGTTGTGTGAATGTGATGCTGCACCAAGCAGACAAAAAAGGAGATGCAAAAGAGACGAGGAGGCATGAGATTACAAGTAAAGTGAGAGTTAAGATTGTTATGACCAAACAGCAACTTAATGAGTTTAAAGAGAAGGCTCAAGGTGGAGATCGTGAACTGGGTGTGTTGATCTTTAAAGAATATTGTTGTAAAGACGGTGGGTTAGTGAAGGCAACTCATCAAAATGTATTACAAGATTGTTCTATGGTAAGAAGTTTGAGTACTATAAAGGAAGAGTAATGATTAGACTCATTTACATGTAGGAAGTCAGATACTTATGGTAGTAGAAATATATCTTATGTCATGTCGTAGATGGTGTGTTCTAGTGGTGTTTTTTTTATCTTTATCATATATTGTGGTTTTTGTTAAGGTGATGAGATTAACTAATGTTTGAACGAGTACAATCGTTTTTTATTGAGTCTTTTTAGAAGACTAAATATTTATGATATGAAATATTTGAAAGTTGTCTTTTCTTTTTATCGGTAATAATAAAAAATTGTTATAGGAGCTTTTTAGATTCGATGTTAATTATATTTTGCATGATAAATAAGAATGAGACGGATGTTCTTTTGACTAATGGTAAATACATTTTAAACTAATGTCTGATATTTTGTTTGGATTCATTCCAAAAAAAAATTGGATGGGCTAGTTTAATAAGCTATTTTTTAACAATGTTTGTTTTTATTTGAATGATGTTGCCAGTTTTTTCAATCAGTTATTTACGGTTCTTTTAATTTATAGGATATCCAGCTAAATTTAACTTACATATAATTGATAAACAAACTAATAGAATGTAAGTCGATTAAATCAAGCGAATGTAAGTCGATTAAATCAAGCAAAAGAAATCTAAAATTTGGAGGAGATTACTCTATAAAATAAATTATATAACCTTATATCACTTGGATACTAGGTGAATGTAATATGGAATTTTGGTAAGACAAATAGTTTAGGGATAAACCATTAATCAATATGATAAATGAGGGTAACACTGATTGGTATGTTAAAGATAATATGAAAAACTACTGGTTGAATGGATCATGGGACTTAAATAAATTAAATCAAAGTTTTACTCCTTCTCACATTAAATTGATTCTTAATCTCTCAATCCACAATGATCAAGAGAACATAATATTATGATCACTAGATAATATAGGTAGCTTCGATACTATATTAACTTGGAACAAACTAAGGCATACAAGTAATCCCTCAAATCATTTTTATAAGATTTGGCACAATAGTCTCCGAACCAAATATTTATTTTTCTATTGAAATTAATGAAAGGTTGGATCTCAGTGTATAGAAACCTAAAAAAAACATTTTGAAATGGCTTCCAAATGTCAAATTTGTCATAATATAGAAACAACAAATCATGTTTATGTTAATATCCCAATGGATTGGTTTGTTTGGTCATATTTACTTGGAATCTTTTATCTAAACATAGGTAATTACATGATTATACACCATCCGTTCTAATCAACCAACAAATCTATTCATATTAGAACAATAATCCCTTCAATAGTTTGCTAGTCTATATGACACTTTAGGAATAAAGAAAAAATTGATAATCAAACAATATCTTCAACATTTATATTAGACAAAATAAATTTCATATTATCTATACTAGATCATGCTTATGATTTGAAGAAGAATATTTGGTTAGGTGATACACACATTGCTAATAAACTTGGCTGCTACTTCAATGTTGATAACTCAAGTAAATGTAAGTTCTTGAAATTGATACAACCCACTGAAAACAGACTTGAGTTAAATTCAGATGGCTCTCATTTGCCAAATGGTGAATCCAGTGGTGCTCGGCTTATCAAAGATGAATATGGTGATGTTTTAATTGCTTATGGAATGTTATATGATAAACAAAACCCTTTAATTACATAATGTAGGGCTGTTTTAGATGGTCTTATAATATGTAATAAAAGTAATTTAAAAAATGTTGATATTGAATCAGATTCAACCATTTTAATTGTTATGCTGGCCAAAGGATTTGGTACTTGGTATTTGAACTCATTAATAGAATGTAAAATTCTTATTTTACTTACCAGGTCATCATGTAAACTCTTAAGTATATCATAGAAAGAGATTGTGACTTGAAGTCAGTGACTCTTTCAATGTTGGCTAAAATGTTTTGACTTATTTTGTTTGAGACAATAAGACTTGACTTATCCCTATTAATAGATTGGTCATGAATATCTTGATAATTGCTTATGAAGGTTTTCAATTTATTAATGTTGATAATTGAACCATTTGTGAAGATGACAAAGTCATCTGCAAATGTAAGGCAGTTAACAACCATATCACTTCTTGTTTTGAATTTCATTGATGAATTTAGATTGAATAGTTGATTAATATCTCTTATAATGCATTCCTCAACTATAATGAAAAGGCTGGGAGAGATTGGATCCCTCCGACTTACTCCATTGAGGCCTTTGAAGTAGCCTTTCAGCTATCCATTTATTATTATAGATAAGAAACCATATTAAATTCCCTTACTTATAAGATATATAAAACTGTTGTGAAATCCAAAGGCTTTCATAACATTGAAGATAAAGCTAAATGGTATTTTATCACATGCTTTGGTCATGTTAAATTTTAATGGAATATTTACACCCATTGAATTTATGTTTAAGTCATAAATGATTTCTTGTGAAATGAGGCTATGCTCATGGATGCTTCTTCCATGAACAAATACTCCTTGTTATTCAAAGATTATTTTAGGGAGGATATTCATTAATCTATCATACAATATTCTAGATATTATTCTATTAAAAATAGAACAAATACTAATAGGTCTATAGTCTTTCATGTTTTTTAGGTTTTCTATTTTGGGAATCAAGCAGATGGTTGTTGAAAATATTCTATTTGGAGTAGGATTACCCTTAAAGTCAATTACAGATAAGTGTAAATCATTTTGAATTATGGACCAACAAGTTTAATAAAGGTTGCATTGAACACATCAGGGCCAACACCATTATTAGATGATAGACTTTGAATTGTCTTATGGATTTCTTCTTTTGTAGGAATGTTAAAGAGAATTTGATCATCTTCATAATTTATTAGGCTATGGATGACATTGAGAGGATTCTCTTCTCAATGTCATCTATGAAGTCAGAGAGGACTATATTGCAGTTTAATTTCAAGAAACATATAAGAATTATCTTCTTTTTTTTCTAAACAATATTAATTGCTACCTTTTCCTTCAAGAGACCTTCATTGAATGAGTTTAAAGAATACTAAATGTCATTTAGATTCATAGGTTCATTTAACATAAAAATATGGGACTACCGCCATTTTTTCATAAAATTCGATACAATTGATAACATTAAGACCTTCTGGAAAAGAACTGTTAGACAATAGAAATATTTTCTTTATGAATTCTAAAATGGATGCCTGATTTTAACCCTACACGGGAGTCACCTTTGACTCATGTTTGGATTTCCTTGCCCAAGGTTCCAGAAATGTTATATAACTCAGATTCTGTCAACTATATTGCCAAAACTATTGGTATACCTTTGGCAGTATGGGTGCCTCATAAGTTTAAGGAAACCTTTAATCATTGTAAATCTTGGCTCACTGCAGATGTGTCAAATAATTTTCCCCAAAAAGTTTGGATAAGTTATGGGGAAAGAGATGTTTATTGGTAGTATATCATCTATGGTGATAAACCTGCCTATTATAAAACTTACAAACATTTTGGTCACAGTGATCTCCACTGTAAAAAAAAGATAACATAAGATCAAATTTAACTTACCATAAGAACCCTAATTCTGTAGAACAAATAACCAAAATAAATCACCGATAAGAAAAAACTAAAGATATATGGTAAAAAAAAGGTAAAATCAGTAATAGTTGATCTAAACCTTAAAGAATCAGAAAATATTGAAACAAAAGACTCAATTCAAATTGATAAAAATGAAAATTTTCATCAATCTGCCTCATTAAAATTTGGCTCAATCTCAAAAATAAAGAATCCAACCCATACCAAATCAAGTAACAATAAATCAATCTCTCCTCAAGATGATCATATTCAATCTAAATAAGATAATGTCTTAATTTTAAACCAATAAATTAAACCTCCTCATGTTTCTAACAGATATGTGATTAAAGCAATTCAATACATCAACCTTGGAAACACATTCAGTATATTCAGTCAGGAAGAGAACTCTGAAACTCATAAAATTAGACCATCAATCAGCCTTACAACATCACTAATCAAGCCAAAATCATAAAAAACCACCCAAAAAATGTTACCAAAAAACCAAACCCAAAATTAAAAGTTTAAAAGTTTAAAAGGTAACTTAATAAAAATACTATGAATTTCAAAGGATCAAACAAATCATCAACTTCCAAATCTAAATAACCATAAACATACTAAACTGGAATGCAAGAGGTGTAAGCAACCAAGGCACTATAAGAAGAATAAAATTTATAGTCAAACATGAAAACATAGATTTCATTACTCTCCAAAAACCAATGATCTCTACTATTAAAATTGACAAAATAACAAATAAACTTGGCTTTGAAACTAACTCTACAAACCCAATAACAAAATATGGTTATTATATAAAAACAATTCTAAAATTCATATTCTTAATAATAATGATCAGTTTCTGCATACAATGATGACATACCCTTCTTCTAACAAAGAAGTTATGGTCACTATTGTTTGTGCCAAATATACCAGATCCCAAAGACTACCTCTTTGGGATCATTTGACACAATTTCTGAAAACAATGCATTGTCAATTTATAATTCATACTAAAACTGTAATTGCTTAATAGGATTTTCGTTTGTAGGGGTTTTTGGTGAGAAACATGTACTAAGACTTGGTGTCCTATCTCCTTCGAATGAACTAATGTCTAACATTATCATTGTGCCTTCAATATTTTTTCTCTGCCCACAAATGTTTAAGTTTTCCAAACAACTAGATGTACCCCCATCTTTCACATTGTAAGAATACAACGTTCCACACCACTTACATTTCCTCTTTTGCACTCCACACAGCATCGTAACGAAAGTCTGAGTGGGAGACAGAGCATTTAGAGAATGGTTATCATTTTTATAAAGTCTGAGTGTTCTTTTAGTGCAAGCTTAGCTAACCAGTCTGCGGCAATATTCTACTCTCTATAAATATGTTTAAGGGTCGTTTGAGATTTAATTAAGTTTCTACAACACAATATAACTTGTTCTAAATGCCATGGATATTTGCCTCGAGCTAACATGTTAAACAGTCCTAAAGAATCTATAGCGACCGGACATGTCCGGAAGAATGTCTAAATGGTCGGTCGAATTAGGCGATTTTGACATCAATTTTGAGCCACGGACGGCCGTCAAAGGGCAAGTTCTAGCTGACTTTTTGGTAGAGTTTCACTCCGAGCGTCCAGATCAGGATACACATTCAGAAGAGACCGGACCAAATGAGTGGACCATCCGTACCGACGGAGGGGCAAATGTCAATGGCTGCAGGGCGGGCGTGCAGATAGTCACCCCAACAGGCATCAATATGCACCAAGCTATCCGGTTCTGTTTTCCTACCTCTAACAATGAAGCCGAATATGAAGCTGCCCTGGCTGGACTTAGGCTAGCGCAAGTGTGTGGAGCAAGGAAAGTACGTTTAGTTAGTGACTCCCAGCTTCTGATAAATCAAGCCTCGGGGGTTGCGGAAGCAAGGAAAGAGCATCTGGTCCAATACTTAGCAGCGCTGAGGGTACTAGCTGCCTCGTTTGTCAAAATCACGTACGAACACATCCCGAGAAGCGAGAACATGGTGGCGGATTCCTTAGCAATGACGTCCTGCTCAAGTAATCACCCCTGGATAACCGAGCAAGAAAATTAGTCCATCATCAGACGGCAGGAGCTTGATAACCGACCCGAAATCGCCTGCCAAGTTTCATCAGTCGCAATATCGGATTGGCGGCGGGATATCATCGTCTTCCTAGCCGAAGGTCGACTACCCGGTGATGGCGCTTCGGCTAGGAAGTTTCGTAATAAGGCCCGAGGTTACGTGCTATTAGGCAACGTACTATACAAAAAATCATTCAGCCACCCTTTGCTCAGATGTCTAGGGGTCCACGAGTCGCAAATAATTGTATCCGAACTACATGACGGTAAGGGAGCGACACATTGTGGCTACAAGGCCCTAATTAGAAGGATTTTTCTTGCGGGGTTTTATTGGCCTACGATAACAGCGGATGCACGGCAGATAGTGAAAACTTGCGACACATGTCAAAGATTCGTAAACGCGATAAATGTTCCCGCAACTCCTCTAGAGTCCATATCCGAGGGACTACCTTTCGACCGATGGGGAATCGACCTTGTCGGACCACTACCAATGGCATCTGGCGGGAGACAGACAATCGTGGTGGCAGTGGACTATTTTTCCAAGTGGTTCGAAGCTGAGCCGTTATCAGCTACTAAGACTAAGGACATAATCAAGTTTATCTGGTCCAACATATGTTGTCGGTTCGGGGTACCCCAGAGGCTAACCATGGATAACGTACCACAGTTCGACAGCGGAAAAATGAAAGCTTTTTGCACAACTCACAGGATCAGACAATGTTTCTCCGCTCTATTCCATCCTCAAGCAAATGAGCAGGTCGAAGTCACCAACCGAACCATTCTGGATAGACTCAAAAAGAACCTCGAAGGAAAGGCTGGTAAATGGCCGGACTACCTACAATAGGTGTTATGGGCCTACCGAACCACCCCTCGGACGGCAACGCAGGAATCACCTTATGCTCTGGTGTATGGTTTGGATACGGTCACTCCGGCAGAGTCCATTTTTCCATCTTTCAGAATCGGGACCTACGATGAAAACACAAACGAAGACAACAGACGACTCGCTCTCGATCTTATAGAAGAGAAGCGCAGTCGCGCTCAGTTGAACTCTCTGCACTATCAGACCTTGATGAGAAGTCGGTACGCATCTAAAGTACGCCGTCGGGAGTTTAAAGTCGGTGACAAGGTTTTGAAGCGTGTCTTTCTGCACACCAAAGACAAAAGCCTCGGCAAGCTCGCCCCGAACTAGGAAGGACCATACAAAATTATAGAAAAAATCAAGAGCGGAACATATCGTCTGCAAAACAAGCTCGGACACCCTCTAAGACTGCCATGGAACATCGAACATCTGAAGCTGTATTTAGAATAATTTTAAATGCCTGTAATTCGTTAAACGTGGTTTGTAAGAACTTGTTGGTCGGGGATGCACTTTCTCCTACCTCGGTGGCGTGAGAAGGTTTTAATGAGGCATCATAAACACACGACCCCCTTTGACGGAATTAATCTAAATTTCCTTTTGCCTCCATATCTTTGGAGTGTTACAAACTTGGTCAGCTGACGAGCTGATCGACGTCTGTTCCTACTAATCTTGATTGATCTATATTTTAAATTTCCCGACCTTATGGGAAATGTTTCAATTTTACATTGATCTACAGAACCTTCATAGGTTTTTCAGTGTCTACACTGATCTACATCTTAAATTTCCCGACCTTATGGGAAATGTTTCAATTTTACATTGATCTACAGAACCTTCATAGGTTTTTCAGTGTCTACACTGATCTACATCTTAAATTTCCCGACCTTATGGGAAATGTTTCAATTTTACATTGATCTACAGAACCTTCATAGGTTTTTCAGTGTTTACACTGATCTACATCTTAAATTTCCCGAGCTTATTGGAAATATTTCAATTTTGCATTAACCTACCGAACCTTCTTGGGTTTTTCAGTATTTACACTGATCTACATTTTAAATTTCCCGACCTTATCGGAATATTTCAACTATACGTTGATCCATAACGCCTCAATGAAATTTCAGTTCCCGAACTGGTCTACGATTAAACCACCGAACTATCTTTGGGTTTTGACAATAACAAAACAAAAAAGAAACAGTACGAACACAATAAACAGATAAACGAAAATCATGTTCGTCGAAAGTAGATAGAGGACTCCACAGCCCCCAAAAAACATTCACAAGTCTTACAACCGATAACTAAAACAGCAAAAAATAAAAAAGAAAACAAAAACGAAGTCGGGAATCAAGCTTCTTCTCCCTCCGACTCAAGGTCATCCGACTCATCATCTTCGATGCAAACTCCTGTGGGGCGATCATCTTCGGGCACGTCCAACCACATCGACCCAAGGGGGAGGTCGGGAAAGCGGTTGTGAAAAGCTAGCACATACGAGGCTCTAGCATCGCCTGTCTCTTTCTCCGCCCACTTTTTGCATTTCTCAGCAAAAAGTGTGTTGGCCGCCTTTAAGTTGGTAATCTCCCGTTCTAGGGCTGCGGCACGATCCTCCCCGGCTTTCTTAGCTCTTTCTAAAGCAGCCTCGGTCTCTTTGAGCTCTTTTTCTTCCAGGCCCTGAGCCGCCTTAGCACCCTGCACTTCCTCTTGCAGACCGACGACTTTCGCCTCCATCTCTGACAACTGTCGGTTCAACTCCCCAGCCCGACGTTCCTTCAGAGCCAAGGGACTACCATGTTGTACAAGGACAGAGCCAGCCCGTCGGTAATCTGCAACGGAAATGAGTGCAGACTACCAGGTACCGACAGCACCGGAAGCTTCGTTTCACTTGAGGAGGCCGCGGCATACGTGGGAGCCTTGGGGGGGCTAACATCATCCGGAATCACCACTACGGGATCAACCATCGAGTCACCCTTAGCCCCACCATACTGATCAAATAGTTTTGGCACGGTGACACTATTAGCACCAGCACCAACCCCACTCTCCTTCTTGGAGTGCTTTGGCTTCTTCAATTTGACCCCCTCTGTAATGGCCTGACCTTTTCTTTTCTGCACCAGACCTTGGGTCTGATCGGCCTCACCACCTTCAGCAACATTCCCGTCCAATTGTGCCACCGCCCCTGCCTCTTGAGCCACCGCACCTGCCTCTTCATCCCCAGTATTAGTCTCCCCGACCTCGTCATCCGGTTTTGGGCGTTTGCTAGGCGCCTTGTTACGTTTGGGGAGATACAACTGAGACCCTGGCGCATCTGTCTTCGCGATCAGATCCTCCATGCTCGGGGGCTGCCGCAGTTGCTCAATAGTGAGCACCTCTGACGAGCAACGCCAGAGGTTACTCATGATCAGGTTGGTGTCTTTGAAGGTCCGGTGCATCGCCCGACCCCAATGCTGCCTAGCATAGTCTTTCAGCACTTGGAACGTAACTTCACCTGCTTTGGAGTAGTCTTTTTTCAGGCCCTGCAGGAAATCCTTCGACACTACACAAGGGATCGGTCCAATTAATATATATATATATATATATATATATATATCAGGGGATTACCATCGGGGACCCAGGTTCGGAGCAGTTGCCTCTGGTTCTCCTTGCTGTAAGGGCGGCCGTTTTCCCAGCAGCCGCTCAGAAAGACGAAGCCATGCTTCCAGCCCTTGTCTCCCTCAAGAAAATCGTTAACTATCTTCCATTTGTTTGCCAAGGAAGAATAGAAGAACGTGGACTTAGGAGATTTTGACAGGCCAGACATGGCGACGTACTCTTCCACAGGCATAACCCGACCCGACAAACGCGAGGCCATTATGCAGGACATCAAGGTGTACCACGCATTGGGCGTCAGTTGAGAAGGGCAGATTTGAAGGGTGCGGAAGTATAGCGCGATTTCGGGATCTAGGGGAAACTGGAGACCCCAGTTGAACAGCTCGGTAAAAACCACTATCTCCCGCGATCGGACGTGCACAGGGGTCTCCCCGGGGACTGGAAACCGAACCGCGATGCTCTCTGGGATCCCCCAGCGAATCAGCAGCTCTTTGTGCTCAGCCGCTGGAAAGTAGAGGTACTTGCCTTCGAAAAGAGAAACAACGTCCCGGGAAGAAAGCCAGCGAAAGTAAGTAGTGGTAATGGCCGCCTCTACCTCTTCGGGAAGAGGATCCTCAGGAGGATTAGCAGCATTCCCAGCAGCAGCAATGCTAACCTCTGCGGGAAGAATATCCACCTCCGACTCCTCAATATTTGATACCGGAGCCTGATCAGAGCTTTGGGCAGCGGCAGCGCCTGGGTCTGACGGCCGAACCCGAGAACTTGTGGGACCAAAACTGCTGCCAGTGTGTGCCAAATTAGCCTCGTCCTGTTCCCGACGAGCCCGCTCGGGGTCTAACTCTTCTGGCGTCAATCGCCGCTGATTAAGACCTAAAAACGTTATTGCAATATTAGTACCAGTTCGGTACCCTCGTATGGAGGGAGTGAGCTGAACCATTTCGAGATAATTACCTCCTATGGGAGATGTTGGAGGGCTGTTTTCCCCCATAGTTAAGAACTTGGTCTTGGATACGCGTCGGGACGGTAAATGAGGCGAGGTGGCGTACGAATTGACAGACGACGGGGTCGGATTCTCCGATCGAACAACCGGAGAGCGAGAGGAACTACTGCTGGAGGGGATGACAACGGTTTCTAGAGATAAAGCGATCTCCGGGGATAGAGCGCCTGGTGGTTCGGGCGAAAAGAAGGATTCAGCGGGGATCAGAGTAGCAAGAACGGGATCGTGGGGCTGCGGAACGGGTGTGAACGGTTTGGAATTAGAACCCCAAATCAACCCAGCACGTCAGTACTCCTCAGCACGGTCATCTATGCTCGCCCACTCTTTAAAACCGAACACGGGTTTTTTCTTTTTCTTGGTTGATGGCTGCTTCGGATGTCTGGGTTTCATAAAACGAGCATTCCCTCTCTAGAAAAGTTCGGACAACGCTTTCTCTCTCTAGAATGCCTCTGAGAGAGATTAAAATTTGTGAAGTATTTATAGGCAAGATCACATGACCGGGGAATACCAATCGACAAAAAGCAGCGGGAAGGCGAAGAGACTCCCTAAGAAACTGTGCTGGCAAGCACGCGTCGCGTTAACGGTTGACACGTGTCGACCATCTTCTGACAAGGGCTTACCTAGGCTAGCTTCCTCACACCCGGATGCGAGATGGGCCGTCTCAGCCAGATTCGCCACGAAAGCCAACCCACCACACTAAGCCCAGGAATAAACCCCCAAGAAGGCACGGGAGCCGATCCGATTAGCATTATGAACCTCATCAGGGTGTGAGTTAAACGGAAAAAAACATCCGAACTTAGCCCTCGGACAGAGTTTGCTAGAGGGTACAGCGGGAGAAAGAAGGCCTCCACAAATCTAATCGGGTCGGTAAGTGTTTTAAATCCCCGACGCACAGGAGAAAGGAAATCCGCCCAAAGCAATGACAACTTGTTTAGGCTCTTCTACAAGTCTTCGTTCCCGATGCTCCCGAAGACTAGGGGGCTACTGATAAGGAGATAATTTGCCCGAATAAATAATAAGGAGTTAATTATGGGTAAAAAATACTTGGTGTAGCTATTTTTGTATTTATTATCTTTTAGAGGCAAATTCGTAAACAATGTGCTTAATAAGGGACCAAAATGATAATAAAATCAGCCCACTAAGGATGTTAATGGGTCCACCTTACTTTACTATAAAAGGTGACCCACTTTCTTGGTAGGTGAGACATTGAATATTATTCTATTCACTTTGCACTTTCTCTCTCTAGACTCTCTCTCTAGTCACATTAGGCTCAAGATCCGAAATATTCTTTGGTCATTTATTCTCTCATCAGGTCAGATGGTGAAGAAGATAAAGGTGGGACTGATGGTGAAAAAGATAAAGGTGGGTCTGATGGTGAAGAAGGTGGGTCTGATGGTGAGGAAGATGAAGGTGGGTCTGATGGTGAAAAAAGTGGTTCTGATGGTGAAAAAGATGAAGGTGGGTCTGATGGTGAAGAAGATGAAGGTGGGTCTGATGGTGAAGAGTAAGCTTACACATGTTAAGTGTCTAGTTGTTATCTTTAAGCTTACACATGTTAAGTGTTTAGTTTATGTTATCTTTGTAAGTGCTTAGTTATGTTATTTACCGAAATAGTTATGTTATGTACTGCCTCTTTAAACAAGGCAGCCTTCATAAATCCAGAAATCGTTCCAGTCCATGATACGGAATTTCTCTTATTAATTTCTCTTATTAATCTGCATTGTTTAATATATGGCCTAATGTTTATATCCGTATTTTGTGAAAATGTGTTGTTTTTTTGTCTGGTTTTGACAAGGAACAATTTGGTGAGAAACATCTACCTATTTCTACCTAAATATATTATGAACATCCAAAAATCTCAACCTAAATAACAACCCACATATAAAACATATAAAACCTTAAATCTAAAAAAATAAAACTTAAAAACCCCCCAAAAAGTATTATATTTTCAGTATGCTGAAAATTTGCTTGATAAACTCGCGTATTACTTTCGTTCATGCATGTTTTGAGTGCGTTCTTTGGTTTGAGATGACTTTGGATTCTCGAGTATTGCCAATGAACAGTTTTAGGTGAGTATTACTAGTGAGAAACATGTGATTGGACAGTTTCACGCGAGGAGTTTTGAATATTGTTCTTTGTTTCCAATGTTGAATCGAGAACTATAGCTAATCTTTGGACAATTTTAGACGTGTATTGATGAAGGTTTGGTGAATATTGATGAGGGTCTAGTAGCCGTTTTACTTTAGACGTAGCTTTGATGAAGGTTTGGTGAATATTGATGAGGGTCTAGTAGCCGTTTTACTTTAGACGTAGCTTTGATGAAGGTTTAGTTCAATTAACTTTAGTTAAATTGGACCTAATTTTAGGTTCAATTATAAAGTTTAGTTCAATTAATTGAAATTAATTGTATATTTAACAGATAGATTAATAAAAAGTATTTTTTGCAAGAAAAATGTAAAGAGAAACAAAAGGAATTTAAAAAAAATTAATGTAAAGAGAAAATCAAGGAATTAATTTTTTTTTATTAAAATGATAATTTCACGGAATAATTTTTTTTATTTAAATTCTTAGTTACAGGATAAAAAAAATATTAAAATTCAAAACATTACTACAAAATAAATTTGATTTTTTTAATACCAGAAGAGTAATTTTGGTTTTTATAACCATTAAAAAAATTACACTTATATAGGTGAGCTCAGAAACAAATTTTGTGAGGGATTTATCAATACCAATATTTTATTTTTGGACGAAAGGCCTTCGTAGCCGTAAAACCCTTCATTATCAGCCTCATCAGTTCTCTCTCTACTACTCCGTTAACATTACTAGGTCAGTCTCTCTATATTGATGCTTGGGGATGCTTTATAATTCATACGATTGTGGGATTCGATGTTAGACTCTAACGATAACCGATTCGAGATTATAAACTAAATAATTTAGGGTTTAAATATAAATCTTGTTGTTTGCTTTGCTGCTGATGCTGGTAATTCAGTAATAAATGAATCTTATTGAGTCAAATTGAATCGCATGTGTATTTAGAGTCTCAATTCAATAGTGATTGGTTTAAATTAGTGTTCATAGTGGATAGAAATGAGGAATATTTTACCTTCTTATTGGTCTAATTTTTGTGTGATCTAGGGTTTTGTCACTTCAAAAACCTCTTTTTACTTTTCGCCCTAAATTATATGTTTGGTTGGTTGTTCTGAATTAGCTCTCTTTCATATTGCCAAGATCATATTTTTCAGTCTTTGAGATCGATTCTTTGTTTGTTCAAATGCATTGTAAATTTATAATTCATACTAAAACTGCAATTGCTTAATAGGATTTTTGTTTGTAGGGGTTTTTGGTGAGAAACATGTACTAAGACTTGGTGTCCTATCTCCTTCGAATGAACTACTGTCTAACATTATCATTGTGTATGCAATATTTTTTCTCTGCCCACAAATGTTTAAGTTTTCCAAACAGCTAGAGGTACCCCCATCTTTCACATTGTAAGAATACAACGTTCCACACCACTTACATTTCCTCTTTTGCACTCCACACAGCATCGTAACGAAAGTCTGAGTGGCAGATAGAGCATTTAGAGAATGGTTATCATTGATTATAAAGTCTGAGTGTTCTTTTAGTGCAAGCTTAGCTAACCAGTCCGCGACAATATTCTACTCTCTATAAATATGTTTAAGGGTCATTTGAGATTTAATTAAGTTTCTACAACACAATATAACTTGTTCTAAATGCCATGGATATTTGCCTCAAGCTAACATGTTAAACAGTCCTAAAGAATCTATTTCAATGTCAATCATGTTTAGATTTTTATCTTTACAACATATTAAGCCATTCAATAGTGCATAGATTTCAGCAACTAGTGTTGAACATTCGCCTATTACACTGTCTTTAGCTAGTATTAAGTCACCCGTGTCATCCCTTAATATAAAACCATAACTTGATTCACCATTGATTAAAGATGAACCATCGCAATTCAATTTAATACGATTAGGTAAAAGTAAATTCCATTTTACGTATATAAAAGACTTGGAGTGTTTAATATAATTAAAGCAGTTTAAGTCTTTGGCTATGTTAGAGTCATCTATCCAATGTTTTCGGCTAAGTGATAATGAAGAATCTAAAGATATAAGCATGTAAGGTATGTGATTGATTATCTTTTTATGTGAAATAGCCATATGTTTGCGTTTAGAGTTGTTTCTGGCAGTCCATATACACCAGATTATCAGTGAAGGTAAAATGGTACGAATATAAATTGTTTTATGTGTTGATAGTACGAATATAAATGTGGTTGATTGTCATGTTCATGCATATTCTAATGCTAAATTTCTCAGAAAAGAAAAACCAAACGTTCGAGGAAGATTCACAATAAATGAAGACATGATTTAAAGTTTCTAAATTCTAACATCTGAGACATTTGGAAGCAAGTTGAAAACCTTTTCTTTGTAATATTGCATCTATACTTATTAAGTTATTTAATACTCTCCAAATAGTGAAGGAACACTTCTTTGGAGAGGTATTTTTCCAAATATTTCCTTTAATTAACGAAACTGTGTCTTTGTATCTTAATGCATTAACTGTATCTTTTAAATTGAAGGCTCCATCAGTGGAAAGCTTCCAGATGATGAAGTCTTCAACATTTAAGTTGATATGTGTTTTGATGATTTTATTAATGTTTGCAGGCAGTATACAAGACTAAAGTTTAAGCATATCCCATTTGTTATTAGTCCAATATTAATTTAACTTTGTTGGAGTATAGTGAGATGAATTAGTTGTTGTTAATGTGACTAGTGGTTCAGAATGGTGCCATCTATCCAACCAAAAGTCCAAGTTCCTCTTCCCTAATTTCCAAAATATATGTTTTTGAGCTTCTTCTTTAATTTCAAACATTCTTTTCCAAGTTTTAGAGTTTGTAATTCTTAAAGAAGATTGTAATGGATGAATATTTAGGCAATATTTAGAGTGCATCAGGTTGGAACACAGTGTTTTACCTTCTCTGAAGGTTAATCATAGTTTAAAAGAATAGGTTTTCTGAATATCTTTTAAGTTTCTAATGTTTAGTCCATTTTCACTATATGGTTTACATAGATCATTTCAGCTGGTCCATAGAATTATTTTACTATTTTCACTATAACCCCATAGAAATTTATTTGGAGTTTGTTTATCTTGTTATTATTTTCAAGGTAATTGAATAAATTGCAAGTAGTAAGTTGGGTAAGATAAGAGAATAGATTTAATTAATCTTATTCTTCCCCAGAGAGCAAGTAGCAAGTAGTGTGTATTGGGATCAAAATGATAATAAAATCAGCCCACTAAGGATGTTAATGGGTCCACCTTACTTTACAATAAAAGGTGACCCACTTTCTTGGTAGGTGGGACATTGAATATTATTCTATTCACTTTGCACTTTCTCTCTCTAGACTCTCTCTCTAGTCACATTAGGCTCAAGATCTGAAATATTCTTTGGTCATTTATTCTCTCATCATTGGCGCCGTCTGTGGGAACCCGTGATACCACAAAGGAATCTTTTTCTTTGAAAGTTACGCTTTAAAAGATGAATGACGAGGCTGTGGAAGAGAGGGTCGGGAGAGAAGTAATCTGAGTCGTTTCAGTATCCGAAGGCGAAGAAGCCCCAGGTCGGGGGCACTACGACCAGGGTCGGGATAAATGATCGACCCTTATCATGACCCGAAGACAGCTCTTAGAAGACATTTACAGGCTGAATGCCGAAAGAGAGCGGGCACTAGACGAGAAAAGGGTTCGGAAAGGAAAAGGCAAAGAACCACTCTTGGAGGACCGCGGCGAAGGCAATCCAACTGTTGGACCTCGCATCGAGGCCCGGCCTGTCAGGTACTATCGAGAGCCTCATCCCGAGGAAGGTCAAAACGCCAGAACGCAGCGATACCCGGAGGTCCACCGCGGTATTTCTGCTAACTACACCTCAAATGATTCATCGGGCAGGGAGTACCGACGACGGGAAAGGGTCCTACAACGCGCACAGAAAAACCGTTCCCGACACCACCGAAGACCCAGGTCAGACTCTCCAAAGTAAAAAAAGGGTAGCACCGAGAAACAGACTACGGTGTCGTTTGAAAAGGAAGAAATGCTCGCAGCCAGTCGTGAAGAGCGAGCAGCGATGCCTCAAGTGCAATGGCAACCATCGAACAGCCAGAACCTAGGTTACCGAACCAGCAGCCAGTTTATCAGTCTAGGGGACGAGGGACTCTACGGAGTTCAGACAGAAGGACTCGGAGGCGGAGCTTTCGGGTTCGGAGTTAATTGGAGAGCCTTGCCATTGTCCGATGAAATATTAGCAGGGCAGCTCCCGAAGCGGTTTGACATTTCCAAACTAGAAAAATACAACGGAAAGAAGGATCCGGATAACCACTTGGAAGCCTTCAAAAACTTCATGCTGAGTTTCAACAATGACGACAAACTCCTGTGTAGAGCGTTTTCAATGACCTTCCGAGATCGGGCGTCCAAATGGTACAATCGTTTACCACAAGGCTGCATCAAAAACTTTGGGATGTTCTGGACGATGTGCATGCAGCATTTCGTCGGAAGTAAGAGTTTCCGAGCCAACGGAGACACTATTATGAACTGTAAACAGAGGTTAGGGGAAAGCCTCAGGGAGTATACCCGGCGATTTATTGACGCTAAAACTGATCTGGACCATTGCGAGGAGAATGTGGCCTTAACCGCGTACCGCTTGGGCTTACTCCCGGGACCTATGAAGCAAGCGGTAACGAAAAAGCAAGTATTCACTTTCTCTGCCCTGCTGGCTCAAATAGAAAAGCAAATATTGATCGAAGAAACCGAAGCGTCCGAGCTGGCTGCGCAAATTCAGCAGAGTGCGCAAGCAGCGGTAGTAATAAGGCAAGGGAATCAATCAAGCTACGCTCGGGCAGCCCAACCGGTCAGCACAATACATCCGACCCAGCCCTTATCCACCAAACCTTCGGCTCCACCGAGCCAGAAGCCAAAACAGACGAGTCAGGCGACTTTGCGACCCATGTCTAACAAGTGGATTCGGCCTGCTTACTTCGCGGATCTCACAGAATGTATATCATCGATCTACGAAAAAACCAAGAAGAGCGGGATGTACCGAAGGCCTTTGCCCATACCAACGCCCCAGGAGCAGAGAAACAACCGTTACTGTCGCTATCACGAAGACGTAGGGCACGATACTAAGGATTGCATTGCTCTAAAAAAAGAAATACAGATGCTCATAGAGCATGGTAACCTCCTGGAATACGTCAAGAAATCCCAGCAGAGTGCAGCATCGAAAGAAGTCGTAGTGATTCCAAAGCCCGAAACCGCTATGGTCATCTCCGAGGTTACCGACTCTTTCGATGTCTCCATTGAGTACCTCGACCCCGAGGCAAACCGCAACATCATCGGGATCATCGAAGAAGAGATTGAGGAAAACATCGGTAACGTGAGAAACATTTGTAAATTCTTTGAATCCCTGACTATCTTCGGTGGAGATTCTATGACAGGTACCACACATTCTTCCAGGAAAAGGTACATAGTGAATCTAACCACTCAGTTAGAGGCTCGGCCGATCCTACACTCTAAAAGCGTCCCGTCCCCGATCCTGTATTTCGACGACGATGACATGAGAGACATAGCCGGCCCCCACGAGGATGCCATCGTGATCGGGGCAGCCATTGCGGGGGAGGAAGTCAGACGCGTCTTAGTGGACACAGGTAGCTCGGCCAACATAATCTTCGCATCCACTTTCGCAAAATTTAGGACACCTCCGGTCCTCGTGCGGTCCGACCGCACTATTGTGGGATTTACAGGATCGGCTGCTGATGTTATCAGAGAATTTGAGGGCATCGTTCAATTAGGTCGTGGCCCATTCAAAAAGGAGGTCACCGTTCTATTCGTAGTACTAGACGCACCGGCTTCCCACAACGCAATTTTCGGCAGGTCATGGATATCGCGGATGCATGCGGTATCTTCTACAATCCACCAGTGTTTGAAATACGTGGTTGGAAACAACGTGGGTATAGTCCAAAGTAGCCAGAAAGCAGCACATGAGTGTTACCGAGCGGCATTGGCACCTAAAAAAGATCAAGAGATGGTTCAGGCCCGGGAATAGCAATTAAAGGGGCTCCCCCCGGGGTCGTGACCCGTTGACGATCCTAGGGAAGCTTCAAGCTATCGGACTACCGACGAAGAATGTGAACAACACTTGTTTACCGAAGGAAAAGTTCTGCAGATCAGGGTTTTCCTGTCACCGATCTTCAGGGAACAGTTATTATCTTTGCTACGGGAAAATTTAGATCTATTCGCGTGGTGCTCAGGGGACGTGGCGGGGGTCCCAGAGTCTTGTGTTATTCACTTGCTAACAATCAACAAAAACGTCAGGCCTATCTCTCAAAAGCGTCGGGCTTTTTCCCCGGATAAGGCCGATATTATTTTGCGCGAAGTCGAAAGAATGATCAGCGTCGGGCACATAAAGGAAGAGAGTTATCCGTTGTGGACCTCTAACCCCGTCCTGGTCAAGAAAAAAAACGGAAGTGGAGAATGTGCGTGGACTTCACCGACCTCAATCGGGCATGTCCGAAGGATCCTTTCCCGATGCCAAGGATTGACCAGTTGGTAGATTCGACTTCGGGCAATAGGCTGCTGTCTTTCATGGATGCGTACGCCGGCTATAATCAGATCAAGTTGCACTTAGCAGATCAAGAAAACACCACGTTTATAACAGGCCGAGGTCTGTATTGTTACAAGGTCATGCCGTTCGGGCTAAAAAATGTCGGGGCAACATACCAGAGGCTGGTGAATAAAACATTCGAGGGCCAAATTGGGAGGAACATGGAAGTATATATTGATGACATGTTAGTCAAAAGCGGTACGGACGATGACCACCTTTCTGATTTACGAGAAACTTTTGATAACCTTAGGGGTATAAACCTCAAGCTCAACCATGAAAAATGCTCATTCGGAGTCAGGTCAAGCAAGTTTCTAGGTTTCTTTGTCAGCAAAAAAAGGATTGAAGCCGACCCCATCCAACTCAGAGCAATTACCGACATGACCCCACCCAAGAACATCAAGGAAGTCCAGATCCTAATTGGGCGCTTGGCAGCTTTGAATCGTTTTATCTCTCGTTCATCTGACAAATGCGCTCCTTTTTTTCAGGTCTTAAGACAGGCCAAGAATTTCGTGTGGACTCCCGAATGCGACAAAGCATTCCTGGGGATTAAACGATATCTATCGTCCCCGAACCTTTTAACGAAACCTCTAGCAGGGGAGACACTTTTTCTTTACATTGCAGTTACAGATTTTATGGTTAGTGCGGCTTTGATCAGCAAGTCGGGACTAGCCCCTACACCGGTCTACTTTGTAAGTAAAAGCTTACTGGACGCGGAAACACGGTATTTGCGCCTGGAGAAAATGGCTTTAGCTCTAGTGACCGCAGCACGAAAAATGCGTCCATACTTTCAAGCCCACCCTATCGTCATCCGAACCTCGTTCCCACTCAAGTACGTCCTCCGGCGACCGGACATGTCCGGAAGAATGTCTAAATGGTCGGTCGAATTAGGCGATTTTGACATCAATTTTGAGCCACGGACGGCCGTCAAAGGGCAAGTTCTAGCTGACTTTTTGGTAGAGTTTCACTCCGAGCGTCCAGATCAGGATACACATTCAGAAGAGACCGGACCAAATGAGTGGACCATCCGTACCGACAGAGGGGCAAATGTCAATGGCTGCGGGGTGGGCGTGCAAATAGTCACCCCAACAGGCATCAGTATGCACCAAGCTATCCGGTTCGGTTTTCCTACCTCTAACAATGAAGCCGAATATGAAGCTGCCCTGGCTGGACTTAGGCTAGAGCAAGTGTGTGGAGCAAGGCAAGTACGCCTAGTTAGTGACTCCCAGCTTCTGATAAATCAAGCGTCGGGGGTTGCGGAAGCAATGAAAGAGCATCTGGTCCAATACTTAGCAGCGCTGAGGGTACTAGCTGCCTCGTTTGTCAAAATCACGTACGAACACATCCCGAGAAGCGAGAACATGGTAGCGGATTCCTTAGCAATGACGTCCTGCTCAAGTAATCACCCCTGGATAACCGAGCAAGAAAATCCATCCATCATCAGACGACATGAGCTTGATAATCGACCCGAAATCGCCTGCCAGGTTTCATCAGTCTCAATATCGGATTGGTGGCAGGATATCATCGCCTTCCTAGCCGAAGGTCCACTACCCGGGGATGGCGCTTCGGCTCGGAAGGTTCGTAATAAGGCCCGAGGTTACGTGCTATCAGGTGACGTACTATACAAAAAATCATTCAGCCGCCCTTTGCTCAGATGTCTGGGGGTCCACGAGTCGCAAATAATTGTATCCGAACTACATGACGGTGAGGGAGCGACACATTGTGGCTACAAGGCCCTAATTAGAATGATTTTTCTTGCGGGGTTTTATTGGCCTACGATAACAGCGGATGCATGGCAGATATTGAAAACTTTCGACACATGTCAAAGATTCACAAATGCGATAAACGTTCCCGCAGCTCCTCTAGAGTCCATATCCGAGGGACTACCTTTCGACCGATGGGGAATCGACCTTGTCGGACCACTACCAATGGCATCTGGCGGGAGACAGACAATCGTGGTGGCAGTGGACTATTTTTCCAAGTGGTTCGAAGCTGAGCCGTTATCATCTACTAAGACTAAGGACATAATCAAGTTTATCTGGTCCAACATATGTTGTCGGTTCGGGGTACCCCAGAGGCTAACCATGGATAACGGACCACAATTCGACAGCGGAGAAATGAAAGCTTTTTGCACAACTCACAGGATCAGACAATGTTTCTCCGCTACGTTCCATCCTCAAGCGAATGGGCAGGTCGAAGTCACCAAACGAACCATTCTGGACGGACTCAAAAAGAACCTCGGCAAGCTCGCTCCAACTAGGAAGGACCATACAAAATCATAGAAAAAATCAAGAGCGGAACATATCGTCTGCAAAACAAGCTCGGACACCCTCCAAGATTGCCATGGAACATCGAACATCTGAAGTTGTATTTAGAATAATTTTAAATACCTGTAATTCGTTAAACGTGGTTTGTAAGAACTTGTTGGTCGGGGATGCACTCTTTCCTACCTCGGTGGCGCGAGAAGGTTTTAATGAGGCATCATAAACACCCGACCCCCTTTGACGGAATTAATCTAAATTTCCTTTTGCCTTCATATCTTTGGAGTGTTACAAACTTGGTCAGCTGATGAGCTGATCGACGTCTGTTCCTACTAATCTTGATTGATCTATATTTTAAATTTCCCGACCTTATGGGAAATGTTTCAATTTTACATTGATCTACAGAACCTTCATAGGTTTTTCAGTGTCTACACTGATCTACATCTTAAATTTCCCGACCTTATGGGAAATGTTTCAATTTTACATTGATCTACAGAACCTTCATAGGTTTTTCAGTGTCTACACTGATCTACATCTTAAATTTCCCGACCTTATGGGAAATGTTTCAATTTTACATTGATCTACAGAACCTTAATAGGTTTTTCAGTGTTTACACTGATCTACATCTTAATTTCCCGAGCTTATGGGAAATATTTCAATTTTGCATTAACCTACCGAACCTTCTTGGGTTTTTCAGTATTTACACTGATCTACATTTTAAATTTCCCGACCTTATTGGAATATTTCAACTTTACGTTGATCCATAACGCCTCAATGAAATTTCAGTTCCCGAACTGGTCTACGATTAAACCACCGAACTATCTTTGGGTTTTGATAATAACAAAACAAAAAAGAAACAGTACGAACACAATAAACAGATAAAGGAAAATCATGTTCGCAGAAAATAGACAGGGGACTCCACAGCCCCCAAAAAAAATTCACAAGTCTTACAACCGATAACTAAAACAGCAAAAACTCAAAAAGAAAACAAAAACGACGCCAGGAATCAAGCTTCTTCTCCCTCCGACTCGGGGTCATCCGACTCATCATCTTCGATGCAAACTCCTGCGGGGCGATCATCTTCGGGCACGTCCAACCACATCGACCCAAGGGGGAGGTCGGGAAAGCGGTTGTGAAAAGCTAGCACATATGAGGCTCTAGCATCGCCTGTCTCTTTCTCTGCCCACTTTTTGCATTTCTCAGCAAAAAGTGTGTTGGCCGCCTTTAAGTTGGTAATCTCCCGTTCTAGGGCTGCGGCACGATCCTCCCCGGCTTTCTTAGCCCTTTCCAAAGAAGCCTCGGCCTCCTTGAGCTCTTTTTCTGCCAGGCCCTGAGCTGCCTTAGCACCCTGCACTTCCTCTTGCAGACCGACGACTTTCGCCTCCATCTCTGACAACTTTCGGTTCAACTCCCCAGCCCGACGTTCCTTCAGAGCCAAGGGGACTACCATGTTGTACAAGGACAGAGCCAGTCCGTCGGTAATCTGAAACGGAAATGAGTGCGGACTACCAGGTACCGATAGTATCGGAAGCTTCGTTCCACTTGAGGAGGCCGCGACATACGTGGGAGCTTTAGGGGGGCTAACATCATCCGGAATCACCACTACGGGATCAACCATCGAGTCACCCTTAGCCCCACCATACTGATCAAACAGTTTTGGCACGGTGACACTGTCAGCACCAGCACCAACCTCACTCTCCTTCTTGGAGTGCTTTGGCTTCTTCAATTTGACCCTCTCTGCAGTGGCCCGACCTTTTCTTTTCTGCACCAGAGCCTGGGTCTGATCGGCCTCACCACCTTCAGCAACGTTCTCGTCCAATTGTGCCACCGCCCCTACCTCTTGAGCCACCGCACCTGCCTCTTCAGCCCCAGTATTACTCTCCCCGACCTCGTCATCCGGTTTTGGGCGTTTGCTAGGCGCCTTGTTACGTTTGGGGAGATACAACTGAGACCCTGGCGCATCTGTCTTCGCGATCAGATCCTCCATGCTCGGGGGCTGCCGCAATTGCTCAATAGTGAGCACCTCTGACGAGCAACGCCAGAGGTTACTCATGATCAGGTTGGTGTCTATGAAGGTCTGGTGCATCGCCCAACCCCAATGCTGCCTAGCATAGTCTTTCAGCACTTGGAACGTAACTTCACCTGCTTTGGAGTAGTCTTTTTTCAGGCCCTGCAGGAAATCCTTCGACACTGCACAAGGGATCGGTCCAATTAAAATATATATATATATCAAGGGATTACCATCGGGGACCCAGGTTCGGAGCAGTTGCCTCTGGTTCTCCTTGCTGTAAGGGCGGCCGTTTTCCCAGCAGCTGCTCAGAAAGACGAAGTGATGCTTCCAGCCCTTGTCTCCCTCAAGAAAATCGTTAACTATCTTCCATTTGTTTGCCAAGGAAGAATAGAAGAACATGGACTTAGGAGATTTTGACAGGCTAGACATGGCGACGTACTCTTCCATAGGCATAACCCGACCCGACAGACGCGAGGCCATTATGCAGGACATCAAGGTGTACCACGCATTGGGCGTCAGTTGAGAAGGGCAGATTTGAAGGGTGCGGAAGTATAGCGCGATTTCGGGATCTAGGGGAAACCAGAGACCCCAGTTGAACAGCTCGGTAAAAACCACTATCTCCCGCGATCGGACGTGTACATGGGTCTCCCCGGGGACCGGAAACCGAACCGTGATGCTCTTTGGGATCCCCTAGCGAATCAGCAGCTCTTTGTGCTCAGCCACTGGAAAGTAGAGGTACTTGCCTTCGAAAAGAGAAACAACGTCCCGGGAAGGAATCCAGCGAAAGTAAGTAGTGGTAATGGCCGCCTCTACCTCTTCGGGAAGAGGATCCTCATGAGGATTAGCAGCATTCCCAGCAGCAGCAATGCTAACCTCTGCGGGAAGAATATCCGCCTCCGACTCCTCAATATTTGATACCGGAGCCTGATCAGAGCTTTGGGCAGCGACAGCGCCTGGGTCTGACGGTCGAACCCGAGAACTTGTGGGACCAGTACTGTTGCCAGTGTGTGCCAAATTAGCCTCGTCCTGTTCCCGACGAGCCCGCTCGGGGTCTAACTCCTCTGGCGTCAATCGCCGCTGATTAAGACCTAAAAAAAGTTATTGCAATATTAGTACCAGTTCGGTACCCTCGTATGAAGGGAGTGAGCTGAACCATTTCGAGATAATTACCTCCTATGGGAGATGTTGGAGGGTTGTTTTCCCCCATAGTTAAGAACTTGGTCTTGGATACGCGTCGGGACGGTAAAGGAGGCGAGGTGGCGTACGAATTGACAGACGACGGGGTCAGATTCTCTGATTGAACAGCCGGAGAGGGAGAAGAACTACTGCTGGAGGGGATGACAACGGTTTCTAGAGATAAAGCGATCTCCAGGGATAGAGCTCCTGGTGGTTCGGGCGAAAAAAAGGATTCGGCGGGGATCAGAGTAGCAAGAACGGGATCGTGGGGCTGCGGAACGGGTGTGAACGGTTTGGAATTAGAACCCCAATTAACCCAGCACGTCGGTACTCTTCAGCACGGTCACCTATGCTCGTCCACTCTTTAAAACCGAATACGGGTTTTTTATTTTTCTTGGTTGATGGCTGCTTCGGATGTCTAGGTTTCATAAAATGAGCATTCCCTCTCTAGAAAAGTTCGGAAAGAGCTTTCTCTCTCTAGAATGCCTCTGAGAGAGATCAGAATTTGTGAAGTATTTATAGGCAACATCACATGACCGGGGAATACCAATCGACAAAAAGCAGTGGGAAGACGAAGAGACTCCCTAAGAAACTGTGCTGGCAAGCACGCGTCGCGTTAACGGTTGACATGTGTCGACCATCTTCTGACAAGGGCTTACCTAGGCTAGCTTCCTCAAACCCGGATGCGAGATGGGCCGTCTCAGCCAGATTCGCCACGAAAGCCAGCCCACCACACTAAGCCCAGGAATAAACCCCCAAGAAGGCACGGGAGCCGATCCGATTAGCATTATGAGCCTCATCAGGGTGCGAGTTAAACGGAAGAAAAACATCCGAACTTAGCCCTCGGACAGAGTTTGCTAGAGGGTACAGCGGGAGGAAGAAGGCCTCCACAAATCTAACCGGGTCGGTAAGTGTTTTAAATGCCCGACGCACAGGAGAAAGGAAATCCGCCCGAAGCAATGACAACCTGTTTAGGCTCTTCTACAAGTCTTCATTCCCGATGCTCCCGAAGACTGGGGGGCTACTGATAAGGAGATAATTCGCCGGAATAAATAATAAGGAGTTAATTATGGGTAAAAAATACTCGGTGTAGCTATTTTTGTATTTATTATCCTTTAGAGGCAAATTCGTAAACAATGTGCTTAATAAGGGACCAAAATGATAATAAAATCAGCCCACTAAGGATGTTAATGGGTCCACCTTACTTTACTATAAAAGGTGACCCACTTTCTTGGTAGGTGGGACATTGAATATTATTCTATTCACTTTGCACTTTCTCTCTCTAGACTCTCTCACTAGTCACATCAGGCTCAAGATCCGAAATATTCTTTGGTCATTTATTCTCTCATCAGGTCTGATGGTGAAGAAGATGAAGGTGGGTCTGATGGTGAAAAAGATAAAGGTGGGTCTGATGGTGAAGAAGGTGGGACTGATGGTGAGGAAGATGAAGGTGGGTCTGATGGTGAAAAAGGTGGGTCTGATGGTGAAGAAGATGAATGTGGGTCTGATGGTGAAAAAGATGAAGGTGGGTCTGATGGTGAAGAAGATGAAGGTGGGTCTGATGGTGAAGAGTAAGCTTACACATGTTAAGTGTCTAGTTACCGTTATCTTTAAGCTTACACATGTTAAGTGTTTAGTTTATGTTATCTTTGTAAGTGTTTAGTTATGTTATTTACCGAAATAGTTATGTTATGTACTGTCTCTTTAAACAAGGCAGCCTTCACAAATCCAGAAATCGTTCCAGTCCATGATACAGAATTTCTCTTATTAATTTCTCTTATTAATCTGCATTGTTTAATATATGGCCTAATGTTTCTATCCGTATTTTGTGAAAATGTGTTGTTTTTTTTGTCTGGTTTTGACAAGGAACAATTTGGTGAGAAACATCTACCTATTTCTACCTAAATATATTATGAACATCCAAAAATCTCAACCTAATTAACATCCCACATATAAAACATATAAAACCTTAAATCTAAAAAAAATAAAACTTAAAACCCCCCAAAAAGTATTATATTTTGAGTATGCTGAAAATTTGCTTGATAAACTCGCGTATTACTTTCGTTCATGCATGTTTTGAGTGTGTTCTTTGGTTTGAGATGACTTTTGATTCTCGAGTATTGCCAATGAACAGTTTTAGGTGAGTATTACTAGTGAGAAACATGTGATAGGACAGTTTCACGCGAGGAGTTTTGAATATTGTTCTTTGTTTCCAATGTTGAATCGAGAACTATAGCTAATCTTTGGACAATTTTAGACGTGTATTGATGAAGGTTTGGTGAATGTTGATGAGGGTCTAGTAGCCGTTTTACTTTAGACGTAGCTTTGATGAAGGTTTGGTGAATATTGATGAGGGTCTAGTAGCCGTTTTACTTTAGACGTAGCTTTGATGAAGGTTTAGTTCAATTAACTTTAGTTAAATTGGACCTAATTTTAGGTTCAATTATAAAGTTTAGTTCAATTAATTGAAATTAATTGTATATTTAACTGATAGATTAATAAAAAGTATTTTTTGCAAGAAAAATGTAAAGAGAAACAAAAGGAATTTAAAAAAAAATTAATGTAAAGAGAAAATCAAGGAATTAATTTTTTTTGTTAAAATGATAATTTCACGGAATAATTTTTTTTATTTAAATTCTTAGTTACAGGATAAAAAAAATATTAAAATTCAAAACATTACTACGAAATAACTTTGATTTTTTTAATACCAGAAGAGTAATTTTGGTTTTTTTAACCATTAAAAAAATTACACTTATATAGGTGAGCTCATAAACAAATTTTGTGAGGGATTTATCAAGACCAATATTTTATTTTTGGACGAAAGGCCTTCGTAGCCGTAAAACCCTTCATTATCAGCCTCATCAGTTCTCTATCTACTACTCCGTTAACATTACTAGGTCAGTCTCTCTATATTGATGCTTGGGGATGCTTTATAATTTATACGATTGTGGGATTCGATGTTAGACTCTAACGATAACCGATTCGAGATTATAAACTAAATAATTTAGGGTTTAGATATAAATCTTGTTGTTTGCTTTGCTGCTGATGCTGGTAATTCAATAATAAATGAATCTTATTGAGTCAAATTGAATCAGATGTGTATTTAGAGTCTCAATTCAATAGTGATTGGTCTAAATTAGTGTTCATAGTGGATAGAAATGAGGAAGATTTTACCTTCTTATTGGTCTAATTTTTGTGTGATCTCGGGTTTTGTCACTTCAAAAACCTCTTTTTACTTTTCGCCCTAAATTATATGTTTGGTTGGTTGTTCTGAATTAGCTCTCTTTCATATTGCCAAGGTCATATTTTTCAGTCTTTGAGACCGATTCTTTGTTTGTTCAAATGCATTGTCAATTTATAATTCATACTAAAACTGTAATTGCTTAATAGGATTTTTATTTGTAGGGGTTTTTGGTGAGAAACATGTACTAAGACTTGGTGTCCTATCTCCTTCGAATGAACTACTGTCTAACATTATCATTGTGCCCGCAATATTTTTTCTCTGTCCACAAATGTTTAAGTTTTCCAAACAGCTAGAGGTACCCCCATCTTTCACATTGTAAGAATACAACATTCCACACCACTTACATTTCCTCTTTTGCACTCCACACAGCATCATAACGAAAGTCTGAGTGGCAGATAGAGCATTTAGAGAATGGTTTTCATTGATTATAAAGTCTGAGTGTTCTTTTAGTGCAAGCTTAGCTAACCAGTCCGCGGCAATATTTTACTCTCTATAAATATGTTTAAGGGTCATTTGAGATTTAATTAAGTTTCTACAACACAATATAACTTGCTCTAAATGCCATAGATATTTGCCTCAAGCTAACATGTTAAACAGTCCTCAAGAATCTATTTTAATGTCAATCATGTTTAGATTTTTATCTTTACAGCATATTAAGCCATTCAATAGTGCATAGATTTCAGCAACTAGTGGTGAACATTCGCCTATTACACTATATTTAGCTAGTATTAAGTCACCCGTGTCATCCCTTAATATAAAACCATAACTTGATTCACCATTGATTAAAGATGAACCATCGCAATTCAATTTAATACGATTAGGTAAAAGTAAATTCCATTTTACGTATATAAAAGACTTGGAGTGTTTAATATGATTAAAGCAGTTTAAGTCTTTGGCTATGTGAGAGTCATAGAATTATTTTAGTTGGTCCATAGAATTATTTTACTATTTTCACTATAACCCCATAGGAATTTATTTAGAGTTTGTTTATTCTTGTTATTATTTTCAAGGTAATTGAATAGATTGCAAGTAGTAAGTTGGGTAAGATAAGAGAATAGATTTAATTAATCTTATTCTTCCCCATATGAAATGTTTTTTTGAGTTCCATTCATTAATTTTGTTCCTTATTTTTTCTATTAGGATCTAAAAGTGGGCAGAATAATTATTAGTGTGTATTGGGATGCCTAAATATTTGAAATGAAAACTAGCTTGTTTGAAACCTAAATATTTGTCTAGAGAGTTGATCTTAGTTCTCTTCATAGTTGTAGGAGTTATAAATGTTGTTTTTTGTTTATTTATTTGTTGGCCTAAGATGAATTGATATATATCTAAGAATCTTGAAAGTTTAATTAAGATATGATACATAGTTAATACTTAAAGAACATTCTATGCTATAAGACATTGATTTGTGATGGCCAATTAGATTATCTTAGGATATATATTAAATTAATAAAATTTTAAATAAATTATATTATGTTTTAAATTTAATTTTTATAATGGTCGATAATTTTATTTAAAGTTTATATTTTTAAATAAATCATATAAAAATTAAAATTTAGAAGATAAATTGTGATATTTTTCATTAGTTTTTATTTAGTAATTTTGATAATATAATATATAAAAGATTAAAAAAACAATCGGTTTTATCAGTTCGATTCACTATCGGTTCTATTGCTTTTATCGGTTCGGTTCCGAACCGATTTATTCATTATGGTTCCTTATTGGTTTCGGTTTTGAAAATGAAATTGCGAACGAGACCGTTAATGTTCCGTCCGGTCGTAATCGGTTTGGTTCCGGTCCAGTTTTCGGTTTTCTAGAACCATCAACAGTCTTAGAAACAACTAACTTTTTTGTAGTTGCAAGATATGTGCATTTTTACGTTAATTTTTCTTATATATAAAAAAATGGATTGTATTCCAGATGCGAACATACGTGTAATTGGAATGCAAAATTAGTCTTGAAAAAATAAATATATACTGATTGCAAAATTTGGTGTTATTTGATTGGAAAAAAGTATTCTATATACCTAATTTGGTGTAATTAGGTTGAGGAAATAAGAGAAACAAATAATTCTCTAATAATATAATATTAATTTTGTTTTCCTTATCTTTAATAGTAAAATTATTTTTGCTTTAAGATATTATTTTAAATAAAATATGAAATTTCTAAAATTGAAAATAACTATTTATTAAAAGTTACACATGTCGATTATTTAAAAATATTGGTGAAATTGTCTTAGAATAATTTTTTTAAAACCGTGTAGATAATGGACCGAGTTCACATTATGTTATATCTCTTCAGTTCTCTCTATCAAATGAAATGAAGTTGTAACATTTAATGTCGTACTATTTGTTCCCAATTACTAGTTAGGATCCATTTAATAACAACTTTTTCGGATTGTTTTATAGCATGGTAATGATGGAAGAGACTAAATTTGTTTTAAGACATCCTTACCTTTTTATTACCTGTTCAGTTTTTTAACATCAATAATAGGACTAATTAATTAAGTAAGTTAGGATAATAAAAATAAAATCATTATATTACTATTTTTTGTTAAAATAATTTATACTTACTAAATAATACTTATAGATTCTATATTATAAAATAAGTAAGATTAATAGTGTTTTTTTAAATTATATTTTAAAAATAAATTTAATATTTCTTTAAACAAACAAATCCTACCTATTAAAAAAATTATTTTGAAATTAAAATGTAATTTAGAAAGTTTAAAAAAAAATTAATTTGCTACAAAACCCAAAATTCAACTGTATAATTAAAATATTTAATTTAAACAAATGAAGTTGATTTAAAAATTAATTTTCTTGTTAAAAGTGCCAAAAATAATATTTATTTCAAAACTGATATTTTAAAATATTTTGAAAACTTATTTATTATTATAATAAAACTAGGTTGTAGTGCTAAATTACTTTAATTAAAAATAATAGTATAATATTAATAATTTTATTTTTATTATGATGAGATTAATTAATTAATATATTATTTTATAAATTATCAATTATTATATTTTTAACGTTAAAACCTGAATAGAAAAGGATGGAGGTGTTACTCTCTCATTGTTACGATTGAAATTTGATATGTGCAAAATTTAAATGTGATATGTGCAAAATTTGTGTTAACTTAGACATTGTATAAAAGGACGATATTATTAGAGATAATATTGTTATTAAATGTTGCTAGCTTCTTCCAAGTCCAGTGGCGTAGCCAAGATTTGATCCTTATGGGGTCCTGGTTATTGTCCAAAAATGAAATAGCATAAAATAGGAGTTTCTAGGCTTCTATGCACCATGTATGATTTTTTTGGGTTGTTTGGTTAACTAGTGTTTTTTTTATTCGTGAATCCATTATATATTAGTTATTTTCTTCAGTATTTTGCTAATTTATAATCATGAGCACACGAAAATTATCGGGCTTGACGATGCTGCCTCACATTTAGGTATTTTCATCTTAGTCTTTTTTTTACTTATCTTCATGTATTGTGTGTGTCTTGACACGTCTTTGATTGTGTTGAGATCTTTAGGAGTCGAGAGATGACAAATCTATGATATAGCCAATGTTAAAATTATGTTTTTGTTAAAGGAAAAAAAACAGTATGCATAGAAAGGGTTTAAAGCAATCCCTGAAATTTTTAAAGGGAGATATGCAATCATATATAAGTTAACTTTAGTTATGTTTATTAACTTACTTAGGTTCGTGTTTAATTATGTTTTCCTTTCTTCACCTGAAATTTTAACATTTCGTGGCTTTGAAATTTAAATTATCTTTAACTAATATACATTGCAACTAGTATATAGGACTTTGAATTTAGATCACACTTAATTTAGATGGAAGAAATGGTACAATTTTATTTATTTATTTTCGTTACATATTCCTAATAGCGTGAAAAAGGAAAAAAACGGTACTCCAAATTGTTAAAAAATAGTGATCGTGAATTTCTCCATCCTTTTTATTTTAGAATTAGTTCGTTCTAATCTCTCTTTAAATTGTTAAAAAATAGTGATCTTGAATATCTCCATCCTTTTTATTTTAGAATTAGATCGTTTAATCTCTTTTTAAATTAATACAGTATTATTTTATAAAATTTTGATGTAAATATAAATATAAATTAGGACTCTATGATTCGATGTTTAATATAGATATAAATATATGATTACCTAAATATAAGAGGCTCCATATCGTTACCTAAATATAAGAGCCATTACATAAATATATGGTTAGTTACCTAAATATAAGAGAACTAGAGACTCCATAAATATAAATAATGATGATAGCCTGCTGTAAAATAATGACAACAACTAACCTTAAATATAAGCCAGTATTAAGAGACTTATTAAGAGACTCATGGAGCCTAAAATAGGAAAAGGCTCCATAAGTGGAGCCATTATATAAATATATGGTTAGTTACCTAAATATAAGAGAGCCAGATACTCCATAAATATAAATAATGATGATAGCCTGCTGTAAAATAATGACAACAACTAACCTTAAATATAAGCCAGCATTAAGAGACTTATTAAAAGACTACAGAGCCTGGAAGAGGCTCCACAAGTGGAGCCATTATATAAATATATGGTTAGTTACCTAAATATAAGAGAGCCAGAGATTCCATAAATA
This sequence comes from Limnanthes douglasii subsp. nivea, assembly GCA_036936605.1. Taxonomy (NCBI): domain Eukaryota; kingdom Viridiplantae; phylum Streptophyta; class Magnoliopsida; order Brassicales; family Limnanthaceae; genus Limnanthes; species Limnanthes douglasii. The sequence continues at coordinate 204,475,515 of JAUPFV010000005.1, read as the reverse complement.
TAAATAATGATGATAGCCTGCTGTAAAATAATGACAGCAACTAACCTTAAATATAAGCCAGACTCCATAAGTGGAGCCATTATATAAATATATGGTTAGTTACCTAAATATAAGAGAGTTAGAGACTCCATAAATATAAATAATGATGATAGCCTGCTGTAAAATAATGACAACAACTAACCTTAAATATAAGCCATAAGACTTATTAAGAGACTCCATAAGTTGAGCCTAAAATAAAAAGAGGCTCCATAAGTGTTGCCATTATATAAATATATGGTTAGTTACCTAAATATAAGAGAGCCAGAGACTCCATAAATATAAATAATGATGATAGCCTGCTGTAAAATAATGACAACAACTAACCTTAAATATAAGCCATAAGAGACTTATTAAGAGACTCCATAAGTTGAGCCTAAAATAGGAAGAGGCTCCATAAGTGAAGCCATTATATAAATATATGGTTAGTTACCTAAATATAAGAGAGCTAGAGACTCCATAAATATAAATAATGATGATAGCCTGTTGTAAAATAATGACAACAACTAACCATAAATATAAGTCAGCATTAAGAGACTTATTAAGAGCCTCCATAAGTGGAGCCTAAAATAGGAAGAAGGTCCATAAGTGGAGCCATTATATAAATATATGGTTAGTTACCTAAATATAAAAGACTCAGAGACTCCATAAATATAAATAATGATGATAGCCTGCTGTAAAATAATGACAACAACTAACCTTAAATATAAGACAACAAAACACAAACACGAGAAGAAAGAAGTTAGAGAAAAGAAATAAGAAGAAAGAAGTATCATTCACCACCATGCCTCCAAGAGCACTCATTCGCTATAAGTGCTTTAGATGCAAACAAAATGGCTTCTACAACAGGAAATATATGCTTGAACGTCAACGTGCTGGTGGTGTGCATCCTACCATAAAAAAACAAGTTATTTCCTGAACTTGTTCTAATTTCTTCGAAATAGTTTCGGACAGAAATGATCATAAGTGTCTTCCTTATGGAGAAAAGGCACCTGAAGTTGAGTAAAAAGGAAGACGATGCCGAAGAAGATGAAGGTGGGTCTGATGGTGAAAAAGGTGGGTCTGATGATGCTGAAGAAAATGAAGGTGGGTCTGATGGTGAAGAGTAAGCTTACACATGTTAAATGTCTAGTTACTGCTATCTTTAAGCTTACACATGTTAAGTGTTTAGTTTATGTTATCTTTGTAAGTGTTTAGTTGTGTTATTTACCGAAATAGTTATGTTATGTACTACCTCTTTAAACAAGGCAGTCTTCACAAATCCAGACATCGTTCCAGTCCATGATACGGAATTTCTCTTATTAATCTGCATTGTTCAATATATGGCCTAATGTTTCTATCCGTATTTTGTGAAAATGTGTTGTTTTTTTTGTCTCGTTTTGACAAGGAACAATTTGGTGAGAAACATCTACCTATTTCTACCTAAATATATTTTGAACATCCAAAAATCTCAACCTAAATAACAACCCACATCTAAAACATATAAAACCTTAAATCTAAAAAAAATAAAACTTAAAAACCCCCAAAAATATTATATTTTGAGTATGCTGAAAATTTGCTTGATAAACTCGCGTATTACTTTCGTTCATGCATGTTTTGATTGCGTTCTTTGGTTTGAGATGACTTTTGATTCTCGAGTATTGCCAATGAACAATTTTAGGTGAGTATTACTAGTGAGAAACATGTGATTCGACAGTTTCACGCGAGGAGTTTTGAATATTGTTCTTTGTTTCCAATGTTGAATCGAGAACTATAGCTAATCTTTGGACAATTTTAGACGTGTATTGATGAAGGTTTGGTGAATATTGATGAGGGTCTAGTAGCCGTTTTACTTTAGACGTAGCTTTTATGAAGGTTTAGTTGAGTTAACTTTAGTTAAATTGGACCTAATTTTAGGTTCAATTATAAAGTTTAGTTCAATTATTTGAACTTAATTGTATATTTAACCGATAGATTAATAAAAAATATTTTTTGAAAAACAAAAGGAATTATTTTTTTTAAAATGTAAAGAGAAAATAAAAAAATTATTTAAAAAAAAAATGATAATTTCACGAAATAATCTTTTATACAAATTCTTAGTTGCAGGATACAAATATTAAAATTAAAAACATTACGAAATAACTGTGATTTTTTTTAATACCGGACGAGTAATTGATTTTTTTAACAATTAAAAAAAATTACGCTTATATGGGTGAGCTCAGAAACAAATTTTGTGAGGGATTTATCAAGAGCATTATTTTATTTTTGGACGAAAGGCCTTCGTAGCCGTAAAACCCTTCATTATCAGCCTCATCAGTTCTCTCTCTACTACTCCGTTAACTGCCCAGCTGCTGCCGCCGTAGGTCAGTCTCTCTATATTGATGCTTGGGGAATGCTTTATAATTCATATGATTGTGGGATTCGATGTTAGACTCTAACGATAACCGATTCGAGATTATAAACTAAATAATTTAGGGTTTAGATATAAATCTTGTTGTTTGCTTTGCTGCTGATGCTGGTAATTCAGTAATAAAAGAATCTTATTGAGTCAAATTGAATCGGATGTGTATTTAGAGTCTCAATTCAATAGTGATTGGTCTAAATTAGTGTTCATAGTGGATAGAAATGTGGAAGATTTTACCTCCTTATCGGTCTAATTTTTTGTGTGATCTGGGGTTTTGTCACTTCAAAAACCTCTTTTTACTTTTCGCCCTAAATTATATGTTTGGTTGGTTGTTCTAAATTAGCTCTCTTTCATATTGCCATGATCATATTTTTTAGTCTTTGAGATCGATTCTTTGTTTGTTCGAATGCATTGTCAATTTATAATTCATACCAAAACTGTAATTGCTTAATAGGATTTTTGTTTGTAGGGGTTTTTGGGTGGCTACAACTATGCTAATTTCTAGGTTATCAAGAGCTGGATTTTATATTGCAAAAGAGCTCTCTAGAGGTACACCTGCCTTCTGTTTCGGATAATTTGGTGTTCTTATTTTTTTTTTACTAATTGAAACATCATAGATTAAAGATGTTTGAAGGAAAGCATTTCAGAGTGATTCCGATAAATTATTGGCATGGTTTTGTTTCGAACTCAACTTTGTGTGATTTTTTCTAAACAATGTTTAGTGAAAAGCATTTGAGAGAGACTTAAATAGATTATTGACTTGGTTTTGTAGCGAACTCAGTTCGGTGATGTATTATTCTTGACATGATCAACATGCTAAAATACTTTTGAAATACTCAATATTTTAACAAAATATGCTTAACATTTTAAGGATTAATTGACATTGAATCTCGACAATTAAGATGATCCAAAAAATTATGTTTTCTTGTTCTCTTTTGGCAGGTAGATATTCATCTCTTATTAAAATAAGACACACAGAAAGGTCTTGCAGTCCATATTTGCAACCCACGGTCAGTGTTTTTTCTATTTGGTAGCTGTTTTATTGTTTTATCTAGCTATATTTTTTGGATCAGTTTTGTGTTCTTATACGTTTCTGAGGGATAATATGCCACTCACTTGTCTGGCTGCTGCATATGGGTTAGAGCTTGCCTCTTGTAAGTGAGATTTAGAAATTTGGAACTGAAGCAAAAATACAAACCCTTTTCGATTAACCTATACATATGAGAGATGCTTTAGCACATAACTTTACTTTTCCTGGTGCTGAGTGGATCACCCTGTAGAAATACTCTTGATCATCCATATTTTTCCCATGTAAAGATTAATGATAGAATCTATTTGGCTAAGAAAAAGGAAGGAAGCTCGAATTTTGGCCATATGCATGTTGAAAATTTAAGTTATTAGGCTAGTGCTACCATGTGTTGCAAAGTAATTTTTCAGTATATGGTAGTTTATGCTGTCAAATTTGTAGTCGAAGACTTTAAATTACATGATTTATATGTATACTCTCTTATGCGAATAGTCAAAAGCTTAAGATTTTGACTATTTAAGTAAATACTACATTCATGTGCAACGAGAAAAATCTTGCTGACTTCATTAAAAGTTAGTTTTGGTTATATATTATAGATTGGTAAAAGAAAGTTTCTAATTGTTTGCGAAATTGGTAGGCCTTGCTTTTCTTGATCTCTATGGTAATTGTATTTTTCAGTCTGGATACATTATCTTCATTTTTACTGAATCTGCAGTCTACATTATGGAGAAGCACCAATGTGCTCTCCGATGCCATGCTACAAAAGCATTGTCGCTATTCTACCTCATCTTCCACCAACGTGTCAGAGGAGGGGAGTGAAAAAGAAGAAATGTAAGTTATCTTCATTTGAAATAGACTAGTTTTATTGTAAAATCTGTCATTAGGATCCTGAGTCTGTTTGTGTTCCTGCTATAACTAATCTACCTGCTATAAACCAAGTTTGAAAGCTCCTGAGTTTTGAATTATAGAGAGGTAAAACGTGATGGTGTGTATGTATGTGTCCACAAATATGTTTTCCGTTGTAGTTATGGCCTATGACTTTTTACTTTGTGATCTTAAGTCGAAACTGTAATGTCATAATTTCTTATTAGGGTAGGTAGTTGGAGATAATGCCTCATCCTTTTTCGCTAACAAAATGTCTTAGTTGCTCAAGAAATACATGATTTGTTCCATTGCATGTCTGTCTACCATATGTTCTTATAAGTTATAAGTCAAGTGTTCTGCATTCGCAGGATAAGCGTCACGTTTGTAGACAAGGATGGAGATGAAAAGCAGATTAACGTCCCTATTGGAATGTCTATGCTAGAAGCTGCTCACGAAAATGACATAGATCTTGAAGGTAGGGATTGCATTGCATCGTTTCTTTCCATCCTTAGATAGCAGAAATATATATACAGAAATGTTCGATCAATTCAAGGACTCTGAACAAAGGTATATAAGCCATTTGTTCTCAATATGTTAGCCATTAAAGTTAAAATTATTAATTTAAACAAACCAAGGGGAGAAAGATACGTGATTTATCCCTTTTCTTTTTCGACGATATGCGGCCTAGTTCGTCTTCGTAACCCTTTTTCATCTCTCACACTTTACCAATGCAAACAAACTACAATTTTTATTTTCTCAACAACCCAATTTGGGCAGTTCTTATTTTGTTAAATTTAAGTCACGAGATTCCTGCGATGAGGATTCGTAATCTCAAGGTTCAGCTTCAATTTTACGTAGTGTTTTACACTGATTTTTTCGTGATTTCCTTTTCCAATGCACTTCTTGTCTTATTTTAATAAATTAAATATACTAAACTTAATGGCTAACAACCTTAGGTTTAGATCAAGGGTTAACAAAATATTACTTTCAAATCTGATTTGAATTGACATAGATAACCATAATCATTCACCTGGAACATTTAATGATTGAAAATGTTAAGAGCATATTTTTAGGAGAATATACAGATCCCAATGTCTTTGTACTTTATTATGTGAATTAAATTTTGTAAGTTAAATAATAATTATTGATTCAGACTATGGTTAACAAAAAGTATAATGATTTTTTGTGACTGATTAGTCTAAAAGATTCTGATTTGGGCTGAGAGTAGCCGGAAAAAATTAAAGACGAAGAACACTCTTCGAGAAATTATAAGACATAGAAAGAGGAAGCAGAAAACACTTCAATTTTTCTTTGTGTTTCTTTGTTTATTATTCTTTACTTTTTATATTAATTAGTTGTTTTGACTTAGATAGCTAGCATCAACGGCCTGTGTATTGACATCAGTTCAATCCGATGATATCGTGATACCTTTTCAATTAGTCTTTTGACAAATAGATTAATCATTTTGCAAATCAGGCACAACTTTGAAAGAGTTTGCTCTATACATCATTATCCTTTTGGCTGGAGCATGCTTCTAACAACAGCATGGTGTTTTTATAAACTTCTTTAGCTATATATAATTAGTTTCAGCCTCATTCTTATTTGCTAGAAATTAACAAGCTGCATAATATAATGCAGGTGCTTGCGAAGGTTCACTTGCATGCTCAACGTGTCATGTTATTTTAATGGTAAACTGATCAGTAGCATGCTACTAGGGCATTTACTTATGTATTCAACTTTGCCCTTGCCAATGTGTGATTTTTTAATGTTGCTTTAGGATATGGAATATTACAACAAATTAGAAGACCCAACTGACGAAGAGAATGATATGCTTGATCTTGCTTTCGGGCTTACAGAAACGTACGTCGTCTTTCTCCATATAAGCTGCAAATAAGGCTTGTGTCTATATTTCAGAAAATGTTCAATATTTGTGAATATTCTTTATCCATTAAATCTTTCTGAATCCAGTCACAACATAGGTTTAGTAATTTTCTGGTTGTAACAGGTCTCGGCTCGGCTGTCAAGTGATTGCGAAGCCAGAACTAGATGGAATGCGTTTAGCCATTCCTGCTTGCACAAGAAACTTTGCTGTGGATGGATACATTTCAAAACCACACTAGAGAATAATATATTTTTGTTGAGAGTGTACACAGCAAAGGATGGGATCATCCAATTTTTGCAGCTCCTCCTATTATGGGGTCTAGGTTTTCCTTGCTAATTCTTGCTTATTTAGCCCCTGAATAAACTCTTTGTAGCTTTAGCTTTGTTGCTCCAACATCTGGGATAGAGGGAAGGTCTTTATGCTGGCTCTTTTATGGAGGGTAATAAAGATACATATCCCTCTATTATTATGTTTTTGGCGAATTGTTCTTATGCTTATATAATTTATATGGGATCCGAGGCGTGAAGTTTTTACTTAATTAAGACTGAATCTTGAAATGGAAACCCTGTATGATGCTACTTCTCTCTTCCTCTTTTTCCTTTAAAAGAGTTTTTATAGCCAGAACAATTATTTAGTTATTGTAATCTCTATTATTAAATTATAATAGTTAATTGTGCAAAATGTTTCCTTACTATATTTCTAGTATTTTTCAATCATTGAATTCAATTTGTCTTATAAATTTCATAGTTTTGATATAAGGTAATATATCTCCATATCTATCCAAAACGAATATTAGTATATTTATATATTTTTTTGGATGAAAATATTTTTTTAGATTTAAACTGATTTTTTTTACTAATCTCCTTCATTTTATTTTATTTCTCACTTCTCTCTCCCTCACTAGTCTCTCTATAAAGTTCGGCAAAAAAAAAATTCTAACATCCCATCGGTATACCACCAAAATTATTATTACTATTATATTTTAAAAAAAAACTATATTTTAAAAAAAAAAATTCTTAAAATTATACTTCTTCCATTCCGATTTAAAGGTCATTCCAAAAAATAAAATAAATATTCCATATTAAATGTGCTTTTTTTTTCATCAATAATTTATTAAATATTTTTTATTTTTTATTAATAAAATATTGATTATACTTGCGTCAGTTCCTTTATAGGTATTAATAACTTATTCTTAAATGCTAATTGATCTTATTTAAAAAAAACAATTCATCATATTAATATTTATTATTTTTAGTATTCATCTAAAAAATATCATTTTTTTAGAAATTAAAATATTAATATATTTATTTAATAACCATTTATGTATTAGAAATTTATTTAATGTAAATTTATTTATAGTTAATTTTTAATTGTTTTTTATTCTATTTATTCTAATTTTAAGTTAGAAATTTAGTTATTCGGTCAGAATAAGCTTGATCTTTAAAATAATTATATTTAAATTTTATTAATAAAAACACTAATGTCAATCATAATTTTTTTAAAATTTAAATTTTAATATATACAATATATAATATTTGAATTAAAATTATAATTGAATTAATAAACAATATTTCAATAAATACATATAGTATCGAATATCTTCATATGTAGTGTCGTAAATGATAATTATATTTATATTTTATTTAATAAAAATGTTAGTGTAAGTTATAAGAAAAATTAAATATGAACTTTAATTTTTTAAATCTCATAAATTCTAACTGATTTTGATTTATTTTTAAAATAATAATTTGAATTAAATCAAGGGTATGCTTATATATACCTAAATCTGCTTTAAGTTTGCACTTTAGTTTGATTTTTTTATGATAAAAATACCCTCGAACATCCATTTAATTACGGAACTGACATCCTAAATATATCCAAATCACAAAATAACATATTTTACTGTTTTTACCCAAAAACACTTTGATTTAGTAGATCAAACTCCATATTACTACAATTTTGTGAAGTTCTTCAAATTGTTCTTCAACATTCAAAGCTGCTGCAAGAACATTTAAACTCCCTTCAAAAAAATTTAAACTTTTTCTAATAAAAACAAAAAATCAAACATGAATCAACCCGAACTAAAGTAAAAAAATATTTCTTTTTTAATTTTTTTTTCATTACCATCGGTCTAAGGGCCATAACCGATGGTATTGAGGTCCAGTTCCACCGATTATGGGCATGTGCTTTAACTAAATATTTGTTAATAAATTTAATAGATATTTTAATATGTACATTTAAAAAACAATTAATCATAATATGTTTTAAATATATTTGAAGAGATAATCTAACATATGAATGGGAGGACATATATTTTGGATTGAATATTTTTAATACAAATTTTAGATTTTATATTTTAGTGTATATATTATTTACATAAAAACGGCTTTTAAATTGAATATTATAAACTGCTGGTATATGTTGTAGCATATTAATAATTTATTTTGAATAATATATATTTTTAATATCAATAGTTTTAATAATATAACCTTTCAAGTTATATGTATACATTTAATATAGAATATTGTTTAAATATTCTTAAAGGATATTCAGAGGCGGAGCTGCACTGGGTTCCATAGATGCCCAGGAACCCACGGTTTTTTTATATATTATTAATAAGCGTACGAAAATAGTTAAATAAATCATGTCCGTTGGAAAAGGGTAAGGTAGGAACCAATAGCGTAGCCATGATTTGATCTCTACGGGGTCTTGGTTATTGTCCAAAAAGTTAAATAATAGAAAATAATTTTTTTAGGCTTGGTTATTGTCCAAAAAGTTAAATAATAGAAAATAATTTTTTTAGGCTTTTATCCGGCATGTTTATTTATTTTTTTGGTTTGTTTGGTTAACTAGTGTTTTTTTAATGTAGTGGTTATTTTCTTGAGTACTTTGCCCATCTATAATAATGAACACCAAAGTTATCGAGCTTTGTCACCAAAGTTATCGAGCTTGACAATGCTGCCTCGCATTTAGGTCTTTTTATCTAAGTCTTTTTTACTTATCGTCGTATAATGGGTGTATGTTGACACGTCTTTTGATTGTATTGAGATCTGTAGGATTCGAGAGACGACAAATCTATGATATAGTAAATGTTGTTGAAAGTGTTGGACTAACAATGGTATACGTGAAAAAGGTTCAAACAATTATTAGAATTTTCTAAGGCGCATATACAATCTTCTAAATTAACTCTATTTATATTTATTAACTTAATTAGATTATTCTTTTCAATATCAATAAAATTTGTGTTTTTTCAAAAAAGAAAAGAAAAAAGATTAGCTTTTATTTAATTTTGTGTTTCTATTTAATTATTTTTCTATATACAATCTTCTAAGTTAGCTCTATTTATATTTATTAACTTAATTAGTTTAGCGTTTATTTAATTTTGTGTTTTTATTTAATTATTTTTCCCTTACTTTCAAAAATTATATTTATTAACTAATTAGTGTTTAATTATGTTTTCCTCTCTTCCTAAAATTATATTTATTAACTCTATTTATAAATACATTAGTGTTTATTTATGTTTTTAGTTTCTATTGATATTTATTAACTTAATTAATGTTTAAGTAAAGTTTAATTAATGTTTAATTAGGTTTGTATTTACATATGTTTATATAATTATATTTATACTTTTAATTTTTGTTTATATTTTAAATAATTATATTTATACTTATTAGTGTTTTCGTTTTTATACTTAATCAATGTTTAATTAAAACTTAATTATTTTTTAATTATATTTATTTAGGTTAATGTTTACATATTATATAATTATATTGACATATTTTATTTTTTGACTCATTTTGCTTATATTGAGACTGGACTTTAGGGCTCCAAAGTTCAATTCTTGAAAATCAGGCCATAGGCTGATCGACTAAACTCTTCTCATTCCCAAAACCCTTTATCGCATCAGAGTCTTCTCTCACAGCCTCCCTTAAGCCACAATTTCCCTCACATCAAATGTCGCTACAGAATCCAGTTCTTCATCTTGAAGAACGAAACCACGCATCAAATCCAACAAATCCATTTTCAAAAACCCTACTTTCATCTAACCATATCTCTCAGACTCGATTTTTCGAAAACCCTACCTTCGAAAAAGATGAGTTTCTGCACAAAGTCGATTCTTGCAAAGATCAGATGGTTCAAAGACCATTTTCAAAGCAAACATATGCAGAAGTTGTAAAGATGAGCAAGGGGTTAGCTCCAGCAAGGTCTGTTGATGGCTACATGCACGAGAAGGTGGAGATCGGATCTGAGGATGGCTACACTTTTGTTAAATTCGGTGAAACAGATAAGTCCCATCTTTCTTCTTTATCTAAATTTACACTGGTTGCGAAATTTTCATATGGTTCTCCATCTGCATTAGATTTTAGGGCATACTTAGAATCTTTAAAAACAATAGGTAACTTTAGTATATATAAATGGGATTATAGGCATATTTTTGTAGAATTTGAAAGCATTATTGATGATAAAAGTTTATGGAAATACAAGGTCAATATACATTTAGAATTTTGAAGTGGACACCTGAATTTAACCCCAAACGTGAGTCTCGTATCATTTGACTCCCGTTTGGATTTCATTCCCTAAAATGCCTGAAATAATGTATAATAGAGATACAATAGAACATATGGCAAAGACAATTGGATTGCCTTTGCAATCTTGGATTCCAAATAAAAATAGAGCTAGTTTTAATCTCTGTAAAGTATGGACTGTTAGACTTTGGATAAGATTTGGAGATCGGGACGGATACTGGCAAGATGTCATTTGTCATTGCAAGATGTCTTTTATAATGACAAACCTGCTTGTAAAAAGTGTAGACATTTAGGATATAAAGATATTAACTGTAAAGCTGAAGATTTGGAATATAAGAAATCACAAAATCTAAAAAAGAATGAAATAATAGCTAAGGAGAAAAAGAATGGTAATAGAGAAATATGGATACCAAAACCTGTGGCTATAACCAATAAAGATCAAGTTTCTAATAAATTGATAAATGATATAAAATATGATAAGACAATAAAATGATATTAAAACTAGCTCTATTTTTATTTGGTTATTTGGAATCCAAGATTGCAAAGACAATCCAATTGCCTTTGCCATATGTTCTACTGTATCTCTATTATACATTATTTCAGGCATTTTAGGGATTTCACTCACGTTTGGGGTTAAATTCTTACTGTTCTAATGTTCTAACATTGTATGTTCTAACATTGTATTTCCAGAAACTTTTAGCATCAATAATATTTTCAAATTCTACAAAAATATACCTATAATCCCATTTATATATACTAAAGTTACCTATTGTTTTTAAAGATTCTAAGTATGCCCTAAAATCTAATACAGATGGAGAACCATATAAATTTAGATAAAGAAGAAAGATGGGACTTATCTGTTTCACCGAATTTAACAAATGTGTAGCCATCCTCATATCCGATCTCCACCTTCTCGTGCATGTAGCCATCAACAGACCAGACCTTGCTGGAGCTAACCCCTTGCTCATCTTTACAACTTATGCATATGTTTGCTTTGAAAATGGTCTTTGAACCATCTGATCTTTGCAAGAATCGACTTTGTGCAGAAACTCATCTTTTTCGAAGATAGGGTTTTCGAAAAATCGAGTCTGAGAGATATGGTTAGATGAAAGTAGGGTTTTTGAAGATGGATTTGTTGGATTTGATACGTGGTTTCGTTCTTCAAGATGAAGAACTGGATTCTGTAGCGACATTTTATGTGAGGGAAATTGTGGCTTAAGGGAGGCTGTGAGAGAAGACTCTGATGCGATGCGATAGATATACTAGGGTTTTGGGAATGAGAAGACTCTGAATAGAGTTTAGTCGATCAGCCAAAGCCCACGGCCTGATTTTCAAGAATTGGACTTTAGGTTCTTGGAGTCCTAAAGTCCAGTCTCAATATAAGCATAATGAGTCCAAAAAATAAAAAATAAAATATGTCAATATAATTATATAATATGTAAACACTAACCTAAATAAAATATAATTAAAAAATAATTAAGTTTTAATTAAACATTGATTAAGTTAATAAATATAAATAAAAACGAAAACACTAATCAAGTATAAATATAATTATTTAAAATATAAACAAAAATTAAAAGTATAAATATAATTATATAAAATATAAACATATATAAATACGAACCTAATTAAACATTAATTAAGCTTTACTTAAACATTAATTAAGTTAATAAATTTAAATAGAAACGAAAAATATAAATAAACACTAATCTATTTATAAATAGAGTTAATAAATATAATTTTAGGAAGAGAGGAAAACATAATTAAACACTAATTAGTTAATAAATATAATTTTTGAAAGTAAGGGAAAAATAATTAAATAAAAACACAAAATTAAATAAACACTAAACTAATTAAGTTAATAAATATAAATAGAGTTAACTTAGAAGATTGTATATAGAAAAATAATTAAATACAAACACAAAATTAAATAAACGCTAATCTAATTAAGTTAATAAATATAAATAGAGTTAACTTAGAAGATTGTATATGCGCCTTAGAAAATTCTAATAATTGCTTGAACTTTTTTCACGTATACCATTGTTGTCCTTTAACAAAAACGTAATTTCAACACTAGTCTAAGTAAATTAAATTTGAAAATCAAAGGAAAAGATTCTTAGTCCAACACTTTCAAGAACATTTACTATATCATAGATTTGTCGTCTGTCGAATCCTACAGATCTCAACATAATCAAAAGACATGTCAACATACACCCATTATACGACGACGATAAGTAAAAAAAGACTTAGATAAAAAGACCTAAATGTGAAACTTTGGTGTTCATTATTATAGATTGACAAAGTACTCAAGAAAATAACCACTACATTAAAAAAACCACTAGTTAACCAAACAAACCAAAAAAATAAATAAACATGTAGGATAAAAGCCTAAAAAAAACTATTACCAATAGATATACCAAAAAAATAAATAAACATGTAGGATAAAAGCCTAAAAAAAACTATTACCAATAAATAGATGAATGGCTGGGTTTAATGTAATGTGTCCAATTTTAATAAAAAAAATTATATATATAATTATATTTTATATATGTTTAATATCAATATCTTAATGATTTAATTTTAATAAACATTTTGTCCAAAACAAAATTATTGAGTAAGAGTATTTGTAAAGTAGTACGAGAGAAATAGGTCTTAAATGGTAACTCTTCTTAAATTAAATATCTATTATGATTCAAACATCAAATTATTATCTACCTAACACTATTATCTTCGTATATCTTTAAAAAGTATTTATTTAATTTTTTTTATTTAATAAGATCTAACAATTTTTTATAATAATTAGTTATATAAAAGTAACTAGAATGATACTGTGATTCTCTTTGTTCTCTCTTTATATTTTTGGGTATACACTGTCTGTACTACGGCAATTGAACTTCTCATTTGATTATGAGTTGTTTTTCATATTATTTTATTTGTATATTTTGATTTGATTATTGTTTTTTTATTTAAATTTGAATTATTTTCGTATTAAATTTGATTTGGCCGCTTCTGTGGTTTTTAGTTTATAATTATGTTTTTATTTTGATAGGGTCAGATATTTTTGGAAGTGCCCTTCTACCTAATCCGAAGGGGTAGTACGGACATCATCTACATTAAACTTTTTCATGAATAGTAAATCTAAGTGGACCATGACTAAACTGTGTATTAATATTCATATGTTTTTTATTTTGGACTTTAAAGCCCTATTTGAATCCAAAGTCCGACCCTGACGACCTATCGATAAAAAAAAGTAAAAATACTTCATCCAACATCATCATTTAATAGGTTGGACTTTTTCCATATAAATTAATAGCGATAATACACCTCTTTTTTATAAAGACAAAACTCTTTCCAACAATACCCTTGGATCAGAAATAATCCTCATCATACTCAATTATAGTTCAAAAATTAAATTGAGTTAGGTTTTACTTGTTTTTGTATTTTGGAGTTTTTTCTGTAAAATTTAGTTCACAAGTAAGATTTTGGATAAGTTTTCTGTAAAAACAAATAAGATGAGGTTTCAAACATCTGTAATAAGTCTCGTGTCTCTTGTCTCTTATGTGCGAGATTTTGATATTTTATGTGATAGATACAGGCAGAGGCGGATCCAGAACTAAAATTAAGAGTATGCCAAAAAAGTAACAAAATATAAATATTTGGGTGTTACATAGTAAAAACATACCAATGTTTTAATTACAACTCAAAATGAATATTTATTTCTAGTCCGAACGTAAATGCATTCTTCTATTACTCATTGAAAGCGCTTGCTAATATCTTGATAATTTGGATGATACTTAAGAATTTTTGTTCTTTTTCAAGGATCCAACTTCAAATATCCCCATATTTGAATATGTTATTTGAAGACGATGTATCACTTGTCGAAGGAGTAAAAGTAGGTTCTTCATATGGTGCTTCAGTTGATTCATTTCTGATAATAGAAGTATTAGATTTCAGAAATCTAGAGGTAGGCGTAAAAGACTTGTGCAACATTCCGTAAACAAATCAAACTAAATCATCTATTAAAATCTAGAAAAACAAAACAAAAGTCACTAATGATATGAGAAAAAACCCATATATGATCAGCAAATTACCTAAATATGATTAATAAACTTATATTACTCATTCAAACAATTATTTTATTTAAATATAATTATTTATTTAGTAAATTTGGTATAATGTCAGAGAAACTACTTAAATTTTATTTGAAGGTTCAAATCAAAATTTTCTTTGTGGACAGACTTCTTAAAGTTCATGTATGAATTATATTGGTCAAGAACAGACAACTTGTTATTGTTGGTTAGGTTAATTAAATTAGTGGTGTTTGGCAGATTTTTTAAAACAGTGCAATAGGTTTATGATTAACTATTAATAAGTTTACTTTACAATAATTTTTTAATTTAAAATATTTGCATAATAAAAAAAAGTAAATGTTAATTGCACAAAAAATATTTAAGGGGTTGTCCTTTGAGACTTTATGCTACAAAAGATAAGTTTACCTATTTTTTGTGAGATTGATTTTTCCAAAGAAAGTAGTATGCATTTATCATTGAATTTGATTACTAATAAGATAAGTGACTGGGTTAGTAGAAATGTTGATGTTACAACCATAAGCGTACTTTTTTTTAAATGACTACTGTTTAAATATTTCTTATCGTCTTTCATGGATTGTTTTAAAGAAAGCTATGATGGTTGTATATGGAGGTAACTCTACTTTGTATAAACTATTTAAGATTTATTTCAAAAAATTGAAGATTCTTGATAACAGTACTGACGACGTAATGGAGTATACTTTAGAAACCAATGTATTCAAGTGTTTTTTTGTAGCATTTGGTTCTTGTCTCTAAGGTTTTGATTCTTGTTGTCCAGTTTATTTATTGATGGAACTTTCTTAACGGTGAAATATAAATGAGTATTGATAGGGCTGAAGATACTAAAAATTGGTTATGGTTAATGTTAAAACCCCATATGTTGGATCGTCAAATCACATTTATTAGTGATCGAACTTAGGTATTGTTAGTGATGTATTTTATTTGTTTCTAGATTGCTATCATGCATACTATATTTATCATCTTATAAATAATTTGAAGTATTCTTTGAGTGTTACATCGACACCATTTACGGAAAAAATAGTTTACATGTTTAAAAATATATTTATGCTACGATTCAAAATTTATACATTGAATATATGGATGAATTTCTTAAAGAATAATGTCGCAATGTTGTTAGTTTTTGTAAGAATTTACCTTTGAAAAAAAAATATGATTATGTTTTATCAAAGATAAGAGGTATGATTATATGGTTTCTACTCCAGCTAAGTTTTTTAATCATCATACCAATCAAGATTATAGTTTACCTATATTGGAGCTAATTGACATGATTAGAGTATTACTTATAAGTCAAATTTAAAGACGTTATGTTGATGATGAATGTTGGACTAGTGATTTATGTCATGAATTTGATAAGAAGTTAAAAGCCAATATGAGAAAAGGTCGTCCATGGATAGTTCATTTGTCTACTCATATTGTAAACAAAGTATTTTGTGATAGTGCTATATTTGTTGATCTTAGTATATATACTTTTTCTTGTGGTGCGTAGCAACATGATTGTTTCACATGCTCTCATGATTTTGCATTTATATTTTATATAGATGAGAATCCTATGAAATATATTGTGTCGTGCTATTTTATAAGCTTTTATAAGGAAACGTATTCATATGGCATACTCACGTTTACTACTTTTGGTCAATCATGTACTTCAACAACTTCTCCATATATAATTCCTCAAATTTTGAAAATATGAGCTAAAAGACCAAAGAAGAAACGTATTCTAGTTAGAAGGATAATTAATTACCCTAAAATATAATGTGTACTCGTTGTTTGAAATGTGGTCATAATAGATGAACACGTGTAGAGCTTTTGTAAGATCAATTTAATTTTGACACTTTTAATTTTTGGGTTTTCCGATTTTTTTTGGGTAAAATCATTTGATGGTGTATGCTTATTAATATATCATTTTTGGTTATACGATTCTAAATTACCCTTTGGTAGATTGTTGACGCTTTGATTTACAAGATACTTAGAGCAGACGACGGAAAAGTTCCATGCAAAGGTTTCAAAGGTGCCAATACAACGCAATACAAATATTTGGCCACACTACGGTAATTTTAGATATAAACTACAAAGAACTCTCATGTTTGAATTACAAAGAACTCGAGCAATGTTTTTTTTTGAAAGAACTCTCAAGTCCTAAATTACAAACAACTCTCAAGTCTAAATTACAAAGAGCTCGTGAATGGTTGAGTAAACTATACAAAAGAAATATCGTGTTTAAATTATAAAGAACTCTCATGTTCCCAGTTTAATGTACTTTTCTTTAATGCAGAAAACAATGACCGACAGAGAGGAACTTGATTGTCTGGTTGATGGAGTATTAATAAAAACGAGGGAATATACGAATATTGTGCTCCTTCCAGTATGCCACATAGAGAATGATACACTAAACTACTAAACATTGGTGGTTATTGATATAGATGAAAGAATGAAACAAACTATAACTCATTTTTGCCTCTTAGTAAACATACAATGGACTACAAAACAAAGACTATTGATCCGCTGGTAAATTTTTTTCTTTTTTTGCAAAAAGAAATATAAAACTCGTAGAGAAGTATTTCCATGCGTGAAAAAATATTTTCAAACAACTCACTCGATTCGTATGAAATAACTCTCTTGTTATTTTCTTTGAAATAACTCACAACCTCGTATTTTCAAACAACTCGCTCGATTCGTATGAAATAACTCTCTTGTTATTTTCTTTCAAATAACTCACAACCTCGTATTTTCAAACAACTCGCTCTGTCGTTGATAAACAATCCGCTGTTCATTATTTTCAAACAAATCGCTCGATTCATATTAAAGGACTCTCGTGTTTCTTTCTTTCAAACAACTCGCAACCTCATATTTCCAAACAACTCGCTCTAGTCTTTAATAGACAATTCACATTTCATTATTTTCATTATTATTAGATACCCACCACCACCTCTGATAAACACTTGGCATATTATATCAAGAAAGAATTCTTATATAAAGTGAAAAATGTAGAGGGATTCCACAATAAAAACATAACACCATCAACTGCGGTAATTTTATCGAAAAAGGCTTTATGTCGGAATCTTATTGAGAAGATATGGTAAAAACTACCAGAGCTGAATTTTTTTATCATTTTCTAAAATAATTCCAACACTAACTCTTACTGGTATATATATTGGTACGTAATGATTTATTTGATGTTGAAAAAATTGTATAGATCTTTTTTATATGACCACTTACATGTAATGATAGATATATTGGTATGAATATTTTTTGTAGATATATCAAAACAAACATGTAATGTATAACATATTGAACACAACATTTCAAACAAAAGGTTGAAATGTTGTAGATTTTTATTTAAGGTCAAGCTTCTGTAGCAAAAGGTTATGTGGTTTATATCCAAACAACTCGCGTTCGTATAACATATAACACAACTCACAAAACTGTGTGTGTATTTATATTCAAATTAATAGCATGATTGAATGTTTAATTAAAAAATAACTCGCAATATTCATGTTATGTATGTTCAAACAACTCACAAAATGGAACTGAGTATGAAACGCCTAGCTCGTCTGCCTTGGTAACCGGTATATGCATTGAGCATGAAAAAATTATCAAATCATGTCAGGTAATTTATTGATAATTAGAAAAAGATAGATATTTAATCATTAGTAAAACCATTAATACAATTTCAAAATAAATCCATTCGTGCCTATAAATAACAGTAGCCATATGGTAGTAGACATAAAATTTTAAACTAGAAACCCTCATACAATCATCAACTACAAATACCCTTTCTAGTTCCGGTTCTTTAGGAGACTCACGGTCTTCCATCAGGACCAACAGAAGCTCCGGCTACTTCTATCCAATGG
Source organism: Limnanthes douglasii subsp. nivea (assembly GCA_036936605.1). NCBI lineage: Eukaryota > Viridiplantae > Streptophyta > Magnoliopsida > Brassicales > Limnanthaceae > Limnanthes > Limnanthes douglasii. Next base: position 204,456,837 of record JAUPFV010000005.1, on the reverse strand, counting down.
AACCCCCAACTCTCCAACGTCTGTATTATTATTTCATCCCGACTAATTCTCTGCATACTCTGGGTCACTATCCGGAGTCTCCTCTGAAGACAACGATGTTCAACGAGTAAAAAGGAAGAGGATATAGATAGATAGAGATGAGGAAGATGATCAGACGTCGGAGGAGGTAGATGAGATGGATGAAGATAATGAGGACTTCGAGACTGTATAAAAGAAAGATGATGACGATGAACATGCAAAGGAGTCTGAAAGAAAGGACTCCTCTGGTGATGATTGATTGTTTTGAATTTGTATGTTTTTTGTTTTACATGATAACTGACCAACCCTAAGATATGGTAGTATTTTTTGTTAGGGTTGAGTGTATGAAGGTTGTTATGGCCTTGTAATATCTTTTTTGTAACCTATTTTTATTAGTATAAAAAAAGTATGAAGTAATAAGTTCAATTTAATATCCAAACAACTCCCAGTCTCATATTTCAACAGAAATCGCAGCCTTATGTTTCCACACAGCCCGCAACCTCATATTTCAACAGAACTCGTAGCCTCATGTTTCCACTGAACTTGCAGCCTCATAATTTCACAGAACTCGCGCAATAATATTACAAAGAACTCTCTTGTTAATATAAAACAAAATAACTCTTATGTGAAGGATATACAAAGAAATCTTATTTTGGATAATATACAAAGAACTTGCATGTTTATATTACAAAGAACTCGCGACATGGTTGAGTGGAGAACTCTCATGCCCTTATTTTAATGTAAACAACTCCCCCTATTAATGGTACACAACTCACAATTTTAAATTTAATGTATAGAACTCTCATTTATCTTATTATTACAAAATAACTCGCATTTTTAGAAATACATAAGAACTTTGATGTTGTGTTCAAATAAATCTCATGTTTAAACGATATAAATCTGTAATGTTCAGATATTTAAAGTGTAACCTCACAGGTCCTCCTGTTATGGTGTGCTTTCGAATAACGACCATACCTCAACTGCTTGGTTGTTACTTCTCCTCTAGATGGAATTTTCGTTTTCTTAGGCCTTCCAGGGCATCTTTTAATGTTAGGAGGAAGAATTTCCAACTCAAAAAAATTGTTAGCTTATTTTTATACTCACGGCATAAATTAGTAATTCATCTTAACCCCTCCGAATATCGCCTTGAAATTTGAGTCATAAGTGGTGGGGTTAATTTCTGTTTGAGGGTAATTTTGTAAATTTTTTTGGGAATTTAATGTTTAAGGTAGAGAGTAGTGAGATAATTAAGATGTGTGCTAGCAGTAAATTTGTTTACCTTGATTAATGAAAGTGGTTGGGGTATTTATACTTAATTAGTGACCTATGGGCCTGTTGGATCGGATTATGGAGTCAGATCTAGTTTAAGGACCCATTAGTAATTTAGTGAGAATTGACCAACATCTAGCTTAGTCATATTCCATTACATTAGCCCTGTTCGGTTTCACCTGATAGTAATTTGGTCCAAACTGCCCATCGGATAAACACAAGATTCAGTAGCTAAAATATTTGACCTTATCTGTAGCCCTTTTAGGTATTGCAAAGAATCTTTGGAAGAGCTAACTCTTAAAAATCAATATCAACTCTTTTCGATCTGTTGTTGTATCTGAACTACATACTTTATCTTTTTTTTTGTTAAGAATTTCAAGAGTCACTCAATTTGAAATTTGGTGGGACTGATTTTACCGTTTGGAATTTCAAGGGTCTTTTCCAAACGTGGGACACGTGTCAAGATCTGGTTTGACCTCTCAACTTTTTTTTCCTAGATTCTCGTACCTAATAGGCTAGAAAGTTACTTAGGTTTTAACTCCCATACTTTTTAGCTCTTAATCATTGTTTTCAACCGTTACATCTTCTCCTAGGTAACTTCCTACTTTTCACTGATATATAAATTCATTCCATTGTTCCAATGTTTTATTGTCTTCAAAAGAAAACAAAAGCATTCCTAGTGAGAGAAAGCTCAGTTCATCTTCCAATTCATGTTCAAGTCATTTATGTTCACAGATAGAGGACACCGCTGTAGATCGAAATGGTAAGATTAAAGTAGGTCTGACTTATCCCGATGCGCTTCCGAAGAGTCTAGAAGGGAGAGTGGGGCCAAATTTCAAGAAGGTCAGCATAAAATACATGTTATCCTTTCATAATATAGCCTACGTATACACCCACACCGCTGAATTGGGTCGTATTCGTATAAAGTGCGGGAGCCCTGAGTCTGTTAAGGTGAGAATCCCAGTCACCACAGAAGCTCCAATAGACTGCAAAGCCAACAAGTTAGTGGTTTATACAGAGGTGTTGAACTGGGGACTTCGGTTTCCTCTAGACCCGGAGATAGTCAGGTACTTCCATCTGACCAATCTATGTCCAAGCCAGCTGAGCCCAAATGCTTAGTACATTCTGATGACTGGCATTATGACATCCATGCTATCCAAGATTTCACTACCAATAGAACAATTCGCTACTGTGACGAATTTATGAAGAATCATCACATCCCCTTCTATCACTAAAATATGGGGAATGATTATAAAGTAGTGAATGATCTTTTGGAGTCAGAAAAACCCTGGAGGACACAATTCATGTTCATCAGTGGGGCTTGGGAGAATAGAAAGAAGATCAAGGTTGATTTTAACCCAAGCTAACTGACCAATCGCTGGAAGAGCATCCGTGAGTTTTATTTATGTTCTCTTTAATCTTTCAAATACTAAGTAGTTACTCAAAACTGATTTGTATCTCTTTTTAGTTTTTCTGAAGGAGTTCTCGGACTATGTGAAGGTAGGTCAAGATACTTGTGCCAAGCTAAATGCTTGGGCCTAGGAGAAATGGGAAAACACTTTCCGTAACTGTTTCACGTCGAGGAATTCTGTGAGGTCTCATTTGTGGAACACCACAGGGAGAAGAGACCTCTTTTGGGAAGAACTAACCATCATTCCTCCTAAAGATGTTATCTCGAGGAGAACTGAGGCTAAAGATGCTAAGATTTACTTGCCTTCCACGGCCAAAGCCCCTAGTCATCTAAACATGATGAAGAACAAGATAAAGAAGAAAACCACATCTGACCTACTTCAGAGAACCACCGAAGGGACTGGTTCGGAGAATCAATGAGGAATTAATGCTGCTTTGTTGGAAGTAGTAGAAGTTATCATTAAGAAGGCTGGTGGATCGGACAACCCACCAAAGATTACTAAGAAGGATAAGAAACACAAAGCAAGCAACGATGAAAAAGTTGCCAAGAAGAAAAAATCACTCTCGGATCAGAGATAATTCTACGTCCTCCTGAAATCCCTCATTCAGCTTCTGCCAATCCTACTTTATAAGAAGAAATTCCAGCCAACCTCTATTCCGAACAGACTGCTACTAATGGAGAGGTAAATCTTGATGCCTTTTAAAGTGTTAACATGTATTTTAATGACTTGGACAAGGATGACTTCGTGGAGCCTTATCGTCCTTCCAGTTCATCCAATGTTGTAACATACAATAGGAAGACTTATATGATATCAAGTGAGCGAGATACCCTAAGTCATGTCCTTTTAGGATACATCCGTCCGGTAGTTGATTTGGAGAGGCAAGTAAGGGATAAAAAAACTACCATAAACTTCATGACCACAGAGAAACACAGCTTGACAAACGATCTTTCTAGCGCTCAGCAAAACATAGAATTATTGAAGAAAGAGAAAGAGGACTTAGTTGCCAAACTGCTCAAGTCAGAAGAGGACATCAAAAACCTCCAAACCAAGTACTCCGAACAAGATACTTCTTCCTCTAATGAGATCACAGCTTTGAAGGAGCAACTATAAGCTAAGGACAAAACTATCCAGAATTTATCCGGTGACAAAGTCAAGTTGGATAAAACTGTTCAAGAGAACACCGATGAGAATGCTTTCTTAATAAGAAAACAAGCTCAAGAAATAGCTGCAGGGATAGATAAGTATACTAGTGGAATAATGGATTCTCTGGAGAAGAAAGATGATGAAATTAAATCTGATATGGTCTTACTGTTCCATGAGACCTTTCCTAAGAGGACTCTTGGTCCTTTATGGAAATTTGTAGACTACGATGTCCTCTCTTTCCATACGATGGCTGATGGTGACAAGCACAACTATTCTAGTGGGGAAGATTCCAAAGACAACTAAGAAGTTGGTGAGAGTTCAAGTGTTGAACTCAAAAATCCAAAAAAAGATGGTGATAAAGAAAAAACCGAAGGGGACAAGCCCTAAGGTTGTATTGTTCTGTTATGTATTTTTTATTGAAAAACCAAAGTCCTTAGATGGCCAAATCAATTGATTATTGGTTTACTTCGGGTCTGGCATAAAGCCTTCTCTAGTCAAACCTACGAACAATGGATAATGATACATCTCTTCATCAAACTATTTCTCCACAATATTCTTCATTAGTTATCCCAACGAATCCTATAAATTATGCAAGGAAACCCTTTATTATTAGCAACATAATATCAATACCAACCGAGAATTCAAATATAAAAGAATTTCCTCCGCTGCAATATCAAAAAATATCACAAAACCAGAAGCAAAAATATCAGCCAAAAAATAAAAAATCACATGTTAGTATAACAAAGGTTATCAAGAAGGAATTTTGTCATGAAGAATCTGAGATTCCTAACAAAAGGGACCACAAAATCATCCAATTCTCATGAAAGGATCACAAAAGTCTTCTATCCATTATTAAATTCTATTAAATTGGTAAATTTCACGCAGGTTGTCCTAAAATGTCAATAATACATATGGTATATAAAATATTGGATTTGCGGGTGGCTACTGATGTGGATCAAATTTGATCTTAGAAAAAAATGAAGAGAGGTAGATTCTAGAAATAGAAAGTCAATAGCATGAAAAAAGTTTAACCAAAAATTCAGCATCCCCATTCAGTTCAGCCTCGATCTTTATATATAGGCGCATAGAATTAAGTGTAATCGAAGTTGTTATAAAAAAGGTCTAATTGCATATTAGCCCTTTATCTTTACATAAGACTCTAAATATCTTCCACAACTCTACAATCTATCATACAAGGTTTTATTTATTACATTTTGATCATCAATATTCTATTTCCTTATCAGTAGCCCCCTAAGTTCTCATAAAAGTCAATGAATAAGAACTAATAGTCATCATAAATATTTATTGGTGGAGAAAATTACCTTTAGCCAGGGTTCAAACTGCTTTGACTTAACTATCCCCATATTCTTGACAAAGAGTCTCGTTCTCGAATTAAAGCAATTTTTTTGTTGCTTCAGACATTTCCATATGAAGAATTTTTCTATAACGGTAAAAAACGTTTGAAGCGAAAATCGAATGGGTGAGGATGCCTTAGGTATTAGGTCTACCACCATGTATGTCATATGGTAGGTGTCAAACTCTCTTTTACGCAACCGTTTGGAATTCTGCCAAATAGCCTTCTCCACCTCTTCCACTTCCCTCTCTTTTGGCTCTTTCTATAAATACCTATATGTGCTTCATTTTGCTTCATAACATATTTTTAGAGAGAAAAAGTATGTTTGTTCCTGAGATTTCTTGGCTACCTTCATACAAGTCTTCAATCTCTAAGCTACCTTCATCGGAAAACACAAATCCACCACCCATTCTTTAAATCTATTTATGAGACAGCATCCAAAACTCAAAAAGCCAAGAATAAAAAAACCCAGAAATTCATCCTCCCTAGATAAACAAAAAATCTCACTTTGGAGCATACGACTATTTCTACATAAGTGAAAGAGCGATTGCGTATAGATAAGCTAGATTAATAAGCAACGCTCGATTTTCAATCGAGACAATACATTACGGTAACTTTGATCCAAACCAAACTTCTCCTTCCTTTTCGAATTCATTTCTTCCAGAATAAATTTAATCATAAAAAACTCAAACACCAAACATGCCTCGAATTTCACCATCTATAACTAGATCATCATCTTGAAAATTCAACTCCTCGAATCAATCACAAAGTAACCCAAATTACACATATTTAAAAGAGATATGTAGAAATACCTTGTCCACTTAGCTCTGAATCCCCTCGATAACTGCGCAAGAAAACCCTTCCAGTTCATTCAACAACTCACATTCCTCAAACCCTTAAAAGAAAAACCTTCATAATTATGAGAGATGATGATTACCATACTTTGAATCATACATCATATTCTCCTCCCCTGCGGGGAAGTTGTTGAAACAACTACCGAGACTCAACAAAATCCCACAATCAACGATGATAGAGAACCAACCTCGAATCCCAACCCACTTCAACTTGTGGAAGAGGCATCCGAGGAAGAAGCTGACTCTGAAGCTACCCAATCGAATGTTAAAGCTGGTATTGAAGATGATGCTTTGAAAGAAACTGATAATGAAATGGTTAAGGCTGTTTTGAATATAAAATCAGCGAGAAGAAGGAAAAATAAAACTCATGTTGAACTCTCCAAATATCTAGTTGCTTCAATAGGTGAGAACTTAATACCACTTAATCCACAATATATATCGGTACAAAAAAAATGTGTCATATATCTACTATCTAGAGTCTTAAGATTCCTCATTTAAAAACCAATGGGGAATGTCGGACAACATTGTGCTTTGGCTTCCAAAAAAGAGAGAGACTCCACTTGACCGTGGAAATGATGAGTTGGTGGTCTACCAAAAGATTATCAACTGGGGTCTTCAGTTTCCGTTAGATCCAATGATAGTGAAGTACTTCAAACTCTTAGATCTCTGTCTTACACACGCCACTCTCAACCAATGGTTCACCCTCCAATCTATAATTATGGCCTCCAGACTTTCCCAAATTCCCCTCTCTATTCGAGATTTCATCGCCTTGACTAAACTTTCGAAGGGACTTGTTTTGCCATTCTACTACCTTATTCTGGATGATGAACTCAAGATCGTTGATGACTTTCTCGAGGTTGACAAATTTTGGAAATAAATTTTTTTCTTTATTTCTGGGGCATGGGAGAATGGGAAGGATATACCGAGGAGAACCCGCCAATACTTAACCTCGTTTACAGGAGTAACTGTAAGCTCATTTGCTTCTTCTATTTTTATGTTGTTGCTTTAACTATCTTACTTTTATCTCTTTCTTATTTTTTTAATGCATCCAGAAATTCTGAGGTGATATAAAATTCATCAAAAAGATGTTAAGGACATTTTTTCCAAGTTGGCAACTTGGGCAGAAAAAAGTGGGACAATTGGTTCCACTCAGCTTTTCTGCCTATCAAATTTATCAACAACCACTTGTAGCGAATTACATTGGGTGCTGACTTTCCTGAAAATCCAATCGAGCCCCCAAACCTGATCCTAGCTGTAAAGAGACTACTAACGCATGCTGGTAAGGTGCTTTTTCCAGTTCAAAATAGGGCAGAGATTCATCTTCCCTCAAAACATAAAGGTAAAAATAATAAAAAATAAGCTAGCATATCTGGTGCTAGCCCTTTAGAAATTCTGACGACACAACCAAAACAAAATAGGAAGGCAACAGAAAAAATCCTTCCCACTGTCGAAGAGAGAGAGGAGGTTGAGCCTTCCCTAAAAAGAAAGAAAACTCTTGCTTCAAAGAAAAACAAGAGCACATCTAAGACACCGCCACAAAAAAAGGCAAAAAATAAAACTGAACAGACCCCTAAAGAAGTGTTGTTTTCCAAAGCTGACAAAGTCATTATGGTGGAAGATCAACAAAGAGAAGCTGGAGCAAATAATGATCAAAGAGACAATCAAGGAGAAATTGCAGAAGATAATGATCGAGGAGACAATCACTTTGATCCTGATAATTTTATTAACATCGATTGATCCCAATAGCTCGATAAATATAAAGATCTATACATCTAAGGGATTCAGGACCAACTACAACACTTTGGTGAAAGGTCTGCTCCTATTCTTCCTGAAGTAACTGAGTTAGAGATCTCTTTGCCACCGTCTACCTCCTCTCTTATGCCATACACCAGTCTAGTATTCATACCTACTGAAGAGACATCTGAAGACATTTCACTTGCTCTCCAACCGTTTACCAACCTTGGAGCTTCAACACAAAATTTATGCCAAGAATTAGAATCTTCCCGAAGCCACTTAAATAGTATGGCGAATGAGATGGTTCGTCAAAGGAAAATTGATATTGTTGAGAAGAGAATGAGGGAAATCTTTGGTGATACTATAGAAAACCAATTTCACATATTACAAGCTTCCAGATCAGAATTCCTTAGATGAATCATTCATGTCAAAAATCATCTCAGATCGGTGTACAAGAAAGATCTAGAAGAGCTCCACTCTTCTCACAAAAATAGGATAGAAAAACTCAAATCTAAACATGCTCAAGAGTTATTTAAGGAGAAACAAAGATGCTCTACTCTTCAACTTTCACTAAACAAGAGTGAGGATGAAAATAAAAAGTTGACAGAGAACATAGATGCTCTTAAGACTCAGTTCGAGGAAGAGAAAAAACTTGATGCAGTTGTTGCTGAGGACATGCTAGCGGCCATTAAAAGTATCGAGGAGAATGGACATGCTAGCGGTCATTAAATGTATCGAGGAGAAAAAAATTGTTAATCTTCTTTGTGAAATTCATACCTCATATCCAAAAGCTCACCTTTCAAGCTTTTGGGAGCTGATTCTGGTTGAAAATCGCCCTAGTAAAGCTTATAATCCTGTACCTATTTCTTCGCCCGAAGAAGCAATATCAGAAGAAAATGCTTCTGATCAAGCGGAATCTTCTGAAGAAAAATCTAATGATAAATAACTTTACTCTTTTTATTGTACATGTCATACAACTGTTGTAGGATGACTTTATTTTGATTCAAAAACTAGTTTTTTGTGTATCATCAGATTAATATTAATGTAGTAGTATTTTTTGTCTTAATACTTTCATTATTTTTAATTTTATAACGAAGGCATGGTTACCTCAAAAATTTACGTTCATTGCAATTAAACTTTGAACTTCATGGGTGTATTTAAAGAATGTTAACACCTTTGACACGAATAATGCATTTAGAGAACGTAACACTTTGAATAATATAGCGCGTTTAAAGAACGTATCACTTCAAATATTATAGCGTGTTTAAAAAACGTAGCACTTCGAATATTATAGTACGATTAAAGAACGTAGCCCTTAGAATATTTTATTCCGTTTAAAGAACGCAACACTTCGAATATTATAGTGTGTTTAATGAACGTAGCACTTTGAATATGGTTGTTTCTTTGATTAATTACCTTTTAATTTGAAATTAATTTTTTCAATAGGTAGGTTTTGTTTGTTTAAAGAAATATTAAATTTATTTTATAAATATAATTTAAAAAAACACTATTAACCTTACTTATTTTATAATATAGAATCTATAAGTATTATTTAATAAATATAAATTATTTTAACTAAAAATAATAATATCATGATTTTATTTTCATTGTCCTAACTTACATAATTAATTAGTCCTATTATTAACGTTAAAAAGCTAAATATGGAATAAAAAGGTAAGGATGTCTTAGAACAAATTTAGTCTCTTCCATCGTCCCCATGCTATAAAACAACGCGAAAAAGTTGTTATTCAAGACAAATAAATCAATTAATAAACTTAAAAATTAGTGATTATACTATTTTACTTTAGGTTAAATTAAAACTATTGACTTATTATGTTTACAAGATTATATTTAAATTTGTTTTTTATTTGAAAATTTGAAACTAAAAAAATAAGCGTTTTTAAAGGATAGTTTTTAAGTCAGTTTTATTTTAATTCTTTTTTAATAAAAATAGATAAAACGAATTACTTTAAAATATAAAAATCAATCTAAAAAAACGTGGTGTCAGTTTAATAGTTATAAATTACTGTAATTAAAAATAATAATAATATATTTTGAGTTTTAGTTTTATTATTATAATTTCTATAATTAATTACCATATTTTTAATATTAAAAAAATAAATATAAAATAAATAGGTAGTTACGTCTTAATTTTTTTTAAATCTACATCATCGTGAAAAAAATAAACTAAGCGTTACTTATTTAAAAATTTCAAGATAAATAACTGTAAAAATATAAATCCGGTCTTATTTATGCAGTAGTCTTAATTTAATATAATAATAAAACTATTAATGTTTTTGTTTTTGTTTTTGTTATAATAAAATTTTAATTTGTAAATTAATATATTAACTTACAGATTATTAATTATCAATATTTTAACTATAAAAATTGTATGTAGGATGGAAAAATAATTATGTCCTTAGATAATTTAAATTGGTTTTCCATTACTATTACTATTGAATAAAGTAAAGTTAATTAGATAGAAAAAAAATGAGGCTTAAATATTTGCTAACAGGTTAGCGTAATCCTTTTTTTTATAGTACTACATATTAAATGGACCGACAATCGGTATAACATTATGCTTTGAAGGGTAAAAGACATGAGAGGTCCCTCATTTTTGTCAATTGTCTCATTTTAGTCATCTTCAATGACTTTTGTATAAACAGGTGCCCCACATTTTAAAAACGTAACAAACAGATCCTTTTTGTAATAAACAGGTCCTCACATTTTAAGAAAAAGATCTGTTTTTTATCTTTTTCAAACGTAGGGGGCCGATTTATTACAAAGACAAAGAATAGGGACTGATGTGTTACAAGTGGTAAACATGGAGGACCTATGGTGTTTTTTACCCTACTTTGAATTTCTAACGTTCTAATAACTTTTTTATTCTTTTTTCTCTCACTTCCTTTACATAATAGTTTGTTATAAAGATTAGTTTTAGGTTAGGAGATTGTTATAGTTAATCAACTCTTTTCCTGCTACAATCTTCTATACAAATCAAGAGGTTCTACATCTCTCGCTAAAATTGAGAGTTAAACAATTTCAGACATTATGTTTAGTTGTATATAGTTTTTCGGGTCTCCTAAAGAAGCTAGTAAAATGGTCAAAATGGTCTGTTGAGATTATTTTACAGCAGGAAAAAAGAGTGGAAGGTAGTACTATCATCATTATTTTACAACAGGAAGAAGCTAGCACCATTTAATAATATTTTTTCTAATAATAGCGTCCTTTTATACAATGTCTAAGTTAACACAAATTTTGCACAAATCAGATTTAAATTTTGCACATATCAAATTTCAATCATAACAATGAGAGAGTAACACCTTTATCCTTTTCTATTCAGGTTTAAACGTTAAAAATATAATAATTAATAATTTATAAAATAATATATTCACACAAATACAGAAGGATTAAAATCCAACAAACATAACTACTTTAGTAAATAACAAAACTAAACACTTACAAAGATAACAGAAACTAGACACTTAACATGTGTAAGTTTAAAGATAACAGTAACTAGACAATTAACATGTGTAAAAGATAACAGTAACTAGACACTTAACATGTGTAAGCTTACTCTTCACCATCAGACCCACCTTCATCTTCTTCACCATCACACCCACCTTCTTCACCATCAGACCCACCTTCTTCTTCTTCAGCATCGTCTTCCTTTGGCGGTGGTGCATCTTCTTCATTTTCCTCAACTTCGGGTGCGTTTTGCTCCATAACGAAGACACTTATGATCATTTCTGTCCGAAACTGTTTCAAAGAAATTGAAACAAGTTTCGCAAACAACTGTGTTTTTTATAGTAGAATGCACACCACCAGCTCTTTGATGTTCAAACATAGTTTTCCTGTTGTAGAAGCCATTTTTCTGCATCTGGAGCACTTATAGCGAATAGTTATAAATTACTGTAATTAAAAATAATAATAATAATATATTTTGACTTTTAGTTTTATTATTATAATTTCTATAATTAATTACCATATTTTTAATATTAAAAAAATAAACATAAAATAAATAGGTAGTTACGTCTTAATTTTTTTTTAAATCTACATCATCGTCAAAAAAATAAACTAAGCGTTACTTATTTAAACATTTCAAAATAAATAACTGTTAAAATATAAATGCGGTGTTATTTATGCAGTAGTCTTAATTTAATATAATAATAAAATATTAATGTTTTTGTTTTTATTATAATAAAATTTTAATTTGTAAATTAATATATTAACTTATAAATCATTAATTATCAAATTTTTAACTATAAAAATTGTATGTAGGATGAAAAATAATTATGTCCTTAAATAATTCAAATTGGTTTTTCATTACTATTACTAGTGAATAATGTAAAGTTAATTAAATAGAAAAAAATTAGTCTTAAATATTTGCTAACATAATCTTTTTTTTATAGTACTACATGTTAATAGTACCGATAATCGGTATAACATTATGCTTTGAAGGGTAAAAAACATGAGAGGTCCCTCATTTTTGTCAATTGTCTCATTTTAGTCATCTTCAATTACTTTTGTATAAACAGGTGTCCCACGTTTTAAAAACGTAACAAACAGATCATTTTTGTAATAAACAGGTCCTCACATTTTAAGAAAATGATCCGTTTTTTATCTTTTCAAACGTAGGGGACCGATTTATTACAAAGACAAAGAATAGGGACTGATGTGTTACAAGAAGCAAACATGGAGGACCTATGGTGTTTTTTACCATGCTTTGAATTTCTGACGTTCTAATAACTTTTTTGTTCTTTTTTCTCTCACTTCCTTTACCTAATAGTTTGTTATAAAGATTAGTTTTAGGTTAGGAGATTGTTATAGTTAATCAACTCTTTTCCTGCTATAATCTTCTATACAAATCAAGAGGTTCTACATCTCTCGCTAAAATTGAGAGTTAAACAATTTCAGATATTATGTTTATTTGTATATAGTTTTTCGGGTCTCTAGATGAAGCTAGTAAAATGGTCAAAATGGTATGTTGTGATTATTTTACAGCAGGAAAAAACAGTGGAAGGTAGTACTATCATCATTTTTTTACAACAAGAAGAAGCTAGCACCATTTAATAATATTTTCTCTAATAATAGTGTCCTTTTATACAATGTCTAAGTTAACATAAATTTTGCACATATCAGATTTAAATTTTGCACATATCAAATTTCAATCGTAACAATGAGAGAGTAACACCTTTATCCTTTTCTATTCAGGTTTTAACCTTAACAATATAATAATTAATAATATAATATATTCACACAAATACAGAATGATTAAAATCCAACGAACATAACTACTTTAGTAAATAACAAAACTAAACACTTACAAAGATAACAGAAACTAGACACTTAACATGTGTAAGCTTAAATATAACAGTAACTAGACACTTAACATGTGTAAAAGATAACAGTAACTAGACACTTAACATGTGTAAGCTTACTCTTCACCATCAGACCCACCTTCTTCTTCAGCATCGTCTTCCTTTGACGGTGGTGCATCTTCTTCATTTGCCTCAACTTCGGGTGCCTTTTGCTCCATAACGAAGACACTTATGATCATTTCTGTCCGAAACGGTTTCAAAGAAATTTAAACAAGTTTCACAAAAAACTGTGTTTTTTATGGTAGGATGCACACCACCAGCTCTTGATGTTCAAGCATAGTTTTCTTGTTGTAGAAGCCATTTTTGCTGCATCTGGAGCACTTATAGCGAATAGTTATAAATTACTGTAATTAAAAACAATAATAATATATTTTGAGTTTTAGTTTTATTATTATAATTTCTATAATTAATTACCATATTTTTAATATTAAAAAAATAAACATAAAATAAATAGGTAGTTACGTCTTAATTTTTTTAAATCTACATCATTGTGAAAAAAATAAACTAAGCGTTACTTATTTAAACATTTCAAAATAAATAACTGTTAAAATATAAATCCGGTGTTATTTATGCAGTAGTCTTAATTTAATATAATAATAAGATATTAATGTTTTTGTTTTTATTATAATAAAATTTTAATTTGTAAATTAATATATTAACTTATAAATCATTAATTATCGAATTTTTAACTATAAAAATTGTATGTAGGATGGAAAAATAATTATGTCCTTAAATAATTCAAATTGGGTTTTCATTACTATTACTAGTGAATAAAGTAAAGTTAATTAAATAGAAAAACATTAGTCTTAAATATTTGCTAACCGGTTAGTATAATCTTTTTTTTATAGTACTACATATTAAAGGGCTGACAATCGGTATAACATTATGCTTTGAAGGGTAAAATACTTGAGAGGTCCCTCATTTTTGTCAATTGTCTTATTTTAGTCATCTTCAATTACTTTTGTATAAACAGGTGTCCCACGTTTTAAAAACGTAACAAACAGATCATTTTTGTAATAAACAGGTCCTCACATTTTAAGAAAATGATCCGTTTTTTATCTTTTATAACGTAGGGGACCGATTTATTACAAAGAAAAAGAATAGGGACTGATGTGTTACAAGTGGCAAACATGGAGGACCTATGGTGTTTTTTACCCTGCTTTGAATTTCTGACGTTCTAATACCTTTTTTATTCTTTTTTCTCTCACTTCCTTTACATAATAGTTTGCTATAAAGATTAGTTTTAGGTTAGGAGATTGTTATAGTTAATCAACTCTTTTCCTGCTATAATCTTCTATACAAATCAAGAGTAACTACATCTCTAGAGTTCAACAATTTCAGAAATTATGTTTAGTTGTATATAGTTTTTCGGGTCTCCAGATGAAGCTAGTAAAATGGTCAAAATGGTCTGTTGTGATTATTTTAGAGCAGAAAAAAAGAGTGGAAGGTAGTACTATCATCATTATTTTACAACAGGAAGAAGCTAGCACCATTTAATAATATTTTCTCTAATAATAGCGTCCTTTTATACAATGTCTAAGTTAACACAAATTTTGCACATATCAAATTTCAATCGTAACAATGAGAGAGTAACACCTTTATCCTTTTCTATTCAGGTTTTAACGTTAAAAATATAATAATTAATAATTTATAAAATAATATATTCACATAAATACAGAAGGATTAAAATCCAACAAACATAACTACTTTAGTAAATAACAAAACTAAACACTTACAAAGATAACAGAAACTATACACTTAATATGTGTAAGCTTAAAGATAAGAGTAACTAGACACTTAACAGTGTAAAAGATAACAGTAACTAGACACTTAAGATGTGTAAGCTTACTCTTCACCATCAGACCCACCTTCTTCTTCTTCAACATCGTCTTCCTTTGGCGGTGGTGCATCTTCTTCATTTGCCTCAACTTCGGGTGCCTTTTGCTCCATAACGAAGACACTTATGATCAGTTATGTCCGAAACTATTTCAACGAAATTGAAACAAGTTTCGCAAACAACACTATTTTTATGGTATAATAGTCATCAGAAATCTTTATTGGTGGAGAAAACTCCCTTTAGCCAGGGTTCAAACTGCTTTGACTTAACTATCCCCATATTCTTGACAAAGAGTCTCGTTCTCGAATTAAAGAATTTTTTTTGTTGCTTCAGACATTTCCATATGAATAATTTTTCTATAACGGTAAAAAACGTTTGAAGCGAAAATCGAATGGGTGAGGATGCCTTAGGTATTAGGTCTACCACCATGTATGTCATATGGCAGGTTTCAAACTCTCCTTTACGCAAACGTTTGGAATTCTGCCAAATAGCCTTCTTCATCTCTTCCACTTCCCTCTCATTTGACTCTTTCTATAAATACCTATATGTGCTTCATTTTGCTTCATAACATATTTTTAGAGAGAGAGAGTCTGCTTGTTCCTGAGATTTCTTGGCTACCTTCATACAAGTCTTCAATCTTTAAGCTACCTTTATCGGAAAACACAAATCCACCACCCATTCTTTAAATCTATTTATGAGACAACATCCAAAACTCAAAAATCCAAGAATAAAAGAACCTAGAAATTCATCCTCCTTGGATAAACAAAAAATCTCACTTTGGAGCATACGACTATTTCTACATAAGTGAAAGAGAGATTGCGTATAGAGAAGCTAGATTAATAAGCAACGCTCATCGATTTTCCACCGAGACAATACATTACGGTAACTTTGATCCAAACCAAACTTCTCTTTCCTTTTCAAATTCATTTCTTCTAGAATAAACTTAATCATCAAAAACTCAAACAGCAAACACGTCTCAAATTTCACCATCTATAACTAGATCATCATCTTGAAATTCAACTCATCGAATCAATCGCAAAGTAACCCAAACCACGCATATTTCAAAAAGATCTGTAGAAATACCTTCTCCACTTAGCTCTGAATCCCCTCGATAACTGCGCAAGAAAACCCTTCCAGTTCATTCAAAACCTCACATTCCTCAAACCCTTAAAAGAAAAACCTTCATAATTATGAGAGATGATGATGATCATACTTTGAATCCTACATCATATTCTCCTCCCCTGAGGGAAGTCGTTGAAACAACTACAGAGTCTCAACAAAATCCCCCAATCAACGATGATAGAGAACCAACCTCAAATCCCAACCCACTTCAACTTGTAGAAGAGGCATCCGAGGAAGAAGCTGACTCTGAAGATACCCAATCGAACGTTAAAGGTGGTACTGAAGATGATGCTTTGAAAGAAACTGACAATGAAATGGTTAAGGGTGTTTTGAATATAAAATCACCGAGAATAAGGAAAAAGAAAACTCATGTTGAACTCTCCAAATATCTAGTTGCTTCAATAGGTGAGAACTTGATACCACTTAATCCACAATATATATTGGTACTAAAAAAATGTGTCATATATCTACTATCTAGAGTCTTAAGATTCCTCATTTAAAAACCAATGGGGAATGTCGGACAACATTGTGCTTCTGCTTCCAAAAAAGAGAGAGACTCCACTTGACTGTGGAAATGATGAGCTGGTGGTCTACCAAGAGATTATCAACTGGGGTCTTCAGTTTCCGTTAGATCCAATGATAGTGGAGTACTTCAAACTCTTAGACCTCTGTCTTACACAAGTCACTATCAACCAATGGTGCACCCTTTGATCTATACTTATGGCCTCCAGACTTGCCCAAATTCCCCGCTCTACTCGAGATTTCATCGCCCTGACTAAACTTTTGAAGGGACTTGTTTTGCCATTCTACTACCTTATTCTGGATCATGACCTCAAGATCGTCGATGACTTTCTCGAGGTTGAAATTTTTTGGAAACAAAATTTTTTCTTTATTTCTGGGGCATGGGAGAATGGGAAGGAGATATCCGAAGAGAACCTGACAATACTTAACCTCGTTTGGAGGAGTAACTGTAAGCCCATTTGCTTCTTCTATTTTTATGTTATTGCTTTAACTTTCTTGATTTTATCTCTTTCTTATTTTTTTAATGCATCCAGAAATTCTAAGGTGATATAAAATTCGTCAAAAAGATGTTAAGGACATTTTTTCCAAGTTGGCAACTTGGGCAGAAAAAAAGTGGGACAATTGGTTCCACTCAGCTTTTCTGCCTATCAATTTTATCAACAACCACTTGTAGTGAATTACATTGGGTGCTGACTTTCCTGAAAATCTAATGGAGCCCCCAAACCTGATCCTAGCTGTAAAGAGACTACTAACGCATGCTGGTAAGGTGTTTTTTCCAGTTCAAAACAGGTCAAAGATTCATCTTCCCTCAAAACAGAAGGGTAAAAATAATAAAAAATAAGCTAGCATATCTGGTGCTAGCCCTTTAGAGGTTCTGACGACACAACCAAAACAAAATAGGAAGGCAACAGAAAAAATCCTTCCCACTGTCGAAGAGAGAGAGGAGGTTGAACCTTCCCTAAAAAGAAAGAAAACTCTTTCTTCGAAGAAAAACAAGAGCACATCTAAGACACCGCCACAAAAAAAGGCAAAAAAGAAAACTGAACAGACCCCTCAAGAAGTCTTGTTTTCCAAAGCTGACGAAGTCATTATGGTGTAAGATCAACAAAGAGAAGCTGGAGCAAATAATGATCAAAGAGACAATCAAGGAGAAATTGCAGAAGATAATAATCGAGGAGACAATCACTTTGATCCTGATAATTTCATTAACATCGATCGATCCCAATAGCTCAACAAATATAAAGATCTATACATCCAAGGGATTCAGGACCAATTACAACACTTTGGTGAAAGGTCTGCTTCTATTCTTCCTAAAGTAACTGAGTCAGAGATCTCTTTGCCACCGTCTACCTCCGCTCTTATGCCATACACCAGTCTAGTATTCATACCTACTGAAGAGCCATCTGAATATATTTCACTTGCTCTCCAACCATTTACCAACCTTGGAGCTTCAACATAGAATTTATGCCAAGAATTAGAATCTTCCCGAAGCCACTTAAAGAGTATGGCGAATGAGATGGTTCGTCAAAGGAAAATTGATATTGCTGAGAAGAGAATGAGGGAAATCTTCGGTGATACTATAGAAGACCAATTTCACATATTCCAAGCTGCCATATCAGAATTCCTTAGATGAATCATTCATCTTAAAAATCATCTCAGATCGGTGTACAAGAAAGATCTAGAAGAGCTCCACACTTCTAACAAAAATGAGATAGAAAAACTCAAATCTAAACATGCCCAAGAGTTATTTAAGAAGAAACAAAGATGCTCTACTCTTCAAATTTCACTAAACAAGAGTGATGATGAAAAGAAAAAGTTGACAGAGAACATAAATGCTCTTAAGACTCAGTTCGAGGAAGAGAAAAAACTTGATGCGGTTGCTGCTGAGGACATGCTAGCGGCCATTAAAAGTATCGAGGAGAAAGGACATTCTAGCGGCCATTAAAAGTATCGAAGAGAAAAAAATTGTTAATCTTCTTTGTGAAATTCATACCTCATATCCAAAAGCTCACCTTTCAAACTTTTGGGAGCTGATTCCGGTTGAAAATTGCCCTAGTAAAGCTTTTAATCCTATACCTATTTCTTCGCCTGAAGAAGCAATATCAGAAGAAAATGCTTCTGATCAAGGGGAATCTTCTGAAGAAAAATCAAATGATAAATAACTTTATTCTTTTTTTTGTACCTGTCATCCAACTGTTGTAAGATGACTTTATTTTGATTCAAAAACTAGTTTTTTTGTGTATCATCTGATTAATATTAATGTAATAGTATTTTTTTATCTTAATACTTTTATTATTTTTAATTTAATAACAAAAGCATGCTTACCTCGAAAATTTACGTTCATTACAATTAAACTTTGAACTTCATGGGTATATTTAAAGAATGTTAACACCTTTGACACGAATAATGCATTTAGAGAACGTAACACTTTGAATATTATAGCGCGTTTAAAGAACGTAGCACTTCAAATATTATAGCGTGTTTAAAGAACGTAGCACTTCGAATATTATAGTACGATTAAAGAACGTAGCCCTTAGAATATTTTATTCCGTTTAAAGAACGTAACACTTTGAATTTTAAAGTGTGTTTAATGAACGTAGCATTTTGAATATGGTTGTTTCTTTAAAAAAATATACACAACACTTCGGAATAGTTACTCTTGGTCAACTTCAAAGATGATCAGTATTTGAATAGTTACCAAAATAATTTAAATAAGTATACTTAAACAACCATTGGCCAAAAAAGACTTTTAACATTAAATATATACATAGCACCTCATTAAAACGTCCATGGGCCAACAGGGTAGGAAAGAGTATGCCAATTATTTTTAAAAATTTCAAAATAAAAAATTACTCCCAATATAATTTTAGATGCTATATATTCTAAGGATATTGAAGTATCCTCCCATGCTTATCACAAAGGCGATAAGATCCCGATTTTATTCTTTCCACAACCATATAGGGACCCTCGTCATTCGGGGCCATCTTACCGATGCTATTTTCCTTAGTATGAAGGAATACTTTCTTAGAAATTTATCACCAACTTTGAAATCCCTTCTTTTTACCTTCGAATTATATCTACTTCTCATAAGAGTTTGATAATGAATCATATTCAGATGAGCTCTAGTTCTTTTTTCTTCAACCAGGTTCAAATCTACTTTTTTTGCTTAATCATTAAGGTCCTCAGAATACTGAAGTACTCTATAAGAAGGTAATGTAAATTTTGCAGAACTAATGGCATTCATTCTATAAACTAAGACAAAAGAAGTTTCTTTAGTAGCCTCTATAGGAGTTGTTCGATAAGCCCATAACACATATTGCAAATAGTTAGGCCATTTTCCTACAGCCCTTGTCAAATTTTTCTTTAGACCTTCCAAAATAAATTTGTTTGCCACATCCACCTGACCATTTGCTTGGAGATGAAAAGTTATAGAAAAAATTGTGTAATTCCCCTCGAAGCACAAAAAGAAATCATTTCTCTATTGTTAAATTGATGACCATTATCTGTGATGGTTTTTTGAGGCACCCCAAAGTGACAACAAATATTCTTCACAATGAACTTAATAACATCCTTGGCTTTGGTTCCAGACAATGGTTTATCCTCTGCCCACAATAATCATTTGACGTCCTCCAGAAGTCAATGGTCCTACTAAGACTATTCCCCATCTGTCAAAAGGGATGGCCTCGATAATGGAAAAAAGTGGAACTGCAGGTTTGTGAATAGAATTTGAAAATCGTTGACAAGTATCACAGCCTCGAACTAAACTCTTAGCATCGTTCATAATGGAAGGACAATACTATCATGCCAACAAAACCCGACGTGTCAATGCCTTGAACACATAGTGTGCTGAACCTTCACCATCATGTAACTCTGATAAAATTTCCTGAGACTCTTGTTTATTAAAAAAAACGTAATAATGGCCTACTCAAAGACTTCTTGTATAACACTGCATCTAATACAACATAACCGTAAGCTTTATACTTCAATCTCTTAGCCAGTTTCATATCTTTAAACAGCGTTCCTTTTAAAAAGAAGTTCAAATTATATCTGGTGTGTTAAGAACTTCTTCTGTATATTTACATTGCTCTGATCGGGTTAGAATTGAAGGACTCTCCAGTAGTAAAATCCAAGGATATTCTTC
Source organism: Limnanthes douglasii subsp. nivea (assembly GCA_036936605.1). Taxonomy (NCBI): domain Eukaryota; kingdom Viridiplantae; phylum Streptophyta; class Magnoliopsida; order Brassicales; family Limnanthaceae; genus Limnanthes; species Limnanthes douglasii. The sequence continues at coordinate 204,436,050 of JAUPFV010000005.1, read as the reverse complement.
AGTGTAAGCCATAGTTTCCAAAGAATCAGTAACTGTATTGTCTCATCGGCTAATATATTCTACAATAACGTGCTCAAACAGAAGAGTCGGATTTTCAAGTTCTCGAAGATATAAAATTAAGTTATCCTTTTTAGCTTCGGAAACACCGGCCATCTGATTCGCTATTAATTGGGAATCTGTTTCCAAACAAATTAAAGTTGCCCTACAAATGCTCGCGAGCCTTAAACCAGTCAATGCAACTTCATATTCAGCTTTATTATTCGATGCATGAAAACTAATTTTAAAAGTTTGAAACATTTCCTTCTTATATGGAGCAATCAGTTGAACTCCCGCATTGCACCCTAAAATCCTAGAACCTCCCTCAGTTCGAGCCACCCACATCAAACTTCTTGGCAAGACTTCCTTGTCTATCTCTTCATCTGATCTACTTGAATGTAACTCAATAAGAAAATTAGCTAAAGTTTGGGCGTAGTTAGTCGTTCGAGGAGAAAAAATGATATCAAATTCTCTGAGCTCTAATGACCATTTGGTCATCCTTCCAAAAATGTCCGGGCGCTGCGAAACATTTTTTAATAGGAACGAAGTTTGAGCCACAATAGTATGAGCTTGAAAATAGGGGCGTATATTCCTGACAGCCACCACTAGAGCCAAGGCTAACTTTTCGAGCTTTAAATATATTTTCTATGCTGCCACCAAACTCTTACTAACATAATACACTGACTTCGAAAGTCCCGAATCTTCACTTATCAACACAACACTTATTGTGAAATCCGATATTACAATGTACAAAAAGAGTTTTTCTCCAATTCGAAACTTGGACAATATCTCTGGCGATGAAAATAATTCCTTAATTCTTGAAAATGCTGCTTCATATTCCGAGGTCCACTCAAATTTGTTTGGTCTTTGTAATACTTGGAAAAAAGGGAAACATTTTTCAGAAAACCTAGAAATGAATTGTTAAGAGCAGCTAACCTTCTTATTAAGACATACACTTCTTTGATAGTTCGAGGCGATGTCATTGATACCAAAGCCTTTAGCTGCTATAGATAAACTTCTAACCCATTTCCACTATAACATACCCCAAGAATTTTCCTGATCGAACTCCAAAAGTACACTTCTCATGATTTAGCTTCAATCTAATAGCTCTTAAATTTAAAAATCTCTCCTCTAAATCTTCCAAGCGCGTTTCATCTGCTAGACTCTTCACCAACATGTCATCAATATACACCTCCATGTTTCTTCCAATATGAGAAGCGAATACTTTATTCATTAACCTCTGGTATGTTTTTCCAGCATTCTTTAACCTCCAACGCATAACCCTGTAACAATGCAAGCATCGGTCCGTGATGAAGGCAGTGCTCTCTTGATCCTTTTGATCCATTTGAATTTGATTATACCCTGCAAAGACACCCATAAAAGAAAAAAATTATTTCTTGAAATAGAATCAATTAATTGGTCTATTCGAGAAACATAAAATGGATTTTTAGGATAAGCTCGATTTAAGTCAACGCATATCCCCCTTTTCCCATTCTTCTTTTTAACCACCACTGGGTTTGTTGTCCATAAGGGATATTGTGACTCCCTTATATGTCTGACCCTTGATAAACGATCCACTTCAGCAATAATAGCCTATGAGTTCTCAAAAGAGAAAACAATTTTTTTTATAACAAGAGCTATGACATATCACCTCGATTGGAACTCCTACCACATCTTCTTTTTTCCAAGAAAAAACATCCAAATTGTGAAACAAAAATTGTAAAAACTACTGACGTAAAGCTGGGGTCAGTAATCCTATTCAAAATATATTTCCATCAAGAAAAACATATTCTTCTATACTTTCTCTTACTGTTAAATAACTCGGGGTTTCCCTTGGATCATCTACCCCTTCCTCGGCATCCGAGGCCAAACCACCTGATTGCTATTCTGCTATTTTATTATCACTACTTGAACCTCAGATTCGAAGAGTTGTGGTATAATATTCTATAACAACCTTATGATCACTTCAGACGACCCTCACGCGATCTCCGATGACATACTTCAAGCATTGATGGACTGTGGATACAACTGCATACATCCTCAAAAGCCAAGATCTCCCGAAAATGGCATTATAGCTAGTCGGATAATCCACTACCATGAATAAAACTTGAACATTATTTCTAAAATATCCCTTTCCCAAACATAACTCCCAGTCGAATTCCCCAATTACCTCAGTTGTCACTCATATGAATCCAATTATAGTGAGGTCTGACTGAGAAATCTGAGGAGGATTACGCATTCTATCATATGTTGTTTTAAAAAGAACATTTGCAGAATTCCTTGTATCTATCAGTACGCGTTGGATTTCAATACCAGCTACTTCTGCCCCAAGAACCACTGCATCTTCATGAGGACCTACAATGCCTGTCAAATCATCTTCGTCGAAAAGAATAAAAGTAACATCTTTCTTACCATATAAATGAGTAGACATCCCTCATTCTATTTAAGTAGCTAAGCTCATTACATGCCTCTTTCTAGAGCTATCAATATTTCCAGTCATAGTGTCTCCTCTAAAGATTTCCAACGACTCTAAGTCTTCACATAAACTTCGAACTCAGATTTATTTTACTAGCTTATCCACTGCCATCAGAATCAGTTGATCTAGATCTGTATCCACATATTCCAATGCAACATCGAAATCATTAATCTTAGAATCCATAATTATTAGATTTTCTGCCTGTGAATTTGGATTCATCACTTAGGAATTCGATGCAACAGGAGCCTTTGATACATTGCTTTGACCTTTAACATAGGCTAACAATTTAACATTTTTAATCAAAGTTTGCACCTCATTCAAAGCGACACAATATGGTGTATCATGTTTTATGTCATTATGATATTTATAAAACCTATTATTACACTCTTCTCTTGGTCTATCTATTGGAGCAGGTTTTTTGAAACTCACATACCCCTTAGCCTTTTTGTGAATTGCAGCAATATTTTCAATCAAATCAGCACAATACTCTGACCTTATCCATTGATTTGGCCTCGATCTTTGAAATTGATATCCTATAGCATGATTTGGGTACCTTCTAGTTCGAGAAGGAAAATTGTTGTTGTTCCTTAGACGCGATGGTTGGGGTGAGTTCGAAGAATGCCCTTAATTATTTGGCACCTTCCCTGAACATTTTTTTACTAGACCCAACTACTCTTCGAATCTAGTTGACTCTTCCACTTGAGCCGTCAGTGCTTCAAAAGTCAAAGCTCTTCGTTTTATTGTTTCATTCGCTAAATCTCCTGGTAAAAATCCTTGTCGAAATGCTTCCATTGCTACTAACTCCTCACAATTATCCAAACCAACTTTGGTTAACAGAAACCACTTAGTATAGTCCTTCAACATTTCTCTCACTGCTTATTTACACTGTATTATTCTGTTAACGAAAAAAGGTTATAAAACTAAATATAACCTTAAAGAAATCTATGATTTTCGCGAGCTTACATACAAAACACTTAGATTTTACAATACATAAAAATGTTGTTCACGACACATGAATTAGTATATAGAGCCAAGCGTTACTAACTTTGACTTATCTATAAAACTTCTTTATACACATATTTTTCCAACCACAAACCATAAAAGTAAAAAAGTTACATAAAATACTTAAAAGAAACTAATATGCACCATTACTAACAAAAATATATATTAAATTCTCATACAAACAGAGTTGATCCCATAGATATTTTTATTTGTTGCACATATTATATAAGCAAGATAATAGATCTTTATTTTTTATTTCCATTTTTTTTTACTTAAAAAGTAAATTTTGATACCATAAAACTCTCATCTTCCCTATTACGAATAAGTCACATTGTGTAATACCTAGGAAAACATTAACATCTTTGATTTCATACTACAGTTATTATCGAATATGTATGTCATAAGAACTCTCTTGATACTGTTTGTCTAGGTTCAAAATATTATATAACCCTTTTCTTGACATACCAACTATCCATTGAATCATGGTATAATAAATTTCAATTACTTAGATCATGCCATAATATTTTGGTACACATATGACAATACAAACAAGTATTTTTTTAACGCTACACTAAATGAAATGGATGGTTCTTGATGAACTCGCTAGGTCCTGACGATTTATGTTATGAAACTCTTTATTGTTAAATGACATATGTAACAAAATTCAATGCATTGTAGAGAGTTCATTATGATTCGTTTCTCATGCCTAGCGAAATCATATTATATAGAAACAAAGATCGATTCATTACCTCTATTTTCATGTCTTGATTTTTCTCAAAGTATGAAATATCACAAATTGAATCCATAGTTCGAAGTTCAATGATCTTGTTAATTAAAAATTTAGGGTTTAGTGTTAGGTTTATATGTTATGGGGTTTGTGTTTTAGTGTTCCAGGTACCATTAATGATAAAATCTTTGACTGATCTTGTGAGTAGCAAAAGTTGTTTTCATCTAGGTTTAAGGAGATTAAAGGGCTTGAGTTATAATATCTATCCATACAAAACTCAATATTTTATTGGCCAAGCTTCCAAAATATGAACTTTTCTGCAATAGGTCTAATGTTCAATAAACGTTTCCAAGAGTATGAGATGCTAAAGGTAGTGTTGACATGTATATGATACTTGTTTTTACAATATTTGTTGTGGATAAAGTTAGTTCATGTATATGTAGAACTAATATAGTTAGAATCAATTATACTGCAATTATTTATCATATCATTAAATTCATTCATGTTTTTTTGCAAAGAGAGTTGCATGAAAAATGCTCAGATGGAGATGAGATGGTGTTGAAGTCACCCATTACAATCCAAGCTTGAGAGCAATCCATAACTTCTCTTAGGTTGTTCCATAACTCTGCCCTGATGTGCCTCATACACTTTGTATATACAATTGATGTTAGAATAGAGATATTGAGAGATAAGTACGTGATTTGTAGGTGTATGATTTTATCATGATTAGCAAGGATTTACACATTGAATTCATTGCTCCACATGATCCAAATCTTGTTAGAAATGGTTGCAGATGCTTGTTAAAATCCAAGAAGCTTTGCTATTTAAGGTAAATGTTTCACATATATCAAAGGCTCCTAGATGGCTATAAAGTTGACTTTTTATAATTGCATATATATTTAATTCTTCTTCTAGTTGTCTTGTTCCCATCACCTCTAGCATTCCAACAAATAATGGATACATTCATTTAGGGGAGCCATTTGAGGGTCTGTTAGACCAATAAAATTTCAATACCTCTGTAGCTTTATGTCTATTGATAGACATTTGTTCTTTGTTTAGTTTTTTGGCATGAGCAGTTGAAGTGGATGGCAAGCTACAATAAGGTTTGTGTTTTGAATGAGATATGTCTTGGATTGAGAGGTAATTTGAGGCATATAACATGAGGCCAGTATCCATTTTCTTATCATACACAACTCTCAAGTTCTACTTTAATCAGTAGAAGAACTCGCATTATTAACAAAACACAACTTGCATTCGTAAAATACACTAAACTCTCATGTTCATGTACATAATATAAATCAAACAACTCATATCTTCTACTTATTCAAAAACTAAAAAACTCGTATCCTCTATCACGTATTCCTGGACAACTATAATACTGAGTCTATATATTGTTTCAATCTCAAAAATACATTCAATACCCTAAAAACATTATATAACTTATTAAAAAACGCTTAGTGTCTTGAATTTCCTTAATGAACATTCGTTTGATATATAAAAATAAACAAGAATCACACTCACGGACTGCACAAACCTCACAGTACTAACGAAACACATGGTTTAACTTAGAAATAAAGAAATAACATAAACAGTAGAATTTTCAAGAATATGGTGGCAGTAGTTATAGAAACCAACTGGATGAAAGAACCAGAGCAAAACAACAGCCAGTGAACATCTGATCGCCGTCGATAACCTAAAAATAGTAGGTGGATTCATTTTATATAGAAAAAACATAAATATACTGATTTCAAATTCATTTCCTCACATGAAAATTGTTGGTTTTTTTTGGTGATTTTTGGTAGCGGTAGGGTTAAGGTTGTTAAAAAGGGGAAGATTCATTAGGTGTTATTTGAAATAGTTGAAAACATAAAATTTTGTTTATATAATAGATATAGGGTTAGGGTATTAAAAACTAGGTGTTAGATACTTAAGATGAATATTAAGCAATAATTTTTTTTAAAAATCTCATATAAACCTCAATAGTAGTTCCAATCCATATTTGATACCAAACTAGATAATCTTTTAATACTAAATCAACATCGAATACCAAATTTATAAATTAATTATATATGATATATTAATTTTTTAATACCAAACTAGATAATTTTTTAATACTAAATTAACATTTGATACCAAATTTATAAAATAGTTATATATGATATATTAATTTTTTAATATTTAAATAATTAATTGTATATCCGGTGAATCCGATTGTGGTTTTTGGCCAAATATTTGGCCATTCCAAACCCGACAATAATATAAGTTACTCTTATTCCATGGTCTCTTTAAAATGGACTGGGCTTGAGTTTTTACTTAAATGCAACCATGTCAGGTCATTCAAGCAAGCCCATGCGCAGCTTTTTACTGGTGGGTTTCTTCTAGTTCAACATCAATAGAGTCATTGAGCTCCTCAAAAAAATCTATTGACTTTAATACACATTGATCGGCCGATAAACTCATTCGTTTAACACACTGTTTTCTAGTTACGGTACTTGACATAAACCAAAGATTGCGTTCTCAGTTTATAGAAAGTTAGTGAGCGATGGATTTTCTCCTGATATTGTTTTAAGATTATCACTAAATTTTTAGGGGTTTTAGAGGGTATGTAGATTAACGGAGTGTTTGTAGTGAATGTGGTGATGCGTACACGGTCTTTGATGAAATTAATAAGACAAATTCCGTATAATGGACTGGAACGATTTTTGGATTTGTGAAGGCTGCCTTGTTTAAAGAGGCAGTACATAACATAACTATTTCAGTAAATAACTTAACTGAACACTTACAAAGATAACAGAAACTAGACACTTAACATGTGTAAGCTTAAAGATAACAGTAAATATAACTAAACACTTACAAAGATAACAGACACTAGACGTTTAACACGTGTAAGCTTAAAGATAACAGTAACTATAACTAAACACTTACAAAGATAACAGAAATTAGACACTTAACATGTGTAAGCTTAAAGATAACAGTAACTATAACTAAACACTTAAAAAGATAACAGAAACTAGACACTTAACATGTGTAAGCTTAAAGATAACAGTAACTATAACTAAACACTTACAAAGATAACAGAAACTAGACACTTAACATGTGTAAGCTTAAAGATAACAGTAACTAGACACTTAAAATGTGTAAGCTTACTCTTCATCATCAGACCTACCTTCTTCACCATTAGACCCACCTTCTTTACTATCAGACCCACCTTCTTTACTATCAGACCCACCTTCATCTTCTTCACCATCAGACCCACCTTCATCTTCTTCACCATCAGACCCACCTTCATCTTCTACAACATCGTCTTCCTTTGCCTCAACTTCGGGTGCCTTTTATCCATAAGGAAGACACTTATGATCATTTCTGTCCGAAACTGTTTCGAAGAAATTAGAACAAGTTCGGCAAACAACTGGTTTTTTTATGGTAGGATGCACACTACCAGCACTTTGATGTTCAATCATATATTTCCTGTGGTAGAAGTCATTTTGTTTGCATCTAGAACACTTATAGCGAACGAGTGCTCTTGGAGGCATGGTGGTGAATGATACTTCCTTCTTCTTTTTTCTCTAACTTCTTTCTTCTGGTGTTTGTGTTTTGCTGGCTTATATTTAAGGTTAGTTGTTGTCATTATTTTATAGCAGGCTATCATCATTATTTATATTTATGGAGTCTCTGGCTCTCTTATATTTAGGTAACTAACCATATATTTATATAATGGCTCCACTTATGGAGTCTCTTAATAAGTCTCTTAAATTTAGGTCACTTGTAGGCTTGTAGTCTCTGGCTCTCTTATATTTAGGTAACTAACCATATATTTATATAATGACTCCACTTATGGAACCTCTTATATTTAGGTAACCATATGGAGCCTCTTATATTTAGGTAATCATATATTTATATCTATATTAAACATCGAATCATAGAGTCCTAATTTATATTTATATTTACATCAAAATTTTATAAAATAATACTGTATTAATTTAAGGAGAGATTAAAACGATCTAATTCTAAAATAAAAAGGATGGAGATATTCAAGATCACTATTTTAACAATTTAAAGAGAGATTAGAACGAACTAATTCTAAAATAAAAAACATGGAGAAATTCAAGATCACTATTTTTTAACAATTTGGAGTACCGTTTTTTTCCTTTTTCGCGCTATTAGGAATATGTAACGAAAATAAATAAATAAAATGGTACCATTTCTTCCATCTAAATTAAGTGTGATCTAAATTCAAAGTCTATATACTAGTTACAATGTATATTAGTTAAAGATAATTTAAATTTCAAAGCCACAAAATGTTAAAATTTCAGGTGAAGAAAGGAAAACATAATTAAACACGAACCTAAGTAAGTTAATAAACATAACTAAAGTTAACTTATATATGATTGCATATCTCCCTTTGGAAATTTCAGGGATTGCTTTAAACCCTTTATATGTATACTGTTTTTTTTCCTTTAACAAAAACCTAATTTTAACATTGACTATATCATAGATTTGTCGTCTCTCGACTCCTACAGATCTCAACACAATCAAAGACGTGTCAAGACACACACAATACATGAAGATAAGTAAAAAAAATACTAAGATTAAAATACCTAAATGTGAGGCAGCATCGTCAAGCCCGATAATTTTCGTGTGCTCGTTATTATAAATTAGCAAAATACTGAAGAAAATAACCAATATATAATGGATTCACGAATACAAAAAACACTAGTTAACCAAACAACCCAAAAAAATCATACATGGTGCATAAAAGCCTAGAAACTCCTATTTTATGCTATTTCATTTTTGGACAATAACCATGACACCATAAGGATAAAATCCTGGCTACGCCACTGGTTGGAAGAAGCTAGCACCATTTAATAACAATATTATCTCTAATAATAGCGTCCTTTTATACAATGTCTAAGTTAACACAAATTTTGCACATATCATATTTAAATTTTGCACATATCAAATTTCAATCGTAACAATGAGAGAGTAAAAATGTAAGGATGTCTTAAAGTCTCTTCCATCATTACCATGCTATAAAACAACCAGAAAAAGTTGTTATTAAATGGATCCTAACTAGTAATTCGGAACAAATAGTACGACATTAAATGTTACAACTTATTTCATTTGACAGAGAGAACTGAAGAGATATAACCTAATGTAAACTCGGTCCATTATCTACACCGTTATAAAAAAATTATTCTAAAACAATTTCACCAATATTTTTAAATAATCGACATGTATAACTTTCAACAAATAGTTATTTTTAATTTTTGAAATTTCATATTTTACTTAAAATAATATCTTAAAGCAAAAATAATTTTACTTTTAAAGATAGGAAAAATAAAATTAATATTATATTATTAGAGAATTATTTGTTTATCTTATTTCCTCAACCTAATTACACAAAATTAGGTATATAGAATACAAATTTTTTTTCTTCAATCAAATAACACCAAATTTTACAATCAGTACATATTTATTTTTTCTAGACTAATTTTGCATTCCAATTACATGTATGTTCGCATCTGGAATACCATCCAGTTTTTTTAAATATAAGAAAAATTAACATAAAAATGTACATATTTTGCAACTATAAAAAAGTTAGTTGTTTCTAGGGCTGTTGATGGTTCTAGAAAACCAAAAATTAGACCGGAACCAAACCGATTAGGACTGGACGGAACATTAACGGTCCCGTTCGCAATTTCATTTTCAAAACCGAAACCAATAAGGAACCATAATGAATAAACCGGTTCGGAACCGAACCGATAAAACCAATAGACCCGATACTGAATCGAACCGATAAAACCGATTGTTTTTTTAATCTTTTATATATTATATATCAAAATTACTAAATAAAAACTAATGAAAAATATCACAATTTATCTTCTAAATTTTAATTTTTATATGATTTATTTAAATAAAAAATATAAACTTAAAATAAAATTATCAACCATTATAAAAATTAATTTTAAAACATAATATAATTTATTAAAAAATTTATTAATATAATATAGATCCTAAGTTAATCTAATTGGCCAGCACAAATCAATGTCTTATAACATGAAAAGTTCTTTAAGTATTAACTGTGTAGCATATGTTGATGAAGCTTTCAAGATTCTTTTATATATATATATATCAATTCCTCTCAGGCCAACAAATAAATAAACAAAAAACATCATTTATAACTCCTACAACTATGAAGAGAACTAAGATCAACTTCCTGGACAAATATTTAGGTTTCAAACAAGCTAGTTTTCATTTCAAATATTTAGGCATCCCAATACACACTAATAATTATTCTTCCCACTTTTAGATCCTAATAGAAAAAATAAGGAACAAAATTAATGAATGGAACTAAAAAAACATTTCATATGGGGAAGAATAAGATTAATTATCTATTCTCTTATCTTACCCAACTTACTACTTGCAATCTATTCAATTACCTTGAAAATAATAACAAGAATAAACAAACTCTAAATATATTTATATGGGGTTATAGTGAAAATATTAAAATAATTCTATGGACCAGCTGAAATGATCTATGTAAACCATATAGTGAAAATAGACTAAACATTAGAAAATTAAAAGATATTCAGAAAACCTATTCTTTTAAACTATGGTTAACCTTCAGAGAAGGTAAAACACTGTGGTCCAACCTGATGCACTCTAAATATTGCCTAAATATTCATCAATTACAATCTTCTTTAAGAATTACAAACTCTAAAACTTGGAAAAGAATGTTTGAAATTAAAAAGAAGCTGAAAACATATATTTTGGAAATTAGGGAAGGGGAACTTGGACTTTTGGTTGGATAGATGTCACCATTCTGAACCACTAGTCGTATTAACATCAACTAATTCATCTCACTATACTCCAACAAAGTTAAATTAATATTGGACTAATAACAAATGGGATCTGCCTAAACTTTAGTCTTGTATACTGCATGCAAACATTAATAAAATCATCAAAACACATACCAAAACGCGACAACCTCGATTGTTCTCCCTACCCTACGACTTTATCTTCCTATCTGCTCTACTGAAGCCATCATCGACTCCATCAAGATTGGAACCAGTTTCCCTTCCTCTCTGTAAACCCTAAAGCGACTTCAGACAATTTCATCAGTAAACCCTAAATCCATTTTGAGTAACACATCCATCAGTAAACCCTATTACGACTTCAGACAGTTTCATCTATTCCATCAAGGCGACTTCTTCATCCATCTTCGATTGGAACCAGTTTCCCCAAACCCAGAAAGGTGTGACAAGTCGAACCAACATTTTCACCATGGAAAAGATTTTATACAGAGGTTAGCTTTCCATATTGGTATTTATATTTGCATGGGTTGATAGATTTGTTACTCAAAATGGAATTGAAAATCGATACAAGTTGATACTGTTGTTGGTTTTACAGTGTGTGTTCTTGCTGTTACGTTGTGTGTTAATTGGTGTTAATGTTTTACAGTTAATTTTGTTAAATCGAAATAAAATCGAGTTAATTGCATGCTGTTGTTAGAGTTGTTAGTGCGTGTTCTTGCTGTTACAGTGTGTGTTGTTGGTGATATGCTATTGAAATTTGAATGAAATTGGTGTTATAGTATGGCTGTACATGCTGCTGGTGTTGAAGTGTGTAAATTGTGGCTGTGTATGTTGTTGGTAGAGTGTAATGTTGGTAGAGTGTAATGTTGGTGTGTAAATTGTGGCTGTGTATATTGTTGGTAGATTGTAATGTTAATAAAGTGTAATGTTGGTGTGTAAATTGTGGCTGCGTATGTTGTTGGTAGAGTATAATGTGCGTGTGTAAATTGTGGCTGTGTATATTGTTGGTACATTGTAATGTTGGTAAAGTGTAATGTTGGTGTGTAAATTGTGGCTGTGTATTTTGTTGGTAGACTGTAATGTTGGTAGAGTGTAATGTTGGTGTGTAAATTGTGGCTGTGTATATTGTTGGTAGATTGTAATGTTGGTAAAGTGTAATGTTGGTGTGTAAATTGTGGCTGTGTATGTTGTTGGTAGACTGTAATATACTACTGAAATTGGTGTGTAAATTGTAGTGTGGTTGTGTAATGTTGGTGTTATCGTTATTTTACTTATTTCTCAGGTGCAAATGACGACTTGTTTGCTGTCAATTACCATTTCGATGGTAAACTAACTGGCCAAAATAAGCTCAAGTACGTAGGGGGCAGGTCAGAGGTCGTAGACTTCATCAGTGCCGATAAATTCTCGATTTTGGAGCTGCATTCCATACATGACTTAACGAAAGCTTCAGGAAGAGGGGGATATTTTGTGTTCGCGTACTCGCTGCCGAGTTCAAGCACGTCTATCAGCATATTAGAGACAGATGTGGACTGCTACGAGGTAACAAAAAAGATTGGCACCAATAGGGTACTTAACATTTTCTGTGATAGGACACCCCCTCTAGAAGTAGTTTCTCCAGCGAAAGTAAGAAACAAAACGGCTATTCCAACCGTCGATACTGAGGCTGACAGCAGTCTAATTGTGGGTGATAGTTTGGGGGTAAACTATAGTTTTACTGATGCTGTGTTTGGCGATGTCGATGAGACTGGTGCTGGTGTAGATAGTGTAGATATTGATGAGACTTCAGTAGGTGGTGACAATATTAGGGTGAATGTAGATGGTGAAGATGATGCTGGTGGGGCTAGTGGTGAAGAGGCTATAGAGGCAGAGGCTGCTGGTGGTGAACGGGTTGTGGGTGAAGAGGCTACAGGGGCAGAGGCTGGTGATGGTGAACAAGTTGTGGGTGAAGAGGCTATAGGAGCAGAGGCTGCTGGTGGTGAACAAGTTGTGGGTGAAGAGGCTATAGGGGCAGAGGCTGCTGGTGGTGAACAAGTTGTGGGTGAAGAGGCTATATGGGAAGAGGCTGCTGGTGGTGAACAAGTTGTGGGTGAAGAGGGTATAAGGGCAGAGACTGGTGGTGAACCGGTTGGTGATGAAGAGGCTATGGAGGCAGAGACTGCTGTGGCAAATGATGATGGGGCAGAGACTGGAGGTAAACAGGTTGGTGGTGAAGAGGCTGTGGGAAATGAAGAGGGTGGTGGTGAAGAAGCTGGTGGTGAACAGGTCGACGACATCGACGACGAGTTCTTCGCTGGAATCGACCTGTCATAAATTGATTTCAGTGAGCAGTCTCCACCAGCTACATCGAAACAGACTGAAGCTCACGGTGAAGACAGCATGAGTGAGGACACAAATTACGAACCAGAATCAGACTGCAAAAGTGAAACCGATTCCGCTGTCCCCAACGCAAGCGGGGAAATGAATAACGACATTAGCTCAGAAGAAGAGTATGTCAGCAACGACAATCTGACTGGTCCTGAAGAAGACTCTCCCAACGATTCTAGGAGATCAAGGAAAAGGAAGCAGAGGCTCAGAGGTTTCAGGATGCCGACAGAGATACGGTTCCTTGAGTTGGAGGTGGGAGTTGAGTTTGCAACGTCGAAAGAGTTCAAAGACAGCGTTAGGCAGTACGAAATCAAACAGAGAAGGAATATCAAGATATTCAAGAATGACAAATAGCGGTGTTCATTCAAGTGTACCCAAGCCAATTGCAAGTGGTACATCTACGCAAGTAATAAAGGGTGCGAACCAGTTTGGAGGATCAAGACGTTCTTGGATGAACATCAGTGTGGCCCAACTAACAAAAATAGGAATGTTACAACTCAGTGGCTGGCCAAACATTACATGAATATGTGGCAGGCAGACCCAGATTGGTCGATCAAGAGTTTGATCGCTGATGTAAACCAAGAATTCTTGGTGAAGATTAGTAGATGCAAGGCGTATAGGGCAAGGAACAGGGCACTTAGTGTTATTATGGGGGATGACGTGATGCAGTACCAAAATTACGCCAATACAGCCTTGAGATACTTAGGAGCAATCCAGGGTCAACCGTTGTGATCAAATGTCAGCAGGGGGTATTTGAACGGGTATTTGTTTGTTTAGATGCGTGTAAAAGGGCTTCAGTTCGGGATGCAGGCCTGTTCTCGTCTTGGATGGCTGTTTCTTGAAAGGCCCTTTTAAAGGACAGTTACTGGTTGCGGTGGCAGTGGATGCTAACGACCAAATGTACCCAATGGCTTGGGCTATCGTTGAATCAGAAAACAGGTTGAGTTGGGAATGGTTCCTCCAACTCATTGGAGAGGATTTGAATATCCAGAATGGTGGTGGTTTCACCTGGATATCTGACAAACAGAAGGGTCTGGTTCCTGCATTGGTAGCACTGTTCCCTAACTCGGAGCATAGGTTTTGCGCCAGAAACTTATACGCCAACCTGAAAAAGACATTCCCCGGTAAACAAGAACACAACCTCTTTTGGGCATGTGCTAGGTCGACGTTTGTGGAAGAGTTCCTCTACCACATGGAGGAAATGAAGAGATGCAACCAAGCAGCATATGAGTGGCTGCTTGAGAAGCCTCCATCGCAGTGGACAAGATCACATTATGACGCAGAGAACAAATGTTACATGCAAACCAGTAATCTGGCTGAAACCTTCAATTCTGTCATCTTAGATTACAAAGGTAAAGAGGTGATCACATTTCTGGAGGGGATCAGAGAACAAACAATTTCTCGCATAGTAAAGAAGCGTAAGCAGATGGCGAAGTGGGATCACAAACTCTGTCCGGCAATCCAAAAGAAGCCGAGTAAGATTATCAACGTGGCTGGTAGTTGTTATGTAGGAGAAACAGGTGGACCGAAGTTCCAAGTGAGGAAAGGAAGTAACCAGTTTGTGGTGGATTTAGAAGTACGGGAGTGTGCGTGTAGAAAGTGGCAGTTGTCGGGAATTCCATGTTGTCATGTTGTTGCGGCAATATTTTTGGTTGAGCATGATCCAGTTGACTACGTGACTGACTGTTACCATGTTGCAACGCAGAGAATGATTTACTATCACACTATTAACCCTATCAACGGGTCTATGCTCTGGCCTTCAACCACCTGCGAACCGATAGCAGCTCCTCCAGCAAAAGTTGTTCGCAACAGACGACAAATAGCCAGAAGGAAAGATCCTTCTGAAAGACTCCAACCACCATCAGCTGTTGAACCTAGCACAACAAGGCTGTCTAAGAGACATAACACTAGCCGATATGGTCTTTGTAGGCGTAGTGAACACAATCGACGTAAATGTCCAACCGTAACCCCATCAGCCCAACCTAACGTTCAAGAACGTTCTACCACCACAACAACAGCACCAACAAACGTTCCAGAAGGTGCTACCTCCACCCCAACAGCCCCAACAAACTTTCCAGAAGGTCCACTGCCTCAAAGAAGTACTCCACCACCTCAAAGAAGTACTCCACTGCCTCCAACAGCAACTACATCGAACATTTAATCGACATGAGGGTCGAACTACAATGTCATAACGGTAACTACTTCGTAATTCTAGATTTTATTAGTTTTTTATTATACCATTGCCTTAAATAACTTACATAGGGTCCATTTTACAACAGATGAGAAGATGTGGAGTTGGGGACCAAACTGTTATGGATGATGTAAGTTTGGTTCGCTCTATTATAATAGTATTATTTGATACTGGCTGCATAGTACTGCTTCTTTAATACCGTTCTTGTATGTAATGTACTACATGTTGGTTTGGGCTTGTAATATAAAACCTTAACTGTTGTTGCTTTGTGGGCTTGCTGTAAGTCTTGTAATTGCATTTGAAACCGATTGGTGTGAGTGATGTAATTGCAATTGAATATATAACTGTTTTGAAGAATGCAATTGGGCTTAAGTAGTGGAGTTTGGTATATTATTGTTGGTTGGTGGTCCAATAAGTTGTTGATTGGTGGTCCAATAAGTTGTTGGTAAATGGTCTCATTACTTGTTAGTTGGTGGTCCAATTTGTTGTTGGTAGATGGTCTCATTTCTTGTTGCTTGGTGGTCCCATTTCTTGTTGGTAGATGTTCCAATTAGTTGTTGGTTGTTGGTGGTCCAATTAATAGTGCTGTTTGTTTTCTTGATTGCAGGATACTGTCGTATACTGTGTTGATAGAAGAGACCACTCACGTGGTAGACAATTGAAGAAACAAAAAGTTGTCCACCCTGTAAGATTCTCAACTTAACTTTATTAAAGTTTATGTATATAGTATTGCAAGTGGAGACAACCATGGTTGAATTGATTCCTACTGTATATAACAGGAAGCAAGTGGTATATTTCCTTCTCAGAACAGCATAACCTCTCCTCATACTACTTGGAAGAGAACATGAGAAATGAAGACATTTAAAGATGCAAATCAAGCTTCCTCCAACCTCAACAAGAGAAAGCAACCTTAGCCAGTGTTTCTGTCTTCATTAGTTGATGTAACTATGGTGCTGTTTTTTTTTTGTAAACTTATGGATGGTTAGGCTGCTATATGGGGTCTTTTTTGAGATCATGTGAATGTTTAGACCAATTTAGGAACTGATTTTTTGTGAAGGTTTAGACGACTAGATGGTTTTTTGTAACTAAAATTAGTTTAATTTTAGGTAAACACTGGATGGTTTCTGGTTTAATTTAATGAAACGTGTTTTGTATATGTTTTTTGTCTCCCAACGATTTTAGTATTTTGGTATACACTATTTTTGTATACATTAAATTACAGGTGCACATTTTGTATGCTGTAGATTTGTATACATTAAATTACAGGTTCACATTTTAACTTTCAAGCCATTTGTTGAACCAAGTAACATGTGTATTTTATACAAATTACAGGTCTTGAAGACTTAGAGGTCACTTCTGGGTCACTTACATGTCACAAATATAGGGGCTAAAATCAATGGTTTTTAGACTTAACAGAGACTAAAATCAATGGTTGTTAGACTTAACAGAGACTAAAATCAATGGTTGTTAGACTTAAAAGAGGCTCAAATCAATGGTTTTTAGACTTAACAGAGGCTAAAATCAATGTTTTTTAGACTTAACAGAGGCTAAAATCAATGTTTTTAGACTTAACAGAGGCTAAAATCAATGGTTTTTAGACTTAACAGAAATCTACAACTACAACACATTGAATTACAGATCGTAAATTATCATTGAAATAATAAACATCCACCCAACAAATACAACTCTTAATATCTTCGAGATTACAGTGGCTAAGCAATTACAGTAGACTAACCATACAAAAGCAATTCAAATGCTATTATACTCCCTACCAATACAAACAGAAAAATTGTAATCTTCTTCATCCTTTCACAATCTCTTTCTAATCTTGAAACCCTCTTCAATAATCCATTGATAGCAGATTGTGACCCACTGTTAATTGGGGGATCAATCCAACGAAAATAACGATAATGGCATCCTCTCTACAAAATCAGAGTTTAGAAGAAGATTATGGGCTAACAAAGTATCATATAGTAACTCGTACACAATACTTACACCGAAATTGCTACATCATGTGAATCTTCTTCCTCGATTTGGATCCGTCGATGCAATCCGGGTTATACTGGGTAACCCACATTCACAAATACCATCGCCACCCGAGTTAGCAGAGATTCTTGAAACACTAGAGTAAGCCATGGGTTTGGTGAAGGAAAGAAGTAGGAAGGAAGGAGGAAGAAAGATGGGTCTGAGTTAGCAGTAGAGGTTTTACGATTACAAACAGAAATAGGGGTCTGGTATTAGGGTTTGGGTAATTGGGGTTTGGGGTAATTAATATGAACGGGTCGGGTTTTATTATTACGGGTTGGGCTGGGTTCTATATGGTTTCGGGTTTGGGTTAAGTTAGGGTAAATGGTAAGTTTTTTAGTAAAACATTAAAAACTTAGGATAAATAGTAAAGCTGAGGGGGCAGCTGACATGGCAGCTGAGTTGGACCGAGAATGGGTAATTTTGGAAGAAAAATTGGGGGACCATTCTTGCAACAAAAACAGGTGCCACGTGTCAAGCTCACAAGCTTCACATGTGCGTGGGGACTAAAATTGCAAGTTAAAAAAAGGATGAGGATGCGTTCTATGCATTATTGAAGGAAGGGGACCAAGTTGATACAAGTGGTAAACATGGGGGACCACGGGTGCTTTTTAGCCTCAATAGTATTTAAAAAAATAGCTTACTATTCATTATTAAATATTTCATAATATATTATCATATAAAAAGAGTCATTTAATTAGTCATAAAAAATACATGAATATCCAAAGGTACATTTTATACAAAAAATATCAAATTTATTCTAGCATATTTTAAATAAAACAAAATTACAAGAAAGTAACAATTAAAAATCACAAATAGTATCAAGTAAACATGAACTACCATTTACTTGATAAATGGATCTTTCACCATAACTCCGGCTTCAACTTCTTATCTTATCATGTATAAAAATATAAACATAGATGGCCGCAATCATATCAACCCACCATGTATTTTATGAGACTCAATTGAATCTGAATATACTAGGATCATATGATTATCATCAGCTTTCAGATAAGATTAGTACTTTACAAGTTTCTTTTTTAGATGCTCATCTTCGTACAAAATACATATCAACCTGCATCATGTGCTTTTTAGGGTTATTTTCTCCTGAACCAGAAATTTTATCAAGTGCTCTATCATACTTTGTATTATGTGCTTTCAGCTATTGACATCTCACTATATTCACCTTAGGATGTTCTTATTTCAGTATCCACTCCTTTTATGAAGTATGAGATAGTTCACTAATTGTCCACTTCTCACGTTGAGAAAATATTCAAACATAACCCTTACCGCAACTTCTTTGGAAAGGTCAATCTTAAGTGTCTTTAGCTTCGAGGCCATCATTAACATCCTAAAAATATGTTTCCTTAATGTTATTTTCCCATAAAAATTCATAGTGGGGAGTTACTTAGGAAACTTAATTGCATGGGTGATCTCAGTCGGGACAACCCCATAAAATACCAAACAAAATCATTGTTTCATGATTGCCAAGAACAACCTATTTTTTACTCATCCCATATATAAAATTCTTTCTTCTCCTCATGAGAATATCTTTAATGAGGGGCATGCGTTACTTAGTCCTTAATTTCATGCCAATATCATGAAAAATCAAGTAAAAATTCAATATTTTTATTGGAAAAAAAACTCATCGGAAGCGGGAGGTCTTTTGCCTAATTGTTTAAAGGTATTTACTGGCATTCAGTACAACATTGCACACAACAATCACCACGTTTATTAACATACAAGCTTAGAACAATGCTAAAATGTGGATTCATCATTTAAATCATACAATTGCATCACTAATAAGATATTCTCCTTTGAGCAAACATATTAACTTGTAAGAGTTTGAGAAAATCCATTTTTTAATTTAATTTCAATCGACCTAATACGAAATAACCCTCCAATTAGGATCATTATAGTATGATATGTTGGCGTCATGTTTTCCATATTTCGATTAAATACTTAATGATTAATTAACAATTGACAATATCATGTTCACGATTAATTATACCAAACATTGCATTTCTTTTCGTTTGCTAATATTTACAATATATATGTGTATTCAACACGATGATCATTGCATTGTGATATCGTTTTACTTGACATATTTAACAAAGTTAAGATGGAAATAATCATGTAATCCATATAATGTATAAAAACCGTACAACCACACACTCAAGTCTCAAGATAACATGTGGTATAGGGATGACGGAATACCATTTTAGGTGCGCATACAATGCAAAGATGTAGAACTAAAAATTCGTGTGAATTCAAGCCCTAGATCCACACATTTCTACCGAGTCAAATAACAATAAATTCCCAAATTTGAATAATTTATCACATGCTTTATATTTGATTCGATGACAGAATCTAATATTCTAAAAAAAAGATAATTTAATATACCAATGGGTAGAGTTAATATCACATGAACCTTAACCATAAATCTAAATAAATAATTCCATAAGAGTATGAATTCTTCTCGGCGGAATAAAATACTTACAAGAAGATGTAGACATCCCATTTTTTTTTACTTATTCTTTCATTTATGTTTCTTTTGATGTTGTATATACATGACATGCTCAAACAACACCATGATGTTTAACTATTTTTTTGCATTTTTTTATTACAATTTCTGTTTTATCTTACATAAATATATTTATATTATCTAAGACATATGAACTTCGAATCCGTGCAACGACCAAATATTACAACGGGTGTGATATGCGGTCAAAATTATAGCACTAACATTTATTTATATTATGACTTAAGTATAGCACAACAAAAAATAATCCGATCAAAACTTATTTATATTGACACTAACATAAATAGATATTTGTTATAGCATTTTATATTCATGTACCAAGTTCATTAATAACTTTTTATTATATATAATAAATTGTTTCTCCTCTTTCACAATTGTTACGAACAGGTTATATTCTTTTAACGTTAATTATTTTGTCAATGAAAAAAAGCAAAAGAAATATATAATGCTATCAGAGAGGTAATTGGTCTCGAATTGAAATGTACATATGGTTAGCACCAGTAATGTTTGGAACCTTCATACATAAATTTATTAGATTGGGAGAACAATTGTCTGGGAGAGTTTAAACTTAATACGTTGGTCGATCTCTCATTCCAGTTTAGTAAAGGAAGTGAGAGAAAAAAGAATAAAAAAGTTATTAGAACGTCAGAAATTCAAAGCATAAGGTTATACCAGCATAGGGTTATGCTAACCGGTTAGCAAATATTTAAGACTATTGTTTTTTCTATCTAATTAACTTTCCTTTATTCAGTAGTAATAGTAATGGAAAACCAATTTGAATTATTTAAGGACATAATCTACATTTAATT
Source organism: Limnanthes douglasii subsp. nivea (assembly GCA_036936605.1). Lineage (NCBI taxonomy): Eukaryota > Viridiplantae > Streptophyta > Magnoliopsida > Brassicales > Limnanthaceae > Limnanthes > Limnanthes douglasii. The sequence goes on along the minus strand of JAUPFV010000005.1, from coordinate 204,415,063 downwards.
TTTATAGTTAAATATTTGATAATTAATAATTTGTAAGTTAATATATTAATTTATAAATTAAAATTTTATTATAATAAAAACAAAAACATTAATATTTTATTATTATATTAAATTAAGACTACGGCATAAATAACACCGGATTTATATTTTAACAGTTATTTATTTTGAAATTTTTAAATAAGTAACGCTTAGTTTATTTTTTTCACGTAGATTTAGAAAAATTAAGACGTAACTATCTATTTATTTTATATTTATTTTTTTTAATATTAAAAATATGGTAATTAATTATAGAAATTATAATAATAAAAATAAAACTCAAAATATATTATTACTGTTTTTAATTAGAGTAATTTATAGCTATTAAAATGACACCACATTTTTTATTGATATTTATATTTTAACGTTATTCGTTTTATCTATTTTTATTAAAAAGGAATTAAAATAAAACTGACTTAAAAACTATCCTTTAAAAACGGTTATCTTTTTAGTTTAAATTTTTCAAATAAAAAATAAATTTAAATATAATCTTGTAAACATAATAAGTCAATAGTTTTAATTTAACCTAAAGTAAAATAGTATAATCACTAATTTTTAAGTTTATTAATTGATTTATTTCTATAATAACTTTTTTAAGACATCATTTTTCAAGGTTAGCGAGCCTTTAATAACAATTTTTTGGCATTGTTTTATAGGATGAAAATGATGGAAGAGACTAAATTTGTTTTAAGACATCTTTACCTTTTTATTCCATGTTCAGCTTTTTAACGTTAATAATAGGTAAGTTAGGATAATAAAAATAAAATCATTATATTACTATTTTTAGTTAAAATAATTTATACTTATTAAATAATACTTATAGATTCTATATTATAAAATAAGTAAGGTTAATAGTGTTTTTTTTTTTAAATTATATTTAAAAAATAAATTTAATATTTCTTTAAACAAACAAAACCTACCGATTAAAAAAAATTAATTTCAAATTAAAGGTAATTATTAAACCTTCAACCTTTTAAATAATAGAAAGTTTAAAAAAAAAAATTAATTTGCTACAAAACCGAAAACTCAACTGTATTTTTAAAATATTTAATTTAAACTAATGAAGTTGATTTAATTTTTTTTTTAAAGTTCCAAAAATAATATTTATTTCAAAACTGATATTTTGAAATATTTTGAAACTTATTTTTTATTATAATAAAACTAGGTTGTAGTGCTAAATTACTTTAATTAAAAATAATAGTATAATATTAATAATTTTATTTTTATTATGATAAGATTAATTAATTAATTAATATATTATTTTATAAATTATTAATTATTATATTTTTAACGTTAAAACCTGAATAGAAAGGATAAAGGTGTTACTCTCTCATTGTTACTATTAAAATTTGATATATGCAAAATTTAAATATGATATGTGCAAAATTTGTGTTAACTTAAACATTATATAAAAAGACGCTATTATTAAATATAATATTGTTATTAAATGGTGTTATTTTCTTCCTGCTGTAAAATAATGATGATAGTACTGCCTACCACTTAATCAGAACAGACCATTTTGACCATTTTACTAGCTTCTTCTGGAGACCCGAAAAACTATATACAACTAAACATAATGTCTGAAATTGTTTAACTCTCAATTTTAGCGAAAGATGTAGAACCTCTTGATTTGTATAAAAGATTATAGCACGAAAAGAGTTGATTAACTATAACAATCTCCTAACCTAAAACTAATCTTTATAGCAAACTATTATGTAAACTATTATGTAAACAGAGTTAGTCAGTAAGAATGTGATCCTCGGCAGATATAACAATTATGGAATTAGTATATAAAGCACACATATAATGATCACAACAGATCATTAACAAAATGACTCATCCAAGAGGGTTATCATTCCTTAACTTTAGAATCGGTGGGTTTTGACGGAATCGGACTGGATCGCCAAACTTATCGGTTCGGACTGGACCAGATCGCTAAGCTTTCGGTTCTATTTTTGGGAACCGGACCAGACCGCTAAGTTTTCGGTTTCGGTTCGGTCCGAGTTCGGTTCGCTCCGAATTCGGTTCGGTCCCGTTTCGGTCCGTTTCGATTCGGTCCGATTTTGGTTCGGTTTCGGTCCGGTTCGGTCTGCTTAAAAAGAATTAAATTAAATTATAATTTAATTTTCAATTTTTTACTTAAATAAATAAATAAGATAAAAATTAAAATTTAGAAGTTAATGTTTGATTTTTATTAAAAATTGGTAATTAACTATTAATTTTGGTAATATAATGTATAAAAAATAAAAAATAATAGTAAAATACTTGGTTTTAACAGTTTTATTGGTTCGGTTCCGAAATGATTCTATCGGTTTACCGATCTTATCAGTTCGGTTCCATATAGGTTCTGTCGGTCTACCAGTTTTATGAGTTTGGTTCTTAATCGGTTCTACCAGTTTATCGGTTTTGTCGGTTCGGTTCCTTATCGATTTTTCTGTTTCGGTTCCTTATCGATTTTGATTTTGAAATAAAACAGCGAGCCAGACCGTTAAGGTTAGATCCGGTTCCGGTTTCGGAAAACCGTTGACATCCTTATTTATGACTAACAAATTCTGTATTATATATATATATATAATGTATGACACTAGTAATATGAATTAAAATTCTAGCCATTATTTTTTGCTTCTGAGATTTTTGAATACTAAGTTCAACCGATGATGGGCTCAAGAGTTATCTTTATAGTCACGATTGAAAGTTGGTAAGTATTTTCAGTAGGAATAATATTCTTATGCGCATGTATTATAATGCAACTTTTCTTGTTCAATAACCAAGACCCATGCGCCGATTAGTTCGGTGAATGTTTTCTTACTAACTAATATCATGATTTGTATTATAAACGAAATTAATGCAATAACTCCTCTAAATTTGTACGTAAATTGGTATCAAAAAAGTTCTACGCTTTACTATGGTTTGAATTGAGTACATTTATATCTACTAGAACAAAATTAGACATATCTTGAAATTCTATTCGGATTAAATAAAAATTAAAAGAACATGCATCATAATTATGTTTGGAAATTATTAAAAACTCGTATAATATATCGAGAAGTTCGGTTTTTAAACGGTGGATTAAAACGATGGCATATAATATAGTAACTAAGAATTTGTATTAGTTTTATAAGTAAATCAATATTTTCATGATTCCTCGAGAGAAAAAGAAAAGACGACTAAAATTTTATTATTCAGGAAACGTACAAACTACAAATAGTATATAATTTTATTTATAATAACTAAAATATATGAGTTAATGGACCAAGGCTTTATATTTCTAACATCTTCTTTCAAACTTAAAGTCCAATAGAGATAATCATTTGAGAGTTTGTCACAAAAAAACGAAACCACGCTGTTGACTAAGCCTTCGTAAAAATATCAGCAAGTTCTGGTTGAACTTCACAAGTTGCATTCAATCTTTAAAACGTCTTCATACGTCTCCTTCACACAGCTCACAATGAGTCCCACAAGCCTCATCGTAATGGAATTACAAAACCTAAGAGGAGCAAAAACACTTCAACCAGAGGAATGGACCCAAAGTTCTTGAGAAACCAGAGGTACGCAATGAAGCACAACAATGAGGGATTGTAGAACTTTTCCGCTAATGAGTAGAAATTTGATATTTTCCCTTTTTCATAAATTTTCTTCAAGTACCCTTCTGCATGCATCTTCTTCGCATTTCTTCTACCCCATCATCTTCTTCGACCAAATTCAAATCATAAAATTGAGCTAAAACATAATCGAAAGCCAAAATCAAAACAAAACGCCAAAACTAAAATCGAAACGTCAAAAACCCAAAGTCGAACGCCAATCTCCAATCTTCAATCGCCAATCTCTAATCTCCAAAATCCAAACACCAAACTCTGAACTCCAAACTTTAAACTAAATCTAAACACCGAACGAATCCAAAAAAATCCAAACGAAGCAATAAAACAAACGCCGATCTGAGAAAATGTCAAACAATATCCAAACGTCTAACAAAATCTAAAAACTAAAACGAAATCCAAACGATAAACATCGTTCTAAGAAAAAATCTAAAAGATTACAAACTTCAAACAAAATCTAAACACCAAAACAAAATCCAAACGACAAACGTCGATCTAAGAAAACGTCAAACAAAATCTAACACCGAACAAAATCTGAATACCAATTCAAAATACCCAATCCAAATACCAAACCAAAATCTAATTCTCAATCGGAATCAAAATCAAAATTGAATTCACGATTTTACCCACAAAAAGTTGCATTGTTCCAGTAGTTATTTCTTCCAAACCGTAGCACCAAGGCACAATCCAACCAATCATAATGAATGATCAGATATCTCAAACACGTTGTCCAAAATTCAACAAAAACGGATATTGTTTGGCTCTCGATCGGGACTGTTAATTGTGACTGCACACTACAAATCTGAAAATCGAATTTTTTATCTCTTTTTGTTACGACCAAGAAAACAAAAGATAATCAATTCTTTTTTTTCTTTCTTCTTAAGGAAAACTAAAACAACTGCATGTCGGCACATCGAAAGACATGAAAAATTCAAGATCTAAACCTACACTCTGATACAATGTAGAAAAATGGAAACAACGAAAGACGACTATGGTTTTATTATTTAAGAAGCGCATATATTACAAAGAGTATAGACTATTATTTGTATATAAAACATATGGGCTAATGGGCCTATGCCTTATATCTCTAACAGATGTATGTATGTCAAAATAAACACGAGTTATCAGATTTTTTATCATGTGTTCGCTATGATAGGGTGTACTACGACATACCCACTATCCAAGACCTAGCCTAATCATTATGTTAACGAGCAAGGTTCACCCTGAAGATCTGCAAAACAATCTGAATTTGTAACAACCTCGTTGAGACTCAAAATCTGTAAATTACATGTTATCACCACATCTAACAAAGTTATAGATTAATGTGTAAGTGCATGGCTAAGACATCATGACAACATGTTAAACTTATTACGATGTTGAGGTATTTCAGTTTGACGACTAGGTTGGTTGCCGCAACGATGTGCGTAGGTCAGCAATTACGACGGTTTAACAGACCGTTCTTCTCGTCAAGTTATTTTACCATGGAAACCGTGAATATGTATATTTATTTATGATGTATTTGATTTTGAGAAGTTAATCTAAATGGTTGGACTCATTTTCCAATAATCACTTTAAACTTAAAAGTAAGCTAGATTAGTGAAGAAAAATCATAAATATATGATTGTTCCAAACAAAATTGAGTTTATTGAGATTATCATATAGTTTTTTTACTTTTAATTATGTGTATAAACAATTACAAATTTTATTATATTTAGAAAAAACTAAAGCAGGACTGAAAATAATGTTTTTGTTAATGTAATTATTTACTTGTCTAAAAAAATACAACTAAACATGACTTTTAGAAAAAAAATTAAGTCTCAATCTTAATGGGAGGTTTATAAACTTTTGATTTATATAGGAAGCTATATACGAAATATATTTTGTTTAGCTATAACAAACTCTTAATTAGAAAACTAATATGTATAATAAACGATTGTATAAGCAGAATTAGTTAGTTAAAAATCTGATCCAATTCATCAAATGATTACATGAATTGTTTTGTATGTATTTTTTATCCCTCGCAAGTTGAAGGGTCGAGACATGATGCAAATTCTTGATTTTAAAGCGTGAAACCTTGAGCTTCACGTATGTTTAGTGAACAAATTAGCTAGTTGATCTTTTGTTGGAAACCATTAGCGTTTTAGTTTCTTTTTAAGCATTAATACGAAAACAAAATGTATGTTAATTTAAATATGTTAAGATCGAGCAATAAACACAGGATTGGCTGCCATGTATTTGTAACTAGTATTGTTAAACTAGAGGATATACACGTCTTGTTAAGAATAAAATCGGTTATAAAATGGATCAAATTCTTACAATCTTTGTTATTTTTTATTTTCTTATGGACCAATAAACCAAATTATCACTGTGGAACAAAATATATATTTTTAGGTGCTTCATCGATCATTAATTGTTGAAGCATACTCAACATATGCATAAGTTTGTATTTGAAGGTGTAAACCTTGTTGCATTTTACCTTTTAGATATATAAAAAATGTGTATGTATAAAATTTTTGTGCAGTTGTTAAAAGTGCATAAATTGACAAGATTTATTAACAAAAAATATTTATATCCGAACTAGTAAAAATAACATATTTTAATTCTCAAACTCCGCTTATATTTTTGGTTTGATTATCAAAAGGCTCTTCATCATATCGAGACAAAGCTTTACCAATAATATTTGGATCTGTGGTTGCTTTACAATCATACATTCCTGTTATCTCAAGCAAGCCATCTATTTAGTTGGTGTAAGATAAATTAATCGATTGATAATCATATATCACTTTAATGCCAAGAAAATGAGATTATTGTCCAAGATCTATTATGGAAAATATTAATGGAGCTGCTTTATAAGACTTTCAATATGTGTATTAATTATAATATTAACAAGTATAAAATACATACACCAACGCAATAGGGATGTCAATTCTGTTAGAAAAAGATAAACAAAGAAAATGACTAGAGTTTTATTATTATTTTGAAAGATAAGTATCATATGTAGAAAAGTATCTATATATGGACATCAATAGTAAAATAAGAGAATAACGATGTGTGATAAAATCATAATATAAAAAACTATATATACTAACATACCCTCTCAAACTTTTGATGGCTTAGTGAGAAGCATCAAGAGTTTGTCAAGAAAAAACATTATGTAGGTCTTTGTGAAGAAATCTGCAAGTTGTCTTCAATATTCAAAGATCTTCAAACATCATATTCTTCATATCTTTCAAATAGTTTCTTCTTCACCGCTTCTTCACACCTCATCTTCTTTATATTTCTTCAACTATGTTTCTAATCCTCTAATCCTCTAAAATCTAAAATATCCTAATCTCAAATATGCACTTTGAATTCCTGATTTCTAATTTCCAATTCCAAAATCCAATTCAAATCTCAAATCGCCAAATTCCAAATGTCAAACAAAACCTAAATTCCAAAAGGAATCTAAACACCAAATACCCAAACAAAATTCAAACGACAAACATCGATCTAATCAGACTTCAGACAAAGTCCAAACGTCAAACAAGATCTAAACACTAAAACAAAAACCAAATGATAAATGTCGATCTAAGAAAACGTCAGACAAAGTCCAAACGTCAAACAAAATATAAATACCAAATGAAATATGAATTCCAAATCGAAATACTAAATCCAAATATAAAATTAAATCTACAACTAAATCCAAATACTAAATCCAAAACCAAATCCAAATATTAAATCTAAATTCAAATATAATTTCTAATCAGTCAACTTGAAAAATTAGATGTCCCGAACATCCTGTCCAAAATAAGAGTCAGCCCTAAAATATTGAGTAATATTATTTAGGTTCTTCTGGTCAAATACATAAAACATTTAATTTTTATTTTCTGCAAAAGATCCATATTTGGTATTTATTGTTGATTCTTGGTAGAGATGTGTACATCTTGGGTTTAAATCTCATTTGGATTTATTAATGATTGAAGAACGTTTGGTTATATGTTTTATTGATTGAGGATAGTTTTCGGCCGATTGGGGTTTTGGGGAGATTTTAAGATCTTATTGTTATGATTGCATGTGCAACATGAAGTGTCGCAAGCCCTTTGTGGGTATAAAAATATTTGTGGGTACTATAGTGATATGTATCTCACTATAGCCTTGTACGATATAAAACTTTGCAACTTCTATATGGTTGTGTAATGAAGCTATTGTGGTTGAAAAGATAATCACCTCGCTCCAATCTTGTGCAGTATGTGCATCTTTGAGGTCACTTATTATGAACTGGACCACATGTTAATTTGAGATTGAATATGTTTTATGGTTATTCAATGTTTATGCATTATGTAGACAGCTTTATTAAGGTCATCTTAGCGTCACTAATGGTCATGAAGCTAACATACCACATAAGCGACTAATGTTGGTGAAATAATTTATTAGTATTCTTTCATGTTCGTGATTATTGATATTACGTACATTAACAATCCTAATAAAGGTTAATGTTTAGGATAATTTATCATGAACATGAGATCGTCAACTATGAATTGTTCGTTAAGTATTTCAGGAAAGTAAGGAAACTAGACCCAAAGAGGGGTTTTTTATCAAATTAAGTCGATTAAAATGGGATCAACATTAAATTTTATCAAACTCATATAAGTGCATGTTAATATGAGTTTCATAAAGTATCTATTAACAGTGAAATATTATATTTTACATGTTGAATCTATATTTAAACATTATTATAATTTTATATTGGTAAAGATAAAACCTGATCAGAGGGTATTTTTTGTAATTGTTTAAGTGGTGTATTAATGTTAGGGTGGAGAGTAGAGAGATAATAGAGGTGCTTAATGTTGTTTTTTGCTCTATTTATAAGACTACAAAAATCCATGGTTAGTATACCCGGGTAAGTTTGGTGGGCTTGGAGGCCCAAAATTAAGTGAAATAGTTACTCAGCTGACTATACTAGACATAAAGCTTACTTTGCATTATTTTCATTATAAGTCTAAATTTTCCTGTAAGAAAAATTCGAACCATTTTACCTTGTTGACCTCCAACAGAATCTGAAGCTATCATATAGCCCCATTAGCTCTTTCACAAGCTTATGGGAGAGCTAATCATATGTGAAATGAGTCTGAACCACATCCGATGCACTTTCTTAAAAGTTTTACCATTCAAAAGTTACAACTTTAAGATCAGTTACTTGTAATGACATGTGTCAACTTCGGGTTGGAACCACAAACTTCTTTTGTTGTAGGTAAAAATGCCCAATCAAAGGAGAGAAATAATTACATTCCTTTGTAACATCCTAGTTACTTTGTTGATTCCATTTCCTTAACAGAGTACTTAAGTGTTTTTCAACATTTGTAAGAATTTTTTTTCCTTTTTAATATTGATAATTTGAGAACAAGAATATAGTCATTTTTAACTTTATGAGAGAGAAAGCGGTTTACTTAATTTTTCAGACGGCATTCTTCATTCTCTTTCAAATTTGTTAGATGTTTTGTACGCTTTTGGCGCTTTCTAGGTTTTGCATGTTCACAACCATGAACACTCTTACTAAAGGAAGTTGGCTTAATTTATCCGAGTTAGAAGAAGAAAAAATGAAGGTTAGGGTTGCTGTCGGGTTACCAGCTTGTTCAGGTAGAGTGCTTGTTACTGAATCTATAGATTAAGGTGGAGTTTTTCTATATAATAAACATCGACTTTCTTCTTAACCTATCTCAACAGCGCAATCATCCACATCTCCTACTCACTCTCCTCAATTGGTTAAGGCATCCCAACACATATGGGTCACTAGTGGGAGGACTCATTCAACCTTCATAGCCATGGGATCAGATGTTGGTGAAACCACCCCACGCCGAGTCACGAGGATTTCTAATACAAAATACAAGCCTTCCACATGGGACAAATCAAATGAAAATCCAGTTGATCAACCCTCTATTGTTGGTGATCCCTCCTCACAAGTTCCGATCACGAGGGAAGAAAACACTACAACTGAACTTTCATCAGGGCCGGTTATAACAGTAAATACCTCAACTGTAAGCTTCCTCCAATTAAGGAAGAAGATTATGGTATTATTTCAGAAGATAGACTGCAAGTGATAGAGAAGAATATGGACGACAGTTGTGAAGATACTTCTTTATAGACATTTGTTCAAACTAGGGATACTCAAAATGTAAGACGAGAAAAAGTAGCATGACGGCTATACCCGAATCCGAACCTCGGATGCAGGCCCAAATTTACCAAGGTGAGTGTTAAGTACTTTTTGTCCTTGCAGAAAATATCGTATGTTTATTTTCATGAATTTGAAATGGTAGGGATTCGGAAAAAATAGGGATTCCCTGAATCAGGAAAGATCAGGCTATCCCAACCTGGAGATACTCCGATAGACAGTAGGACTGTAGAATTGGTAGTTTATACCAACGTACTCAACTGGGGTCTTTGGTTTCCCTTAGATCCAGAGATAGTAAGATATTTCCATTTGGTGAAATTATACCTGAGTCAATTAAGCCCTAATGCCTGGTTTATATTGTTGGCTAGCATCATAGCTTCCAGACTATCCAAAATTTTGATTCCTATGGAACAACTAGAGGATGTGGTTGTTTTGTGTCGTAACGGTTATATCCCACTTTACTAATAAATATTATGGGTAATGACTATAAGGTGGTAGATGATATTCTAGAAGCAGACAAGCCTTAGAAGACTCAGTTCCTTTTTGTCAACGTCGCTTGGAAAAATAGTAGAAAGATTACTTCTAAAGAAAAGCTAAGCATGCTCAAAAGATACTGGTAAAGCTCACGTAAGTGTTTAAAGATTTATTTATTTCAATAGTTTAAAAAATATTATTTCTTACTCCGGATTTATTTTATTGTAGTTTTCTCAAAGCCCTTCGCACAACATTTGGAGGATGGGAAAATTATTTCTCCAACAACAGGTTCGAATAACGTTTTGGGTGAAGATAGGTGTCACTTAATTTCGAGGAATGATTTGTCAAAAATTGGGGACTATTTGAAGTCTTTTGTATTTTTCAAGACTTGGAAAACATGGGCACACTTATCTGATAACCTCAAAATAAAGTTGTTTAATGTTGCTAATCTTTCAGTCAATATCTGAAATTCTTTCATAGTCTAAGGTGAATCCATGGCCAACAAAGAATTCAGTTAGCCTGGTTTAGCTTGGATTTCCTTCTCACTTATAATATAGCCTAAATATTTACCACATTGGACACCGAAAATACATTTTCCAGGATTTAATTTTAGGTTGATGGCTTCTAGGTTAGAAAAAATTTCTTGGAGGTTGGAGATGTGATCCTCTTCTATGGGGATTTTAACCATCATGTCATTAATATAAACTTCTACATTTCTTCCAATTTGGTTGGAAAATGATTTATTAACCAATCTTTGATAAGTAGCTCCAGTTTTCTTCAACCCCAAAGGTATTACTTTGTAACAATGAAGCCCCCTATTAGTGATGAATGTAGTATGATCCTGATCATTCGGATCCATCTGTATTTGATTATACCCAACAAAAGCATCCATGAAGGATAATAACTTATTCATAGATGTGTAATCTATCAGTTGATCTATTCGGGGAACTAGAAAATGGTGTTAGGGACAAGATCTGTTAAAATTTGTAAAATCAATACACATATGCCATATTCCATTTTACTTTTTGACAAGAACCGGATTAGCAAATCAAATAGGATATTGGGATTCTTTAGTGTGCCCCATTTTGGTTAACTGATCCATTTATTGGACTATAACTTCTGATTTTTCGTTAGAAAAATCTATCACTCTTTGCACCATCTAACCCGCATTGGATCTTATAGACAGTTTGTGGCTGATAACACTTGCTGGTTCTTCAGTTACATCCTCACTGCACCAAGCAAACACATATTAGTTTTTAAATAAAAAGAAGAATTTTTACTTCAACTCTAATGGTAATTTGGATCTGACCCTGACGTTTTTCCATTCTATCAGATGATGAACTTTAACCTATTCAATTGGGATAACAACACTAGGATCCTTCCTTGGATCATTTATCTCATTCAATTTCACAGAAGACTCTACTAATTTCTATTCTATTCCAGTTCCCACTGCTTCCAATGATTTTGGAGTGAGAGCAGTAATATAACATTCTATTGCCACCTTTTGGCTTCTTCAGACTACTCCTACTTGACTTCCAACAACATATTTTCTTAAACATTAGGGAACAATTGATGCTACAAAATGCATCCTAGATAACCAATATCTAGCAAATATCACATTATAAAACGTCGCACAATCAACTACTATAAATAAAACCTTTACCATTTTCTTGAATGACCCTTTTCCTAGCAAGGCCTCACCTTCAAATTCCCCAATTACCTGAGCATAGTTTCCCAAAAACCCACTATGGTTCTATTTAAACGTTGAATAACCAAATGGTTTTTCTATTTGTTTATATGTAGATAAAAAATATATTTTCCAAACTGTTTGTATCAATCAAGATTTTTCGTATTTCATTGCCTTCAATAGATGCTCCTATCACCAAAACATCTTCATGAAGGCAAATAATTTCCCTTAGGACATCCTCGTCAAACACAAAAAGAGAGCAGGGTTCAGATAGAGACGTGTAGATATTTTCCCTTACAATTGAGTCGCCAAACTATTCATATATCTTTTTAATGGGCAGTTTGATGGCACAACTAGAGTATCTCCCCAAAAAATAATTAAAGATTCAAAGTAGCAACATGATCAGATACTTTTTTTATTCTTTGAGTCATCACACTAACTTGATTTCGATCTGAATCGAGGTCTAAGTACTCTGAATCCACATTGAATTGTTCCACACTTACCATCAAATTTTCTTGTTTATATGTTTCCATACTTTGTCTTTGAACATTTGGTGATGTAACCTAGACTGTACTTGCGCTATGTTGAGCACGGGTGTTAGTTTTCATGTTATCTCCTTGTTTTTTAACAAAAGCGAACAATTTCCCAATTTCAATCAATGTTTGTACCTCTTGCTTCATGGCAATACAATCTTTGGTATCATGGCCTACATGATTTTGGTGCTTACATGATTTTGGTACCTACAAAAACTTATGTTTCGATTTTCTCGAGGGATTGAATTAGGGTTAACCTTAATAATTGGACAACATTCTTTTTTTTTATCATAAATTGTGGCTACATTTTCAACTAATTCTTCAAACCATTCAGGTTGAACCCACTGATTCCCTCTAATCTAGATTGTTGGCCCTAATTCGATTGACTCTGTCTAGGCCGATGTGAACCTTGTTTGGATTCCTTAGGAAAATAGTTGATCATAGCTTGAGACTGAGTACTGACTTGTGGGATATAAGTTGTGGGAACATATTTATTTTGATGTGGTAATATTGACCTATGGATTTTTTCCATTGCGATTTTCTTTCCGACCTGGTTCAATAATCCTCCCCAAGTCATCGCTTTCTTCCGAGTAACTGAATCAACCAAGTCGCATGAAATTAAGTTTTTTCTTAGATAAACAATAGTTATTTTCTCAAAATAATCAGCCAATCCATCATTTGTATTCACAAAATGGTTGATGTAATATTTTTAAGACTCATTGAGTTCTTGTGCGTAATGAATTATGGTGTTATCGTTTCTTTTGAGCTCTCTACTCCATAAAAACTGCCTTCCAGAACGCCATCCAAAATATGTCAAAGTTTTTTTTATAGATCTCTGTTGCAATCTGTTATACTATTTCAGGGCACTTCTTTTTGAAAGTTTGCGAAAAGGCTCTACACAATAACTGATCATTGTCATTAAAAATCATCATAATTTTTCTAAATTGTTTGAGGTGGTTATTAGGATCTTGACATTCATCATATTTCTCCATTTTTGAGCTATCAAAACGTCTCGGTAGATGTCTAGAAAGAATTTTTGGAGATAAAGATGTCTGCCTCCAATTATGTCATTGGCTAAACTTGTAGTTGAAGGTTTGATATATTCTATTTATTATTTAGACTTCAATGTTTACATCAAATATACCAAGGGAGAACAAACTAAATTGAAATTTTTTGGTGCACACAAAGCACAAATAATATTGGGGTTTATATATATATATATATATATATATATATATATCATTATATGTGAAACATTTCCTATAGATCATTTGAATATCCAACATTATTTTATGTCATCTATAAATGGCTTCTTCTAGTATGTATTGTTATACCTTATTCACGACAAATCCGAAGTCCTAGAGAAGTTCTTAACTTTTAAGATCAAAGTTGATAAACAACTTGGTAAGAGCATTATGTGAGTCATACTTGATAGTGGTGGTGAATATTATGGCATATATGATGGTTCAAGTGAACAAGATCATTAGACATTTTTAAAGTACATGTAGGATTCCACCGTGGATGAAGTATCTAATATATAAAATCGTACACTTAATGATATGGTGAGAAGTATGATTAGTCAAATAACTCTACTATTATCATTATATGGTGAATAAATTAAATGTATTGCATAAATTCTAAATAGAGTTCCTACAATAATAGTCATTAATACTCAATGAGATTTGAGTTGGTAGAAATCCTAGCTTAAACGATCTGCATGTCTGGGGATGTTCATATAAAGCAAAGCTTTACAAGTTAAGTAAAAATAAATTAGACCCTAAAATGGTTAGTTGTTAATTCATTGGATATTCAAAATATTCAATAAATTTAAGTTTTAGAACCATTTTACTAAAATTACATTTGAATTAAAAAAAAATGTGTTTTGAGGATGTTGGGTTTATAGGGAGGAATTTAGGAACAAATTTTCATATCGAGAAATAACCCATTGTGAAGGTTCCAACAAAGATACTCAAGTATCATATAATTTGGTTTAATTGCTAAGCATTTCAGTTTTGTTGGAACATGAATATAATCAAGTTTATATATGTCTTTCATATGGGGAACAACATGATTTTTTTTCAAGAAGATCAAATTATACATTCTCAATAAGTGCAAACTAAAGTAATAATGACCTTAAAAAGGTCCACTTAAGGAACGTTATATCTTCGTATTTTATAGTTTATTGTTAATAATATGAAGATTCATATCGTGTAATTGTAAATTATTAGTCGTGTCTCCATAAACATATTAGAAAGTTTTGATTCTCAGTTGTGGCTTAATGTAATGAAAGAAGAGTACAATTAAGTGCAAGATAATGTGAATCAAAATCTTATCCTACTATTTGAATTAAAAATGTCAATTGGTTATAAGTGGATTTACAAAACCAAACAAGATTCCAAAGATAACATAGAGAGACATTAAGTATGATTTGTGAAAAAATATTATATTTAACATTAATGGAATGATTAAAAAAATATATTATATTTGGTTTTCTACAAGGACTTTTTATTACAATTATGACACAAATTATACAATTTGATCTAGAGCGTCATAAGGTGGATGTAGATAGCATCTTTATTAATTGTGACATTGAGAAAATTATTTATATGTTGTAGGTTGAGAATTTTTTCAATGATTCAAAGAATAATCCCTAATTATTTTTAAGAGAAAGTAAGGGTGTCAATAGTATGAAAACTTAATAAATCTATGTATGGGCTAAAAATACCTCTTGATAGTGGTACCATAAGTACCTCGAAGTAATAATTTTTTTTGGTTTCAATATGAAATCGATTGAGGATTATATGTATCAAAAGTTCAGAAATGAATAATAATTACATACTACCAAAATATTTATCTCAAAGAAATACAATATAAAATTTCTCGGTGGTACGACTTTTGTATTAGGAATCTAGTTTCACTATTGTATACATAACTTCATTGTAAAAGAAGTCAAATTATTCTACATTAATATCCAAAGACATAATTTGAGATTAAGAAAATGTAAAATATTTCACGTGTTTTGGCAATCGAGAGTCTGATGTATGCTAAATCTATACGAGGCTGGTTTTGTTATCAAATTATTTAGAAGGTATGTACGTAACTCGATGATGGAGTATTAGAAAGCACTCAAAGGATTTATCTAGTATTATAATGAACAGAATGATATATGATGCCCCCAAGGGGTAGCCGAGTTGGTTGAGTAAGACATGCTAGTGACCAAAGGTCAAGAGTTCGAGTCCCTCTGTATAAGCTTTCTCGGCTGAGCCTGACACCTTGTGTGGTTTACCTTCTGGCGTTGGTTTGCAGGCTATTGCGTCAGAATGAGGGTATACCCTGTGCGCACTCATTGCACTCTGAGTAGCGGTTGCGGGTTCCCTCCGAAAAAAAGAGTGATATATGATGACATAAGAAGTCAAATTATTTGAAGACTATTGAGTATTCTAACTCAGTTTTTGGTGGCTATATGGACATGTTTCACAACACTTTAGGGAGCATAATATTATTAACTGAAGGTATAATATCATGTAAAATTGCGAATTTAACACTAGTTATATCTTCCGCAATGACATTAGTATTTATCGCGTGGTTTGAAGTTGCAAGACTGCATATTATCAAATAGATAAAAAGACTCTAATGTTTTATTGTGACAAGAATTATGCAGTCCAGTATTCAAATAATAACAAATTCTCGACCAAGTCCAACCATTTAGATATCAAGTTGGTGTATGTCAAAGAGATGATGTAAAATTATCAAATCGGCATATATTATATCGGGACAAACTCTATAATGACAGACCCTCTTACTAATTCATCGACACCTATAGTTTTTTAAAAACAAACCATTAAGATGTTGTTATTTGTGTAGAGAATCATTAAGTTTAGTGAGAGTTTGTGATAGGTCTCGAGATATGTTAGCCATTTTAGTTGTATACATTTTATTTTTTGTGCAAACATATATAATAAGTATGCTCATTTAGGTTTACTAATTTTTCTCGCTCATTAACTACTAAAGTAATGATCTTATTATGCTAAAAATTATCATAGATCTATGTTGTTGCTTGTTGGTGATGATGTTTACACTTATACAATTTAATGCAATGAAGATGTCTTTAGTCTTTTATCGTTAATAGTTATGTACAAGATTGTTGAGTTAACTATGTGAAGACATAATTAAAAAAGCTTCATTAGGTGGAAGCATCATGTAATACCATATGATGATCCAAGTGTGATATTTTTGGAATTTGTATATTAGGATGGATAATCATACGTTTAATAATGCATTGGTCATTGTCGGTAATAGTGTGATTAGTAAGTAATCATATAAATTAGTGTTGGACTTATATATAAAACCCGTTCATTGAGGTGATTATATATATATATAGGGTCAATGATTGAATCCGAATATTAATAACCTAAGATCAATTTATAAGTTTATGGACTAATTTGTAAATAAACATATAGTTAAGGGTTATGGTCATTGACAATGACAACCTAACATACATGTAAATTGAAATTAGCGAATTTACATAATATAAACAAGAAAATAAAGAGAATATAAGTATTGCTCCTATAAATTGTAAAACTAATTCTCAAACAAAAATAATTCGTGTTTTTCTCTATCATCTTAAAAAAAAAATTCACATAGAAAAAAACATGTTATTTCAAACTAAACTTTAATTCTGATCCATTTAAGCGGATAGTCGTATTCCTTCTTTCATAATACAACTAAAAAGAAATCTAAGATTGTTGTTGGTTGGATGATCATAATCATAAAATTGAAAAAACATAAAGAATAACCAGAGCAAGAGAATTAATGGTTTTTCCGATAAGTTTTTTTATTCCGAATATTAGGGAAGACTCAAACACATTATAGGTTAATTTAGTTTAATTAGGATCCAGTCAGATTGTACCAGCATAAATACTACAAGTTAACACAACAACGTTACGAGTGCCCATCATTGCTGACATAATAGTATGAACTTGATTATTATTAGCGGAGGATGGAACCTGAAAAGTTGTATCAAACTAAAAATAATAATTTTGAACTGTATGTTCTAATATAACACAAAAATAACATTAAAACTTTGTCGGATTGTCGTTGATTCCGTTATTCTAACCTGCGTGTCTGCGGTCCTTTTCTTTGTAGGCACAATTTTGAGTGAACTATTTATCCAATGCTATAGTTAGATACTTTTTGATTATTTTGCTTGTTCTTGTTGTAGCTAATCCACCGTGTATAATGATTATTTTGAGGAAAGTTAGCATATATGATTTTAGTCTCGTCAAAAATGTGAAAAGTAGGTCATGATCCTCTTCACGAGTGAGTTGATTGTCTTTGGTACCGATTGAAATAGCCACAACATTATAGTGAAAACCTAAACTGGATAAAAACTTACTACGTGCTCTTTTATTGTTGTAAGTTTATCATAGTTTTTTTATTATCTTCCCAATAAACTCTATCATTGAAATTGAATTTATTTTAGTCGTGTGCAACTATAGTCACAACTGCATAAGACGAGCTCGCAAGGAAATTAGGAAGATTTTTTTCAAAAATATTCTAAATATGTGTGAACGTGATGTGACCTACAATTTGAGTCATTACCTCTAAAGTCACGGTAGAATATTTTCAATTTAAAATAAATTTATCATAACTAGGCCATTTTACAAATTATAGGTTGATGATAGTAATAGTAAAAATAATTTCTCCTCAACCAAGTGATAAACTTTTTATGGACTTTCCAAATCCAATAACATAATTTTATCTACGGGAAACGAGTATGATTGAAGAACTATAAAATTAGAATAAAAACAACAGAAGAAAAATTAGCCACTCTTCGAATCCAAAAAATATAAAAAATAAAAAAAACGGTTCCCAAAACCTAAATTTACACAACGAAAACAAAAAACAAATAACCCTAGTAGACAAAATATATTGTATATTACTAAACATAATGTTTAAAATATCTGATTCTCACTTTTGATAATAAAAAATTGTAAAATATTAAATGTACATAAAACATTAAAAAATCGAATTTAACCAGAACAAATTCTTGTCCTAAAACTAATTTTATAATAAACTATTAAATACATAAAATTAGCTAGTAAACATCCGATCCAAGTCATCTCACTTACAACATGAAATTTCATTTTGTATCTTTCAGCTTATGTTTAAAACACACAATATTTTCACGGTAATACAAAAAACTATTAGCAATTTTTACAACATATCATTTTGTAAAAACAAATAGGTACGTATGTCCATTGACGTAATGGGAGATATCTGTTGATAATTGATTGCTCTTTTACACATATAATCCGTACTACGTCGGAGACCAGCTAATCTGCAACGTGTAACTACTCAATATAATGTTATTGCATAAAAAAAATTAAATTATCTTTACCAAGACACTACGTCTCTATTACCTTATAAGCATTTATTACATACTTTTTATTTATTTTTGCGTACAGAAGTAATGGACGGTTTCATATTTATATTTATTGACATAACTATCTTTATTTTTGGGATAACTATCCTCTTGTCTAACATTGCTATTTAATCTAATTTATTAATATACATTTATATAATTTATATTTTATTACATCAAATTATAATCTGATAATTTTTTTTTATTTTTTTTCAGTTTAATTTAAACGAGTGAATAAATAAGGTTATTCTTTTTAGATAACTGTTATGGTATTTTATGGTAATTCTGGTACTTATACCGAATTCTACCTATAACAAACCAGTTTTTAATTTAAAATTTTAGTATGTTATATTACTTGATTTTATATTAAATAGCAATATGATAGAGATTTTAAAGAAAAGATATCATTACTCTTCGATTTTATATTGAAAGTTTTTTAATTTTACTAATGTGGTAATTAATTGTTTAGATTAATATATTCATTATTTAATTTAAGTCATATTATTATTAAAATATTAAAATTATATTATTATTTTAATTAAAATAGTATAAAACTATTGTATGTTTACAGATTTTTATTTTATAAAGTTGTTTATTTTTAAATATTTAAATAAATATAAAAACAAGTTTTTAAAATATTTTAAAATAATAATTTTCAAATCAGTGTTGTTTTTGAAATTTTAAGTAAAAATAGTTTTTAAATAATTTTTAAAATTAAGTTTATTTTTTAAATTAAATATTTTTTAAATCATATCAATTTTCAAATTTTAAACAAATTAGTTTTTTTATTTAAAAAGTTTGAAGGTTGATTAATTAAGTTTTTCTAATTTTTTTTTAATAATTTGATTTTATTTGTTTAAAAGGTACATTACTTATATTATTAACCATTATTTGTTAAAAATATTTTTCAAATCATTAATTCAATTAACTATAAAAATAATAATTTTGAATCAATAATTTTTTTGGTATAAAATAAAAATAATAATATAACGCTTTCAATTTATGAACAGAGTTAGTATAAAACAGAAGGGTCCTTATCTATTTTAATTTCAATCATTAATATTTGTGTTCGTTGGAGTAAAAGCGTGTCAAAAACCGTAAAAGCAACAATCCCATGGCACTGGTTAGCCAAATCCATTATTATATTATATTGTCATAAGTTAAAATAAGAAATTTATGAGCCCAACTAGATTTAGTGATGGCTATAAAAAAAACAAAAAAAAAGTCAGAGCTACGGAAGTTAATTGGGGTCTTAAACATTTTCTCTGTATAGAACCAAAAGTAACCAACAGTGGAACAAGTACACAGAGTGCCGAACTAACTTAAAAGACTAAAAAAAAAGTTGCATTATGCCAATATATTACATTGACAAAACAATATATGAATTCTATGAACTACCTACATAATCCGAGAAAGAAACTCTATATAAAACCTTCTATAGAAACTCAATAATTCAAATAAGTGAATTCAATCATTGAGTACGGTGATATAGTAACTTGGTTATCAATAAACAACCTATTCATAAAATCGGAGGAAGAGATTATATAAGTCAACCTATACACTTGTAGTTTTATATCAACTAAATGGATCAATTGATCATGTCGAATGTGCCATAGATCAAGCCATGTGTTATGGGAATGTCAATGTAAATGGGCTATACAACACATGGGTGATGCCACACATGGGATCACATTCTTGAATTTATTTGCAAAATAGAATAATAAACCAATCTGGATACTGACAATTTGAATTCTCATCGAAGAATATACCACATTGATATAGTGTATCTTCAAAGGCAAGGACTAATTCTGTTAATGCTGCGAACCCATGATAAAGATAATGTACAGATAATGTACTTCGGTTGTACTATGGGCTGTTGAACAAATGAGCATTTATTATGCTCAAATATTAATTTAAAACTAGCAGGCTTAACAATTTGGAAATGAAACACTTGCATATCGAAAAGTATAATGCAATGAAAAGTTTCTAGGATAGGATCTACTAAAAGCTAGATTTTACGAGAGTTAGATTAATGCAATGAAACGAGTAGTTAGCCCTTAATCCATAGTCCGAGAAGACCTGTATACAAATGAGGACAGCATCAACTTATTAGTTTGGAAGAGAAATTGGTCATGAGCAAAACTTTCAAACACACCATGTAGCTGAGCTGAACGTCAGCTTTTATCGAATTATTTAGTTGTTTTATAAGGCATGCATGTTCACCTGCTGAGTCTTGTTCTATAATTTCTCAGGAGCCAGCCAAGCCAAATTCAAAGTTCAACTGAGAAATAAATGGGCTTGTTTCATTATTGACTCAACTTGCAGAAGTATCATTCAAATAACTTATCCACTCTTGACATGCAGTTCTGAGCCTACGAATGTCATTGTCTTTATACATTTTTCTAATTAAAATCTAAATTTACTACGGATTAGTTATGTACTCTATAATCAATACTCAGTAGTGATAGTATGCAACCGAACTGGACATTTCTTTTCTAGAATTAGTTGAACTATTAACTCTCTGAATTTGAGAGGAACTATTAGCAGAAAAAGGTGAAATTAAGAGGAGCTATACATACTACGAGCGAAGAACAGAAAATAAAACACTGAGAATAACCTTCAACACTCCATATCTGGGTTTGGAAGCAAATGACGAGCATTTTGCAGTACGCTATTGGCCTCCTCATTTGAAGCATCGAGTGCACGGGCTTCTTTGATCTCAAACTGCCACTTTTCAATGTGTTCCTTGTGCGTCCTGCAGTTATCATTATGTAAGTTAATTAAGAGTATTATAATGTTGTGAATGCTGACAACAATTTGCAGCTCCATACTCACATGATCATTCGCTCTTCAAAATCGCTAATGAGTTCTATGAACATTGACTTGGCCGATTCTAATACCTCAGACACCTACAAGATAGACAGACAATATGTTGAGTTAATAAGCATCAGAAACACGAGCGCTGCATCTGCATGTCATTATGTCCATGGATCATACTACAAGACATGACCTAGCAGTGCCTCTAAATCAACTTTACAATTGTTTTTCAGTTGCAAAACCAAATTCAATGCTGCCTCAGCTGCAGCTCATAAGTGAATGCTGTATGAGAAAAAGACATATATGGTTTGATAGCTACCTGCTGAGTAAAACGTTCTATCTTGTCATGAATTTGACCAATATGAAGTTCCATCTCCTCAGACACCATAAGATTAGCATCAGTTTCTTCCTTCGCCACAATCTCCAAGGGTGCTTCGTCTGTAACGTCTCCTTCATTCTCATCCATCTAAAAGACAATTAAACTCGCACACTGCGAAACAACTTGTATTACTACTCTACCATCTGGAAAGGAAAGGCAGAGACGCGTACACTCGGTTTGATGCGTTTCCTCAAATTACTCCTTCCTTCAGTGTCCATCTAAACAAATGCTTACAAAAGCTGCAAAACAAAGGGAAATCTCAAGAACAAAGTACATCATATGCAGTGATACGGTTAAGGTGTCCTTGTGTGGTTTAATCTATCAGCGACCACCAGTTCATGCAACAAACTTGAGAACAATATCATCACCATGCTTTTTTCGCGTACTAATATGAAACAGAAGTAGTAATGTATAAGAAGCGAGCAAACATGTAGAGCTTTACAAACGGAATCGATGAACAACTATATCTAACAAATAGATCGATGCATCTTTTATTGAATTTTCGTATAAATTCAAAAAAACAACAATAAAGCTTCGTGCAGAAGAGAGATGCAAGTAAAATGCTGATATCGAGTATCCTTTTCCATTGTTCACTGACCGATAAGTAATATCATCAGTGTCTCTGACCTAAACTAGTTATCGATTGCAGTGTGCTTAGCATTCACTAGAAACGCGACAATCAAACAAAGAGCGCCTGATCACAAACTGGTAACAGTAACAAAATTCTCACTAAAGTTGAGGAACATATGCACATAGACACATGCAATTTCTAGTTACAAATAGCATATGAAGAGAATCAGAACTCTACAGGTTTATTTCTAGGGTTACTCATCGTATACTAATCTGATGGCTGAAGAAAATCAATGGACATAGACAACGACGGACTTACCTTGAGCGAGAATCGGCAATGGAAGACTTGCAGTCAAGCAGCTAGAGAGAATGGTGAACGGAGTCAGATTTAGAAAGTTTTGAAACTTCTGTGATTTAACTTTGCGCGCAGTTTTTATACCTGAATCTGAAATCATCTCTATTATCAAAGGTCCTGCTTCCAAATTAAAAGACTATCTGCGTGGTTATAGAAAAGGAGACAACTATGTGCACTCTTTTAATCAAATCACATTTACTCTTAGGGAATTTTAAAGTTTGATTATTATTGATAAAAAAAAATAAAAATTGGAGGATAAATTGACTTCGTCTGTCATTTAATATAATCGGATTGAGCTTCCAAATAAAATTAAACAATTTTTTTAATATTATACTTTGAGATACCGAAAATAAAGATGAACTGCACAAATAATTAGTTGAAATATCTGCAGAACTGGTACTAATTCCATCCAATATTCAAGAAATAGCAAAACTAACAGAAGTGAATAAAATTCGACCTCAAGCATGAAGCCAATATTATTGGAGTTACTTATTACACTTTACATTCTTTCAAATAGTTGGTAAAACTATTAATAACTTCTAGAAAGCCATGTAAACTTGTCTCAGTGCATGACATGATTTGCTCGTTATAGAGCTTCAAACCACCATAATAAATCTTAGAATGTTCGAGGTTATCATTGGAATTTTGTTTGTAATCAGGTTGAGCACTGAGGAAAAACAACAAGTTAAGAAATGATAAGCTGGATGGGATAAAATATAGATTGGTTTTGAAACTTTTAACCAAAAACAAACTCAGAAGCTCTATTAAGAAGGACTTAAATTTTGGCTGTTGTTGTGTTGTTTTACCAATTTTAGAAGTTCAAAGTTATTTTTTCTTTGGAATTATAGTATTTGTTCACTATTGGTGGCACGTTGTTTCCTCACGTC
This sequence comes from Limnanthes douglasii subsp. nivea, assembly GCA_036936605.1. Classification (NCBI taxonomy): domain Eukaryota; kingdom Viridiplantae; phylum Streptophyta; class Magnoliopsida; order Brassicales; family Limnanthaceae; genus Limnanthes; species Limnanthes douglasii. The sequence goes on along the minus strand of JAUPFV010000005.1, from coordinate 204,391,157 downwards.
ACTCGTCGTGTATTCAAATATTTAGTGAAGATATTTTGATATATCCATTATCAATTTCCTTATGAATTATTTATTTTTAATTTTGTACATGATACATCCTAATGTTGTTGAAGTATAAATTTTGTTTCCTCGCGTAAGTAATTGAAACTCTTATCTCGATTGAAGTATTGAATGTTGAACAATCTTGTATGAACGGTCTGTCTTAGCAACTAAATTCTCAGTCTTGTGATTTGGTTGGCAAAATTTGTCTGCTCTGCCTCAGAACATGTACAATTAACTTATAGGTTAAAGGTCGTACGATTTTTTGTTAACTGAGTTCCTAAATTCTAAAAGTGAATTAGCATTAAGTTATTTGTTTTTTTTATTAAATATAATTTCATTATTTTAATTACATTATCTTTTAAAAACTATTTTTTAAATATATTTGGTGTCAAATTTCAATAGGATTATAAATGTGTATTCTCTTCCCTAGTGTATAAAGTTGGTAAATTTAAGATATACCATTGTATATTTGCTCTAAAAACAAATTTGGATTGGGGATGGGCCATGTAATATTGATCTGTTTTTGGGCAGGTTGGGATTTTTTTTAAAAACTTGATCTTTCCTGATCTGTATATTGTGAGGAGGCCTAGCCTGACTTTATACGAGAGTTTAACCTCTCTATTTTTTGTTTTTTTACGAGAGTTTAACCTGATGTGTTCTGTTTTTTATTTTATTGTTTTTATATAATATTTTAAAAATCACGTGCAGTTTAAGATTAAAGAAAAGTACCAGTAAATATCCACTCAGCTACCTAATTACCCAATGATATCCATTTTTTGGATAATATCACATCGTATTTTGAATTGAAATTTGGACAAAAATACCCCGACTATATATACCCGTTGGTACTTTCACCAGTATTAACTTGAGAGTTGTTTGAAAAACTAATCTGATAGTTGTTTGAAAAACTAACCTGATAGTTGTTTGCAACTCTCTCGATTTCCTAAGTGTTGTTACTGGTAAAATTTTATTTTTTAAAAAAATTCAACAAATATTATCAATGTATCTAGTTTTGTTCATCTTAAAAAAACAAAAGCGATGGTACTTTCATATATTTTTTCCGAGCTCCGGTTTGAAATATATGAATTTTTTTAAAAGTAAAATTAAAATTGAAAGTAAGAAAGAGAAATTTTGGTTACGTGGTTGTACACAAAGGGTGAGGGTAGTTAGGGTATTAAGATAATGTTAGGTGTTAATCGGTAATTAGGTAGTTGAGATGTGTATTAAGAAGTAATAGAACAAAACCTGGGTATTAGATGACAATATAATAGTTGAGTGACTACTTTAGATGTAATTTTCTTTTAAATTATATTGGTCACTTTTGAAAGTAATGTGTAATAACAATAAATATTAGGAAAAATTATATAATATTTTGTGCCACATCATGTAAATCTGTACCCCTTAAATTTGGAGGTACTTACACGATAAAGAGCAAAACAGAGGAAAAATAAATAATATTTAAATAGGGTCGGTTTTACTCCAACTATATTCTTAAAAATAATTATTTTTATTTTCATTTTTTAATACTTTTAGAATATTTGTCAAATAAGTTTTTTATATGTTACGTCAAATTAAATGTTAAGTATTTGTAATTTTAATATTTTTTGTTATTAAATATACCATAATAATTAGGTTAAAATTTAAGGTTAGTCACCCTAATTGATTAGTTGTTTCAACCCACTATTATATGGTTTATGTGGTTAGTATCTTTGGTCTTTTTTTGCATGTATGGTCACAACGAGTGACCATGGATGAAACGAAACAACAAAAATGATGAGTTTGATAGAAATATAACTTTAGTAACTGTTTAAAAACAAGTATAATTAAGGCATCAAGATTTTCTTTCTTCAGATAAGCATCATTTTTTTTCGTGCGTATCAAATTTAAACCGTCCACTAACGGCTTACCACGTGGGCGTTGGCAGGTTGTAAATTACGAGCGTGTAAAACAAACATCCAACAATACCAAATAGCAGATTACATACACCATGTAGCAGACTTTTAGTGAAAAACTTATTATTAATTTTCAAGATCTATAAATATAGACTTGATTTGTATGAGTTGGACACCATAAAAATTTACGTTTTTACACATTATTTTAGTACTTCCCAACTTTCTCTTGTCATCTTCAATTTCTTTCTTGGATCCTTCAGGAAACTACAATTTTTACCCACCATAATGTGGACTAACCAATATCAAAACTCAAATATCTTATTACCATACCCAAAACTTCAACGCCCAATAAAATCTCAAAATAATTAGTAGAATCCTACCGTTGGCTCGCAGTATGGCATACTTCTTAAGTTTCACACGTAAAATCCCTACAACCAACCTTATATGCCTTTTGGATACCCACATATGTCTAGAAATAGTTATGTTCCTGCTCATATGAACTACCCAAACACTTCAAACCTATATATCATATAATTTTCTACCCAAATATCTCTCGGTGGAAATGAAGGGGATACCCCTACTAGTTTTGTAGCTCCAACCCAAAAATCCACCAATAAAAAACAATACAGGGTTTGGAGTACATAAGATTATAGATCTTTACTATGTGGTTATTTTCACATTAGAGCATCCTCAACAACCAATTTATTTAACACTTGATAGTAAAAATATATTTTTTGATTAAAAAAAAGGTTCTCCAACAATAAATTTATAAGAATATGTAAATTTAATTATTTTAAGTTGAATAGCTACATTTACCTAGCGGATACACACTATCTATAATACTACTTATTTTTCTCACACTATTTTAAAAAAAGGAAATAACTACTTAAATTATGCCTCCTCTAGTGGAAAAAATAACAATCTAATATTATAGATTACCAAAATTCTCTTTATATTTAAAAATATTATAATTACACTGCTAATGATGCTCTTAGTAATAAAAGTATTATTGGGATGAACTAAAATGGTGAAACTTTATGGGATAAAGTTGCAGTTTTTGTAATTGAAAAGTCTGGAAATCTACGAACCTGGATACAAACCAAAAGTTATTTTCAAGTGATCAATAAAAAATAGTTTTTTTATTGGCCATTATGGTGCGCCATGTATAGAGAGATGTAATAGTTGGTCTGATGACGACTATATTTCTCTGGTTGTAAATATGTACCAAGGGTCAGAAGGTATAGATTTTCAGCTACTTAAAGAGTGGAAGTTAGTCCATCACCAATCACGATATATGTCAGGAGAAAATAAATATGTTAGCAGTGGATCAAAGAGAAAGAATGATAATGACTTAGTTGATTCCTTATATATTCATATTTGTACGTCCTGAAGGTAGGGATAAAAAAAGTGAGAGGTAAAAGAATAAAAAATTGAATTTAGGAAGAGCTAGAGGGTTTGAAAGTTGCTCAGCAATAAAGCATGACTACCAAGTAAATATTAGTTCTATAAATTGAATACCAAAGTGAAACTTAGCAATAAAGCATGACTAAAGAATGAATACTAAAATGTTAGTGAAATAAATATTTCTAAAGTAGCATGTTTGTTCTTTTTTTATTTTTGATTATTTGTCATCATCCACTACATACAAATTGAATTTATTTAATCTAACTAAATTAGAAATCTGGAAACAACAAGATAAGACTGGTGAGGTTAATTTTTGTCTGAGGGTAATTTAGTAATTTGTTTCAGAGTTTATGAAGGTTGGAATGTGTTTAATGTTTTGAATAGAGAGTAGAGGGAGAATTAAGCAGCCTGGTTGCAGTTAATTTTCATTACCCATATTTAATGCAGGTGGTTGGGAATTTATACCCTTACATCTGGGCTTTATGGGTTTTCGGGTCATGTTTAATGGACCCGGGTCACGTTTATAGACCCATGAGCTCTTAGTAGGAGAGCAAGCAGCTTAGTCAAGAAGTGTTTAGGTTTTTTAGTACTTTTGTCATAGTTCAAACAGTCCTATGGGCTAAGTGTTCGAAGTGGTCTGTCTGGTATGGTGGTCTTGGTCCGATCTGTCCCTGTCCGGAGAGGAAGCAGTATTCGGACTCATCAGGAGCCCCTTTTTTAGGTGTTTGTTCAAATGCCTTTGCCAAAAACCTGAAAAACAGTCCGATGTATAGGGGTAGTTTTAATCCGGACAGGTCTGTTTGTGTTGTGGCTTTAACCGGACTGATAAAGCTTTGTAAATCCAAACGGTTTTTTGCCAGAGTTTATGGGACACGTGTCACTTTTTGGTTGGTTTTTTCATCCGTTTTTCACCTTGAATTTCGCACCCACCTTCTTCGAAAAGCAACCTCTTCATTAAAGAGGGTGACATCAGCGCCGTCTTTTAATCATTACCAATCTTTTCGAATTCTCCTAGGAATCAAACTCCTTTTTCAGATTTACTATAAATTGAAACATTTTCTACTGTTTCACCATCACTCCCGTTTTTACTCTGCAAATCCTTAAAGTTTCCTCTCTCAAAATCAAACTCTTGCTCAGGTCGTTTATGTTCACAGCGAGGAACGTTTTGGTCAAAGGCGGGTGGCTCAATATTTCCAAATTAGAAAAGGCGCAAAAGGTTGAAAGGGAAAGGCGCATTGCAGCAGGCTTACCCTCCTCCCCCATTGACAAACTAGTGACTGCAGCCACAGAGTCAGACCAAGGTTCTTCTTCTTCAAAAGGCATCAAACCGAAAAGGTTATTTCAAACCAATCTCTCACCTATTATCTCAGGTTCTTCGGTTCAGGAATCAGAACCTGTCGTTGAGCCAGATGTAACTGTTACCAGCTTTAGAAAACCCTCCCCCTTCTTAGCTATGGGGTCAGACACTGAAAAGTCTCCTTAAAAATTAGTTGACCGAAGAAAAGGCCGGCTGGTCAAGGGTCAAGCTTATAAAGGCACTCCTTCGAAATCGGGTGCCAAAGACAGCAGCACTGGGTCAGAAGTGCCCATCAGAGCTCCCAAGGACAGGTTGTCTGGTCCAGAGGGCACTAGCTGAAGTCCTCGGAAGGAAACGTCTGCATCAGAGCCCCAACCGGAGGCCAGGAACCAAGAAAATACTGAAAATCAGCAGTCTGGAAGCCATCTTGAGCCAGATCTAAACCTTCCCCTTACGACTGCTACTGAAAACCCCTCATCAATCATGGAGGAAGTAATGGAGGACTCTATTGAAGAGGCTTCATTCGAGTCTGAGCCCTCCGGACAGACTAGTAGTGTTATTGCTGCCAAAAAAGATAAAGGCAAGGAAAAGTTGTGCTTGAGGCATCCAGATCTGCCGGAGAGTCTTGAAGGAAGGGTGGGGCCTTGTTTTCACAAGGTCAATGTCAAGTACCTCCTTGCCCTGCAAAAGATCAACTACGCATTCATCCACACAGCTGAGCTGGGCCGGATGCTTACGAAGTGGGGAATTCCGGAGAACGTGAAGATACGAATCCCTATAAACCCCGAAACTCCCATGGACTGCAAATTGAGCGAGATAGTCATCTTCACAGAGCTGTTTAATTGGGGACTCAGATTCCCCTTGGACCCAGAAACTGTCAGATACTTTTATCTGATAAAGCTCTGTCCGAGCCAGCTGAGCCCCAATGCTTGGTACACCCTCATGGCCTGCATTATGGCTTCTAGGCTCTCCGTGATCCATCTACCAATGGAGGAGTTTGCTGTTGTGGCCAACCTCTACAGAAACCACCACATTCCCTTCTACCACTTCAATAGGGGGGATAACTTTAAAGCTGTTGATGGCCTGCTAGAGTCAGAGAGGAATTGGAGGACTCAATTCATGTTCGTGAGTGGTGCTTGGGAGAACAGGAAGAAGATCAAGGCTGGAGTCAACCCAAGTCTCATCACCAGCAGATGGAGGAGTGATCGTAAGTCTCCTATTTCACATTCTTGTCTTTTTTTAATCAAGTTTGTTTAACTAATTGGTCTTATCTTTGCCTTATCAGAACTGCCCAAGGACTTCAGTGACCACTTGAAAACCGGGCAGACCACTTGCACCAAGATCAACGCTTGGGCTGCTGAGAAGTGGGGGAACCGGTTCCATGCTGACTTCACGAGGGGCAACTTGGCAAGATCTCACCTCTAGAACACTACGGGCCGGAGGGATTTAACTTGGGAAGAGCTCACCACTCAACCCCCTCCGGATGTAGTGCTCAAGAGGACGCATGAACCGGATGGGACACTCTACTTGCCAGGCCGGGCCAATGAAAGGCAAAAAGAAGGGCAAGAAAGTGGTGGGTGGAGCTAACCCGGCTGAGGTGGAGGAGGATGCTCCAACACATTCGGAGGGGCCAGCCCCCAGCCAAATTGATGTTGCTCTCTTGAAAGTGGTAGAGCAGGAGAGTGTTAGGCAAGAGGTTCACTCCCCAAATCCTCCAAGGGCTTCCAAAAGAGACCATAAACGGGGAGCTGAAGGCAAAGACAACGAGGCCAAGAAGAAAAAGACCTCTAAGGGTGACAAACTTTCTCTCCGACCTCCGGAGCCTATCCCTCAAGCTGACCCCACTGACCCAACACAAGCAGAGGAGATACCTGGTGACTTCCAAACCGATGAGGTCGAAGGGGGAGGTCTTAGCATTGATGGGGTAGACATCACTGGTCTTGGTGGGCTTGGCGAGTACTTTATCAATCTCCCCACAGATGATTTTGCTGGGCCTTATCTCCCTCAGAGCACTTTAAACACAGTCACTTTTAATGGTAAGACTTTTACTGTTTCAAGTGAAAGGGATGTTATAGCTCACTCTTTATTAAGCAATGTTCAGCCGATGCTTGCGTTAGAGAAGCAAGTTCGAAGTCAGGCAAATCTTATCAAAGACCTCAAGTCTGAAAAAGAGAGGCTGTGCGAGGACCTTCTTACTGCCACTTCAAATGCTACCATTTTAAAGGGAGAAAATGAAGAGCTGAAGAACAACTAAAAGGGGAGTACCACAAAAGTTTCCACTTTAGAAGACACTATCAGGGAGCTCCAGGAGAAGTTGTCCGGACTGGAGAAAGATCTCAACTCCTCGAAAGAGGAGACCAAGGCCAAGGACAAAATTATCAACAACTTGACCAGCGACAAGATTGCGCTTGAGAACACAGTGTCCAAGGCTGCAGAGGAGAAAGCTAATTTGTTAAGGGAGAAAGAGGCCAAAATCCAAGCCAAGATCAACGCTTATGCCAACAACGTGATCAATACTCAAGAGCAAATGTATACCAATGTGAAATCAGACATGGTCCTGCTCTTTCATGAGAAGTTCCCGAAGAGGAACCTAGGGGATTTATGGCTTCACGTAGAGCCTGAAGACCTCCCATATCACACAATGGCCGAAGGCGACAGGTATGGCTACTCCAGTGCATCCTCATCTGATGACGAAGGGAACACCGGGGAGAGCCCAAACGAAGATAAAGATGATCCTAAGGGGAATAAGAAGATAGATGAATCTGAGCCATCCTCAAAGGCTCAGCTTTAAATTATGAATTACTTTTTACTTCTCATGTTATCTAAACTAAAATCCTTGGAAGGCCAAGGCACTCTTTTTGTAAGTGTGTCCGGTATCTGACCGGATAGATCTTTTACTCTTCTTGACAATTTGAAAGTCCTTGGAAGGCCAAGACACTTAAGTTATTTCAATGAATATCCTTGTTTTGCACAATTCTCACATTCTTTCATAGTCTGTTTCAATTTTGGTGGCTAGTGTTTAAATAGCCCTTAGTTATTTCATAGTGAGAGTGTTTAAATTCTCCGATGACAAACGTTTAAGTGGTCATCAATCTTTTATTTCAATCCGGATCATGTGACAAAAGACAAAGTAAGAACACTTCGGAAATTTTTTAAGAAGGCATCAAATTTCATTAAAAACCCGGACACCTCATTAAAACCTCTCCGCGCCACCAGGGTAGGAAAGAGTATGCCCCCAAATATTTACATGGATGTTTAAACAAGTAAATATTTACACAAATGTTACTCCAAGTACATCCGGAGGTGCTCGATATTCCAAGGGTGGGTCTAAACTCTTTCATCCTTGTCTTCTAGCCAATATGTTCCAGGTTTAAGCCTTTCAACAACCATATAAGGTCCTTCCCAAGTCGGGGACAATTTTCCGAGCAGCTTCTCTTTAGTGTGTAAGAAGACTTTCCTCAATACCTTGTCCCCCGGTTGGAAATCTCTTCTTTTAACTCTAGAAGCAAATCTGCTCCTCATTAAACCCTGATAGTGTGCAGCTCTAAGGTGAGCTTTAACTCGTCTTTCTTCTATTAGGTCGAGCTGACTTCTGATTGCCACTTCGTTAGCGTATTCGGAGAAGTTGTGAACACGAAATGATGGGAGAGTTGCTTCTATGGGAGCTATTGCATCCATCCCATAGACTAAAGCAAAGGGTGACTCCTGTGTTGCAACCCTAGGTGTTGTCCGGTAGGCCCACAAAACTTCTTGTAAATAGCTAGGCCACTTCCCAGTAGCCCCTTCCAAATTCTTCTTTAAACCGGATAGTATATTTCTGTTAGCCACTTCAACCTGACCATTTGCTTGTGGGTGGAAAGGTGAAGAGAAACAATGCTGTATACTCCTTGAGGCACAAAAACTCTCCATTTCCCTATTGTCGAACTGTGGTCCGTTATCCGTTGTTATCTTTTGTGGAACACCAAATCTGCAACAAATGTTGGATCGAATGAATTTTATAACGGCTTTTGATGTTGTTCCTGCCAGAGGGGCTGCTTCAATCCACTTCGAAAAGTAATCGATTGCAACAATTATAGTTTTGCGCCCTGCGGACGCCATAGGGAGAGGCCCCACTAAATCCAAACCCCATCGAGCAAAAGGTATAGGCTCAGAAATTGACTCTAAAGGAATGGCTGGGACATGAATTTCATTGATGTATCTTTGGCATGGGTCACACCTTCTTACCAATTCTTTAGAATCTTGCATGATAGTTGGCCAATAGTAGCTAGCCAGTAAAACTCTCCTGGTTAGAGCCCTGAATCCACAATGAGCTGATCCCTCGCCATCATGCAATTCGGAGAGGACTACTTGAGATTCATCATCCCCCAAACAACGCAGAAGAGGTTTACTGTAAGACTTTTTATACAGAACGTCTCTCAGTATGATAAAACCACGAGCCTTGTGTTTCAGTTTTCTTGCCAGTGATTTATCCGGAGGCACGATGCCATCGGAGAGGTATTGCAGGAGAAGAAATCTCCAATCCTGAGGTTGTTTCATTTGTACTTCAAAAATTTCTTCTTCTTTACCCATATCAAGTTGAATGGAGGGGCTCTCCAACACATAGATCCATGGATACGACTCTGTGTATGCTATGGTTGGCAATGAATCTGCTAACTCATTTTCTGTCCGGGGTATATGTTCATAAATAATGCTTTTAAACTTGAGTGCTTCATTTTTAAGAAGAAGTAAATACTTCACTAGCTGTTCCTTTTTAGCCTCAGATTGACCTTGGGCATGGTGGATAAGAAGCTGGGAGTCACTCAATAGCTTGACCCGCTTGGCCCCACAAATAAAATCTAACTTCAAACCGGCTATAGCCGCCTCGTATTCAGACTCATTATTGGAAGCCCTTAAAGCAAAACATATAGCCTGGTACATTTTGTCACCATATGGAGAAGTCAAGCACACCCCTGCACCACATCCCATAGTGATGGATCCACCATCCGTCCGGACGACCCAGACCTTTTTGTCTTTCTTCTTAGTAGTCTGCTCCGAATCTCTATCAGAGTGGAATTCAACTAGAAAATCAGCCACAGTTTGGGCTTTGACTGCTGTTCGGGGAGCAAAATCTATATCGAAATCCCCCAATTCTACCGACCACTTAGTCATCCTACTTGAAATGTCTGCCTTTTGGAGAGCATTCTTCAAAGGAAAAGATGTTCGGACGATAATAGGATGAGCCTGGAAATAATGCCTCATCTTTCTTGCAGCTATCACCAGGGCCAATGCTAATTTTTCAAGTTTCAAATAACGCATTTCCGCATCTATCAGGCTTTTGCTGATGTAGTACACTGGATGGGGGTAATTATCTACTTCTCTCACCAACACAGCACTGATGGCACAACTTGAAACTGCCAAATATACGAAGAGTGTCTCTCCATCAGCTGGTTTGAATAAAGTTTTTGGAGAGGACATATGCTTCTTGATTTCGTTGAAAGCCTCATCACACTGTGAGGTCCAGTTAAATCCCTTTGCACCCTTCAAGGTTTGAAAAAATAGGGCGCATCTGTCCGAAGACCTTGAGATAAATCTGTTTAAAGCAGCTAACCTCCCCGTTAATCGTTGTACTTCTTTAATATTCCGAGGAGGCTCCATTTGAAATAGAGCATTAAGTTGGTCTGGATCGGGCTGTATCCCTTGCTCACTTATTATATAACCTAGGAACTTCCCGGATTGCACTTCGAACACACATTTTTCTGGATTTAACTTCAAATTCACCTTTACCAAGTTGGTAAAAGTTTCTTGGAGGTCTGCCAAGTGCAACTGCTCATCTCCACTTTTCACCATCATGTCATCGATGTATACTTCTATATTTCTTCCAATCTGATTAGCAAAGGCTTTGTTTACCAATCTCTGATAAGTAGCCCCAGCATTTTTCAACCCAAACAGCATTACTTTGTAGCAATGAAGACCCCTGTCGGTGACAAATGTGGTATGCTCTTGATCATTCGGATCTACTTGGATCTGATTGTATCCGGAGAAAGCATCCATAAAGGATAGCAGCTTATTCCCAGAAGTGGAGTCTACTAGCTGGTCAATCCGGGGAACTAGATACAGATCTTTTGGGCAAGCCCTATTGAGGTCTGTGAAGTCAATGCACATACGCCACTTGCCATTTTTCTTTTTTACCAGGACCGGATTGACAGTCCACAAAGGATATTCAGACTCCTTGATATGCCCCATCTTTGTGAGCCTGTCAACCTCTTGTACAATAACATCAGCCTTTTCCTTGGAAAACACTAGACCTGTTATCGGGTCGGGTTGGTCCGGGTTTGGACGAGACCAAGACCGACTCGTTAAGCTACCGGGCGGGTCGAGCCAGACCGCTAAGCGAAGGGAGCCAAATATGATGGACCGGGACCGGCTCGTTAAGAGTTGAGTCGGTCCGGTCCGACTCTTAACGGGCGGGTTTGTTAGTTTATCATAATTCTTTTTAGGGTTTTAGTAAAAAATATACATAGATTAGGAATTTTTTTTTGACATCTCCCTTACCAGGCTGGTTACCGGGCGGACCGGTCCAGACCGGTAAGAGAATCGGTCCAAAATTTTGGCTCCCAACCCGCTCCCTAAGGTATCCGGACCGGTCTCGGGCGGACCTTACCGGTCCGGTCCCGGGCGGGTTAACGGGTTGGGAGGCCCCCTAACAACTCTAGAAAAAGCCCTTCTCTTTTGAACTACCGGTGCTACGTCTTTTCGGACAGATAGGTGATGTGATATCACGTCTGATGGAACCCCAGTAACATCAGTATTGCACTAAGCAAAAACATGCTGATGGCTCTTCAAAAACTTTAACATCTCACTTTTCAGATCGGGTGGCATTCTAGACCCTATTTGACACTTTTTCCTTCTTCTAAACAATGTGTTTCTACCTCTTCTACTGGTATTAATACTCCAGGGGCCTCTCTGGGGTCATCAATTTCACCCTCACCCCCAGAAAGCCCCCCAAATTTCTATTGCTCTTTGATACGAACTGCCCCCAACGTCCGGGGCGCCAGGGCTGTAGCATAACATTCCCTTGCAACCTTTTGGCTGCTTCGGACAACTCCCACCTGCCCTTGAACAACATATTTCAAACACTGGTGGACTGTTGAAGCCACTGCATGCATCCTAGAGAGCCAAGACCTCCCTAGAATAGCATTATAGTAGGTGGGACAATCTACCACAATAAAAAGTATCCTAACCATCTTCTTGAAAGGGCCCTTGCCCAATAGAACTTCCTCTTCGAACTCCCCGATCACATCTACTGAGCTGCCAGTAAAGCCCACAATTAATCTGTCTGAACTCTGAATTACGGCTGGATTTTTCATTCTCTTGTAAGTGGTTAAGTAAAGGATATTGGCTGAGCTTCCAGTATCCACCAAAATTCGTCTTATGTCATTGCCCCCAATGGATGCTCCTATGACAACAGCATCTTCATGAGGGCCAACTATATCTCTTAGATCATCTTCATCAAAAACAATGAAGGGGAATGGAATTTGCGATTGATAGGAAGCCATGCCTCCTTCTAGCTGGGTAGCTAAAGTATGAACGTGCCTCTTCCTTGAAGAAGCAGTAGGAGCTGTCATAGTATCCCCTCCGAAAATTGTAAGTGACTCAAAAAACTTAATGAGCCCGGAGACTGTCCTAGAACATTCATCAATGGTACCCACTCTATTTCGAGTTGGATCAGGATCCAAGTATTCAGATTCCACATCAAACCTTTCGATTATAACCATGGCTCCCTCCGGAGCAGCATTACTTAAACCAACTCGGTGGGTATTGTCAGGCCTATTACCTCCTCTTCTTTTAACATAAGCCCCCAGCTTTCCCCTCTCAATCAAGTTCTGAACTTCTTGCTTTAAAGCTATACAATCATCGGTGGTATGACCAGTATCATTGTGATACTGGCAGAAAGACTTATTCTGGTGTTCTCTAGGGGATTGCAGTGTCGCCGGTCTTCTATAGTGCACCTCTTCCTTTGTTTTATCATAAATGGTGGCCACACTTTCTTTCAATTCTGCGAACCACTCCGTTTGAACCCAAGGCCCTCTCTTATTTCTGGATTGATGACTTTGAGCAGGTGCAGTTGACTGAGATTGAGCTTTAGCCCTGCCATGCCCCTGTCCGGTCTCCTTCGCCTTGTTCCCGGACTGATTCTGATTGGGGTTTAGTGCTACCGGGGCAGACCTCACCTGCCTGTGCACCCTCGTTTTCTTTGTTTCATCAACGTTAATATGTTTTCCAACCTGATTCAGCAACCCTCCCCAAGTCATGGCCTTCTTTCTGGTCACCGAATCAGCCAAATTTCCAGGGTTCAAGCCCTGCCTCAAAGATGCTATTGCAACTTGCTCGAAGCAATCAACCAACCCATTCTTGGTGTTCACAAAATGACTTATATGTTCTTTTAAGGATTCATTCGGTTCCTGGGCACAATGGATTATTGTGTCCCCGTTGCCCTTTAACTCTTTACTCCCAACGAACTTCCTTCAAAAGGCCACCCAAAAAGTATCGAAATTCTTGATACAGCCTTGTGGTAGGCTGTTATACCATTTTAGAGCACTCCCCGTAAACGATTGGGAGAATGCTCTACAGAGTAGCTTTTCATCATCATCAAAGTTCAACATAAAGTTTTTAAATTGCTCCAAATGATTGTCTGGATCAGTACTGCTATCGTACTTTTCCATTTTGGTGCTATCAAACCTCTTAGGGAGGTTTCCGGACATAATTTTAGAAGAAAATGGAGATTGTCTCCAATTTCGGCCACGACTAAACAAAGTATCTTCATTGGGATTTGCAAAGATACCTGGTTCATCGTGGAAAGCAAAAGGATCCATCAGCATCCGGTCTACATGCCTCCAGCTGTGAGATGACCCTTTGCCAATATTCTTCTTTAACTTTCCATGTCTATCCCTTTTTCTTGAGTTTTTTTTTTTATTTGCTTCTGCTTCTTTTTAGTTCGACCCTCATCGCTGCTAGAGGATAAGGATTCTTTAACTCCCTCATCACCCAAAGAGCTATCAGAAGACTCTGAGCCTGAGTCAGAACTCTCCACTGGCTTGGACCGGTGATACTTTTTGGAGCTGGCATGAGTCTTCTTGGTACTTACATGAGTCTTTGAAGGCTCATGCTCTCTAGGGTTATCGGTATGATGAGAAACTAATGCTTTCGATTTTTCTTTCATACCCATCTTAGCCTTTTCAGCCCTCAGAGCTTCAATCTCGCCTTTTAGCCTATCACGCTCCTCGATAGTGTATTCATCGTTTTCACCCACCACTTCGAGCAAAGTTGGTGGCACTTCCGGGGCGTCCGGATTCATTCAGACTGACTTTTCTTGTTGGTTTTGAATACTCGATTCAGGAACCTTCGTGCTCCCACTGTGGTCGCCAATTTGGTGAGGTTAATTTTTGTCTGAGGGTAATTTAGTGATTTGTTTCAGAGTTTATGAAGGTTGGAATGTGTTTAATGTTTTGAATAAAGAGTAGAGGGAGAATTAAGTAGCCTGGTTGCAGTTAATTTTCATTACCCTTATTTAATGCAGGTGGTTGAGAATTTATACCCTTACATCTGGGATTTTATGGGTTTTCGGGTCATGTTTAATGGACCCGGGTCACGTTTATAGACCCATGAGCTCTTAGTAGGAGAGCAAGCAGCTTAGTCAAGAAGTGTTTAGGTTTTTTAGTACTTTTGTCATAGTTCAAACAGTCCTATGGGCTAAGTGTTCGAAGTGGTCTGTCCGGTATGGTGGTCTTGGTCCAATCTGTCCCTGTCCGGAGAGGAAGCAGTATTCGGACTCATCAAAGACCGTGATTGGTTTGAATATTCACACCATATTTCATGTTATTATTTTTACTAGATAAGACCATATTTTATGACAATATAAGATTTTTTTTACTTGGTTCGACCATCCACTACCTTTTGACAAGATAAGATCATGCTTTATGACAATATACGATTTCTTTTTACATGTCTCAACCCTCTACTGATTATAAATTAAATATAATTGATAAAGAATATTGGAATCTAGAGAAAACTCATTTTAAAAATGTTATTGCACACCATATGAAAATAAAAAAATATATTTGCTTCTTATATTATCTTTTTCATATCTTATTAGTATATATTCTACTCATTTAATGGCTCTAAAATTATTATTTTGCAAAACAAATTTGAGGATGCGCAAGAATAATAGGAGTTCAAAGAAGTAATGCTCAATATGAAATAGAAACTTATTGAGGAGCTTGGATAGCTAGAAACTAATCCACACACAAGAATAACTATTATGCAAGATCATCCATTTGTCCATCATATGATAATGTCTGACTATTTCGATAAACCATGCATATACAGTAAAAACAATTTAGAAGAAAGTTTTGTATGAAGAGGATATTATTCCGTTGAATTATAAAAAGCTTGTCAAATTACAATAACTAGTTTACCTAAAATATAAATAAAACAGCTAAACGCGGCTTAACATGTATCATGGAGTGCACAGCTGCTATGCGCATGCTTACCAACAGAAATATAGTGAATGTTTGTGTTAAATATATTAACATTTGACTTACAACTGTTATTGATTCTGTTAATGATTTTTGCAAGTGTATAATTGCATTGTTTGAAGATAAATTCTTTTTACATCCTATTGTGGTCCATTTGGAGAGGTTTCTTCAAGTTGGTGAGAATCGGGGTTTTCCTGAAATTCTTAAAAGTATCGATTGCATGCACCAGACGTGAAAGAATTTTCCTAAGGTGCGACGAAGGTAATTTACTAATGGACACAACGAAAAAGCAACAATAACCCTTAGAGTATTGACTTTGTAGGATTTGTGGATATAACATGCTTTTTAGGATGTTTGGTGTTTTGAATGAGATAAATATACTAGATAAGTCTTTGGTGTTTGACGGTATTGAGTCTGGTATCCCCCTGACAGTGAACACAATATGAATGAAAATTAATAAAATATAGGTTACCATTATACTGACATAATCTATCCTAAACAACCCAAATTTGTCCAGTCAATTCAAATGCACTAAGACAATTAAGCTAAGTTGTTCGCCAAAACAGAAAATTCATGTAGGAAGGATGTGGAAGGCACATTTAGAATCATGTAGAAAAGTCATTTAGGAAGCATGCATTATTTTACATAACATGATAGTTGATTATGAACGATATTTATATTCATGAAGGTAGGAAAATATTAATTTCGAACCGAAGAGAAGTGCTGGACCAAGCTCATCGTTCACTGTTGAAACTCAAAAGAATATTTGGCTACATATGCATGTCGAAGGTTGAACTAGAGTCATACTACATGATAGGGAAAAAAATATTCAATTAAGCAAGATCTTGCAAAAAACATTTGGAACAAATTCAGGATAATCCTCGGTTGAAGTTTTCTACTTCATCAATGTTTATTGTTTTTTCCTGTGTGCTTGAAAATTTATATTTTTTTATTATATTTTGTTTGCAATTACTTATGTACATTCTCTTTTCAAGTGATCTATAATATTCTGTTATTTTGCTAAAATATAAATTATTGTTTCAATCAGACCAAAATTAGTTTTATAATTTAATTTTAATAAAATAAATATAATATTTTCTATTTTATTAAAATTATTATTATAATAATTATATATTTAATATCAATATATATTAAATAACTAAAAAAATGATAGCATGTATGATATAGTGATGTAGAAAAGACAAAAACATTATGAGGTATGATGAATAGTTAAAAAGTCTCATGTTGTGTGAGGGGGATTTTTCAATTTTTTGTTGGGATTATGTTGACTTGGCACAAATGTAACATATATTTTATAAAACATTGACCCTCTGTTTTACATAGTCTAATCGATAATATTTTTATTATCCTCCTAGACTAAAAATAGATCTTTATAGAACTCACTTTACCTCACTATGTTAATTTTGGTTTATCAATACTAAAATTATTTTCCTTCATATAGCTGACCAAACTGCCAATTCAATGGATCAACAATAGTGGAAAACAAGAAAATGGCTTCTTGTATGCATCACAAATATGTGAATCAACACATCTAATATGAAAACAAACCCCACAAGTATTCACTTTATTGAACAATATGGTACTTAATCCAGCAATGTATTTCCCATTACTAGTCATTTTAAAACCAAAATACCAACAAACACCTGTCATGACTCATAAAGGTGTTGAGGGCAAACAATAAAATACAAAATCCAAGGATATACAATCAAACCTCGAGGAAAGAAAAGTATAATTTCTTTATGCGCGATGATAAAGAGTTCTTAACAAATGAAATTCGTGAGAGTTAGAAATATACCATAGATGGTGCCACAATTAAGTTGATATATCCTATCAAAATAGAAGTAGAAGCTCTACTTTTAGAAATAGAGGATGCCGCGACTACTAGGTTGTTGGAAGTCAAGCAAGAACTAAAAACATTGAGGGAACAATAAAGACATGTGGTGGCGAACTGGTGTTATGTAAAAATACTGAAATAAACGGTGTATCAAGATAAACCACAAGAGATGATGCTCCCAAACCAAAACCATATGATTTAAATAGAGATGTGAAAGAGATTGATACCTTCCTAAGGAGTTGCAAGAGGTAATTCAAACACCTTGAGATGGTATACGATATAAAGAAGATAAAAAGAGCAATGATGTTTCTCAGTAAAAATGCCTTAGCATGATGGATAATTTGAAGTGAAGAAGCTCAACAAGGTATGACTATTATATCTACTTGATCTAATTTTAAATATGATCTTAAAAGTACTTTTACTTGGTTAATGCGGCTTATAACGTGAGAGTCAAGTTGAAATATCTTCATCAAACGAGTATGATCAAAGAGTATATCCAAACACATAAAAACTTGTTAAAATACCTATTTTCTATAAAGATGAGAAGTTCTTCAACTTTTTATGTGGAGAAAATCATGGGTGAACGCTGATAGAAGAAATAATTAAAGTAAAAAAATTTATGGAAAAGCTAAAATTCGAAGAAAGAGGAAAAACTTCAAGGAGTATGAGCTTTGATGAGATATGATGGAGTCCGAGCAGTCGTCATGCTAAAAGTGGGGAGAAATAGAATATAAAGACGAACATGCTCGTATAACATATTTTTTGATGAAGGACAAGCTCATGTGCATAAAGATGAAAGTAAGTCTCTATACTCTTGCTTTTAATGTGAAGGAAATCATAATCCGTGATTTCTCGAAGGGAAAATTTAGTGCGTTGGTGGTAAAGATTGAATCCAAATAGAAACATAACTTCATGGTGTGCTCACTCCAAGTACTAACCAATATCCTAACTAAAGTAGATAAACCCAAAAACAAGGACAAAACTCTAATTTTTGTTGATATCAACGTGAATGAGAGATATCATGTTCCTTTCATGGACACAGGAGCCACACACAAATTTTTGTCAAATAATGAAGATTTACGACTAAACATGAAGAGGACCAAATGAGGGGTATTGTAAATATTGTAAACTCAGATGAATTAAAAAGTATGACATGTGTTATGGAAGTACATTTTGACAGATGGTCGAAACCGGTAAATTTATCGGTGATCCTTATGGATAATTTTGACATGGTGTTGGGGGTTAGAGTTCATGTGCGACCAACGTGCCATCCCCATGCCACTTTTTGAATCCTTGTGCATACTTGAGAAAAAATCAACCCATCTTGTCCCGGTGACAAAAAGAACGAAAGAGACTATGGTATCATCGATGATACACTTTTCAAAAAGGTTTTAAAGACGAGGTAACCTTCCTAGCAATAATTAAGGAGGATAAACCAACAATCCACACCGAATATTTTTTGCCAGACGTAAGGATGGTTCTTGAAGAGTTTGAGGGTAAGATGATAAAAGATCTGCCAAAAAATTAACCTAAAAAAGATAGATTACCCATGTAATTAAACTAGATCATGGTGCTAAGCCTCTTCCAAAATCACCTTACCGAATGTCCCCACCAAAGTTGTCTGAATTGAAAAAGCAACTCAAAAACTTCATGGATGTTGGTTATATCCCACAATCAAAGGCATCATACGGAGCATCAGTGTTGTTTCAAAATAAAGATGAATCGATGAGGTTGTGCATCTACTATCGGGCATCAAACAAGGCTAACGTGAAGAACAAGTAGCTAGAACCACTCATTGCAGATTTGTTCGATCAACTCGGGAGGGTGAGATACTTCTTAAAGTTGACTTGAGATCATGGTACTATCAAGTAAGAATCAATGAGGGCGACAAACCGAATACGTCATGCGTAACAAGTTATGTTGCTTATGAATTCCTTGTTATGCCTTTTGGTTTAACTAATGCACCACTACTTTTTGTATTTTAAGAAACAATATACTTCACCTGTACTTGGAAAATTTTGTTGTGGTTTATCTTAATGAAATAGTGATTTATAGCTATACGTTGGAAGAACATGTTGAACATTTGCGGACCATTTTCCAAGCAGTAAAAGAAAACAATCTTTATGTAAAGAAAGAGAAGTGCTCGTTTATCCAAGATGGAGTCTTTTCCTAGCTCACAAAATCATCAATGGGAAACTTATGATGGAAGAAGCTAAGTTCTGTGTAATCTAAGAATAAAAAACACCAACAAAACTTCTGGATTTGCGCTCATTCATAGGTTTTATTTATTACTATTGATGGTTCAACAAAAGATAGTCGTAAAAGGTGGCCCCTCTGATGGACTTATCGAAGAAATTAAGAGCTTGTGAGTGGTCTGACCAATGTCAAACAACATTCGAGAGTCATAAAAAGTGGCCCTAAGTGTACATTGAGTAGTCATCAACAAATAACATGTAGTACTTGAAACCAGTCTTAGAGAGATTGGGGGATGGTCACCATAGGTCTGAATGTAGCAGGTCTAGTACATGCTTAGAATGAGACTCAAATCTGCTATATGGTAATGAGTGGGAAAACATATTTTCATTCCTTAAAATTGAACATAGGTTACATTATTTCAACATAATAGCTAGGACTCTATCTGAAGGATAGCCAAGTCTCACGTGCCATCCTTCTTTTAGGAAAATAGAAACATTAGAACTAGACTGACTATTAGGTAACTAGAAATAATGAAAGCTTTTGGAAACTGACTAGAACTTTTAATACTGGACTTGTTGTTCCTGGTGAAATTCTCTATTGATATAGGCCTTGTTTAGTTGTCTCTATAAGCAGCACCATCCCTGGTTTCTTGTCCTTGACAAAATAACAATTTTTATGAAACTCTATATAGACATGATTATGTAAAGCAAGATGCTGAACATATAGAAGGTTTTTTTTTAGTTTTAGGAACATGTAAGATGTTATGTAGAGATAAAGGTCTATTGGTAGATGTTATTTGATGGAATCAGATATTTCTGGATGTCCTTTAAGGTAAAGTGGTTCAGATTTTATCTAGAGGGGTAATCCGGACCCAATGGCCAAAACTTGATGAATAAGCAGTAGCTAAGTAAGCTTGGTGACTCAACTGTGGGCCTAGTACATCGAATCATGGGCTTGGGGCTCATAAGCTTGACCCGAATAAAAGATCCAACCCGGATGGCCCATGGATCTCAAAAGTTTATAATAACTCAACAAACATCATTAATTGGGTTAGACTAATCCAAAACATTAAATATAAGAAGCACTTCATTTCTCTCACTACTCTATACGATAAACTTAATACCAAATAACCTAAGATCTTCCATATTTACCCCTAAATCAGATTTCACCATCACCAGATTGGCGACCATAGTGAGAGGCGTGAGTTTCCTGAATAACTCTATTCAAAGCCATACTTGTGGATCGTACCTCGGTTGTAGATTTCACTGTGAAATTTTTTGAGGCATGGATCTCGATAAGCAAGACATTCCTCCTCTTGATAATGAGGGAATAAGAGAGAAAAATGAGCATGTTACTATTTCATATGTCAATCATAATACGGAGGGAAGACAGTTTATGCAAGACGAACGTGATCAGTTGATGAATGAAATTGATACTTTAAGACCCCAAAGGAAATCTGAAATAGAACTAAAAAGGAGATTCACAATGAGATGTGTTCTGGCTGACGAACCTGATAACAACCCCAAACAGGATGAAAGTGATCAATCTCTGAAGGATCACATAAGCTCAAAGAAAGAATATAGGCCAAAGCAGTTAATGAACACATCAGATTCAGTTGAAACTTCTGCCACAAAGTCTCATTCGGGTAGTTCCACTTCTTTTTTTAGTAGTGACCACAACCATCTAAAGAATAAAAAAGGTTAACTAAAAAACTTTCTAAGAAGAGGGATAGAAAAGGCAAGGGAAAAATAAAAAGTACCAAAAGAAAAGTAAAAGGATCGGCAGACCATGAAATTGATCACCTGTTAAGTAATCAGTTTGCTATCCAATGCGAACCAGGTACATTTGCAACTCCTGATGAAGATTATATGTTTAGCAATAGACATAACTAGAGATAGTCACCTTTGTCTTCCAAGATCTATTTGCAAATTATCCCAAGCGGTTTGATAGTTCTAAAATAGAGAAATAAGATGGTAGTAAAGATCCTGATAATCACCTTAAGCGGTTCAAGAATTTCATGATGAACTTTGATGATGATAAGTTTTTATGTCGAGCTTTCTCGCAGAATTTTAAAGGGAGTGCTCTAAAATATTATAACAGTTTACCACAAGGGTCTATTAAAAGCTTCGATGTGTTCTGGATGGCGTTCAGGAGACAATTTGTGGGTAGTAAAGAACTTAAAGGAAATGGTGACACTATCATCCACTATGCGCAAGAACCAAATGAATCCTTAAAAGACTACATCAACCGTTTTGTAAATACGAAGAATGGATTGGCTGATTGTTTTGAGCAAGTAGCCATTGCTTTATTAAGGCAAGGTTTAATACCTCGTGAGATGGCTGATTTGGTAACTCGGAAGAAAGCTA
This sequence comes from Limnanthes douglasii subsp. nivea, assembly GCA_036936605.1. Classification (NCBI taxonomy): domain Eukaryota; kingdom Viridiplantae; phylum Streptophyta; class Magnoliopsida; order Brassicales; family Limnanthaceae; genus Limnanthes; species Limnanthes douglasii. Next base: position 204,369,591 of record JAUPFV010000005.1, on the reverse strand, counting down.
TGACTTGGGGAGGTTTATTGAACCAAGTCGAAAAACAAATCACAGTAGAAGAAACTAGAAGGTATAGTATATGGGCCATAATAGGTCTGCTCCAACTACTTCAATCCATCAACCTAGTAATCAATCCCAACCAACCTCTGACACAAACAGTAGGTGCTCACGCCATAAGTATGGTATGGGAGCATATGTGTACGCCTTCAGCTTGGCCTATACATATGTTACACGCCATACGTATGGTGTGGGTAGCATGTACCATGCCACATGTATGACCACACTGGTTTGCGTTACAAATGGTTGCGGAATTGGTTTAGTGGGCCATAGTTCTATGAAGACTGTCTTGACCACACTGAACGTATGGTACATACGGTTGCGTGTGCCTATATAGTACACATTTTTGACACCGTTATATTCCCGGAAAAGAGTAACATGTACGTTAATTTCAAGTATTTGTTTCTATTATGCGATTTGACGAAGGAGGGTGTTGGACGTTACGCATAGGGCACGACTGTGCTTGCTTACTTGTATCACCATCTTGGTGAGACCTCGCTTCACGAGAACATGACTATGGTCGGATGTATCGTCTTGCTCGGCACATGGATACGAGACCATTTTGTTATGCTAGGCCTTGTTACTCGTTCCACTTACAAGGAACGCCAGCCCACTATTACGATATGGGATTCAGGTGCAGCTATTTCTGACTCTTGGACGAAACTGAAACTTTAGATCACCATTAACAACCTATAGGAGACAGATGTAAGTTTTATAAATTAAATAAGATAAAATTCTTTTATATTTTAACCTATCGTGATAATTGAATAATATAGAACTGTTTATAGTTTTATAATTGTAGTGTGTTGTGTTGTGTTGGTTGGGTTGAGCGGCATGGTTACTGAGTCTTATATGTGTTTGTGTTCGTATTGGTTTGTACATGTACTGTTTGATCTTTATCGTGCGATACACAACCATTTTCGTTTGAAGATATATCATGGTTTCGCGATGTCATTGCCGGTGTAGAGCACTCGCAAGTATACTATCCGGAACGGGCGTTGAGGAAGTTTGGCCGTGTACAGAGGCTTGTCCTGTATCCGTTATTGAAGATGCAGTCGAAGACCAAAATAAAAATGAAGACGATGGCATATGCATTCGATGAGAAAAGTTAAATAAACTGACGAGATTACAGTTTTGAGGAGGTTTTCAAAGGAGAGATGATGAGAGACAATATGGAGTCTTTCTATACTCTTGATTATCTTCTACTCTATCAGAAGATTAGCTGGTACCACCTCATCAACAGTGCGATATACTTGCTCGAAGATAATGTGTACAAGGATCGGGACGAAGCTATCACACGACATTTGCGCGCCAGTATGCGTATAGTGTCATTGTTTCTTGGAGTTGATGAGTTTGGCGGTAATGTTGGTACTTTGAGGGGGCATACACGGAGGTTATGTCTATTTCCAAAATAATTTCTTAGACATTACATTTTTTCGAGTTGTATGGAACTTTTACTATATTTTGATTATAATGTGTTTTTTATGTTTATATCTTTTTTTAAATGAATTGTTTATCTTTATCCTTATGGTAAGATATTTTTATATCTTATTTGTATTTTCTAGTATTATTTAGTTATGTGTTTTTAATGTACCATATTTTATTTAGCTATATTTAATTACATATTTTGTTAAAAATTTACTAAATATAATATAAAAAATTTAAGAGTTTGTTTTAAATGAAAAGAAATTTTATAAATATTTAAAATATTGAAAATACAACTTCACCGAGTAGTTTTGGCTGTTTTTTAGCAATTCACTTTATACTATAATTAACAGTGATTCCTTCCAGAAAATTATTCACTCTAAATGATGATTCCCGCCATACATTGATTCCCGCCAAACATTAATTCCCTCCAAACAATGGCTCCCACCCACCAATGAGTTCTGCCAAACATTTGTTCCCACCAAATATTGATTACTTGCCAAATTGGAATGTCCTTTAAAAGGGACTTGAAACCTAGGCAGATAGTTTATCCACCAAACATTTACAAAAAAAAACATAATGGCTTTTAGGAATGGAGTTAAATGTTGATGAAGACTACTAGTTGTTTCAGTCGGTGAAGTTTGTCCGTCGAACAATGTCCGATGATACAAGCGATATTTCTTCGATCGGGTGTTAGATACGATGTATTTCGGGTATGGCCATTTTGGTAGTAACAAATCATCCAAATCGCAGTCGTGACGAATTCAAATCTAGGTACAATCGTGTGAAACCGCTCCAGCGTTTGTTGTTCATGCTTTATAAAATTAAGCTAGATGCAGCTGCAATGTGGAACATGACTGTTATAGATTACATTACCATGAACATGGTAACATATCTATATATATTCTCCAAATAACAAAGTATATCTCATAAAAATGTTGTTTAATTTTAAAGTGACTAAAATGTGCTAGTTTTTCAATATCTGGTTGGTTTTAATATAATTACAAATTAGTTATCTATTTATAAATTTAATTTTAATGATTTTTGTAGAGCTTTTTATTAGTATCTGGTTGGTTTTAATATAATTACAAATTAGTTATCTATTTAGAAATTTAATTTTGATGATTTTTGTAGAGCTTTTTATTAGTATCGTTATCTATAAGTTGAGAATATTATAAAAAGGAAGAAACAAAGAAAGCGACTGCGCTTTTATTATTATTTATAAAGATGAAGTTGCAACCCCTATTTATAGAATAATAATACACGATAATGAGACTAATATCTTTAATGGATTTAATAACTCCAACACATTCTCTCAAACTCATAATGCAATATTAATAGGCATTGCGAGTTTGTTAAACATGAAAAAACAAACCAAATACCAATACTAATCCAAAAATTAGAAAATAAAATTAAAATATAAAATCCAAGTTACTGTCTAAATATGAATCCAAATCAAACTCTCAATCCAAAACCAAAATTGAATCCAAATCTAAAAGCCAAACGCCAAAACCAAAATCGAAACATCAAGAGCTAAATTTCAAAACCAAAATCGAGACGTCAAGCACCAAAAAGGTTGAATCCAACTCTACATATCAAACACAAAAACAAAAATTAAACGTCAAACACCAAACTCCAAATCCAAACGCCAAATGTCAAAACTCGAAAAGTGAAATCCAAGTGAAACACCAAATGAAATCCAAACTGAAAACGAAATCCAAATCGAATACATACGTAAATAAAAAATCAAAATCAATCTCAATCTCAAATCTCAAATCTTCAATATCAAATATCAAACTTTTTATTCTCAATTCTAAATTTTAATTATCAATTTCAAACTTCAAATTTCAAATTTCAAATTTTTAATATCTAATTCCCAATTCCCAATGAATTCTCAATTCTCATTTTCCAATTCTTAATTTCCAATTCTCAATTTCCAATAATTTATTATTCCTAATTTTTAATTCTCATTGCCTAGTTTCCAATTTCTAATTTCCATATTCAAATTTTTAGATCTAAAAAACTAAACCAAAATCATAACCAAGCGTAAACTAATCCAACTGTACAACAGAATCTACAAAATTTAAATCCAAAACGAAAAACAAATTCAAAATTAAATCCAAACACCAAGCCCAAATCCAAAACTAAAATTAAAATTAAAATTAAAATCAAAATCAAAATCAAAATCAAAAATCAAAATCAAAATCGATATCCTAAATAAAAATTGTAAATTATACTACCAATACTAAACAAAACTCAGAAAACAAATCGAAATTGAATCCATAATATTACCAACAAAAATACTGCATTGTTTCAGTGGCAGTTTCTCGCGAGCTGTAGCACCAAATTACAATCTAACCGATGAAATTGAAAGATTAGATGTCTCGAATACGCTTAGCAAAATTCAGCAAAAACAAATACCAGTTTCCTATTGATATCGTCTGTTGATTGTGGATGCCCACAACAGATAAAAAACCAAAAAATTTATCTATTTGTGTGACGATCAAGAAAGCGAAAGACAATCAAAAAACAATTCCCAACAAACAATTAAAACACATACTCGGTGGCACAATGGAAGACACAAAAACTTTAACTCAATATTTAACTTTATGCTCTAATACCATATAGAAAATGAGAAACAAAGAAAACGGCTATGATTTTATTATTAAGTTATTGTTTATTGAATAATAATATGGCTAATTGGCTTAATATCTCCAATTGATTTAACTCTAAAAAATATATCTAATACGATGGGTCGTTTATATAAGTTGGAGTGACATAAAATTACTATAGTCTCAATTGAAACTTTTAAAGCTAGATTATGTTGATTATAGGATTCGATAAACGTTATGTTATCAAAAAAGGCAAGAAAAATGTTTTCTAAAAAGTACACATGCATTACTATCATAGAAACTCGAGTTTATGCATACAAACGTGCTTGAAACTTGTAAGAAGTGAAAAGTTATGATCGAGACTGAAACGCATTTTGAAGTTTAAAGGTTAGAATCTGATACTTATTGAGAATATATAGGTAATAGAGTTACAAAGTCATGATGCTAGGCATGTAGTTAAACTTAAAAATATAACATTATAATAACATCATAACATAATGGTATGGGTGAACATATGAACATGATCATCAATAAAAAAAATTGAGGTTTTATTATGGGTTATCAAGAATATTATAACCAGATATAGTTAACATAGTAGTTTATTATAAGTTATAAATAATTAGTTACATCAAATTTTGGTTTACCAAAAACAACATTAGCATGTGTCTGAAAATATGGTAGTAGTTTACATGTAATAAATTTTATTGTATTTTAATATTGATATTGAGGTTAGTACTCATATTAAAGTTAAGGTACAATCCAAAGTATCCATCTTTATTTTCTTTGGAAATGATTCGTTTGGTTATATATTTTGGGATGTTGAGAATGTCAAAATAATAATAATAAGAGATGTGATCTTTAATAAAAATATGATGTATAATGATATATTTTTTTGAGACTTCACTAGATGGTAGCTTCCACACGTGGGAGTGAATGTTGAACTGTGAGTTACATTATTTTTTTGGAATCATGTATGAAAGTTAGCTTTCAGTAAACATAGCATTTCATAATAGGTAAATATAATTAATAGAAATAATTTTGGCTAAAAAGAACTCCAGAAAAAAAACTTTTTGTGAAAGGATATGAGTAAAAATAGGTCATGGATTATGATAAATTTTCCTTATAATAAAACTCACTACAATCAGGTTAGTGATGGGTATGGTATTTATAAAGAATTTATATCTTGAACCATTGTAGGTAAGAATTATATTACTCCATTATGATCTTAAGGAAAATCATTATATGCATAAATTAGATTTTTTCACAATATACGGGAAATAGAATCTTATTTACAAATTAAAGAAGATTTTGTACGGTCTAAAATAAGGTCTTTGATAATAAAATATTATATTTGATAATTTTATGCACAGTTCAAGATACACGACATGTCAAGCAGACTCATATTGGCATGTTGGACAATTTGATAAGTCATAATATTTTGTTACAGGTTGATGAAATTATAATTATAAGATCAAATTCAAATAATATTAACAATTTAAATAAGAAATTATTTTCATGATTTTTCATGAAAGCTTTGGAACTGAAAATTTTGTTTTTAACATATAGATATTGAAATATATATAGTTAGAGATGTTTTCCAATTCAACTCAGATGAAGTATGTAAAAACATACATAGTATAATTAGTATAGATGAGGGTAAGATTGTGTGCACTTTAATAGAAATTCAATTTAGATTGAGTAAATGTCACTTATCAAATATAATTGAAGATAAATAAAATATAAGTAAGACTTAATATGCCTCAACAATTGCTTCACGAATGTGTGTTATGGTTTGTAACAAACTATATAACATTCGTGTATCATCAGTTATGAGAAGGTTTTTGAATAAATTAGAAAAATAACATTTGAAGCTAGTCAAAAGATCTTGATTTACTTGAAAGTTTCTCTAGATACACGATTATTTTTAAGTGCTGGCACATTGAAACTTGAAGATCTTATTGATGATAGATAATCTTGTTAATAATATTGATAACAAAAAACATTACATGGTTTGTTCACCTTGGGTGGTACGATTATGTCATGGATTTTGATTTGCAAAAGGTTTTTCATTTTTAACAATAAAAGTTGAGTATAATGTTGTTTTAAAAAATATATATGAGATGATATGGCTAAAATAATTTTTAGGTGAGCTATAAAAAAAAGAATATAAATTTACAAATATAATCATAGTATTAAACATTGAATGTTTTATTCTATACCCAAACAAACTATATCAAATATCATTTCTCACAAATTCTGGTTGATGAGGACAATCTACAACTTTAGAAAATTTGAATAATCAATATATAGTAGGAAGCCAAACAATATTTTGCGCCTATATGGGCTCGAGAGCAATCAATGATCGAATAAATAGTGCATAGCATTGAATTTTTATTTTTATTTTATATTATGCTATTCGAACTTTTGCAAAGCTTTAATTGTATACTATTTTGTTCAACAATTGCTGAAATAATGTAAAGTTTAATAAGTTAACTCCAATGAGAGGTGTCCTTAAGCATATTGGCTTCATGCTTTTGGTCGAATTAATTCACTTCTGTTAAATTTGTTATTTCTTGAACATTGGATGGAATTGATACCAGTTATGCAGATATCTAAACTAATTATTTGTGCAGTTCATCTTTATTTTCAGTATCTCAGAATATAATATAAAAAAGATTTTTTAAGCTCAATCCAACTATGAGGGAGGAGCTATAAGGGGATTTTTTCTCCAAGAATGGTTCTCCAAGAAGGGATTCAATCTCGTGAATCTTATTATTTATGTAGAAAGATCAGTCTATTTTCTTTCTTTTTCGTTCTTCGTTCTATATTTCTCTGCCATGAAGATTTATAGTAATTAGGTTTTTGAAGATGAAAAATATCCAGCTTTTCCTTAAAAAACAGAGCTGAAGGTAATGATAAGGTATAAACCAAGAAATCATATGCCGATATGGTTAAACCCTACTCCATTTATCCTATTATGATATTAAACCCAGAAAGCATTAAGAAAAAAGAAGACCATATCTCTTTGTAATATGCAAAAATTATTAAAGATACTCTCATACAACAAGCCAAAATCACTCTGGTGGGAAAATTCACTCATGGTTTGCCCAAAAAATCGATTATGAATAATTTTTTGAATTCATTCAAGTTCAAGGGGTTATATAACGTGGAAATCTATGACTCCCGTCCTATATTATTTGAGTTCGATTTAAAGGAAGATGTTTATAGATTATGGGCAAGAAAATTCTGGAATTTTGACAACTCTGTTATGAAACTGCTACGATGGACGCCTGATTTTAGTATTAAGAAAGAAAGTTTGTTTGCTTTAATTTGGTTCATGATAGAAAACATTCCTGAATATCTTTATAATTCAAAGATCTTGTATGATTTAGATGCCTCTATTGGAGTTCCTTATAGACTAAATATACCATATAAAAATAGAGTTTCTACAAATGATTGCTACACGTTGATATGATTAGATGTGATGAGAAAGCTTCACAATAGTATTTGGATTTGCTTTGGAAGAAACGAGGGATGTTGGTTGAATGTAAGTTACAAAAAATTTCCTGATTATTGTGATTTATGTTTTCATATGGGTCATAAGAACTCAGAGTGTAAGAAGACTCATAACAAGAATACTGAGAAGAAGATAGAAAAGGCAAAGTCACAAAATCTCAACCCTACTTCAATACGGAAAATAAAACTCTAAGTAAGAATAAAGAGAGAAACAAAGATAATTCTAAAATCGTCTACAAGATAAAAATCAAGTCTATTATGATTCAACGAAACCAAATAATGGAAAAAGAAGATATCACTAGAAAAGAATCTCAAGACAATATTATATCTCCCAGTGATGCTACTACAGATCTCATTAAATCTAAAGCAAACATTCAAGAATCGACAATTCCTAAAGAATTCGACATCACCGGAGCTTTACAAATGTTAGATCAGGGCTATTTACAAAATGAATTAAATGACTATGCTAATCTCTACTCTGGAAGAAACACTCCGGATCAAGATAATATAGGAAGTACTTATGTCACTCCAATGTTGAATGTTGCTTCACCTAATCCTGATTTCAATCTCACCCTCAATAGAAAGCTCAAATATGTGAGAAAAAGGAAAAAACTCAGTAAGTTAGTAATCAAGTCCCTGAAATATTCAGGTAATAACAAACTCTATAAATCCTTGTCAGATAATTATAAAGATACTTAATTGGAATATGCGTGTAATTCACAACATATCTATAGTCAAGAGGCTAAAATCTATAATCAACAAAGAGCAGATCAAGATTATAGCCATTGAAGAACCTATGGTAAAAAAGAAGAAGATGAATGAGATTGTAACTAAGCTGGGTTTTATTAATGCTGCTTCTAATATGATGATATCCTAACAAAAGATCCTTACAACAACAAAAAAGGGGAGGTTGTTATGATGCATGATAAAATCTTTGACAAAATCTATTGCTACTAATGAGAAGAGTTATTTTCTAATGAAGTCTATAGACGAAGATGGAAATATGGCAAATTATCAACAATATGAGCCCTTCAAGTGCAGCAGATCTTGATGAGTATAATATATTTTTTACAAAGTCTGTTGGAAAATAATAAAGCATGATCTTTATCTTGCTATAAATTCATATCTTAATGGTCATAGTATCCCTAATGGCATTTTTGTTATTGGACTTTGTTTAATCCCTAAGACAACTAATCATATTTATTGGAACAATTATAAACCAATTGGTATTTGCTCTATGCTAAATAGGATTTTGTCCAAACTTATTAACACTAGACTATCTACTATTTTACCTAAAATTATATCCAAAACCCAAGGTACTTTTGTTAAAGGAATTTTTATTCATGAAAATATACTAATTACAAAGGAATTTATCTATGACATCAGTAGAAAGCCTAAGACATGAAATATTGTAATCCAATTGGACATGTCAAAAGTGTTTGACAGAATGTTCCACTCCTTCATATCGAAAGTTCTGACTTCATTTGGTTTTTCTAAAGGCTTTGTCACCTTAATAAACAAGTTGATCAAATATGTGAATATATCAAGGCTTATAAATGGTGATGTTATATGCTGCTTTAACCCTAAGAGAGGCTTAAGGCAATGTGATCCCTTGTCCCCCAAACTCTTCATAATTGGGGAAAAAGTTCTCACAAAGGGGCATATTCAAGTTATTCATTTCAAATAATAAAATGAAATATACATCAAGAACTGATTACATGGTCCTTTGTCTGAAATTTGTTGATGACATCCTTGTATTCACTAATAGTTTAAATCTTCAATTGAAATGATAAACAACTTTCTAGACAGATATCAGGCAGTCTCTGGGCAAGAAATAAACAAAGAAAAGACGAAGATTATTATATCTACAAAGCTTCAACAAATCAGAATTAATTACCTTGAAAGTCAAACTGGCTTCTCTGCTGAAAATCTGACAACCAACTACCTGGGAATTACTCTATGCAACAACAACAATTCTAAGAATTCTAGTACTATTCTTGACAAAGTTAACTCTAAAATCACTGAATGAAATAACAAGTATTTATCTTACGGGGGTAGACTTACACTTATTTCCTCTGTTTTAATGTCTAAACATTACTACTGGATGCAAAATAGTATTATTCCTATATGCATTATCAAAAGATTCGAGAAAGCCTTCTATGTGCAGGCCTTTTGAGAAAGGAGGGCTTAATATCAGAAAACTCTATGATATTCAACACACCTCTTCTCAAAAGATTTGGTTTACTTTCAGGAAAAATGATAGTTTATGGGACAATATAATGCATAATATTTACAGTAACTAGGCTCATCCTTTAAAGTCTAATTATAATAAGCATACCTCTTTGGTATGGAAAAAAACTCGCAGGTATTAAAAGATCAGTTAAAAGAAATATAAGATGGATTTTAGGTAAGGGGAATATGGACTTCTGGATGGAGGACTGGCATAATCACTCCCTTATTTTGGATCCTATTAGTAATGAAGACAACAACTTGTATTTGGAGGAAAAAGTAAAAACATTTTGGAAGAATAACTGTTGGATAATGGTATAATGGAAAGATTTATACTTGTAAATAGAATTAATCAAATCAAGAAGTTCAGTGTTGACAACAACAAGAAGGATTTGATGATTTGGAAGTTGTCTTAGGACAACAATTCAACACCAAATAAACGTGGAACAACATAAGGCAACATTACATTCAATCAAGCTTCTACAAGAAAATCTAGAATGCCCTTACTCTCAAGAGGTTCTCATTTCTCTTATGGAAAGTAATTAAAAATTACATTCGTACTGATTCATTAATGCAAAAAAAAACATGTTAATCTAGCTTCAAAATGCCAGTTATGTTCTAATTATAAAGACATAAATCATTTGTTTGTGAACTACACCTATTCATGGAAAATCTGGAAATACTTTAGTGACTTATTCAACATAAAGATTGAAAAATATATGGTCATAACTCATATTATCAGAAATTGATTATGGTTCTCTAATTCAAAAGTGCACATCACACATGTTATTACATCAACAATTTCTTGGGTGATTTGGAAGAATCGTAAAAACTCTAAATTTAATGAGGCTTATGAATATGTTAACAAATCCATAAATGATATCATTAGAATTATTGTTGGTCATATGTTTAGCATTTTAAAAAGGAAACACTGGATTAACGCTACAAATGCAGGAACTAGCATGGGTTGCATCTCTGTTATCAACAGAACCAATAAGACTAAGTACCTCAAATGGATTACGCTTGATTAATACAGATGGAAGATGAATACTGATGCTTCTTGTATTCGTAACGGAGAGTCTAGTGGTGGAATTATAGTCAGAAACAGCAATGAAGTTATCATTAACTACTCTGGTAATGCGTTTGGCAAGCTCTCCAATATGCTGGCAGAAGCAAGAGATTTACTGGAAGGCTTGTTAAATTATAAGAAGAAGAACTGGACCATGGTTGACGTTGAATCGGATTGCTTACTGCTAATCAAGCTTTTAGTTGATGGGAAAACATCCTGGTACCTTAACCCTTTAATTGAAATTTGTAGAAATCTTATTACCTTTTCGATGAACATCAAGCGTATCTCAAGAGTCCAGAATCAAACAACATACTATATTGCCAAATGGACTCTGAGATCTAAAGATAAGGTAAGTTTTCTTTATTTAAAAGCCCCAAATCAACTCTTAGCTATCAGTCTTCTTGAAAGCATGGGGATTGACTATATAAACCCTTATTTAAACTGGTCTTCATTTGAATTTCAAAGCTGGGTTGCTCTCTATTTCTTTTCTTTCTCTTTTTCTATCTTTTAGGTTCCTCAAGATGGCTATGGCGAGTTGACAAGGAAATCAAAGATGGTTATGACGTTAATCAGGATGAATCCTAATGAAGGAAGCTTTAGAGAATATAATTTAGAAAAGCAAGAGTTTATCTCTGGAAATTTTGAAAATTTGAAAATTTGGTCTTTGGGAGGAAGAAATTTGGATTGGAGTTCGAATTCAAAATTTGGAAAGAACTTAGTCATTGAACTTTGAATTTTAACTAGTGCAATAGTTATTAAGCCCTCCATATTTGTAAACCCAATCCTTAGGTCCTTTATGTTTAATAATAACATTTTGTTTTGACCAAAAAAAATTCAATCCAACTATATTTAAATGATAAAGAAAGTAAATTTGCCTCCATTTTTTATCAATAATAATCAAACTTTAAATTTTTCATTTTAAAATGAAAATAGCTAAAAAATAAACTTCTGCTAAAAAATATAATTTGATTAAAAGAGTGCACATAGTTATCTCCTTCTCTATAACCACGCAGAGAGTCTTTTAATTTAGAAGCAGGACCTTTGATAATAGAGATGATTTCAATTTCAGATATAAAAACTGCGCGCAAAGTTGAATCGTGGAAGTTTCAAAACTTTCTAAATCTGACTCTATTCACCATTCTCTCTAGCTACTTGACTACAAGTCTTCCATTGGCGATTCTCGCTCAAGGTAAGTTCGTCGTATTAGAAATATTTTTCGGATTTCTAATATACTTATTGAACCATGAAGTTAAATCATAATGTAATAATGCGGAATAAATAACTTACAGGATGTAGACATTCTTTGATCTTCAGATTCCGAACTTGAAGCAGATGATCCGCGATTCTTTGCTAGGTTATGATTATTCTAAGAGATGACAACCAAAACACAATTTTGTAATTGATTCAAAGGAAGAATCAATTAGTTTTTCTTAAAGGCACTTTTCTCTCTGTATTTGATCTCGTATATTTTAAGAATGAGAAACTCATTCTTATATAGAACTAAAATGAGAAAAACGGTTCTTCTCTTTTAACTGTTTGTAACTTCCAAACAATTACTTGATGAAGACTGATAAGATTTGGTGTTTTGCTTTTAGTAAATGACTTAGGAAAAGAATTTCTAGAGATTGATTTGTTCAAAGTGTTATCACCCCCTTTATTAAATCTGCATGGTCCTTTATATAGAGTAGCCAAGACTTAGTAAAATAACTGAATCTCTTACAAAAACGGGTTAATTGCTTCTTAGTCCTTGTAGACTATACAAAATCACATTAGTTTCCTAAAACTTGTATAATCCACAAATTAAAGACAAAACTTATACTAATTACAATCAGGTCCCTAAATTTACATTGTTTCACAAATTACTACCTAAAAACTCATTTCCATATCAGAAGCCCCCTAGTTCTCATGCTAGTAAATGAATGAGAACTAAAACAGTCTTCAAAACCCTTTTCCTTCGAACCATCGACCTGCCATAAATCAAAACAAACATACTATTCGAAGATATTATCTTCGAATAACAAAACTATCAACAAGAAAACATATATTCGAAGCCATTAACTCGAACCATAAATCAAAACAATCAAATTATTCAAAGCTATTGTCTGCGAATAACAAAAGTATCAATAAGAAAACATATATTCGAAGACACTAACTCGATCCATAGTTCGAAGCATACAAATAATATCAGAAGATCACAAACTCTTAATTACTTCAAATTATTATTGAATGAAAACCGCATTTAACATGTTGCTTAGGTACTCCCTCTTCGAATGTAATGGTTACATTCATAACGGTCATATTCCAGTGTGAAGCAACACTGACAAGTGTCAGATAACCAAACCACCCAGCGATTCATATTCTACAAATCACCAAGTGGGTTTGTCCACCTTCACACGTCTTTACCTTTTGTACTATAAATACCAGATCCTTCTCATTTCAACACTTCTTTCACAAAATCACTTTAGAGAGAAGTTAGAGCTTTCTTGGCTACCTTCATCGTGTTTATTTTTTCTGATCAATCTTCATCTTTTCCGACTTACCTCCGTCACGTTTATGAAATAGAAACCGTCACACAAAAAATCAAAAGGCCGCTTACCCAATTCATCTAGCCCTTCTGATCCTGAACACAAATTCGTCTTCGGCTTCGAAGATTACTTTTGGATTTCTCAAAGGGCTGAAGAATATAAAAAGGCGGGTCTAATTCAAGAAGACCCAATTGGTACCACCACCAAGACTATTTGATTACGGTAACTTCGATCCAAGTAAGGTTCTTACTACATCATCCTCCTCGACAGTTAAGGACCATTCTTTAACTGATAAGACTGAGCCTAAGATACCACAAACCAATACACCTCGAACCATCCCATCTCCAAATCAATCCTCGAATCAATATTCTCCTTGTATTAGAAAATATCCTCATCAAGCAAACTCAAATACTCATTTTCTAATCAAATCATCATCCAACAGACCAAAGAAAACTTTTATTACCATGGGTAATGACATTGAAACTGTTCGAAGCTCTTCTCCCTCTTCTCAAAACATTACAAATGTCCCCGAATAGAGGGTCATCGAAAACTCTTTACTTGAAGCCACTGTGCCTCCTACCCTAGAACCCACAACAACCACATCGAAAAACAACGATGCTGATTCTAAGGCTACCAAAACCGATGTGGACATTAGAGAGGACGATGATAATGTTGTTGATTCGAAGAATCAACAAGAAGAAAATCAAATTTATTTTGTTTCTGAGGAAGAGAGGTAAAAAATCGGATGAAATCTCGGAAACCTCGAATCCAAGTATATTGTTAACTTGAAGAATGTTCGCTACATTTACTACAGAGAAGATCAGGCTTCACTTTTGAAGAAACAATGGGGTATGGGAGAAAACATCACACTTCGTCTTCCCAAGCAAGGTGAAACCCCACTAGACTATAAAGACAATGAGCTAATCGTTTACCCTGAAATAATCAATTGGGGTCTTCGGTTCCCACTCGACCTCATGATCGTCGAATACTTTGAGATTCTCAGTCTATGCCCAACTCAGGTGACGCCCAATCAATGGTTCACTCTTCTATGAGTTATCATGGCGTCTCGCCTCTTCAAAATCCCTATCAGCATAAAAGACTTCATCTCTTTGACTCAACTATCAAAAGGTCCGAAGCTTCCATTTTACTACCTCACCTTGGTAGATGACCTGAAAATCGTAGATGACCTTTTGGAGGCTGACAAGTTCTGGAAACAGAGATTCGTCTTCATATCTGGAGCATGGGAGAACGGGAAGCCCATTTCAAAGGAGAATCCTTTGAAACTTACCCTCGTATGGAGGAACAACCGTAAGTACCTCGATCTTTATTCTGATCTTTTAGTAAATGTTATATACTCCTAAGTCTTTACATTTATTTGTTTCATAAATTTCGAAGCGTTATGCGCTTCGTCAAGAAAAAGCTAAAGACATCATCAAAAATCTTGCCACTCACGCTGAAAAAGAATGGAACAACGAATTTCACACATCCTTTCAGCCTGTTAACTTTTTGAACTGCCACGTATTTCCAATTTCCCAAGGCGGCTTGGCCCCGAAGGATCTTATGTCAGAGTCTGATCTGAGGCTTGTTTGCAAACGACTAACCCAACCAGAGTGCAAAATCTTTCTTCCGATACGAACTAGGCCGGATAGTCATTTGTCAAAAAAGAAGAAAGAAAAGCTAGCCAAGGAAAAAAGAAACAAAAATTTTGCTAACTCTTCCGGCTCTAGCTCTTCCACGCTTCCAAAACCGAAGCCTCGAAAAAGAAAACAAACAGAAAAACCTATGTCACCAATTGAAGAAGAGAAAGGTCAAAAAAAAGAAAAGAAAAAGGAAAAACAAAATAAAATCACTTCGTATGTTTTGAAAGACGATGATGAAGACCAAGATAAAAACATCAACACAGAAGAAACTGAAGCTGTAAACCCTATGGCACAGAGTGAGCATGTGATTATTATCGAGGACGATACAATTCAAGAGGATCAAAATTCCAATGAAGGAAATCCTCAAGAGAATCAAAATGTCAACGAAGCTACCCATGAGGAAAACCAAAATATTAATGAAGGTTTTCGAGTCAAAGAATGTCATGGTACTACAGTCTTCGATCCTGATGTTTTTACCAATCTTGGAACGATTGAGCCATTTGACGATGAAACTGACCCATTTCTCCAAGTTGTTCAAAATCACATGATCAGCTTTGGAAGGCCAACACCAGTCGAAGCCACTCCTTCAATTACTTGTCCTCATGCTCCTACGACTACCTTGGACTCAATTGAAAAACCTTCTTCGTCAAAAACTGGATTAGATTATCCTCCTCCAAAACCCAAGGTCGTTTTTGCGCTCCAACCCTTCGCTGACATCCATAATGATGTTAAAGATCTTGCTTCTCAAGTCGAGGCCTCTCAAGGACATATGAATCAGTTGGCCAAAGACATGGTTTACTTCAAAAGAGCCTACAAAGCTGAAAAAGCTCTGAGAGAGAAATTCCAAAGGAAGATGCTCAACCAATTTCATATGTATGAAATGACAAGATCGGACCTTATTCATGGAGCTCTTGTCATGAAGGATCACCTTCGAATTACTCATATGGTCAACAGTGAATTGCTAACCAAGTCTTTCTATAATGAGATAGCAAAGCTTCAAAGTGAGCATTCGAAGGAGCTAGAAGGTGAAAAATCTATTTATAAAGGTCTTCAAAACTCTCTAACTCTTTGTGAATCAAAAAATGCAGAATTGACCAAGGAAGTAGCTGAATAAAAAAACAATATTAAAACGGAAAAAGTCGCTGTTGTGGCTGCTGCCGAGGAGGTCTTGAAGAAAAGATTCGAAGTTGTAAAGGCAGCTGATGTGACCGTCGCCGAAGCTGACCTCTCAAAGGACATGCTTGGTGCTATTAATGCAGGGAAAGAAGATACAACAATTCTCCTTCTTCGAGAGGTTCATGCTACTTACCCAAAAATTGATCTATCCAATTTTTGGAGTCGTATTCCTGAAGAAAGTCGCCCAGCCAAAGCGTTCGATCCTATTCGTGAGACTACCTCCTCGGAAGAAGAGTCATCTGAAGAAGAAGAGTTATCTGACTGATCATGCTATTTTTTCACTGGTTACTTTGTTTTTCTCTTTTTTGTTGTTGTTAATCTATCTTTACGTTTCCGAAGTGTAGGACTCCCTTTAGCTTTTATATTATCAAGTGTTTTCGAATGTCACATGTCATGTTAAATTTGAATATCTTAAACGTCGAAGAGTTATATTTGTTC
The DNA here is from genome assembly GCA_036936605.1 of Limnanthes douglasii subsp. nivea. Lineage (NCBI taxonomy): Eukaryota > Viridiplantae > Streptophyta > Magnoliopsida > Brassicales > Limnanthaceae > Limnanthes > Limnanthes douglasii. The sequence goes on along the minus strand of JAUPFV010000005.1, from coordinate 204,352,913 downwards.
TGTTATTTTACTATCATGTGGCTTTTCAACTAAGTCACAAGCTCTTCGAAACACCAACTTGCACTTACATAATTTAACAATGACTTCGAAAAACTTATAATACACAGAATTATCAAACATGGTTGTTTCTTCGAAAAATGTTGTGAACATTTCTGATCATTCTACTCTTAACTAATCTCAAAGGTGATCAGTCTTTGAAGATTTGCTAAGATAGTATTTTCACATATGTAAACAACTATTGGCCAAAAAACAAACTTTTATTGATAATATTGAATTTGTACATGACGCCTCGTTAAAACCTTCCTGGGCCAACAGGGTAGGAAAGAGTGCGCCACTTAAAAAAAATCAAATCTCAAAATACAAAAGGGCGCCTATTCATAATATAGCCTCACATGCTGAATATTCCATGGATGTTGTAGCAATCTTCCTTCGAAATCACAAAGACAATAAGAACCATGCTTTTTTCTTTCAACAACTTTGTAAGGCCCTTCCCAATTTGGAGGCATTTTTCTAAGGCTCCTCTCTTTTGTATGCAAGAAAACCTTTCGCAATACTTTATCACCTTCTTTAAATTCCCTTCTCTTTACCTTCGAATCATATCTGCTCCTCATAAGAGTTTGATAATGCATTACATTCAAATGAGCTCGAACCCTTTTCTCTTCAACTAAATCCAATTCCGTTCTTCGAATTTCATCATTAACTGCCTCGGAATACTGTGATATTCTAAAAGACGTCATTCTAGATTCAATAGGACTAACTGTATCCATTCCATAAGCCAAGGAAAAAGGAGTCTCCTTTGTAGCCTCCCTTGGAGTTGTTCGATAAGCCCACATGACCTCTTGTAAATAATTTGGGGTTTGGCTAAATTCGGGCCCAAAATATGTTAACCAGTTCCAAAATTTTAGTCGTCTTTTACCCCGCCGGTTGAGAGGGTTTCAACCGGCGGGGAAGCTTACCCCGGCGGGTGAAATAGCTTTTCCGCCGGGTGGGAGGGTCTCAACCGGCGGTTGAGAAAGATTCAACCGCCAGGGTAAGGGTAAAATTGTAAAACTTCAAAAATGCTTATTTTTTGGGGCTGGTTAACATATTTTGGGCCCGAATTTAGCCGAACCCAATAATTTGGCCACTTTCCCGCTGCCCCTGATAAATTCTTCTTCAAGCCATCTAAAATTGTTCTATTTGTCACTTCTACCTGTCCATTAGCTTGAGGATAAAAAGGCGTTGAAAAACATTGTTGGATCCCTTTAGTACTACAAAATGAAACTACTTCTTTGTTATTAAAGTGAGGGCCATTGTCTGTCGTAATTTTCCGAGGAACACCAAAACGACAACAAATATTATTCACTATAAATTTGATAACATCCTTTGCTTTAGTATTTGACAGTGGTTCTGCCTCTGCCTATTTAGTAAAATAGTCCACTGCCACAATAATCATCTGACGTCCCCCAAAAGCCATTGGCAAAGGTCCTACCAAATCAATTCCCCACCTATCAAATGGTATTGCCTCTGATATAGTCGTAAGCGGCACTGCTGGTATGTGAATAGTATTAGCAAACTTTTGACAAGTATCACAGTTTCGAACTAAGTTCTTAGAATCATTCATAATTATAGGCCAATAAAATCCTGCAAGCAAAACTCTTCGTGATAAAGCTTTAAATCCACAATGAGCTGATCCTTCACCATCATGTAATTCCGACAATATTTCTTGTGATTCTTGTTTGTCCACACACCGTAATAATGGTCTGCTCAACGCCTTTTTGTATAAAATTCCATCCGACACTATATATCCGAAGGCTTTACCCCTTATCGTTTTAGCTAACTCATAATTATCTGGTAAAACTCCTTGAGTCAGAAAACTAAGAATATCTGAACGCCAGTCGCATCGTCTTTCATTGGTGCCCACAAATACTTCTAAAATCCCACATTGATTAGATTGAAAACAAATTAAAGGATTCTCTTGAAGCAAAATCCAAGGGTATTCTTCCTTATAAACGATATTTTCTAGGGAATCAGCTACCATATTGCCTCATCGTCCGATGTATTCCACAATCACATTATCAAAGTTTAGCATCAAATTTCGAAGCTCCCTTAGGTATAAAACCAAACTATCCTTCTTTGCCTCTAAAAATCCAGATACCTGATTCGCCAATAATTGAGAATCTGTTTCCAAATGAACCGAAGTTGCCCCATAAATTTCGCCAATCTTAATCCTGCCAAAGCAACCTCGTATTCAGCTTCGTTATTTGAAGCATGAAAACCAAATTTAATTGATTGTACCATCATTTCCCCCGTTGGAGTTATCAATTGAACCCCAACACTACATTATAAGATACTAGATCCACCATCAATTCGAACTACCCACTTCGACCCTTTAGAACAATTTATTCGCCTTCCACTTCATCCAACCGGCTCGAATGAAACTCAACGAAAAAATCAGCTAAAGCCTGTGCTTTGATCGATGTCTGAGGAGCAAATAAGATGTCATAATCCCCCAATTCTACTGACCACTTGGTCATTCTTCCCGATATATCAGGACGCTGCAACACATTTTTCAAGGGAAATGAAGTTCGAACTTATATAGTGTGAGCTTGAAAATAAGGGCGCATCTTTCTCGCAGCTATGACCAATTCCAAAGCCATTTTCTCCAATTTTATATATCTCTTTTCAGCTGCCACCAAAATTTTACTAACATAATAAACCGGCTTCAAAATCCCCATATCCTCACTTATCAACACTGCACTGAGTGCAAAATCCGATGTTGTAATGTACAAAAACAATTTCTCTCCACTTTGAGGCTTCGTTAGAATTTCTGGCGATGACAAAATATTTTTAATGTGTGTAAGCGCTGTCTCGCATTCTGATGTCCACTCAAACTTACTAGGTCCTCGCAACACTTGAAAGAAAGGAAAACACTTGTCAGAAAACCTCGAAATAAAACGATTGAGTGCTGCTAACCTTCCTGTTAAAACTTGGACTTCTTTAACTGTTTGAGGTGAATTCATCGTGATTAAGGCCTTCAACTGTTCCGGGTCGTCTTGTATTCCTTTTTCACTAATCACAAAACCGAGAAACTTGCCTGACCGAACTCCGAACGTACACTTCTCCAGGTTTAATTTTAATCTAATTGCCCTAAAATTCAAAAAGGCTTCCTCTAAATCATCGAGATGCACTTCGTCACTTGAACTTTTAACTACCATATCGTCTATGTACACTTCCATATTATTTCCGATCTGCGTAGCAAAAGCTTTATTCATCAACCTTTGGTAAGTAGCTTCAGCATTCTTCAATCCAAAAGGCATCACTCTATAACAATGCAAACACCTATCAGTTATAAAAGTCGTGCACTATTGATCTTTTCGATCCATTTGAATTTGATTATACCCTGCAAAAGTATCCATAAAAGTTAGAATATTATTGCCCGAAGTAGAATCTACCAATTGATCTATTCGAGGAACAGGAAATGGATCCTTATGACAAGCTCTATTTAAATCTGTAAAATCTACACACATTCTCCATTTTCCATTCTTATTTTTAACTACCACTGAATTCGTTGTCCACAAAGGGTATTGTGATTCCCTTATATGCCCTACTTTAGTCAACCGATCCACTTTGGCAATAATCGCTTCTGCTTTTTCTAAAGAAAATGCTCTCCTTTTTTGAATCACTGGTTTGACCTTCGAATTTATCGTCAAACTATGTTTGATTACTTCAATAGGTACGCCTACCACATCTTCCGTCTTCCAAGCAAAAATATCCAAATTTCAAGATAAAAAATCAAGCATCTGTTGACGTAGCAAAGGGGTCAATAACGTTCCAATTCGAAGCACCCTCCCTTCTGGAAAAGTAAACTCCTCCATGTCTTCATTCACCGTTAAAGACCTTGGGGTATCCCTCAGATCGTCAATCCCTTTTTCAATATCCGAGGGTACCTCCTTTAATTTCTATTCTCGCATCAAATCACCACTACTAGATCCTTTGACCCGAAGTGCAGTAGCATAACATTCCCTAGCAATCTTTTGATCACTTCAAACCACTCCAACTCTATCTCCAACCACATACTTAAAACATTGATGAACCGTTGAAACAACTCTATACATTCTTGATAACCATGATCTTCCCAAAATGGCATTATAACTAGTAAGATAGTCCACCACTACAAAAAGTACTTGCACCTTTTTCTTAAATGGTCCTTTTCCCAAACTCACTTCACCTTCAAATTCTCTAACAACACGAGCAGTTACACCTGTGAATCCAATAATTTCCCGATCTGATTGAGTAATTCGAGGCGGGTTTATTAATCTGTCATAAGTAGATTTAAAAAAGACATTAGCTGAGCTTCCAGTGTCAATCAATACACGTCAAATTTCAACAGCAGGCACCTCTACTCCAATTACTACTGCATCCTCATGTGGTACTGCAATCCCCCTCAAATCATCTTCATCAAATAGTATAAAAGGAATATCCCTCTTTTTATATAAATGTGTTGACGTTCTCCCCTCAATTTGAGTTGTCAAATTGACAACATGTCTTTTCCTTGAACTATCTGAAATTTCGGTCATCGAATCACCTCCAAAAATAGCTAACGATTCAAAAAACTTACACAACTCCCAAACATGTCCCTTTCCCACAGGCTCTTCGACCGTCATAAAAAGCAACATGTTCGGATCTTCCTCAACATACTCAGAAGGAAGGTTTCCAGTGTTGAATCTGGTGGTGTTAGTTAAAGTAGTGGCCATGTTGGTTAAAGTATTGGCCAAAGATGTCTTGATATTCTTGAAGAAATATACTCAAATCAGATATGGAAGAGTTGAGGTTTTTAGTAAATATGAGTATATCATCAGCAAAAGCAAGACAATGAATTATAATATTTCTTCTAGAGACATATTTCAAAGACTTGTTGTTTTGAAAAATATTGTATAATCCTCTTAATAGGACTTCTTCAACAATTATAAAGAGACTATATGATAGGGGATCCCCTTATCTTAAGCCTCTTTTGGTGTTGAAGTAGCCAATGAATTCCCTATTGATAAGAATAGAAATATTGACATTTCGTATCATTCTACAAATTAAGTTAACAAACTTTGAATTAAAACCAAATGAAAATAAACCTCTAGTGATGAAGCTATGAGACATTCTATCAAATGCTTTTGCGATATCAACTTTGATCAGAATGTTCCTAGGTTCAGAATTTCTATAAAGATCATAAATTATTTCTTTAGCTAGAAGAATGTTATCTTGAATAGACTTATCAGTTACGTAAGCTCCTTGAATATCATAAATTATTATAGGAAGAAGATTGACAAGCATGTTGCTGAGTAGTTTAGACATAATGTTGTTCATTAAAGTGCATAAGTTGACCGACCTATAATCCTTCCATGTTGTAAGGTTGCATGACTTGGGAATAAGGAAAATTCTAGTTGTGAAGATGTATTGAGGAATTTTATGGCCAAGGATGAAGGAGGATATGGCTGCGTAGAAGTCTTTTTTGGATGATATGAAACATGTAAGGAAAAAGCTTATGTTAAAACCATCCATACCAAGAGAACTAGTAGAGTTTAAGCTGTTGATAACCTTGTAAATTTATTCTTTAGAGAAAGGATTCATAAGAATGTTATTATCCTCATCATTGATCATATTAGGGATATTTTCAAAGATAGAGGTGCTCATTTGGTCGATTTAAGTGACGATTTCTCTGAAATTAGATTCAAAAGATATGCCAATTATGTTTTCTTTACGAATCCAGTTAGAGTACTATCTAATGCTTAATATTCTATTCCTACTATCTAATGCTTAATATTCTATTCCTTCTCTTTTATTCTTAAAAAATGAGTGATAGGTCTTAGTATTTCTACCACCATCTTTTAACCAGAAAGAGTAAGTTTTTTATGCCAGTAAGTTTCCTCAATATATAAGTCCTTTAGATGTAGAGAATTTGCCTTAAAAAGATTGTTCGAGTTCTCATTGTTATTATTATCCTAAAGAATGTTGTCCATGCTTTTAACATTATCCTCAACCTCCAAGACTTTGTCAAAGACATCCCCAAAGCTATACTTGCTCCAAATCTTGAGAGAAGCTTTAAGTATTTTAAGCTTATTCCAGAAAATTTACATTAGATAACCCTATATTTCCAAGATCCAATTAGTTTTAACAATGGATAGAAATTCATTATTTAAAATCCATTGAATGTAAGCCCAGTTTTGTTGTATGTTTTGTCATTAGAGATGGCCACACAAAGAGGGGTATGGTCAGAATAAGTTGTAGCCATATGGATTAATTTAGTGCTTGTTGAAGTAATCAGACCAAACAAAGTTAAATAAGGTACGATCCAGCCTCTTCTATTTGTTTTTATTAGACCAAGTGAATTTGGTACCAACGTTGATAAAGATATAAAAGATTGAGGGCTTAAATTTAATAGAACTAAGGTCATATATAATACCTTATATACTTGTTAAATAACTTTTAGACTATTTGTAAGTATGGGGGGCTGTAACACAATTAACTTATTTATGTAACCGAATCAGTTATACAAGTCTTTACGCCTATAAATAAAGGTTGAGGCAGTAAATAAACAAGAGGAAATTTCATAAGACTATTTCAACTTAACTCCTTTACTTTGTCTCTGTACAATTCTGTTTCCTTTTTTCGTTACTTTTTTCTCACAAATCATGATTGATACTTAGAAAACATAACCAGCATCTTCTAATAAGTAATCTCATATAGTTTCACTAAAGTCTTCAGAACTGTTTATACAAATGGATGAACATCCTAGGTGTTCATCAGATGATAGAATTATGTTGAAATCCCCAATAACAAGCCACTATTCAGCTGATGTTGAGATAGTTTTAAGAGTGCTCTAGAGCTCTATTCTGTTAAGTATTGGAATTTTTCATAGATAGTGATGAGATATAATACTTTGTCCATGGTTTTATAGGTGACTTTAGTGTGCAGGAGTTAAGGGTGATCTAGGGTAGTGATGATGTTGAAATCATTCTTTCATAGAAGCCAAATTTTGTTTGTAGTGTTTAAACTGTAGTGGTTAAAGCCAATCTTGACAACAATATAGTTAAGTTTATCAACTTTCATAAAGGGCTCTTGAAAGGCTAAGATATTAGTTCTTTCTTTTTTTGTGATAGACTTGAGCCTCCTCATGGAGGCTTTATTTCCTATACCATGAATGTTCCAAGAGAGGAGTTCAACATGATTATTATTCTGATTTGGTGAGTTGTTGGACCCAAATAGAGACTTGATGACAATATTTCATTTTTTCTTTTTGTTCTTAGCTTTTCAAAGCCTTTATTTTGTACAATTCCTGGAAACTCTGATCCATTTCTCTTTTCTTGAGAATAGGTGAGGGAGGTAGACTATCAATGTTTTGTTGATTTAGAGTAAGGCTTTCTGATGTTTGATTTTCATAATCAAGATTGGAGGTTAATGTATAACCTTCTTCCAGGTCTTAGATAGCTTATATGATTTATTCTTCACATGGAGTATTACTGACATTTCGGTAAGTATAGTCTATGTTGATGTTGTTATTATTGTTCAGGCCAATTTGCTAATCATCTGTTAGTTTGCCTTCTGTATTTGAGATGCATTCCAAGCTTGCTTGACTATGATAGATTTTAAATTAGAGGGCCCTTCTACAATATTTGTAGATTTGTCTGAGAATTATCGTTCTTGTTAGGTTTAATCTCATGTTTGTTTTTCTGATCATGAAAAGTATTTATGGCAAATTTCTTGGTTGTGGCCTATATGGTAGCAAAAGTTACAGTATAGAGGGAGATATTTGTAGCTGATATTGAACCAACAACCATCATTGTCTCTGAATCCAGCGAATACATTGTGATGAATCTTTTTAGTAATATCATATCCAATCCATACATAACAAGCGTTATACACGGTCGGGTTCTTTTCTGGAATACATACTTTTTTAGGGCTGATCTATTGAAGAAGCTATGGAATGTATAAAGGCTTTATCATAAAGATATTCAGGGATATTTGCGATTCGAATTCAAATAGGGCGTATAGAACATTCATATCTTTGATTGAATTTAGGAGTCCATTTGAATATTCCCATGGACTGTTCGCCTATAGACCATAAGTTTCTAGACAATAGTTTATACATATCTGATTTAGAGGATAATTCTATCAAAATATGTCTTAGATTCCAATTTGATACACTAAATTCCCCAACAAATGTTTTAGTTTCAAAGAATTGGTTAAGAAGTTTTTTATTTGACAGCCGTGTCAGAACTTTTCAATCAGTGTGTCTTTGGTTGTGACTAAAAGTTTTTCTTTATCACTTTGAAATAATTGAAGAGAAATATGATAAATCTTTTCATGAACTACTATATGATTATTGGTAGATCTGTAAATTGTTGGTCTTATAATTTTTGCATAAGACATGTTGAATTTCATTTTGGTGTTTTCTTGAAATTTTTTATCGTTGTTGTTAACTTTGCTAATAATATCATAAAAGAATTGAAAATTCATCTTGTTGGAGGAATATAGATAGTTGTGATTCTGATGGCTTGTTCTTTATCGATTAGGTGAGACAAGCGTGATAAATAGCCAAGTAAGATATCAAAAACCCAACCGAAGACAAGCCAAAAAAAACTAGGATTAAAAAAAAACAAAATATCGGAGCCGTTCCAGTAAGATCCTCGTATTTACTAATACATCATATTTAATTTTAAAAACATGAACACTGCCCATTATATTATTTATATATTTTTTAAATATCTTTAAAAATATTATATCATATATTAATATATCTAGTAGATGTTTTGGTAAATACATTGGACAAAACAAATTCAACTAGTAGTTATATTTTTAGCATATAAAGTGGATGAAAAATATATTAGATTAGAATTTTTTAATACAAATTCAATATTTTTATTAAATATTCTAGTATATATATAAGTAGGACTGTTTGCATTATCTCTTATAAAAATATCAACCTTGAGACGGTTGTAAACCTTCAAGCTGCTACGGTTTAGATTAATCAAATATTTCTATTATTGAAAATTAAAAAACAGTATATATATATATATATATATATATATATATATATATATATATATATATATATATATATTGTTAATACTGTTAGTATATGTTCTCGTATATATATATTAGGGTTGTCAAAACGGATGTTTCAGATCTATGAAATCTATAATCACTATCCCAATCTAAATCTAATGTTTTTTAAACAATAAATCTGGTTTACTAAACCGATAACAACTTCCAAATTATTTTAACTAAATGTTTTATCTAATTTAACTATGGACCACAATTATTTTTGGAGGATTGCATGTCTTTTATATGGAGTTACTGTATTATCTTATGATTTATGTTAAAACCATGTGAGACAAATATTTTAAAAAAATGTTATATCCATGAACCACATAAATGGTGATAAAAAAATTTAACATACGTAAACATGTTGGTTTATAAAAAAAGAAACGATTCTAGTATTTATCCTATTAGAGATATATTAAATTATTATTCTTAAAAGATTTGGTATTTCCATAGTCACACCCTGATCATTTCTTCTCGTGCATTTTTGTTCTCCAATATTATTTTCAACATGACTTAGTAGTGATTTTACAAAATTCCTTGAGTCTTGAGAAGTTCGGAGCGAGATGCCTTATCATAGCTACCCAAGTAAAGAAACTCCGGCAAGATCTCGAACCAAAAAACACTAACATTAAGCTCAGTTCTCTATGATGTGTCTCGAAGCCGGTGACCATAAATCCCACGTGCTTCTCCTTCCTCATACTTCTGATAATGTCGATAGAGCGGCACATGAGTTTTTTTATCATATAATATCAATAATCTAAAAAACAAAATCAAAACCAAATTTTTGTTCACATTAGAAATTTCAGGGTATTAAGTATTTAAATTAGAGATTTGGGTGTAACGTCAACAAATACCAGTGAGGTTAGATGAAATTCTAAATCGAAGTTAACAAATAAGTTTGATACGTCCAAGATTATATGTCACGAGTACGAGAGTTTTGGTCATTTTAAGAAAGAGTGTCTTGAACGACTAAGAAATCATGTTGGTTGTAGAGCAGATCACTGTTGTTTTGTTGTTTATGAAGGATATGTCTCTGCAGAGGTTTTGATGCACTCTTTAGATGAAGACCACATGAAATGGACTCTGAAGTTTGGATGTTCATTCCATATGAGTTCACATATTGACTGGTTTATTTCAGTTGAAGAGAACAATGAATACAACACTTAGCAATAACAAGGCTTACAAGTTAGCTGGGATTTGGGCTTGTGAATATTCAAATGCTTGATGGTTGTGATTGGATTTTGATGAATTTGAGTTACGCTCCCGATCTGACAATAAATCTAATGTCCCTTGGTATATTAGATAACTTATGTTGTTTAATCAAAGTTGAGAATGGTTACATGAAAATTGTTAAAGGTGCCATGAGCTAGCTTTTCTGGAGGACCGGTAGATGGTATAACCCTATGACATATGATGTTGTGGACATGCAAGTGAGAATGGATTGTTGGATTTCTATAAGGAAAGTATCTTTGGAAAGGACAAATAGAATGACTTGGAATTTCGTTAATCTTGTGTGTACGATAAAAATAACAAAGTTAGGTTTTGTATGATTTGAACATACATTAATTGGAACCCTTGACTACATACATGTTGATATCCGTGGGCCCGTAATGGTTCAGTCTCATGAAGGTAATATATGATTTTGTCAATCATTTATGATTACTTAAGGAACTTATTGATTAATCTGTTAAATTCAAAGGGAGAGGCTTTTGATAGGTTGAAGAAATAAAGAATAATGGTTGGAAAACAGGTTGGCAGAGAAGTAAAGAAGTACATGACAACCAATGGTCTTGAATTTTATACAAATAAAGTTACTGATTACTACAAAGAAGCAATGGTAGCTCGATATAAAACTGTACGAGACACTCCACAAGAAAAAAATCTTGCTGAAAGGATTAACATAATCATTCGTGAGAGGGTGAAAGGATTATATATTGAGGATCCAAAATGAGTCAAAGGTTGTAGAGATGTGAAACTAAATTAGAATGATTATCATGGTTTTGGTGGTGAAATTTCTAAAGCCCAACCTCACAAAGTGACCGATTTAAGATTGAGGTGGAGTCATTCCGATCGAAACATGCTAGGGGTTAAAAGGAATCCGAGCCATCAAATATAACTAGACAATAAGTGTGTATGATTATGGAAGGTAGTTGAGCTCAATATAACTACCATATAGTAAGGGACATGTCTAAAAGAGTCATCTCAGATCCTTATAGGTACGGTTATGTCAAAATGAAAAATTTCGCATTAGTTGCAGTATTTGAAGTTATTTACATGAGAGCTCCATACAGAAAATACAAAATAAGGACAAAGTCAAGTGACTTGTTGTTCTGAGGAAATGACTTTGTTTCAGAAGACTACCACATTGGATCTAATAGACAAGCCTAAACCTCAAACATTGATTGATTACAAGTGGATATTCGAGAGGAATGAAGAAATTCATGGCGTTGAATTGGCTCGGTATAAAACCAAGCTAGTTTCTAGATGATTCACTTAAGAAAATGCTATGTATTACAATGAGATATTCTCTCTTGTAGTGAAACATAGCTCAGTCAGGATCCACTTGCAATGGCTGACAAGTTTGGCATGAAGTTCAACCAGATGGACGTCAAGACAAAGTTACTTCATGGAAACATTAAGGAAACCATCTACATAAAGCATTCTGAAGTATTTGTAGTAAAGGAAAGGAGTTGCCATGTATGTCTATTAAACGTAGAATTATACGTCTGAAGCAATTTCATAGGAGCTAGTATAAGTGTTGTGATGATTTTATGGTCAATAATGGTTATGAAATAATTAGTTATGATAGTTGTGTGTATGTGAAGAAAATTGGTTCCGCCAATATATATATATATATATATATATATATATATATATATATATTGTTGTGCGTGGATGATAAGTTGAGTTGGTTCTGAAGCACATCAAAATATCTACTAGTTCGTGACTAATGTATGAATATGCTAGTTTGGTACTAGAAGGTGTTGAGGGTTTTTTTTATCCTCATTATGTTGGCTATATGGACATTATAAATTCTTTTACTGGATATGTGTTTGTGTTGTTCGGCAGTGGTGTAAGTTGGAAAGTTAATATTTAACCCGTAGTAGCATTGTCCTTCACTAAAGCTGAATATATTTATTTTACCAAAGCAATAAAGGAAGTTATGTGGTTATAAAGAATGATAAGAGAGAATGAGTTTAGTATGACATTTTGATGGTGCATTGTGACAACCAAGATGCAATATATTTTTCAAGTAATCAAGTATTTCATAGAAATGCTAAGCACAATGATGTTAAACTTCATTTTATAAGAAGTATACTTGAAAATAGAGAAATTATGCTAGAATAAGGTTCAAACGGATGACAACTCATAAAATATGTTTAATAAACCAGTGACAATGAAAAGTTCAAGTACTGGTTGGACTTGGTTCATATCTAAAGCATCTGAGGCCCTTGTAATAGACCAGGGAAAGCCACAATTGCATTTTTTTGTGAAATTAAAACTAACGTAAAGAATTATGAAAGTATGGCTCTGACTTGGTGCGCTAATCTTAACTGAGTGAATGCATCAATTATATCTATATAGGCATCATCGAGGGATCAACTGTATAGGCCTAGGTATTGCCGATACATCGACTGCTTCGGTTAAGGTATTGGCTAATTCATCCTGGAAGTTTTTGTTTATGCTAAGAAATTGCTTATACCATATTGTTATTATCCAAGGCAATGACTGCATTTACTATCAAGCCAGTGGTCAGCCCGACGATGTCCATCATCCAGAAAAACGTCGCAAAGGTATTGGTTTCTATAGTTAGGAAAATATCGGTGAAACCGAGCGAGGTCATGGGCATGGGGGCCTTCGGACAAGTTGAAGGATACTTCATATTGAAGGACAACAAATGATGTAAAGTCTACACTAGCTAAAATGTGGACAACCTGGACTTGATTTTTTAAGTGTGACTATTGGTATAAGGTATCAATTATAATGGTTAGGCTTATATTTTGTTAGAATATTATCAATTACTCATTGTTACAAAATAAATGGTTATTTCTGTTGAGGAGTTTGTTATAATCTTTTTGGGATAGAGATTGAAACCAAGCCTTAGAAATAACGATCTTTGTACTTCAAAAAAGATAGACATGACTTTGTTTTATTGATGCTTTCTTTGATATGCTATATTACTTATTTATCAATACTGACGTCTTGATGATAAAGTCTACCGACGCCTTTACCTTAATGATAATAATTTTTATTTTGTCTTAATAACGGAAATGAGATCCTGGTGGTATATAACCTTATGAGGACTCTCATTATCCTTAAAATCTACTCTTTTGTTCTAAGTAATAAATATAGAATAATAAAGTTAAAATTATCATCACATTTTAAACTAACTTTACTGTCGGTTATATTCTTCAATAATCATTTCGAAATTTCAATTAATCTTTAAATAAATAAATTAATGACACTATTAACACATATTCTAAACCAATGAAATTTATCACTATTTTCTTATGAAACATCTAACATTTCATTTGAACCACTCATCTTACTTTAGAGCATCTACTATTATTCATTCATTTATTTTATATACATATAATAAAATTTTCAGTTTCATTTTTACAAACTTTTAATATCCACAAATTCTCTCTCTAATTCTTCTTTATAAAATATCATTTTCCTGAGGTAAAATATATATATATATATATATATATATATATATATATATATATATATATATATATATTTCTCTATTCAACTGAATCAATTATCATAATTAAAATCATCTAGATAATTAGATTTAGCCAATAGTTTTCCACGCCATCATCCATCGTTTGTCTATTATTATTCTAGCCAATAGTTTTCCACGCCATCATCCATCGTTTGTCTATTATTATTCATTCCTCATGGAACATCTCAATGACCAGGGAATCAAATTATGACTACCGTCCATTAGGCTCTCAAAATGACGCACAAAGTAGTCAATTTGAAGATGATATTTGATAGTGTAAATTTGTGGTGTGACGGTAGTATGGGAAGTATGTGACTTGTATTAAATATTTTGTGGTGTGTTGTGAGAGAAGAGAGGTTCTTGCTTATATTAAATATGTTTCAAGAAAGTCCAACCCTTAAATGAAGTTGGTTAGGGTATTTATACTATTCTCTTAGCCCATAGGCCTTGTGGATCGAGTCATTAATTCAGGTCTAGTTCTCATGGATCATAAGCTCAAGGTCAAGTATGGTAATTAGTCAGCAGGCTGCTTAGTCACTAGTGATATATGTCCGATCGTCTTTTAAGGAAGTGGAGTGTGATTTCCCAAACAGCCCTTCGAATATATTGGTAAGATGTTGTCCGGAAATATCCGAACACTATCACTAGCCCTTTTAACTTTTTCGAACCAATGAGATTCGGAAAAGTTAACTTTTCTTTTGTTTTATTCGGATCCAAAAGGATCAATCTGTACTCTGTGAAATATAACTGTTTAAATTCTACGCTCGTGACACGTGGCATCTTGTGGTTGGACCTCTAAGCCGTTTTTCCTTCTAGGTAACTGTACCTATACTTAAAGTTAGTAGGGCTTAATGATTAGCCCCTAATCATTTCTTTGTCAGGACCGTTGTTTTTCTCGAAACGATTGTTGGTATTCTAATCGAAGGGTATAAGAATTTTTCCTTCTTCTTCTTTTTCATTTTATTGTTTTCCTTAAACTTACTTTGGGAGCAACTTACTATCTTGAGAGAAAAACACCATTTTCATCAATTAGTGTTTATCTAGGAATCTGGGTAATTTTATGTTCACCGCAAGAACAGCTCTTGGAAAAGGTGGGTGGTTGAATCTATCAGAACTTGAAGAGGATAAACGACAAGCTCGCATTGTCGCCGGTTTACTAGTATCCCCCGGTGGGTTGGTAATACAAACTATCCCTAAACCAGAGAAAAGTTCCTCATCGTCGAGAACTCCGGTGACACGCCGGTCATCCTTTTTCCCAACCCTAACTCCATTTCCATCTGAGCCATTAAAAACTCAAGAGCCAGAAGCCCAAAGTCATGTTACTTCAAAGCTTAAGGCTATAGAACCAGTGGTTCAAAAATCACCCCCTAAAGAGAAATCTGTCTCTAGTGTTAGAAAAACCTCCACTTTCATTGCTATAGGTTCTGACAAAGAAATTTTAGCCCCCTATCGAGTTTCTTGTCAGTATAAAGCTAAAAAGGATCCATCTCCTGCCTCAAAAACTATTTCGGAAACTATAATAGCCAAATCATCCGAACAACCGACTGAGAGATTGACAGAACAACCAGTCAAGAAACCATCTGAATAACTTGCTGAGCTACCTCTCCATACTAGGGAAGAGATTCCATAGGAAAGTGAGACATAAACTCACTTCAAACCATCCGGACAGATTGTCGACGACCGGTCCGAATCAATGATTGGGACCAAAGTTGGTCAGCCCAACACTGACACACTTCCGGACTGTCTGGAAGGTAAGGTGGGACCAAACTTCAAGAAGGTCGATGTAAAGTATCTCCTAGATTTGCAAAAAAATCAATTATGTTTACACTCACACTGCCGAACTGGGTAGGATTAGGAGTAAGTGGGGTTTTCCAGAGTTTATTAAGGTTAGGATTTCAGTCACTCCGGAAACTCCCATGGACTAAAAATCCAACGAGCTAGTCGTTTATACGGAGTTGTTGAATTGGGGGCTTAGATTCCCATTGGACCCGGAAATCGTCTGGTACTTTAGTTTGATCAAGCTATACCCTAGCCAGTTGATGCCAAATGCTTGGTATACTTTGATTGCCAGCATCATGGCATCAAGATTGTCAAAAATTCCTCTTTCGATGGAAAACTTTGCTGCAGTGGCGAGGTTATGTAAGAACCACTACATCCTATTTTACCACTACAATGTGCCTAACGGTCACAAAGTTGTGATCGATTTGCTGGAATCAGGAAAGCCATGGAGGACGTAATTTTTGTATAAAAGCGGAGCTTGGGAAAATGGAAAAAAAATCAAATCTATTAACAATCCAAGTCAATTAGTTAATCGGTGGATAACTTCCAGTAAGTATTCCTCTTTACTTCTCTCTTTTTTACTTTATCTTCTCTTCTTTCTATATATCTAATTCCCTCCATAATTGCAACAGTTTTTTCCAAGATGTTCTCTGAACACTTGGATGAGGGAAATAAGACTTTTCTTAAATTGAACGAATGGGCAACCAAACATTTGGGGGTTGGGATTCCACAACGCTTTCACTTCGGGAATTTAATTCGGACCCATTTGTGGAACATTACGGGAAATAGGTATTTGAGCTGGGAGGAATTGACAACTCCCTCTCCTTTGGATGCAATATTTACGAAGACCAAAGAGAAATATGGTAAAGTTTACCTCCCTGCCAGAAACAAATGTCCTAGCCATTTGGACAAGATCCAAAAGAAGAAGAATAAAACTAGATCTAAGGAGGTTGAGTCCATTCAGGTTCCTCAAGGTGTTGTTGAGCCTACCCCTGCAGATCCCGAATGGATTGATCCTACTTTATTAGAGGTTGTAGCAGTAAGTGTAGAGGGAACTGGCAAGGCTGATCTATAAGTTAAACCTAAAAAGCGAGGCTATAAACGAGGGCACAAGGGAGGTCAGGATGAAATTCGTAAGAAAAAAAATCTGAAAAGGAAGCGGAGAAGAGAAACAAGTCTAATATTGGGTCAGAGATAATTCTCCGCCCTTCGGACATTCCTACCAACAAGCTTCATGAAGATCAAGCTTCTCAAGAACCTCATGATAATCCTCCGGACCCATCCTCACCAATTCCACCAGCAACTAGTACAGGTCAGGATATTCTTGAGGGTTTTCCAAATATATATCTTAGCGAATTTGACAAGGACGACTTTAACCAAGATTTTCCACGGACTCCCGTAGCAAATAGTGTAACCTATGATGGTGAGTCCTTCGAAATTCTCAAGGACCAACACCTTTTAAGTTATACCATGCTTAGTTATCTAAGGACAATTTCTGACTTGGAGAAAGAGGTGCGGGACCAAGCACATAATATTAATGCCCTTAACGAAGAGAACAAAGGCTTAAAATATTCCCTCTTGTCCGAACAAGTCAAGACAGATTACCTTACGAAGGAAAAAAAATAAAAAGTCTTCCGAATTAGTTGAAGCCCTGGCTGCCTTGGAAAAATTGAAATCCAAACACAGCACGTTGGAGGTAAATACTTCTACTGAAATCAAGTCCCTTAAAGAGAAATAAACTAGATGGTAATGCCATCAAGGCCCTATCAAGGAGAAAGAAAAGCTTGAAAATCTTCTTAAAGACAAAAGTGACGAGCGGGCTACCTTCCAACAGAACAAAAAGAAAGATCTTGATGATGCCATCCAAAGGTATGCTACGGGAGTGGTCGACTCTTTGGAAAGAAAAGGTGAGGGTATAAAGTCTGATATGGTTCTGCTATTTCACCAAACTTTCCCAAAGAAGAACTTGAGACGTTTATTGATGTATGTTCCTGGTGATGAAATGCCCCATCATACTTTTCCTTATGGTGACAAACATGGCTACTTCTCAGTTAGCAGCAGTGATTCTGATGGAGGGGAAGGTCAGAGTTCTAGTTCAGAGACAACTAGTCCACCACCAACCAATCAACCCAGCTGAAACCAAGGGGAACGAGCCCTAAGGTAAATTTGTTCTTTTTCAAAACTAAAAGTCCTTGGATGGCCAAGGCATTTTTGTTTTATCTTGCCTTATGATAAATACTAAAGTCCTTGGGTGGCTAAGGCATTTTGTTGTGGAATGTATTTGGATATCATTGCTCAAACATTTGTTTTGTTATTCTGATCTTTCATTAGAGTTGATAATTTAATTGGCACTTTATTTAATCATCCGAATAGATTTTTTAGACAGTATATTTACTATCATGGGAAGCTTTTTCTACTTAAATAACTTGGACCTTGTTTAATTTGTCCGAAAAACACAGAGGACTTTGTTTAATTTGTCCGGCGTGCTTCTTCTTCCACCAATCTGGATTGTGTTTAAATATCTAGTTAGTATTTTACCAAAGTGTTTCATGGAATCTGAACAGATATTTAATGGTTCGGATTACTTCGTGCATAACAAAAATTATTTAAGAAGGCATATTGTATTATTAAAAATAAACCAGACACCTCATTAAAACCTTATCGCGCCACCAGGGTAGGAAAGAGTATGTTCCTTAATATTTACATGGTATTTAACAAGTAAATATTTAAAATGAAAAACTTTATTCTAGAAACAACCTGAGATGTTGAATATTCCAAGGATGTTTCAAAATTCTTCCATCTTTATCCTAAAGTTTATATGTATCTGGCTTGATCTTTTCACAAATCATATAAGGGCCTTACCAGTTCGGAGCTAGCTTGCCGAACTGTCTCTCTTTGATGTGTAAAAAGACCTTTCTTAACATTTTATCTCCTGTTTGGAAATCTCATCTTTTGACTTTGGAAGCAAATCTGATTCTCATCAACCCTTGGTAGTGTGTTGTTCGTAGATATGCCCTAACGTTTTTTTCTTCCATCAAATCTAGTTGATTTCTAATGGAAAAATTATTAGTTTGCTCGGAATAGTTACGAACTCTGTAAGATGGTAGAGTAGCTTCTATAGGAGTAATTGCATCCATCCCATAAACCAAGCCAAAGGGAGATTCTTGAGTGGTTGTTCGAGGAGTAGTTCGGTATGCCCATAATACCTCATGTAGATAGCTAGACCACTTTTTTACAACCCCTTTTAGGTTCTTCTTTAATCCAGACAGTATAGTCATGTTGGCTACTTCAACTTTCCCATTTTCTTGAGGATGGAAAGGAGAGGAGAAACAATGTTGAATGCCTCTAGAAGCACAAAAAGTCTACATGTCATGATTATTGAATTGTGGCCCATTATCTGTGGTGATCTTTTGAGGGATTCCAAACATGCAGCATATATTAGATAGAATGAACTTGATAACTGCCTTTGATGTAGTGATCGCCAAAGGAGTTGCTTCTATCTATTTAGAGAAATAGTCAATAGCTACTATAATCGTTCGACATCCACCGGAAGCCACAGGGAGAGGCCCAACTAAATCCATTCCCCATCTAACAAAAGGTACCGGTTCGAAGATGGATTCCATAGATACTGCTGGTGTATGAATTTCATTTACATACCTCTGGCATAGATCACATCTTTTCACTAGATCTTTAGCATCTGCTATTATGGTTGGCCAATAGTAACCAGCCAGCAAGACTCTCCGAGTTAACCCCTTATATCCACAATGTGTTGATGCCTCTCCATCATGTAGTTCAGACAAAACATCTTGAGATTTTTGGTATTCCAAACATCATGGGAGAGGTTTACTAAAATATTTTTTGTACAAAACCTCTCTTAAAACTAAGTAAGCACGAGCCTTGTTTTTAATATTTTTTGCTTCTTCTTTATCCAAAGGTAAAATCCGTTCGGATTCATATTGAAAGATTTCACACCTCCAATCTTTTGGTTGAATTACTAAGACAACCATAATTTCTTCATCTCTATTTTCCTTTTCCTGAGCCAATTATATGGAGGGGCATTCTTATTTGAGAATCTAAGGGTAGGATTCAGAGTAAGCTATAGTTGCAAGAGAATCTGCCAATGTGTTTTCTGATTTTGGGATATATTCGTAACAGACACTTTTGAAACTTGTTGCTACTTCTTTTAAAACGAGCAAATATTTGATTAATTGCTCGTTTCTAGCCTCAGACTATCCTTATTCATGATGGACAAAAAGTTGAGAATCACTCATTAATCTTACTCTCTTAGCTCTGCAAATGAGGGCTAATTTAAGACCGACTATAGTAGCCTCATATTCAGAATCATTGTTAGAAACGCTGAATCCAAAGCATATAGCTTGATACATTATGTCTCCATATGGAGAAATTAAACACATTCCAGCCCCACAACCCATAGTGCTTGATCCACCATCGGTCTGAACTACCCATTATTTTTTAAGATGTTCCCCCGTATCTTGTGTAAAAGGTCTATCAGTATGAAATTATACCAGAAAGTCTGCAACTGGTTGAGCCTTATAGCCGTTCGAGGGGCAAAGTCAATATCATAATCACCTAATTCCAGTGACCATTTGGTCATTCTGCTTGACACATCTGCCTTTTGGAGAATATTCTTGAGTGGGAAAGATGTCTGTAGGGTAATGGAGTGAGCTTAGAAGTATGGCCTCATTTTCCTAGCTGTAATTACTAAGGCTAGTGCCAACTTTTCTAGTTTCAAATATCTTCTTTCAGCATTCAACAAACTCTTGCTGATATAGTACACCGGACGAGGGTAATTATCTACCTCTCTTACCAGAAAAACACTTAGAGCACATTGTGACACTGCCAAATACACATAGAGTCTCTCCTTTGGAACAGACTTGGAAAGAGTCCTGGGTGAAGAAAAATGTTTCTTTATTCGAATAAAATCTTGGTCACATAGTGGGGACCAATTGAAATTTTTAACGTCTTTTAATAACTGAAAGAAAGGTGCGCATTTTTTCTGATGATCTTGAAATGAACCTATTCAGAGCAGCCAATCTCCCAGCAAGCCTTTGAACTTCTTTTACATTCCGAGGAGGGTCCATTTCTAAAAAGGCATTGAGTTGCTCCGGATCAGGTTGAATACCATTTTCACTTATTATATAGCCCAAGAATTTCCCAGATCGGACCCCAAATACACACTTCTCAGGATTCAATTTCAAATTTACCGCCTCTAGATTAGCAAACGTCTCTTGGAGATCAATCATATGCAGATATTCTTCCAGACTTTTAGCCATCATATAATCTATGTATACTTTCATATGTTTTCTGATCTGGCTGGTAAAAGTTCTGTTCACCAATCTCTGATAAGTTGCCCCTAAATTTTTCAATGTGAAGGGCATTACCTTATAACAATGAAGCCCTCTATTAGTAATGAAAGTTATATGGTCTTGATCGTTCAGATCTACTTGTATATGGTTGTACCCTAAAAAAACAACCATAAAAGATAACAACTTGTTTCCAGATGTAGAATCCACCAGCTGATCAATCCGGGGGACTGGATAAAGGTCATTCGGACAAGCTCTGTTGAGATCAGTAAAGTCAATACACATACGTCATTTGTCATTCTTTTTCTTGACCAAAACTGGATGGTAGTCCATAGTGGATATTGGGAATCTTTAATATGTCCCATCTCATTTAATCTGTCGACTTCTTGAACTATCACATCTGCTTTTTCTTTAGAGAAATTTCTTCTTTTCTGTACAACATGAGCAACATTACTTCGAACACACAATTTATGTAAAATACCATCTGCTGGTATCCCGGTGACATCACTGTTGCACCATGCAAATACATGTTAATTGTTGAATAAGAAAGATAACAATTTCTTCTTCAGTTCGAGTGTCAATTTAGACCCAATCTTAACACTTTTACCTTCGGCAATGAGATGAATCTCAACATCTTCGATGGTATTATAACACTGAGAGCCTCTATGGGGTCATCAATTTCAGTTTCTCAAACAAGAGGCTCCTATAACTGTTATTCCTTATCAATCTGAATTACTCCCAATGTCTTAGGGGCCAGGGCAGTGCCGTAGCATCCTCTGGCTATCTTCTGACTACTTCGGACAATGCCTACCTACCCCTGAACTGCATATTTCAAGCACTGGTGGACTGTAGAAGCCACAACATGCATTCTGGAAAGCCAGGATCTACCAAAAAAGGCATTGTATGATGTGGGACAATCAACCACAACAAACAGCACTTTCACCATTTTCTTGAAAGGTCTTCTTCCTAACAAGACTTCTTCCTCAAATTCCCCAATCACGTCTTTGGAACTCCCTGTAAACCCCATAATTGTTATGTTCGAATGTTGAATCACATCCGGATTTTTCATCTGTTTGTAAGAGCTCAAGAAAAGGAAATTAGCCGAACTTCCTGTGTCAATCAAAATACATCGTATTTCATTTCCCCTAATGGAAGCTGTTATAACCACTGCATCCTCACGAGGGCCTGCTATATCCCTTAAAACATCCTCATCAAAGACTATAAATGGGGATTGGGATTGGCAATGGTATGAAGACATTCCCCCTTCTAGCTGGGTAGTCAAACTATGGACGTGCCTTTTTCTCGATGAAGACGTAGGTGTAGTTATAGTGTCACCCCCAAAAATGGTTAATGACTTAAAGAACTTAGTCAATCCGGACACCCCATTTGTTTCGTCTGTTATCATCCCCACCTTATTCTGAACAGGATCCGGATCTAAATACTCAGAGTCCACATCAAACCTTTCAAAAATTACCATTGCACCCTCTTGAGCAGATGTCCCAGGATTTTTCGAAGGACCTGCTCAGAAGAGTTTTCTGGCTTATTCCCACTTTGCCTTTTAACAGAAGCTCCCAGCTTCATATTCTGGGCTTCCTGCTTCAAAGCTATGCAATCTTGAGTAGTATGGCCTATATCATTATGATAATGGAAAAAACAAGTGCTTCGACTTTCCCTAGGGGACTCCAAAGATGCTGGCTTTCGGTAATGAACTTCACTCTTTGTTTTGTTATAAATAGTGGCCATATTTTCCTTCAACTCAGCGAACCACTTTGGCTGAACCCAGGGACCCCTTTTACTCTTAGATTGCTAGTTTGGAGGCTGGTTCTGGTTAGATTGAGTCTGTCTAGAACGATTTGATCCTTGTGCACCATCTTTTGCCCTATAACCAGACTGGTTATTGGTTAGAGAAGTGACAAATTTAGCTTGACGATATACCCTGGTCTTCTTAGTTTCTTCTACGTTGATTTGATTTCCCACTTGTTTTAACAAGCCACCCCAAGTCATGGCTTTTTCCAAGTCACAGAATCGACCAAATTCCCAGGGTTCAACCCCTGTCTAAGGGATGCTATTGCCACTTGCTACAAGCAATCTGCCAGCCCATTCTTTGTATTCACAAAACGACTTATGTAATCTTTCAGAGACTCGTTCGGCTCTTGTGCACAGTGGATAATGGTATCCCCATTACCTTTTAACTCTTTTCTTCCAACGAATTACCTTTGGAAGGTAACCCAAAAAGCATCAAAATTTCTAATACACCCCTAAGGAAAACTATTATACCACTTAAGAGCACTTCCCGAAAACGTTTGGGAGAAGGCTCTGCATAGAAGCTTATCATTGTCATCAAAGCTCATCATAAAGTTTTTGAATTGTTTCAAATGATTGTTCGGATCCCTACTTCCATTGTATTTCTCTATTTTAGTGCTATCAAACCTCTTAGGGAGATGTTCAGACAGTATTTTTGCAGACAGAGGAGACTGTCTCCAGTTTTTACTCCTACTAAAAATAGTATCCTCATTAGGAGTTGCAAAAATACCTGGTTCAGAGTGGAAAGCAAATGGGTCGATCAATAACTTATCAACACGCTTGTGAGATAAATTTATCCCATGATGCTTTTTGAGTTTTCCATATCGATCCTTTTTCTTTGACAACCTATCAGTTACCTTTATCTTTTTTCTAGACCTCCCCTCATCACTGCTTGAAGACAATAATTCTTCTAATTTGGCTTCATTCGAATAGCTGCTGGAAGACTCAGAGTCAGAACTTTCAACATGCTTGGTTCGATGTGTTTTCTTGGAACTTAGCTGGGTGTTTTCAGATGATGGTTAATTTTCTCCAGGGTTATATGTATGGTGAAGCACCAACCCTCCAAATTTTTCTTTAATACCTTTCTCAGCTTGTTTTATGGCCTTTAATGCCTCTATTTCAATCCTCAACTGGTTTCTATGGTATACTCGTGATTTTCTTTTGCAAATTCCACATGAGGAGGTGGGATATCCTGCTCATTCGGATTCATTCGAACTATTTTTCTTACTGGTTTTTAATGTACAATTCAGGCACCCGTCACTC
This sequence comes from Limnanthes douglasii subsp. nivea, assembly GCA_036936605.1. Taxonomy (NCBI): domain Eukaryota; kingdom Viridiplantae; phylum Streptophyta; class Magnoliopsida; order Brassicales; family Limnanthaceae; genus Limnanthes; species Limnanthes douglasii. The sequence goes on along the minus strand of JAUPFV010000005.1, from coordinate 204,328,937 downwards.
CCAATGTGGCCGCCAATTTTGATGGTGTAAATTTATAGTGTGGTGGTAGTATGGGAAGTATGTGACTTGTATTAAATATTTTGTGGTGTGTTGTGAGAGAAGAGAGGTTCTTGCTTATATTAAATTTGTTTCAAAAAAGTCCAACCCCTTAAATGAAGTTGGTTAGTGTATTTATATTATTCTTTTAACCCATGGGCCTAGTGGATCGGGTTATTAATTTGGGTCTAGCTCTCATGGATCATTAGCGCAAGGTCAAGTATGGTAATTAGTCAACAGGCTGCTTAGTCACTAGTGATGTATGTCCGATCGTCTTTTAAGGAAGTGGAGTGTGATTTCCCGAACCGTCATTCGAATATTTTGGTAAGGTGTTGTCCGGAAATATCCGAACACTATCAATATTAGTTTTAAGAAACAAAGAGAGAAAAGGAACACCATTGGTCGGAGAATACCAAGCCACCTCAATACGAGAGTTCGATATAGAGTTGGGTCAGATAAAGGAACACGATCAGGCGGAGAATACCGAGCATTGGTTTCAAGAGGTGAATCTACCGTCCCGTTATCAGAAAGTCATGCTCGCTCGAATAAATCAGATATATATATGTATTGTCTTAGAGAGAATATAACCTTTTAGAGAGTGAGCCATCCAATACCTAAAAATTAACGCAATAGTCCAAAGTCCTTCATCGCAAAGCGCTGAGCCAAATCATGTTTGAGTGCCTCGTTACCATAAATATCATCACCTGTAATGATCATATCATCTATATATACAGATAAAATAATTCGTCCTGCACTCGTATATCTGATAAACAAATCTGAATCATGATTGCTAGCAAGAAAACCAAGTGAAGTAATAATCGTAGAGAATTTTTCAAACCAAGCACGATGAGCTTATTTGAGACCATATAAAGCTTTCCAAAGTTGTCAAACTTCACCTGTTTTATGAGCAACACCTAGAGGAGGAGTCATGTAAACCTCCTCATGAAGATCATCACTCAAAAATGCATTTTTACATCTAGTTGGAAGATCTTCCACTGGCAAACAGATGCAACCGTAATAAGAGTACGAAATATCATCATTTTTTCTACTGGGAAAATGTCTCATCATAATCCATACCATACTTTTGTGAATACCCTTTTGCTACGACACGAGATTTCTATCTTTCAAGAGACCCGTCAGACTTTTTTTTTAATTTAAAAAACCCATCAAGATCCGATTATATGCTTATCGGGTGGAGGTTTAACTATATCACATGTATGAGTCCGATAAAGAGCGGTAAGCTCTTTGACTATTGCATTTTGCCAACGAGGATCGGAAATAACTTGTTTAAATGATTGAGGTTCATATAAATTATGTATGTTTGCTATGAAAGAGCTGAAAGGAGCTCAGTAAGAATAATACACAAAATCTGGTAGTTTGGTAGACTTACTTGTACGAGTAGATCTTCTGAGGGGTGGAGCTGGTGTTTCACTAAAAGAAGGAGCTGACTCGGGCCTTGAAGGAGCATAAGTAGTATCAGCCGTAGTGAATGTCTCATGAGCGGGCACATAAATATCAATGGGTATGTCGCTATTATGTTTAAAAGGATCAATAGTCTGAAGTTTGGTACTTGTTATATCATCTGATTTAGCTGGAATCGAATAAAACAGAATATGCTCAAGAAATTTAACATGCCGAGAGGCATAAAGTTTCTAACTAGTGGGATCAAAATAATGATAACCTTTATGTCTAACACCATAACCCAAGAAAATACATATTACGTATTTAGGACCCAGCTCATTGCGTTCTACATGAGGACGAATGACAAAACATGTACATCCAAACACTCGTAGAGAAGAATAATCTGGAATTTGTCTGTGTAACTTATGAAATGGAGACATCCCTGCATTATAAGCAGTGGGAATTCTATTAATCGCATATACAACAATATGAATTGCTTCTCCCCGAAGAAAAGTAGGAACCTCAGCACATAAAAGCAAAGGCCAAGCAGTCTCAACAATGTGACGATGTTTTCTTTCTACAATACCATTTTGCCGAGGGGTATCAGTGCCAGAGAAGATTAATGTATGGTACCATCAGAAGTAAGTAACTGAGAAAAATCATTGGATGTATATTCACCCCCTAAGTCAAACCTAAAGCATTTTATTACAGCAGAATATTGAGTCTTAACAAGTACCCGAAATTCTCTATAAATTCTAAGGAAATCTGATCTCCAGTTCATAATTTAAACCCAAGTATATAGATTATAATCATTGATGAAAGAAACATAGTAGGACGAACCACCATTTGTGGAAACAAGAGATGGACCCCAGACATCAGAATGAATAATATCGAACGGAGCGATAGAAGAAGTAACACTTTCATTAAACGGTAACACCGAAATTTTTTCAAGTTTACAACCACTACAATCCGAGATATTACAAGTGTTTATCTAACCTAAAGCACCTGTAGAGACTAAAATTTTTAAACAAGATGCAGATGCATGTCATAGACGAGAATGCCAAAGATAAAACACAGACGATGAAGGATTCAAACGAAATGAAGATAAATCAACACACAAGAGGCATCAATATCAATCAAGTATGCAGATACATGTCTTAGACGATTATTGTTTTTTATTTGAATTCGTTGTTAAATTTGAGTTATTTTCATATTAAATTCGATTTGGAAGATTCTGTTGTTTTTAGTTTATAATTATATTTTTATTTTGATAGGGTCGGATATTTTTGGAAGTGCTCTTCTGCCTAATCCGAAGGGGTAGTTCATGCATCATCTATATTCAACTTTTTCATGAATAGTAAATCTAAGTGGACCATGACTAAACTATGTGCTAATACTCACCCGTCTTTGGTTTTAGACTTTAAAGTCCTACTTGAAGCCAAAGTCCAACCCGGACGGTCCATGGATCACAAAAAAAGTATAAATACTTCATCCAACCTCATTTGATAGGTTGGAGTTTTTTCATATAAATTAATAGCGATAACACACCCCTTTTATCTATCTACCCTTCACTCCAAAATCAAATACTTTATAAAGATAAAACTTGTTCCAACAATACTCTTGGATCATAAATATTCCTCATCATACTTGATTATAGTTCAAAAATTGATTTGAGTTAGGTTTTACTTGTTTTGTATTTTGGAGTTTTTTCTGTAAAATTTAGTTAACAAGTAAGGTTTTTGATAAATGTTTCTGTAAAAACAAATAAGGTGAATTTTCAAACATCTGTAATGAGTCTCGTGTCTCTTGTCTCGTATGTGCGAGATTTTGATATTTTATGTGATAAATGCAGACAGGGACGGATCCATAACTAAAATTAAGAGTATGCCAAAAAAGTAAGAAAATATAAATATTTGGGTATTACATAGTAAAAATATACCAATATTTCAATTATAACTCAAAATGAATATTTATTTCTAGTCCAAACGTAAATACATTCTCCTATTACTCGCGCTTGCTAATATCTTGATAATTTGGATGATATTTAAGATTTTTCGTTCTTTCAAGGATCCAACTTCAAATATCCCCATATTTGAATATGTTATTTGAAGACGATGTATCGTTTATCGAAGGAGTAAAAGTAGGTTCTTCATATGGTACTTTCGTTGATTCATTTCTGATAATAGAAGTATCAGATTTCGGAAATCTAGAGGTAGGCGTAAAAGACTTGTGCAATATTCAGTAAACAAATCAAACTAAATCATCTATTAAAATCTGGAAAAAAAAGTCACTAGTGATATGAGAAAAAACCTATATATGATTAGTAAATTACCTAAATATGATTGATAAACTTATACAAGTCATTCGAACAATTATTTTATTTAAATATAAAAATTATTACTAAGATACAATTAATAAATTACATATCATATATAATATTTTTATTTAAATATAATTATTTAATTAGTAAATTTGGTATAAAAAATTATTGCTTAAATGGAATTAATAAATTACTTCTTGAACTCATGACCTGAACTAAACATAGAAAGGTCTTTACCATTATACAAAACCATTTTTTTTGGATTGAAGGTATGTCATGGAATACTTGGAAACCCTCTAAATTCACCTCTAGATGTAGGATTGTGTTTATCATCATATGTGAGTTTTTATTTTCATATATGTGGGACAAATATTTTTTGTGAAATGATAGATGCGGAACAAATGTTGTTTCACTAATGTTAGATGCGAGACCTTTGTTATTTTTCTAACGATAGATGGGAGATGTTTACTATTTTTAATTTTTAATTTATTGAATTATAAAATAGAGGTAATCAATGTATAGAACTCGACTATGTATTTTTAAACTAAATGTGAAATTGCAATCTTTGATCTTGGTTTGTTTGATGATTTTGAAGATATAATTAAATTTGTTTCAAGTAAATATGGTTCATTCTTTTGTGGTAAATTTAGATTAAGATAGTGTTATGGTAACCAAAAGACGTTATCTTAGGTTGTGATGGTGATTTAGTTGTTTTGATATCAATTATTGATACTTTGGGGTTTCAAATGTTACTATTGAAATTGAAATTGATGTTGTTGTTGACGATAATATTAGAAAAACTACTCAAATTTTATTTGAAGGTTCAAATGAAAAAAATAATTTGTGGATAGACTTCTTAAAGTTCATGTATGAATTATATTGGTCAAGAACAAACAACTTGCTATTGTTGGTTAGGTTAATTAAATTAGTGGTGTTTTGCAGATTTTTGAAAATTGTGCAATAGGTTTATGATTAACTATTAGTAAGTTTACTTTACAATAATGTTTTATTTTCAAATATTTGCATAATAAAAAAATGTTAATTGCACAAAAAATATTTAAATGGTTGTCGTTTGAGACTTTGTGCTACAAAAGATAAGTTTATCTATTTTTTGTGAGACTGATCTTTCCAAAGAAAGTAGCATGCATTTATCATCGGATTTGATTACTAATAAGATACGTGATTGTGTTAGTAGAAATGTTGATGTTACAGCCACAAGCACAATTTTTTTTAAATGACTACTGTTTAGATATTTTTTATCATCTTTCATGGATTATTTTAAAGGAAGCTATAATGGCTGTATATCGAGACAACTCTACTTTGTATAAACTATTTAAGAGTTATTTCAAAAAATTGAAGATTCTTGATAGCAGTACTGACGACGTAATGGAGTATACTTTAGAAACCAATGTATTCAAGCGTTTTTTCGTAGTGTTTGGTTCTTGTCTCTAAGGTTTTGATTCTTGTTGTCTAGTTTATTTATTGATAGAACTATTTCAATGGTGAAATATAAATGAGTATTAATAGGGATGAAGATATTAAAAATTGGTTATGGTTTCCAGAAATGTTGTTAGTTTTAATGAGAATTTACCTTTGAAAAAAATATGATTACATTTTTTCAAATACAAGAGGTATGATTGTATGGTTTCTACTCCAGCTAAGTTTTTTAATCATCATGCCAAACAAGATTATAGTTTGCCTATATTGGAGTTAATTGACCTGATTAGAGTATTACTTTTGAGTCAAATTTCAAGAGTTTATGTTGATGCTGAACGTTGGACTAATGATTTATGTCCTGAATTTGATAAGAAGTTAAAAGCCAATATGAGAAAAGGCCATCCATGAATAATTCATATGTCTACTCATTTATTAAACAAAGTATTTTTTGATAGTGTTATGTTTGTTGATCTTAGTATATCTACTTTTTCTTGTTAATCTCATGATTTTGCATGTATATTTTGTATAGATGAGAATCCTATAAAATATGTTTTGTCGTGCTATTTTATAAGCTTTTAGAAGGAAACATATTCATATTGCATACTCGCGTTTACTATTTTTGGTCAATCATGTACTTTAACAACTTCTCCAGATATAATTCCTCAAATTTTAAAACTAAGAGCTAGAAGACCAAAGAAGCAAGGTATTCTAGTTAGAGGAGAATTAATTACACCAAAAGATAATGTGTACTCGTTGTTTGAAATGTGGTCATAATAGATGAACATATGTAGAGGTTTTGTAAGATCGATGTAATTTTGATACTTTTTGGCAAAATCATTTGATGGCGTATGCTTATTAATATCTCATTGTTGGTTATACTATTCTAAGTTGTCATTTGGTAGATTGTTGACACTTTGATATACAAGATACTTAGAGCAGTCGATGGAAAAGTTCTATGCAAAGGTTTCAAAGGTGCCAAATACAACGTGATATAAATTTTTGGCCACACTACGGTAAGTTTAGATATAAACTACAAAGAACTCGCATGTTTGAATTACAAATAACTCGCACAGTTTTTTTTAAAAGAACTCTCAAATCCTAAATTACAAACAACTCACAATTCTTAAATTACAAACAATTCTCAATTCTAAATTATAAAGAGCTCGTGAATGGTTGAGTGAACTATACAAAAGAAATATTGTGTTTAAATTAAAAAGAACTCTCATGTTCCCAGTTTAATGCACTTTTTCTTGAATGCAGAAAACAATAAACGAAAGAGAGGGACTTGATTGTCTCGTTGATGGAGTATTCAGAAAAATGAAGGAAGACACAAATATTGTGCTCCATCCAATATGCCATATAAAGAAGGGTACAATGAACCACTGAACATTGGTGGTTATTGATATAGATGAAAAAATGAAAACAAACTATAACGCGCTCTTGCCTCTTAGTAAACATACAATGGACTACAAAACAAAGACTGTTGATCCACTGGTAAGTTTTTTTTTCTCTTTTTGCAAGAAAAAAACAGTAAACTCGTAGACAAGTATTTCCATGCGTGAAAAAATATTTTCAAAACAACTCGCTCGATTCGTATGAAATAACTGTCTTGTTATTTTCTTTCAAATAACTCGCAGCCTCGTATTTTCAAACAACTCACTCTGTCGTTAATAAACAATACACATTTCATTATTTTCAAACAAATCGCTCGATTCGTATTAAAAGACTCTTGTGTTTCTTTCTTTCAAACAACTCGCAACCTCGTATTTCGAAACAACTCGCTCTAGTCGTTAATAGATAAATCACATTTCATTATTTTCATTATTATTTAATACCCATCACCACCTCTGATAAACACTTATCATATTATGTCAAAAAAAGATTCTTATATAAAGTGAAAAATATATAGGGATTCTACAATAAAAATAAAACAGTGTCAATTGTGGTATTTTTATCAAAAAAGGCTTTGTGTCGGAATCTTACCGAGAAGATTAGCTCCCTCCGACCATAGCTCATTGGGGTCTCTCATGGTGTAGGCAGTATAACCGTAACTTATTGAGGGAATCCCCATTTGCATGAATAGCCTATAATTTGTTCTCCTAAAAATAAATATAGGAAATCTTGTCAAAATCTACACGGTATTTGATGTTGACCATTGAGAGGTTTGGCCATATGCATCCGACGAAAGACGAAATGAGAGCTTTCGATTCTGTTTCAGGGGCCTTGCCTTTACCTTTGCAACCTTTAGTGCATTTACTCTTCGAATTTCTCTTCTTAACTGACTTCAAAGTATCTAACTTCTCCCTGGTTTGACCAGATGTCTCCAAGGGAGAGTCTTAACTAACATTCTTCAAGTAATCATCCATCACGTTCAGACTAGATCTTGAATTTTCTACTTGTTGAGAAGTTTTGTTCCTCTCTTTATTTGATTTTTAGGAAAAAGTCTGATCAGATTCATAGGGTTCTACTTGTTGGGTTGTAGTGTCTCGCTCTCGAATCGGATTTTATGAGGAGGGGTTATTAGAAGGCTGATTTTTTTGCTGATTCTAGCTTCCAAGAATGATTTGCACGGATTTTAAATTGTCTAATCAAGATAAATGGTAATTTTTCTTCTGAATCATAACCCATAACTATAAAATTCAAAGGATTACTGCAACTAGTAGCTCATTGAGATTTATTTGGCCTCGATAAATGACTCTTTAAAGTAAATGATTGGGCAGTCGAAAAGGGTTCCAATTCGATACTGCATGTATTGTATGAGAAAACTCATTTGTAATCAATCGACTGGGTAATTGTAACTATGCTCTCGAAGGTGGGTAATCCAGCAACAACCTTAGCTCTCTTATTCTCTTCATCTAACTTAGACAGATTCACCTAGCCATTCTCGATTAAAGTGTTTTAGTAGTGAACATGCAAACAGCAGAATTTCACAAGAGGAAGAAGTAACAGTGGAAAGTAATGGAGAAAAGAGAAATGTAACTGGCGGTTAACTAAGTGAAATAAGTAAGGCACTGTTTCTCTATTTACAAATGTAATTTTCTCTTTTTAGAAGTTATTGTCTAAAAATTCGAGGAAGAGATTTGGTTTAAAAGACTGTAGAAGAGAAACAATTTTGGATGTAGAAAAGCAAAATAGCCAATAACGACTAATATTTCTAGGGAAGTGAAAATGTTTTTTCACTGTAGATATTGGAGGTCCAATAAAGTGATGACATGTGTCTTACCATGTTTCCGATAACGGTCATAATATAACGCCACCATCGTTTCTGAATAAGGACTTTGAACATGAGTAAAATGTTTTTCTAAGCTAGGTTAAAGAAAAATTCGAACGATTTATGTTTGAAAGGATAGCCAACCTTTATTCTAAAAATTATTCGTTAGCCCTCCCAAATACCTTTGAGAGGCCTAAAGGGGCTATCTGATGAGAATTTAGTTAATATTTATCTTTTGTAATTATTTAATTAATTAATTACTTATATTTTAATATATATATATATATATATATATATATATATATATATATTGTTATGGTTTTGGGCCTAATTGGTATTAACTTATGGGCTTGACCCATAAGCATAGTTTGGCCCATTAGGCATATTAGGCTAAAAGTTAGCCTATAAATACTTTATGAGAATACATTTAATGGGATATAACTTTCTCTCTCTAATTAATAACTAAAGAGAATCAATTATCTATGTGCGCTCTACCTTAATTTTTTTTGCATATTCCTATATTACTAAAATACCACCACCTGCATGTATCATCAAAGATGTGAAATGATTATTATTGACTTGATGTTCTATGTGGATTATATACTTTTTGCTGCTTGTATTATGCCATACATTGTATATATAAAAAAGCAGCTTAGTTATGAGTTTGATAAGAAGGATAACATCTTGTTTGTTACTAATTTCAAGTTGTCTGCAGCAAGATCGACCAATGGCGATGCTGAATTGGAAAAAATATTGAGGTTCCATACTATGCATACGTCCAGATATTTCACATGCAGTTAGTGTAATCAACATGTATATGGGATATCATGGGAAATAACACTGGTAGGAAGTGAAATTGATACTTGGTACCTTAAGAATACTGTAAACGTTGGCTTAAGTTTCAACAAGAACGATATTAGTGTATCGTTGATTGATATTGTAAGATCAGTGGTTAGCTTTGTTAATTATGATTTTGCAGGTGATTTGGATAAAAATAATATCTCTGATATGATATGTGTTTACTCTATTGAGGAGTTCGATCAGTTGGAAAGAATAATTGCAAGCTATTGTAGCTTTGTCTACAATAGAGGCAAAGTACATAAAGGTAACTAATCAATTAAGGAAGCACTATGGTTTCAAGGTTTGGTGGAAGATTTGGGTGGGATAGGACTACTACAAAAAAAATATGACAGTCAAAGCATCGTACACCTTACATAGAACCAGATGTACCACGAGCATACAAAGCACATGGATGTCATGTATCATTTTATTTGTTATATAATATCAAAGGGAATTTGTGATGTGAAGAGAGTATCTACACACGATAATCTAGTAGATACAATGACCAAGGTAGTATTAGATCGAGAGTTTAGGGAGTGCCTAAAGTGGATTGGTGTTCTTAACATAGAGTGAATGCCTTAGTGGCATTTGGTGAGTCAGGAGAAAAAAAGTTTATGTATTGATTGTAAAGAAAGAATATTACCCTCAATTGAAATATTTGTTGAGAATGACTTGAATAACGTCTTGACAGTGTACCGTGTCCGCTGGTACAGTCTTATGTCATTGACAGTATAATGGTAATTGTGTAATAACTTGATAGTATACGGTGTCCGTTGGTACATTTTTGTGTGATTGACAATGTACCTTGTATAGACTGTTGTATATTCCTATTAGGCCCATTATCTAGTAAATTCTATTTATTTCCTATAAATACACTACTAGGACTACAAAAAAAAAGATAATCTGAAAATTTGTAACCTTTTTTATCATAATGAAACACTTTTCTTTAGCGGCGTCCTAACGTAGACATTTTTCAAACCATGTTAAATCATGTGTTCTTTTATTTTATTTATTTTATTTTGTTATGTGTTTAAGATACTTGTAATACATTGCATATTGATTCCTATCAAAATGGTATCAGAGCTACATGCCCAAACGGAACATGATTTGAGTAAGATTCTCGGAGGTCAAACATGATAAACCAATAGCCGTGCTTAAGATGAATGATCTGCTCTATACGACCTAGTTCGGAATGCATGTGGCTTCTTAGCTAAAGTGGTACTTTTTTCTAGATGACCATTTGTTAGGGTGACGACCGAAGTCCCACATCCCACATCGTTTGAATTTAAAAATGATCAATTATAGATTAGTAAGAAAATATCTCAACTAGTTTGAGGAATTTTAAAAGTTGACATAAAGCAAAATCACTCGGGTATTCGGGCCCAAAACGGATAATATCAACTAATTTTGAGAAACAAATTCTACTTCAAGATCTCTACGAATCGAAATTTCAACTCGAAAGATAACATTTTTATGTTAATAATTTTAGAACAAATTAAAATTAAAGTTATACTATTACCAATAAGTTGAAGTTACTGTTCTACATTTATTTTTAAAATATTAAAATTATGAAGAAAAAAAATATATTTTCTTTTTGAGTATATCCTAAAAAATTATTTTTACAAATATTTAAAATATTTAATATAAAAAATGGATAATTACTATTTGAGACCTATTCTACAAACCTATTACGGATAAAATCCCAACAAAATCAACGTACCTAAAATACCATTATATATAAAATTCATCAAACACATGGACACATTCTCTTTATTTTCTTTTTTAATTTAAAATTTTGTTGGTTCATATCTTTTAAACCATAACTCAGAATAACAATATCTGAAAATACCATTGGTTTTGTTTTTTATAGGTGTCATAACCATATGTATTTTTGTATAATAATGTCATTAAAATCCAATTATTGAGGAGCTTACAATTCATATAGGTACACTTCTTTGAAGTGATCGTGTTCCAAATTTTACTAATAATACTAGACTTGTTGTGATGATTTCTAATAAGATTCCTTGTATCCTTTGTATTAAAACTGCCATCCTTAGAACCCCAACGTCTTACATAGTCTTCATTGTTGTTTTTATAGATTTCTTGTCCATAGTCTGGATCTTATTAGTAGTCATGATGTTGTTGAGCTTGTCCTTGTCCAATTAGTTCTTAACTTTGTCATGACTATACCACCAATTATCAGAGTTTTCATCTAACTTTATTAAGAAGGAGTGACCGTATCAATTGTCCAAATGCATTGATAAATTTCTAGTTTGGAAAACAAACAATTTCATGCATTGAGGACATATCACAACTAACCGGGTGGAAAGCGCTAATTCTAACTGAAGCTAATAGCAAGCTTAATTTCGAGTTATATAGTTCAAGTAGCTATTAATAAATTCGATTTTTTAATAGTATATCGTAGTTTTGGTAGTAAAAGATTTAGTTTTTAATTACTAGATTTTTTTTAAAATATTATATATATGATACTTTAAAGATAATATTATTTATTCGATTTAATATATATTTAGTTAATCATATTTTAAATATATATATATATATATATATATATATATATATATATATATATATTGATCCTGCCCTAACATTATATTAATATAATGAGTTAGATGGGTATGGATGGAAAATTATGTGCAAAAGAATTTTGTTTCGTTTTAATACATTATAAAAGACTATACTTACATAATATTCTCAAAGCATCTAAAATTATAATATTATCTTTTGAATTTGGAAAAGGGATAAAAAAATATTATAAATGTATAAGACTGCTATGGTACACAATTGAAAAGGAAATATTAGTAAAGGAATATTATGTTAAGAGAGAAAGAAAAGAGGAAACTGGTTCCCTTTATATATAGATCACTATATATTAAAAGAAGAAGAAGAAAAAGCCTCAAAACTCAACAGAAATCTCTTAATATCAGTTTACTATCAGAGCTTGAGCTTCTTTCAGGTGAGTCTTCGTCTTGAATCTTAAATCCTGAATCATATATCTTCTAAAAGGTTAGGGTTTGTGGCAAAATTTGGAATTTAATATGGTTTCATGGAAAAAAATAGTTACTTTTTAGAGTTGAAAGAAGATTTCTTAGAGACAGATACATCTAACTCAAACTGAACTATTTGGTCTAACTTTTGTGGTTGTTAATGTTACAAATTAATAAAAAGCAAAACTTTATAGTTGAAGTACTTTTTCTCCATGATTTTTTATAATAATAGTAGAAGTTTGTTTTTTTAAAGAGAACAAAAAGTAGGCGTCCTAGCTTTTGTAGCTTGGACTATCATATACATATACTTTGTAGAAGACTAAAATATGAGTTTCTTTTTTTATAAAGAGCATAACTTGCTATATAAAAAGTATGATTACTTGTGTTGCATAAGTTCAAAAGTTTAGTTTGATAGAATACTAATAATATATTATTAGTAATCTTAAATTCAGATGGGTAATTGGAGTGAACTCCCAACTGATCTAATACGGAAGATCAGTATAGAATTAGCGGTATATGAAGATTTTACGGCATTTCGTGGAGTATGTAAATCATGGCGAAGCGGTGTGACGAAAAACGAGTTTATACACGCCTCGCCTGACATTAACGTTCCCTGGCTGATGCTGGCACCATCAAAATCAAAAGACAACCAAGTGCAACAGTTCTATAGTCTTTCAAAAGAAATGGCCCATGGAGTATTTTTACCCCAAACCAAAGACAGCCAGGTGTTCTCTTCCCAAGGATGGTTGATCACAATACAAAAAGATTGGGCTATGCATCTCCTGCATCCTTTTATGAGAGCTCAAATCCAATTGCCATCCCTTAAAACCCTTCACAATTGGAATTGGGATTATTGGACCACTGGGAAAAAGGAATTCCATTTCATTAAAAAAGTTGCATTGTCAAAGCCACCGATTCCAGTTTCAGAAGACGACCGAGAAGAGTGTATAGTAATGATCGTTTATGGAGGTCAGAGACACCTATCTTTTTGCAAACTACGAGATACTCGGTGGACGTATGTAAAAGTTCAGGGTCCTTCACACATTGTGGCTCATTTTTGTGATCTTACTTACCATCAAAGAAAGTTTTATGCAGTCAATTGTAACGGGATTGTTGTCGCGGTCGCCTTGCGCCATGGAAAAAAATATGAAGCGTATCAACTCGGTGGTGATACTTTACGATATGCTGGAATGAGGACTTGGTATGTAGTAGGATCTACGAAATCTAGTTTGTTCTTGGTAGCGTGTGAAGGTGAGTATGAGGATCTGGAAGAAATTAGCAGTTTGCAGAAACCCTTGCTACTCGATGATGGATTTGAGATAGATGAAGACCTCTTAGCAGATTTTTTTAAATTTTCTGTTTTTAAGGTTTTCAAAATGGACGTGAGTAGCGGAAAACGGAAGAAGGTGTATGATTTTGGGAAGAAGAGTATTTTTGTGGGAACTTCTTCTACCATGTTATTAAGTAGTAATTCTGGTACAATACATCCCAATTGTATCTATTTTACAGATGAGCCTCGAATGGTTACCCATTTTACGAGTGAAGGAGGAGATACAACCATGGGCATCTATTCTTTAGAGGATGATCGCTTTCTATCAAATTTATCAGCGAGATATTTTAGCCATGACAATCCACCAATGTGGATCCTCCCCACTTGTTAAACATCATCCCAACTTCTTCTTTAGTGTCATATGTATTGTGGAGGATGCTAATCCACTAGGCTCAACATCTGTTTTTTTTTTTTGTTATGTTTGTCTATTATTGCCTTTCACTCTTTTTTCTTTGATTCTTTCTTCCAAGGTTGCATGAATTATAATTCCCTCACAAGGTTCAAGTTGTTTTTAATAATTACTATTTTAATTATATATTTAGTTTATTATTTATATATCTAGTAAATATATTTATCTTTTATAAATTTATATTAAAATTATATACATTAAAAAATTTAATTATCTTTTACACAAACAGTGTTTCAAGATACACTGCAACACGACTCTTGATTGATGACTTCTCTAAAATAGTGATCGATTTGGAAAAAATCAGTGATAAAATCACTGATGAAGTTCATACATTAGGCTTGTCGAACTCACTGTCTTATGCATATAAACAATTGAATGGTACCATCCGATACAAAAAATACTATCAATTGATGAGTTAGAATTTGGAGGAAGTAATCATGAAGTTTTGAACATTAAAGAGAGATCATAGAGAATAAATACCACTAAGGTCAGATGAAATTCTAAATCGAAGTCAACAAATAAGTTTAATAAGTCCAAGATTATATGTCACGAGTGCGAGAATTTGGATCATTTCAAGAAAGAGTGTCTCGAACGACTAAGAAATCAAATTCGTTGTAGAGCAGATCACTAATGTTTTTGTTGCTTATGAAGGATATGACTCTATAGAGGTTTCGATGCACTCTTTAGATGAAGACCACAAGAAGTGGACTCTTGAGTTTGGATGTTCATTACATATGAGTTCACATATGGACTAGTTCAATTCAGTTGAAGAGAACAATGGAGACAACACTTAGCAATAACAAGGCTTACAAGTTAGATAGAATTGGAATTGTGAATATTCAAATACTTGATGGTTGTGACTGGATTTTGATGAATTTGAGTTACGCTCCCGAACTGACAAGAAATCTAATTTCTCTTGGTATGTTGGACAACTTATTTTGTTTCATCAAAGTTGAGAATGGTTACATGAAAATTGTTAAAGGTTCCATGGGCCTGTAGATGGTATGACCATATGGCATATGATATTAGGGGCATGCAAGTGAGAATGGATTGTTGGATTTTCATAAGGAAGGTCTCTTCAGAAAGGAAAAATAGAATGACTTGGATTTTCGTCAATCTTGTGTGTACAATAAATATAACAAAGTTAGGTCTTGTATGATTTGAACATACATTAATTGGAACCTTTGACTACATACATGTTGATCTCCGATGGCCCGTAATGGTTCAATCTCATGAAGGTGAGAGGATTATAACTGTACGAGACACTCCAAAACAAAATGGTCTTGCTGAAAGGATTAACATAATCATTCGTGAGAGGGTGAGGTTTGTGTTGGTTATTAGGAAGCTCTCGAGGCGGTTTGAGTTGAATCGGTAATGACTGGATGATACCTCATAAACATATGTATATCTACTGCGAATGGCTTGAAGACTCCACATGAAATATGGTCTACGAATCCTTCAAATTATTAAAATCAGATATTGTTTGGTTTCGTTTATTATGCGCATATCCGACAATACAAGCTGCAACCAAGAGCCATCTAGTGCTTATATATTGAGAGGAATGAAGAAATTCATGGGGTTGAATTGGCTCGGTATAAAACCAAGCTAGTTTCTAGAGGACTCACTTAAGAAAATGGTATGGATTACAATGAGATATTCTCTCTTGTAGTGAAACATAGCTCAATCAGGATCCACTTGCAATGGCTGACAACTTTGGCATGAAGTTCAACCAGATGGACGTCAAGAAAAAGTTCCTTCATGGAAACATAAAGCATCCTGAAGTATTTGTAGTAAAGGAAAGGAGTTACCATGTATGTCTATTAAACATAAAATTGTACGTCTGAAGCAATTTTATAGGAGCTAGTATAAGTGTTTTGATGATTTTATGGTCAATAGTGGTTATGAAAGAATTAGTTATGATAGTTGTGTGTATGTGAAGAAAATTGGTTCCGCCAATATATATCTATTTTTGTGCGTGGATGATAAGTTGAGTTGGTTCTGAGGTACATCAAAATATCTGCTAGTCTGTGACTAATGTATGAATACGCTAGTTTGGGACTGGAAGGTGTTGAGGGTTTTGTTTATTCTGATTATGTTGGTTATCTAGACATTATAAATTCTTTTACTGGATATGTGTTTGTGTTGTTCAGAAGTGGTGTAAGTTGGAAAGTTAATATTTAACCCGTAGTAGCATTGTCCTTCACTAAAGCTGAATATATTGATGTTACCAAAACAATAAAGGAAGTTATGTGGTTGAAAAGAATGATAAGAGAGCTTGAGATTCAGTATGATATTTTGATGGTGTATTGTGACAACCAAAATGCAATATATTTTTCAAGTAATTAAGTATATCATAGACAGGCTAAGCACAGTGATGTTAAACTTCATTTTATAAGAAGTATACTTGAAAATATAGAAATTATGCTAGAAAACGGTTCAAACGGATGACAACTCATCACATATGTTTAATAAACCGGTGATAACGAAAAGTTCAAATATTTGTTAGACTTGGTTCATATCTGAAGCATCTGAGGCCCTTGCAATAAACCAGGAAAAGCCACAATTGCATTTTTTTGTGAAGTTAAAACTAATGTAAAGAATTATGAAAGTATGGCTTGACTTGGTGACCTAATCTTAAGTGAGTGAATGCATCAATTACATACATGTAGACGTCATCGAGAAAACAACTGTATAGGCCTATGTATTGCTGAGGCATCGGTTGCTTCGGTTAAAGTATTGGCTAATTCATCCTTGAAGTTTTTGGTTATGCTAAGAAATTGCTTATACCATATTGTTATAAACTAAGGCAATGACTACATTGACTATAAAGCCATTGGTCAACCCGATGATGTCCGTCATCCAGAAAAACATCGCAAAGGAATTGGTTTCTATTGTTAGGAAAATATTGGGGACACCGAGCGAGGTCATGGGCATGGGGGCCTTCGGACAAGATGAAGGATACTCCAGATTGAAGGATAACAAATGATGTAAAGTCTACACTAGCTAATATGTTGACAACCTTGATTTGATTTGTTATGTGTGACTATTGGTATAAGTTATCAATTATAATGGTTAGACCTATATTTTGTTAGAACATAATCAATTACTCATTGTTACAAAATAAATGGTTATTTTTATTAAGGAGTTTGTTATAATATTTTTGGGAGAGAGATTGAAACCAAACATTATAAATAACGCTCTTTGTACTTCGAAAAAAATAGACATGACTTTGGTAGAGTGTGCATCAAAGATTAAGAAAAAAAATATTTAGTAGATTTCTTCTCCAAAAAAATAAAGTCATCTTGGAAGAGTACTAAGTGTGAACTCTGGATTTGGATTTTCTGTAAACAATATATTTCTTCGTTATCTTAATCTTGTATCCTGTTGTTACTACTGAACAACCATGGGAATGAAATTTGTTCGCTCATAGTGAATGTATGCAAATTGTCGAAACACTATAATTATATGTATTATACTTTTTCTTGTTTTGCTATTGTTTTGTTTTAATTTTCTGTAGAATCATTACGTTTTCAATTATCTAGCCCTTAGAACGATCAGTTTGAGATATGAATTGATCTAATAGAGCTTGTTCATAGTGTTGTCGTTTTTATTTATTTTTTCAATAACTTTTAGGTGATCGAGTTGTAGCACACCTCATCCATAATAACAATCAGAAATAATTATCACGTATCTTGCAACACAGATCACGTATCTTGCAACACAAATTTATTGATTTTGTGTAAAGTATGTGATTTTATTTTATTTTTCTCAGTTAATAAAGGGTTAGGTTAAAAAAATCCAAAATTATTATTTCTCCAAAAAGATAATATTTGACTATTTTATCTTTGAGACAAAAACCAAAAACATCCCATTTTTTAATTTAATTATAAATTTGTCATTAGTTTTTAAAACTACTCAACGTATCCTAAGCTTTTAAGAATTACAAAATCATCAAATATTATAATGGAAAATAAAAAGTCTAAATCTAAAACAACTTTTAAACACTGTTTTTGTAAATTTTTATAAAAAAATACTTTATTCTTTGAAAAAAATAAAAGATAACAAAAATGAATATCTTATTGAAGTCATGAAAGAGTAAGACTTGTTCTAGCCTTAAAGTTTAAAAACTCATATAATTTTATGGCGAACGGAAATTCGTGTCATCAGATACTGGCGATGCTTAATTTTTACTAATGAGAAAATTTTGTCTCATATTATGGTCAAAGAGATAAAACTAGTAATGATAATGAGTAATAGTAAAAGTAATTTTGTTAACAAATGAATCTAGTTTTTTTACAATGATTGAATCTTCTATTTATAGTACTTTATTCCTAATTATTTGTGATGAGTGACACATGTATCTTAGGCCACATGTCAACCATCTATTAAATCAAATATTATATTATCCTTTAAGTACAATATAAATTTTAGTAATGCATTACATGTAACTTGAATCTTCTACTATTATTAAGTATTTTCCATCATTTAATTTTTACTTGTAGCCGTCAGCTGCAATTAACATGTATTTTGCCAACTCTTCAATCTTCTGCCACTACTTCATTCTTACTTCATTCTTTTGTCGATGCTTAAAGTTAATTGTTTTACTGATGCTTTCTTTTGATATGATACACTACTTATTTATCAATACTGGCCTCTTATGATAAAGTCTACCGACGTCTTTACCTTAATGATAATATTTTTTATTTTGTCTTAGTAAGGGAAATGAGATCCTAGTGGTATATAACCTTATGAGGACTCCCCTTATCTTTAAAATCTATTCTTTTGTTCTAAGTAATAAATACATAATAATAAAGTTAAAATTATCATCACTTTTTAAACCAACTTTACTATCGGTTATATCCTTCAATAATCATTTCGAAAATTTCAATTAATCTTTAAATAAATGAATTAATGACACTATTAACACGTACTCTAAACCAATGAAATTTATCAAGATTTTTTTTATGACACATCTGACGTTTCATTTGAACCACTCATCCTAATTTAGAACATTTACTATTATTCATTCATTTATTTTATATACATGTAACAACTTTTTCAGTTTCATTTTTACAAACTTTTAATATCCACAAATTTTCTCTATAATTCTTCTTTATAAACTTCGTTTTTGGAACCAATGCCTTCTATTTTGATCATTTATTACCCCTATTATCATTTTCCTGAGATAAAATATATAATTCTCTATTCAACTATCATCATTAAAATCATCTAGATAATTAGATTTAGCCAATAGTTTTTCACGCCATCATCCATCATTTGTCTTTCATTATTCAGTCCTCAAGTAACATATCAATGACTAGGGAATCAAATTGTGACTGCCGTCCATTAGTCTCTCAAAATGACACACAAAGTAGTCAATTTGAAGATGATATTAGTGTTAAGAAATAAAAATAAAAAAGGAATACCATTAATCGGAGAATACTAAGCCACCTCAATACGAGAGTTCGATATAGAGTTGGATCTGACAAAAGAACACCATCAGTTGGAGAATACCGAGCATTGGTTTCAAGAGATGTATCTACCATACCATTATCAGAAAGTCGCCCTCGCTCGAATAAATCAGATATATATTTTGTCTGAGAGAGAATATAACCTTTTGGAGAGTGAGCCACCTCAATACCTAAGAATAACGCAATAGTCCCAAGCCCTTCATCGCAAAGCGCTGAGCCAAATCACGTTTGAGTGCCTCAATACCATAAATATCATCACCTGTAATGATCATATCATCTACATATAGGGATAAAATAATTTGTCATGCACTCATACATTTGATAAACAAAGCTGAATCATGATTGCTAGCAAGAAAACTAAGTGAAGTAATAACCGTAGAGAATTTTTCAAACCAAGCACGAGGAGCTTGTTTTAGACCCTATAAAGCTCTCCTAAGTCGACAAACTTCACCTATTTTGTGAGCAACACCTGGAGGAGGATTCATGTAAACCTCCCCATGAAGATCATCATTTAAAAATGCATTTTTGACATATAGTTGGAAGATCTTCCACTGGAAAATGGATGCAACCGCAATAAGAGTACGAACTGTCGTCATTTTTGTTACTGGGGGAAATATCTCATCTTAATCCATACCATACTTCTGTGAATACTCTTTTGCTATGAGACGAGATTTTTATCTTTCAACAGACCCATCAGACTTTGTTTTAATTTTAAAAACCCATCGAGATCCGATTATATGCTTATCGGGTGGAGGTTTAACTATATCTCATGTATGAGTCTGATAAAGAGCGGTAAGCTCTTCGACTATTGCATTTTTCCAACGAGGATCAGAAACAACTTCTTTAAGCGACTGAGGTTCATATAAATTGTGTGTGTTTGCTATAAAAGAGGCGAAAGAAGCTGAGTAAGACGAATACGCAAAATCTGGTAGTTTGGTAGACTTACTTGTACGAGTAGATCTTCTGAGGGGTGGAGCTGGTGGTTCACTAAAAGAAGAAGCTGACTCAGGACTTAAAGGAGCATAAGTAGTATCAGCTGTAGTCAATGTCTCATGAGCTGACACATCAATATCAATGGGTATGTTGCTATTATGTTGAAAATGATCAATAGTCTGAAGGTTTGTACTTGTTATATCATGTGATTTAGCTGGAATCTAATAAAACGGGATATGTTCAAGAACTTTAACATATCGAGAGACATAAAGTTTCTGACTAGTGGGACCCAAACAACGATAACCTTTATATCTAACACCATAACCCAATAAAACACATATTACAGATTTAGGACCCGATTTGTTGCGTTCTACATGAGGAAAATGACAAAAACATGTACATCGAAACACTTGTAAGGAAGAATAATCTGGAATTTGTCTGTATAACTTCTGAAAGGGAGACATCCCTGCATTATAAGCAGTGGGAATTTGATTAATCACATATATAGAAGTATGAATTGCTTCTCCCCAAAATATAGTAGAAACCTCAGCACATAAAAGCAAAGACCGAGCAGTCATAAGGTGACGATGTTTTCTTTCTGCAACACTATTTTACTGAGGGGTGTCAGTGCAAGAGAAGACTGATATATGGTACCATCAGATGTAACTAACTGAGTAAAATCATTGGATGTATATTCACCCCCTAAGTCACACCTCGAGCATTTTATTGCAACAGAATGTTGAGTCTTAACAAGTGCCCAAAATTCTCTATAAATTCCAAGGAAATCTTATGTCCATTTCATAAGGTAAACCCAAGTATATCGATTATAATCATCGATGAAAGAAACATAGTAGGAAGAACAATCCTTTGTGGAAACATGAGATGGACCCCAACATCAGAATGAATAATATCGAACGGAGCAATAGAAGAAGTAACACTTTCATTAACGGTAACGCCGAAAATTTTACAAGTTTACAACCAGTACAATACGAGATATCACAAGTGTTTAGCTGATCTAAAGCACCTGTAGAGACTAAAAATTTTAAACGCGATGCAGATACATGTCCTAGACGAGAATGCCAAAGATAAAACTCAGACGATGAAGGATTCAAACAAAATGAAGATAAATCAACACCATAGGCATCAATATCAGTCAAGTATGTTTCAACACCATATGCATCTGCATTTGTTACTTCGAGTTTCTTTAAAACATAGAGTTCCCCTATTTTACGACTTGTTCCAATCACTCTATGAGTCTGTTGATTTTGTATAGCACAAACAGAATCAGAAAATGACACGCAATAACTAGATTTACACAATTGGCTAACCAAAACAAGATTCAAAGCAAGGGTGGGAATATAGTAAACATCGGATAGTGATATAGGAGGGGTTAAAATAGAGCCAATACATACGGACATTGGTGTAGAACTAGCCGACTGAACAAATATGGGTGAAATATAAGACAACGAAACAAAGTTTGACATGTGAGGTGACTTATGATGAGACGTACCCGAATCCAAAATCCACAATGATGAATCGATATATGAAGTGGAAGACGAAAACATACCTGAATGGTATGCAGATGTAGACATAAAAAAGTTCTTCTTATTTAATTTTTTACTAGTAAACTGTAGAAAATCATATTTTCCTATTATATTCGCAATACGATCCACAATCGATTATCAAATCAAAATCAAATCAAAATCAAATCAAAATCAAATCAAAATCAAATCAAAATCTTAATCAAATCCCTAATCTAAAATCAATCACAGTCCAAATTCAAAATCTCAATGGTCCAGCAAAATTAAATCAAATACTCAATTCAAATCCAAATCCAAAATCAGGTCTAAATACCAAACTAAATCCAAATATCAAGTCCAAATATCAAACTAAATCCAAATACCATACTAAATCCAAATACCAAATAACAAACCTGCTGCACTATTACAGTAGTGATTTATCCCGAACCGTAGCACCAAATCATAATCCAACCAGTCAAATTGAAGAATTGGATGTCCAGAACACGCTCTCCAAATTTCAGCAAAAATGGACACCGTTTGCCATTCGATCTGACCATTTTACTGAGGCTGCATACAGCATATCCGAAAACCAAAAACTGTATCTATTCTGACGAAAAACATATCAAAATTTCCAACACAAATCCAATCGAAACAAAAGAGAATAAATTGGAAACCACACAAAAGTTGATCCAAAATCCAACTGAAATCACAATCAAAATTCAAATCAAAAAATCAATGCAGCTTTTACGACAAACGTCTTTTCTATTCTGAATCAGAATCCAAATTAATTCTCTGTAATTAATTTTACCAATTAATTTCTTGCAATTCTTCCAATTAATTAACTGATGATATTTCACCCATTAATTCAACTCACTATCACAATTTTACCAATAATTTAATATTTCAATTTTACCGATTAATAACATAATAGCAGTTTAATAGCAATTTTATCAATTAAGATTAGACGGTACTCATCTTCTCTATCGATAATTTCACCAATCAATACTTTCACGACAATACTTATCTTTTCTATCCGGTTTGTGATCGACCGACTTCATTGCTGGTAGATCTACAAAATAGGAGGATCTTTATACTTTCCCGATCAAATTACTTCAGGCTCTGATACCATGTTAAGAAATAAAGAGAGACAAGAAAGAAGTAGCCTCCAATAAGTGGCTAGATTTTATTCTTTAGAAAACGTATGTATTCAATAGAACATGGGCTTACAATATATAGATAAAATAAAAGGTTAATGGGCTTGGGCCCTTATATCTTTAAAAATTAGTTCTTCGAGTAGTAGTTCCTCATGTACTAGTAACTCAGAAAGTTTATCTGCTTCCTCAAATGTTAGTTGAGAAGATATCGAACCGCTAGAAATCGATCACATATCTTCTCTTCGTATCAAAATTTTAATAGTTTAAAAATTATTAAACGTAAAAATTATCATTCCTCCCAATGAACCTTCTAAACCCTTAAACTTTGATAATAAAGACAATGATCAAGACTTAGTAAATTCTAGTACATATATATTGCATCTTCTTCCAACCAGCCTGAATAAAATGAAATTAGAATTTTTTACTTATGGTTTTCTTGTCAAAAAATCATTTTTGCTGAGAATAAAAAAGAAAAAAAAAAGAAAAAATGATTCGATTTAAATAGAGTATTTTTAACAGCTTTATAATATGCATCCCATCGAAATGAGATTATCCTCATCACATCAATAGTGATTAAGTATGTTTTTATGTATAAAAATAAAATAGATATTAGGTTTCTCATTCAATGCACAATATTAGAAATGTTTTGATAATATAAATTATACCATAGTGAACTTACTTCCAACGAGAGTCAGACAATTTAGTGTATGTTTTGTTAAAGAATCCATTTAAAATTTCTAATATTATGTATGAATGTCAATTCAAAAAAATTGTTAGCTATCCTTTCCATTATTTTAGTATCTCAAAACATAATAGCGTGGTTACGTTATTGTTGTCCGATCATTATTGGAGAGAAAACAAATTCTACATTGATATACGTCCGATCATTATTGGAAAGAAAACAAATTCTACATTGATGTCTGTTGGGAGTCTGAATTATCCAACATAATTGGCGAAGTTGTAAGGCATTGGACAACAAGAAGTTTGTCTAATATTTTTATATGTTATCAAATTTTATTTTTATATTTTCAAAAGAAGTGCTTATCATAAATTGTTTTCAACTTTTCAGAAGCTAAAGCAATTTCTAGAGATTGGAAAAATGTAATTTCTCGTGTACATACCTTAAAATTGTTGAAAACTCTTCCCCATACAAAAATCTTCATCCACCTAACATTGCAAACAAGAGTTACCAAGATCTATTCATGTCGGTTTGAATAAACTTTATATAAACATCTAGTTGGCAAAATTGCATAAAAAATTAATAACCGTAGGTCCAAGATTTTATTACCTTCTTCACATATTTTGTAACTAAAAATGATATGAAACTTTAGATATTTTCTTAGAAATACGTTTCAGTGATAATGGTCCACATGAAATCTTATTAAAAAAACCGAGCCACAAGGATATTTAATAGATTTTATTCAATATCATCTAAGTCTATAATATACTTTTTCTCCTTTATATACTACATCAAAATTTCCATCACAATTTGGATCCAACTTCCCAATAATTTTATCTCTAGTCCTTTGAAATACCTTTTTTAATACCATATCTTGTTCTTGAAAAATCATGACTTTTAATTTTACATCATAAAATTTTTGAAATGAAGTCCTATAATATTCTTCTCTAATATTAGACTGATCTCATCACTCCTCTATCAAATGAACATTTATCTATTTTCCTTATCATTATCTTCTGATGAATAATAGTGAATCTCATGACTAAGAATCACAATTTCTGCTGGAACGATAGCTTACATCCCACACAATATAGCGAATGACATTTCGCTTGTTGCATCTTTAGGAGTTGTTCTATATTTCCATATAAATTCATTAAAGAAACCTGGTCACTTTCCCTTAGCCAATTCTAGCTCTCTCTTTTTATCTCATGCAAAATAGTTTTATTTATAGCCTATACTTTCCCATTGTTTAAGGGTAATATGGAGTAGAAAACTATTACTCTATACCATGGCTCCTACAAATGGTTTTCATAATATCATTCTACAAATGGTTTTCATAATATCATTTTGAAATTCAGGGCCATTTTTTATCATTAACACCCTAGGAATTCCATAATGACCTACTATGATAGACTATAGAAATTCACAAACTTATTAAGATTTTATCCTTACTTATGTCTTTGCCTCAACCAATTTAGTAAAATTATCAACAACTAAGACTAAAAATTACTGTGTTCTCTTCTCCACTAGCAACGGTCCTACGAATTCAATCCTCTATCTATCAAACATGTATAGAGAAGGATTTGATCTTATTGTTTCACTACGAACATGACTTATATTGGCAAAGCGTGTATAATGATCATAATTTTCAACGATGAATTTTGCATTGGCATAAAGCGTTGGTGAGTAAACACTTGATAAAAGAAAGCGTCGTATCAACTCACGAAATCCACAGTGTATCGATGTTCTTTCATACAAATTTTTTAAAATAAACAAAGTTTATTTCTTTTAAAACATATTAAAAACAATCATATAGAACCTTTACGATATAAATTCCATCAAGGAAAACATTCTTAGCAGCGCGCAAACGCAATGCTCGAGCTTGAGACTATTCCGATGGTAAATCTTCATCATTCAAGAAAAACATAAATTCAATTTTATCCTTAGAACTTGCTCATAAGTAACTAATTCAAAACTTATTTCCATTTCTTTCACCACTTCCAAATACTTCCTCTTATATTCTTGCTTTGTTTCAAAATTACCCTAAGAATTACCACCGACCAATTAAGAATTGGATAATAAACAAAGGACCCTTGCCCCACAAATATGAGTTAATCTCATTCCAACTAAAATGACTTTATATTATGCTTCATTATTAGTAGGAGAGAATTTAAACTTAATAGTTTGTTTAATTTCATCTCCACACAGAACCGTCAAAACAACAACAGGGGCTCTATTACCATTTACACCAGAAGTCATATCACCTCAAATCACCCACCATTTATCCTTAAAATCATTTCTCATCTTCTTCTATCTCATCTATCACTTCGTGAAATTCATTGATAAGCTCAACCATCACTTGTACTTTTAGTATTGTCCTAGATTCAAATTGAGTATCATACTCACCTAATTCAATTTCCTACCTTGTTAATCTCACAGATCGTCTATTTTTTGAAGCACGTTTTTCAATGGGAAAGATATTCGAACAATAATTACGTTAGCTTTAAAATATAGCTATATGTACCTTGAACATACAACTAAACCAAGAGACAAATTTTCAATGGAGTTCAGAATCAAATCTACTGATATAGTAGATTTTATCTGAACTCCGTCTTATTCCCTCACAACCACAACGGTAACGACAAAATTCCGCTAGCTATAAATAAAAAGGCCCTCTTTCTTTAGGTATCATCAAAATTTCAAGCGAACTCGTATATTATTTTATCGCATTGAACGCTTTGGTATAATAATCATTCCAAAAAAATCTAGTTGCCCCTTTTAAAATGCTAAAAAATAAATGAGTTGTATCTAATACTCTGGAGATAAACCTTAAAAAAGTGATAAACGATCCGTTGATTTTTATACTTCTGTGATTGATCTTGGAGGAAACATTACCAATAAGGAATTTCATCTCTGAACTGAAAATAATCTCATGTTGAATGTGTATGAGCATAATGATATGCGCAGTAATATCGTTTGCTTCTTTCATTATTCGGTGTAAGCATCACTCTTCGAGTCCGATACCTTACATAATCTCTTATTTATCATAAAAAGTAATTCTAAAGGTGTATTCAACTTGGTGAACATTCGGTTTGGATTATCTTAATAAGAGAAACATGACATATTCAAGTCGTCTCAAACAACTCTAAAAACCCGCATAGAGTCATTTGTTTTTTCTTTAACATTACAATTATAATATTATACATAATATTGATAATTTAATTATAATAATATTTACCTACCAAATTATATTATTTAAATATATTTTCATAAATATGTTTTAGATATCTTTAGAATATATCATAGTATATACAGAGCCCCTCGACCGGTGGTTCATAGCAAAAAAAAATCTGTTTGTCCTCCAAACTTCTATTTTAACGTGTTTAAGTCAAAAAAGTCTTCTTATTTTGTTTGATGTTTTTTAAAAAAATTGGTATTGCCCAAGATCTCACGCTCGAATATGAAAATATAATAAAATTTTATTAATTAATCTCAATATTTATTGTTTATATTAAATGATTTTTTATTTGATTTTAAAAATTAAAATTAATTATTTTTGAAAAATATGCTGACGTTGTTTTTCTTAATTAAATAGTGATATATATACATACCAATATATAAAGTTTAAATATAATTATATTTTAGATATTGTATGTATATATAAATACAATATTTAGTACATTACTATATATATTTATTGAATTTTGATAAGATTTTATTAAATCAAGTTTAAATATAGTTATATTTTTGATAGTATATATAAGTTACTATATATATTTATTAAATTTATATGAGATTTTATTAATTAAAGTTTAAATATAATTATATTTTAGATATTATATATATATAAAATTTGTATCATACTATATATATTTATTAAGTTTATATGAGATTTTATTTATTAAAGTTTAAATATAGTTATAGCTTAGATACTTATTTATTTATATATATATATAACTTGTTACATTACTCCATATATTTATAAAAACAATTATGAGATTTTATTAATTAGTGTTTAATTTTTTTAAAACTCATCCCATTATTTATCTTTAATGTATCAAGATACATAAATAATTAAGTTAAAATTCAATTTAAAAAAATCACATTAATTAATTTTTAAATTCATAAAATATTAATAAATAATTAAATTAAAATTATAAATTATATACATAAATATAAAAAAAAACTGAAAAATGGAGACTGCTTGATCAAATACCTAAAATAAACAAAAAAAAATTAAGGTTAGTCTCAAAAACTATATAAACAATTGACCCCTAAATTAAAGTTATTATAACCATTAAATATATAAAAAACTAAAATAACAAAGTTAAGGTTAGTCACAAAAATTATATAAACAATTAACCCCTAAATTAAAGTTATTATAACCATTAAATATATAAAAACTAAAACAACAAATTTCTTGAAAATAATTAATAAATTTTGGGACGTTAGTTTTAAAAAAATAAAAATTGAAGGACTTAATTGTAAAAAAAACTAAAAAGTTTGAAAAAAAATTGTCCTACAACTATGGTGCAGGCCCAACGCACCAATGGTGCAGACCCAACCCCCCATGGGGCGCGCAAAAACACCCAAAAAAAGATTTGTATCCATTCTTAAATCTAATTTTGAAATTAAACATAATTCTAATCTATGATTTTCACTAAAAAAAACCTTAACAAAATCATAAAAATTAAGTCTAAACAATCAAAAATACTTAATCAAACAAAAAATTAAATCTAAAAACACTTACTTCGCCGGAAAACTTAGAGAGAAATAATATATATGTTAAAGAGAAGTAAGAGTGAATATGGAATGCTAGAGAGAAAATGATGTGGAGAGATTTAGTAAAAAAAAGTTTATATACCTCCAAAATGGTATTTTCATCTAAAATTGGATAAACTTATACCAAATATTGGTAAACTTAAACCAGTTTTGGGTATGTATAGCTAGACCCTTAAATCAACCTTTAATCTAGCGCATTCAAATAATATTCAAGTGTATTCCAGAAATCATAAGTATATCCATCTGTATCATTATCGCGCCTGCAATACAAAATTTCAAAAAAACTAATCAAATCAAGGAAGATTTTCTTTTTATCTAAACAAGTTAAACTAGGGATTCGAAAGGCCAAAAATGCAAAAAACATTATGGCCATGCACCACATGTTCAGGGGCTCTGAACCGTTACTGCATGGCCACAAAACCTGTGGTCATACGCCACAAGCACTGGTGGTGCGTTTGGACGAGAACTGGTTTTGGTGCGCCTTCGCACCATCGGTTCTAAGGATAGAACCGTTGGTGTGAAGGCGCACTTGAACATAAATTTAAAAAACATAAATTAAAAAAAAAATGGTTACCTTTTCCGACGACTGAAACTATTTCTCTGGCAAGATAAGCTCTTATGCCACCTCCGATGATAGTAACTCCTTCGTGCTAATCCTTAATTTTTGTTGACTCATATTTGATTTTGTGTTTTTGTTAAAAGAAATTTAAAAAAATTTGAAGTGAGTTTGAATGTTCTTGAGGCAACTTTGAATGTTGAAAAAGATTTTGAAAAACTTCACAAGTGTTTTTTTAGTTAGTCAAATAGATTATTTTTTTATTTGAGTCTATTTAGGATATACTTAGTGTTTTTTTAGTTAATGATATTTCTGTAATTAAATAGAAGTTGGAGGGTAATTTCGTCCAAAAAAAAATCAAAGTAAAGTCAAAGGAGTTTTTTGGATAAACTGAAAACTTTGAGTAGTTTTTGGTATGTATAACATGACCGTATGATATATAGCACTTGGTTTTATAATTTTATCAATTATGGTAGCTTTTAAGTTTAACGACAAGCTATAGTGAAAGTTAAATTTGTTATTCATAGTTTGGACTTGAACAATCACTCGTACTTGAAATATCGATTTTAGTGATAGATAGTCTTTGGACTTTCAAAATTTTGGTGAGAGTCCTTGGACTATCCATTTTGGATAAAGTTAGTCCCCCGTATTTGGTGATTAATGTAAAGTTTCAACGTGACACCATACGAGCATAAACTTGTATCACTTATGGTTTTTCGATTTTATCCATGGACTAAATTGATCCAAACTAGATAGTTGGGGGCTAACTTTATCGAAACTGAATAGTTGAAGGACCATTAGTGGTACAAATTTATGTTAGTACGGTGACACGCGATAGTTTTATATTAATCAGCAAAGGGACTAACTTTATCCAAACTGGATAGTCTATAAATCCCCTACAATACTTTTAAAAGTTCAGGGACCATATATCATTAAAGTCGATAATTTAGGGATAAGTTATTGTGCGAAACCTTCATAGTTCTAGCAAAACGTTTCTTAGTTCTATTGGAACATTTTGTTCCAACAATTAGTGGCATTTATGTAATATTTTAGTTTTTTCGGAAATAAATTTTTTCGAATATTATATCTTATTTAACATTTTAAAAATTTGAGAATATTTCATCATTATATTCAAATACACAGTTATGAATAGTGATTTTTGTTTTTTTCAACCTTACTTTTATATTTGTTTTTGTTTTTTAAATGGTTAAAAATAAACTCTTTACATTTTTAGTTGTGTTTATGTTATTTATCAATATTTATAAAATATTCACCGAGTAAAAATATTAAATAAAAATAAAATTGGTCTAATTATTCAGAATATATGATACCGTTTAATAAATATAATAGTCTCTTCAAAAGTTTTAAAACATTAAAACCAAAACACTAGATCTAACTTTTCTTTTGAAATTCTTTTAACTTTTAAATCTCATATTAATGACAAGAACTATCAAAATAACGAGTACCTCTTAAACCCACAATACTTGTAAGAAGAAGTATGTTCGTTTTTTTTTAAAACATAATTTTGGATATCATAAAAAAAATTAGTTTTCGTCAATTTTAGATAAAATATGTGTTCTTTTTCACATCACAAGAAAGAAATATAAAAATATTCACTATCCCCATCATTCGTAATTCACGAAGTTTTTGTTAAAGACATTAACAATCAACAAAATTAGACAAGCAATTCGTTAATCGTTGGTGAATCTATCCGTGAGGTTTTGTTAAATTTTAACATAGATTTCGCCATTGGAAAATTTACCTTTTCCAGTTATCTAATCTATTGTTTGTATTCTCATATTACATGGCGTGTTAACTCGTGAAATATTACATATTGCGGACTATAGTCACCATTTTGTTACATCTGATTGTTATAGTCTAGACTCGATGGTGCATGGGTGAAAAAAATCGAGTTTGTAATTATAGTTGGGTCAAACTATCTGAACTACAAAGAAAGAATTTCTAGAGTTATTTACCAATGGGAAAGACAGACTACTATAAGAAAAAATAACAATAAATATCAAAAACATAAGTACCAATGGTACTAACTTTTGGGGTGTTTCGGATTGGAAATTCATAGGTTATTTGTTAGAGAACAATTAAGGTTCAAATTTATACAAAATAAAGAGTTATATCTACAAGCCTAAATTTATGGCAGAGAAGTTAAAATTGAAATATGACGCTTTAAACAAATGTCTAATTAGAATATTGGATGAGTTTGACCTCTTCTGGGTTTACTAATTATGACTTTTTTTGAACGCATACTTTTAAATCTCGCACGATAAATGTGTAATGCTTATTTATTGACCACCACATATAGATGGTCAATCCAAAAAGATCGGACTTTCTTTGATTAACATAAATCATTTCATTCACATGTATTCGATACTTATATTATTATCTATTTATTTTTAAATCTTTATTCTAAGAAAAAATATCTTGTAAGTTAGTGGGTCGAAGTGGACCTTTAACAATGATATATATCTTCTATTTTCGTTCAAGTAAATACGAAGCACAAAGGTGAGCATAAAATTTATTTGATGAAATCGTAAAATATCCACGATTTAAACAAAGATAAATAAAAATTGAGTTAAAATAAAAATTATTATACATGTTTGTTACATTTTTTTATTGAACTTTATTATCGAACGATTATTTTTTTGAGAAAAGCACCAATACTCACTCAACTACCTAATTACCAACTAGTACCCAAAATGAGGGGGTGATAATTGGTACCTCCATTTAATAATTAGAAAAAAATACCCGCGACTATATATACCCGATGGTAGCTTCACTAGTATTAACCTGAGAGTTGTTTGAAAAACATACCTGAGAGTTGTTTGAAAAACTAACCTGAGAGTTGTTTGCAGCTCTCTCGATTTCCTAAGAGTTGTTTGCAACTCTCTTGATTTCCTGAGAGTTGTTTGCAACTCCCTCGATTTCCTGAGAGTTGTTACTGGTGAAATTTTATTTTTTTTTAGAAAATAAAAAAATATCATCAATGGATCTAGTTTTGTTCATTTAAATAAATAAAAGCTATGGTACTTTCATTTATTTTTTCCGAACTCCGGTGATGGTGGTGGTGGTGTTGGTGGTGGTGGTGGTGGTGGTGGTGTTGCTGCTGGTGTTGATGTTGTTGCTGCTGCTGTTATTTTTAGAATGAATTATCCATAGTTACCCACCAAGCTAATATTCAAAACTGATAAACTACTAATAGACACCTTGACTATAAATTGGACAAAAATATTCATTTAGTATAAATAGGATCTTCTTTTATTTTTGAATTCTCAAACTTTTCACCTATCTTCTTCCTCTTCTCTAGAAACCACAAACGCGAACCCATAAACCATTAATGACCTAAACGATTCTGAATTCGTTGTTTGAACTCTGATGTCCTATTAATGACCTACGGGTAAGCAACTATGTACAAAAATGGGTTGTTAGTTAATATTCTCTAACCTTTGTATAGTAAGTTGCACGGTTAAGGTTTAGTTTGGAAGTGTTGAAAATGATAAATAAGTTGTTAGTTAGGGTTCTCCATGAAATACATCTTTGTACTGTCATTTTTTATAAGCCAGGATCGAAGAGTATGACATTGTACATTTGATGTGTTTTATTTTATTCATTTCGTTTGAATGTATTGTATGATCTCCTATTTTTATTTTTATTTTGAGTGTCCATTTTGGGTTTCATCCGTTCAAAGGTGAAATATCACAATGTCTGACATCTTCATTGTCTTTCATGACCACATATAGTAATCACATTATGCATCACGTAATAAGAATAGATACATGAGTAATCAATAAGGAGAAAGACACGGAAGACTATGAGCCGAGTTGGTTACAAGAGAGGAAGGAACTATGAGTATGGGCAAGATTAGACTGAAGAGGAACCGAGGCTGAGTGAAGGGAAATAGGCCCAACTGTAAAGTGAAGAATGACCGAACGAATAGTAAAATTGAATAGCAACTGATGGGCTAAGATTAGACCGAAGAGGAATCGAGGCTGAGTGAAGGGAAATAGGACCAACAGTAAAGTAAATAATTACGGAACGAATAGTAAAATTGAATAGCAAATGATGGGCTAAGATAATCCGAGCAAACGACATCATCGAGTAAGGAATAAGAGAGACGAACGCACATGAGGATAACCAGACGTTTGCTGAAGCAAAGAGAGAGTTGAACAAGAAATATACCGAGTAGAGGGGAAAAGACGGGAAATGCGCTCAGTCTACTACGTGGATGAGGCCGACCGAGCACTTTTTACATCAAGGAATATTCAAAGTAGTGGTTCGAAGCCATATTAGTAGAACCAGTCAAACCACTAATGTAATGGCCATTAATTTAGGTCCCACGATGTAAATACAATTCAATGTATAGTTAGTTGAGTCATTTATTGTAGTAATGGCTCGTAAACGGTAACATAGGGTATAAATAAGCGGATAAACCCTATTTTTCCATAACAGATTCGGCGTCGTCTGTGGGAACACAAAAAAATGTTTGTTCTAAAAGTATAATAACCATGGTAAATACTAGATTACGGATTGAGAGAGGCATTCCAGAGCCAACCGAAATAGCAAGGAATCTGAGGACCAGTGGGAATCTGTTGGTGAAGCAAAACATGTTACGTCCTATTACAACCATCAACCCAGAGGTCGTTGTTGCAGCCTCTATGGGGCATGTGGATCTGATAGCACAAATGATGCAGTCGATCGATGGGACTGAATCAGAAATCAACCCACCAGGACTTGTGGCGGCCCCGTTGTGCACGGTGTCCCAGGTGATAACACGACGGTAAGGCCGACTTTCTGAAAGCTAGAACAACATCTTCAGAACCTACAACAGGAGCAACTAAGGGTGGTGTGAGAGCGAGACGCCTGAGAACAGGCCATGCATGCTACCCTAGCGGGGATGAATGATGTGCTCCACGCCTTAACTGTTAATCACCCATCAAGGCCCGATACCAGTCACGTAAATCGAAGGGACTGGTCTTCAAGTGTGAGGAAAAGAGAGAGAGAAAGAGAGAGAGAGAGAGAGAGAGAGAGAGAGAGAGAGAGAGAGAGAGAGAGAGAGAGAGAGAGAGAGAGAGAGAGAGAGAGAGAAGGAAATAGCAGGGGAAAGAGCAGGGGAAAAAGTGCTCCAATGAGCAGGAGCCGAGGCAAGAGGTACACCATACTGCATCGAAGAGGGCCAGAGAGGATGGAGATGTTCAATATAACCAGATCTTAAACTCACCACCAAAAATGTGAAGGATATCTTTAGTTTGATGCACGGGAAGAATGAAATGTTTTTAAACTCCAATAATGGTCAGGAAGCAAAGTTTTGGAACTTCAAGACATACTTTCTTGATGAAAAATCAAGAAAAGTGGGGAAAATAATTCAAAACCAATAACAAATAATTTGATAAAAGTATGACTTTATCATCGATCTTGCATTATTATTGACATTGGTATAGAATGTTCCTAATATAGATAAGCTTGGTCAATTATCGCATGATGCAGTTGCAACAGTCTCGTATGTCTAATCAGATAATATATTGCCTTATAGTGTTTTGCTCCAATGTCACATGGTCTGCTTACAATATTCTCGCATTAAACTTTTTTATTTGTTATATTCGCATTTAATACTTATTTTTACCATTGTGTTGTGTTTTACAGGTTTTGAAATAGACAGAGGGTGGGGGTCAAGGTATAATGTTTGTGGTTATTTTTTTATCATGTTTATGTGCTTTACATTATTCTATTAAGTATCATTGGATGTACTATATATAACAACCCTCTACTGTGTAGAAGACCTTGAAAATAAAAAATTATGATGGGTCCATAGCAATCAAAGAGAATGTACTTTGGTCAACTTGACTTGTATCGGAAAAAAACCTGGTAGAGTTATTGGATGTGTTGCAGTTTTAATGGTTAAGAAATTGGTTGATAATTAAACAAGAAAAAAATAGTTGTAATGATGTTGATATATTTTTTAATGTATCCAGTCATCATGGAGCACACAATCATTACGCAAGGATAAGCAAGAACAAACATGATTATAAGATGTTACAAATTATGGGGACTTGAATCAAAATCAACAAATTTGGATTTGATCCAAAATTTAGAGCATCTCACAGATGCAAAGTTATCACATGTATTAGTTGTAATAGTATAGCATATAGTATTTGTTCCAAGAATCACACGATGTAGTTGTAATCGTCTCGAACGTTTAGTTGCAGTAGTTTCATACATAGTATTTTATCCAGACTAGCATGTAGTGTTTGAGCCAGGCTCGCATGTTTTATTTGAAGTAATCTCTTATGTAGTATTTTGTTACAGTCTCGTATCTTTTTTTAATAATTTTATCATTTTATAGGGTATAAAAGGTAAATTTACCCTAATAGCTGCAAAATAAGTGCATTTGGTGTGGATGAAGATATTTGGCATAATTCGGGAGATGATCTAGTTAGGAAACTAGATCATGTACCAGACACAAAGCCTAAGAAGATGACTAAATCCCTAAGAAGAAAAACGAGAAGAACGGCTTTAGACCCCAAACAACCCCAACCAGAAAAAACTAGTATAAACCCGACCCCAACTAGAACGACCCCAACACCAACAAAAATAACAACTACAACACCAACCTCAACCAGAACATCCACTACAACCCTAACCTCAATCACAAAAACCCCAATCATTATAACCCCAACCCCAACCAAAACAACCACTACATCCTCAATCCCAACCAGAACGACCCAACACCAACCAGAAAAACATGTACAACCCCGACCCGAACAAGAACACTGATGTAGCCCAGAAAGTCCAAACAAAAGCCTTGTTTATTTTATTTTATTTTATTCAAATATCTTATTTATTTAAATCAAATCTAATTATATTAAGATTTTATTTTATTTTATTTTATTTTATTTCCTTGTATTATGATTTAGGGTTTTGAGAAACTATTATATAAAGCCGCATATGCATTAAGTTATTTTAAGTTTTTAGAATAATATATTTTTTATCTCTGAAAATTTCAATTTTTGTTACCCTTAGATTAGGGTTTCATCGTGTTACCCTTGAATTAGGGTTTCATCTACCGTTTCTTCTTCTTCTATTTCCGCCGCGACATCAGTTTGGTATCAGAGCCTCAGTTCCTGCTACGGGGCAAACATGTTTCTGAATCTTGATTTCATCTGATTCAAAGTCTAAAGGAGAGAACAACGTACGGCCATGAAGATCTCAAAGATCATTTGGTATGCGGGAGACACACTAGGCGTTTCAATGACGATCATATTGACTGGTTACTGAAGGAGTTTAAATTGGCTACCAATTGTCGAATCAAGGTAAAAATTGCTTGTCGAGATGTTGCCTCAGGCTATGAAGAGGTTTTCAAAACCATTTTTTCATCAACTGGACATGGGGATGTTGTCTTCAGGCTATGAAAAAGTTTTCAAAACTATTTTTTTTCCTATAACTGGATGGCTTCAATGTGACTTCGAATAAGGAACACTCGAAAAGAATTTATCTTATTCCGATAAGGTCAGCAATTAGAATTCCCAATGTAACGATTGAATATAATAAAATAAATAATTTGGGTTCTTGATGGTGATGGTGCTTTGAATTCGAGGACGAATTCTTGTCAACCAGGAGAGGATGATGTAGCCCAGAAAGTCCAAACAAAAGTCTTGTTTATTTTATTTTATTTTATTCAAATATCTTATGTATTTAAATCAAATCTAATTATATTAAGATTTTATTTTATTTTATTTTATTTTATTTTATTTTCTTGTATTATAATTTAGGGTTTTGAGAAACTATTATATAAAGCCTCATATGCCTTAAGTTATTTTATATTTTTAGAATAATATATTTTTTATCTCTGAAAATTTCAATCTCTGTTACCCTTAATTTAGTATTTCATCATATTACCCTTAGATTAGGGTTTCTTGCTTCTTCTTCTATTTTTTCCGCGTCATCAGTTTGGGATCAGAGCGGCGGAAATAGAAGAAGATGCAACATACAAAACAAAGATATTTATGTTAATTCGCATATGTGACTTGTAAAGTTTTCTAGTCTAATTATTTAGTGTCAGAAAATCCTTAGGGGTGTTTCATCACCTAAAGATAATAACAAAATGGGAGTGATGTCATTGATCTAAAGTTCGTTAAATTTATTAGTTAAAAGGCTAGACATTGCAAAAGTCACATGTAAATAAATAAATTAATAAAAAGATACAATTGAGAATTGTTAAAAAAATATTATTTTGGTTTTTTAACGAAATGTTTCAAAATATATTCAAGTAAACAATATGTAATTAAAGTTCTTTTTTTAACACATATGAATTTCTTTGGAATTTCTCAAATTATTATCTATTACATGTGGTTAGGAATTTTTCACTTGTTTCGTTAACTTTTTTGAAATTAAGAAATTTGGTCATGATTTATATCATAGGATAATATCATTTTATCATACTTTTCATTGTGATATTTTGTTTTTTTGAGACTAGAAAATAAATAAGTATGGAATAATTTGATTAAATGATATATATCCTTGGTTTTATATTACTTTTATACTAATTTAATTGTTAGTATTAAGTAATTTTGAATAAATATTCTAGTTTGGTTATTTTTTATTGATTAGTAAAGTAAGAGCAAAATGTGCAAAAATTAGCTAAAATTATAAGTATAAGCTATAATTGAACAAGATGGTAAAATCCATAAAGATAAATATATCAAGAAGAATAAGATAATATGGAAAATTAAGTGAAAGTAAAAAAATCATCTTTTTGGCTTGACCCAGAAGTCTTATGTCCTCCAAGTCGCACGGCGTTTTATCCGAAAGAACTTCTTGCGCAATTCATGCCATTCTATTTTTATGACCAGAAATTCTTTCTTTATTTCCATTTCAAATTGTTCAAGAAAGATTGATATGGCGGGCATGGTTTGGTAGATTCAGTGAGGTGAATTCCCGTTCTTAACCCACGAACAATATGAACTTGAAGTTTCTTTCGTAACCCCCGGAACTTCTTTGTAGTGGCTCCGTTCCATGCCTCATTTTATAGGGAACCTCAAAAGGGCTCTCTATTTCATTATATTCCATCTATATCCCAATTTCATTCATTTAATATCCCTTTGGTGACATAAGAGGTCCCTATCTCTAACGAATATGTTTTAATCTTTTATTATGTAATTTAAAGAATAAATAATTTTTTTTATTTTATTTGATGAATGTTAGATTTTATTCTTATGAGTATGATTTTTATTTGTATGAGATAAGGGTTGAGAAAAAAGTTCATAACTCTTCCTTTTTCTTTTTTTCGGAGGGAACCGCAGCCGCTACTCGGAGTGCAATGAGTTCGCACAGGGTAAACCATTAGTCTCACACAATAGCCTGCAAACCAACGCTAGAAGATAAACCACACAAGGTGACAGGCTCAGCCGAGAAAGCGTATGTAGAAGGACTCGAACTCATGACTTTTGGTCACAAGCATGCATTATTCAACCAACTCGGTTACCCTCTTGGGAGCTTCATAACTCTTCTTATAAATAAAAGGGTGAGTTATTAATGAAGACACAACCCATAAACCAATTATTGATTAAGACCCAATACTTTAACACACTTTGTAACTAAATTACCATTCTATATAAAATCATCAAACAACAGTTGCACACATTCTCTTTCGTTTATTTTTTAAAATTTAAATTTTAAAAATTCTGTATCTTGTAAAGGGTAACCCGTAAAAAAACTAAAATATAATTGGTTTAGTTTTTTTAAAACGAACAAACCTAGATCTATTTATGATATTTTTTTAATTTTGTTTTACGACCTTGATTAACATTAATCACACATCTACCATATAAAAACTTTAATTTTAGTTTTTTGGGTATCGCATCTACTATCTAAAAGTTTTAATTTTAGATTGTCTCTCATCTATCACTTATCACATCTCGCATGTATATAAAATCATCTATCTAATTTTTTTTTATAAAATCATCTTTCTAAATTTTTTTTACAATGTATCGCATCTATCACACGTTCAGCATTTATCATCTAAAATTTACATTTACGTGGGTATAAATAATAATAAATAGATTTTAGTCTAGTAAAAATTATCAAACTCACAAGTTATATATATATATATATATATATATATATATATATATATATATATATATATATATATAACGTTAGTAAGTGGTAACTAAGATAGTTGTTATTATTATTATTATTATTGTTATTTGTATATTTTTTTAACCGCTTTCAAAGCTAAGCCTAAGATAATATTAATTTATAAATTCTTTTTCATCCAAGAAAATTATTTAGTTCCAGGAAGATCGTAATTCTTAAACTTCGCTTTAAGAACGGGCTCAAAAAGTATCCAAAAGAATAATAATAATAACTATTTTAGTTATTAGTTACAAATATTATCGAACATATATAAATCTATATTATTGCATTTTAAATCAATATATCTATTTATATTATATATAGGGTGACTTACCATTTAAGACTCACCCAACATATAAAATCCAGCAAACAATTAGACCATTCTATTTCTTTTATTTTTTATTAATTTAAAATTTTAAAGGTTCATATCTTTTAGACCGTAACTCGAAAAAAATCTGAAAATACCATTGGTTTTGTTTTTTAAGACAAACAATACTGGTATCACTCATTATATGTTTTGAATTTCTTATATGTATTACACATCCATCATAGTGGGCTGGTTCTCATCTAGCATATATCATAGTGGGTCTGAATTCGCATCCAACAATACAAAATTTAAAAGGTTTCGCATCTAGCAAAAAAAAAGAAGGTTTCGCATTTTTTCGGTTTACACTATAAATTTTAAAAAATTAAAAGTCTGTATTTTTTAAACTGTAACTCGAAAAAAATGCAAAAATATCATTGGTTTTATTTTTTTAAGACGAACAAAACTAGTACCACTCATTATATGTTTTGAATTTTTAAAAATATATATTTTTTACACAAATTTCTTATCTATCATAGTGGGCTCGTTTCGAATCTAGCAGTATAAAATTTAAACATCACATCTATCACAGTGGGTTGTTTTCGCATCTAGCGTCTATCATAGTGGGTTGTTTTCGCATCTAACATCTATCATATTGACCCTGAATTTGCATCTAGCAGTACATAATTTAAAAGGTTTTGCATATAGCAAAACAAAGGGTAAAAAACACCAAAAGTCCTTTATGGTTGTCACTTGTAACACAATTAGTCCCTATTCTTTGTCTTTGTAATAAACCGGTCCCTTATGTTTTAAAAATGTAACAAAAAGATCATTTTTGTAATAAATAGGTCCTTCATGTCTGAAATAAACATGTCCTTCACGTTTTCAATTTGTAATAAACAAGTCCCTCAAATTTTAAGAAAAGAATTTGTTTGTTACGTTTTTAAAACATAGGGGAACGATTTATTACAGAGACAAAGAATAGGGACCGATGTGTTACAAGTGACAAACATGGAGGACCTGTGGTGTTTTTAACCTGCAAAACAAATAAGGTTTCCATCTTCTTCGTTTAAACTATAAATTTAAAAAAAAAATTAAAAGTTTGTATCTTTTAAACCGTAACTCGAAAAAAAAAATGCGAAAATACCATTGGTTTTGTTTTTAAGACGAATAAAACTAGTACCACTTATGATGTATGTTTAATTTTTTTAAATATATTTCACACAGATTTCTCATCTATAATACATGAAAATATCGTTCTTAAGTGGATAATAATATTGTTGTTGAGTCATAAATAATACTTAACCCTTATATATTCATAAATAAATGAGATATATATGATATTGTATTTATATTATTCCCTCTTGGACACTTCCTTAATAATTTAAGTTTTAAGAAAAATAAACTTCAACTTAAATGTCGTTAACTATTACCAATACTATATTATTAAGTAATAGTTGATTTCTTTAATAGCTGCACAATTTCTGTAATTTATATATGTTATAAATGACTTGTGGTTTCTGTCCTTTAATGATTTCTACTAGACTAAAATCTATTTATTAATTTAATATTAAATATATTATATAAATAAAAGGTTTTAATCACAATATAGTCCTTCGACTATTGCGTTTTCTTTCATTTAGTCCATTAACTAAAACTTCACCGGTCAGAATCTTTAGACTATTCGAAATCTATAAATCTAGTCCTCGCGCGTGGTGTTTTCTCTGGTGCAACCACGTATCCCCATAGTTGAATGGTACGAGTTTCAAAAATAGTCTCTTGACTTTTAGTTCCATTTTTACCCTTTAAATTTAATATATATTTTAAATATTTTTTGTTTTTTTTATTATTTATTTATTTATTTATTCTTCTAAAATAGTGTATCGCAAAATAAACATTTTTTCATCTTTTTATTTATTTTTTTAAACATTTTACCCTTGACTTTTATTTATTATCTTTTTAATATTTTTGCAATACTCTATTTTCATAAAAATAAAACAAATGATAAAAAATGAAAAGAAAAAATATTAAATTTAAAGGGTAAAAATGGAATTAAAAGTCGATGAACTATTTGTGAGACTCGTACCCTTTAACTATGAGGACATGTGGCTTAACGTAGGAAAATATCGCCCACATGGACTAAATTTATAGATTTTGAATAGTTTAGAGACTCTGACCGGTGATTTTTTAATCGAGGGACAAAATGAAAGAAAACACGATGGTCGAGAGACTATATAATGATTTAAGCCTACATATAGGAATGGATTCATATGCCCCAACACGAACCCACGTAGCTCGGCCTAATGCGAGACATTGTAAAAAATCGTAAAAAACATAAAAAAAGATAGTGATTAATGAAAATAATAGAGATATATTCACTCATTAATGAAAAGACTTAAAAATATTAAGTTTCATGAAAATGTTAATGAAAATCACAAAAATATTTAGTTTGTAGTGAATATACTATCGATAGGCTAAGAACCTTGGTTAGTCACCAGACTTTGTCATGTGTATCAAAAATGCCACTGATATTTCTTTTGTATCAAAACAATCATTTTTGTTTGTTTTATTTTGCATATGTGGTCACTTTTGTTTGTCTTGATTTGCATCCGTGGTCACCCGTGAATGACCATAGATGTAACAAAAAGCCAACAAAAGTGACCGTTTTGATAAAAAAAACATCAATGACATATTTGATACACATGACAAATTCTGGTGACTAACCAAGATTCTTAGCCACTATCAATATATTCGATCTTTAATAAAAATAAGATTTTTTTTTAATAATTACTAATGTCTCTCGACTTACAACTTACTCCCTCCGTCTTGTCATTCTAGGAAATTGTTTTTGTCCCAAAATATTTCTCGTTTTAGAATTTCAATGCAAGATTTATTATTTCTTATTGATTTCCACCAATTGGATGGGTTTTTTTTCACTTTTTATAAAAACGAGAAGTAATTATAGCATTCCTTAATACCCGTGCATAACCTTAAAACGACAAATATAAGGAGACGAGTGAATAACTAACTAAAACATGCAAAAACAAATATAGTGACACTGACTCTAATACTATATATATATCATTAAAATATTTTTCAAATATATTATATCATATTTACTTATTTTCTTTTTTAAATGATCTTCTTCTGCCTAAAGCGGTTATGGGGCGAAGAGAAAGAACAGGGCATTTCATTTATTTTATAAATAGATTTCATTACCAAGAGTACTAAACAACGGGAAGCAATATCGAAGAGTGATCAAAAATTAAAAAACCAATAATTCTCTTCTATTGGTGGTGGAAAAAGAAAGAACCATAAAAATATATTTGTCGAGGAAAAATAAAAAATGGTATCAAGATGTTTGTCAACTGGGTCGAGTCGAATGAGGTGTTCGTCCATTATCATAAGAAATCAAGCTGAAATTTTTTCTAAAAACTAAGATTTAAATAGAATTATCGGAAAAAAATAGAAATCACTATTATTATGATAGAAAAAGAAAAGAAAAAATATATCCTAAAAAATGTAAGGCTTTTACATTATTTTTTTAATTATTTTAAAGCTAAAGTAACTTTATTAATTTTTTGGTAAAATTTGGAGTTTTGGACTTGAATGTGAGCTACAACAAACTTTTTACCTTTAAGTAAAATTTTTAATTTTGGTAACGCGCCAAAGGAGATAGGTTTCCTTCTTATGACTCTGAATCCCAAAATTTCTTCAATATAGATTCTTCTTTGGTTTTTAAGCTTTATTTGTGAATCTTCGTTAGTTTACAATCCTTGTTTATTCTTCAAATTTGATATTAAGGCGCTTTTTTTTTTAAATTTTGTTCATTTGTTTTGATTCAGACCCTACTGCTTCTCGATCTTTCTATTTTGTCATTCCTTTCCAAGAGTAATAGCCATATCCTTTCTGTCCACAATCTGCAGCATCTCCTTCTTACTTGCCCTGTCATTTCTTTCGAACATAAGAAATTGTGATGATGCAGCGGAAATAGAACAAGAAGCATCGATAGATAAAACTTTAATTCAAGGGTAACATAATGAAACCCTAATCTAAGGGTAACAAAGATTGAAATTGGCCAAAGCTATTTCCTCCATGATAATTTGTATTTCCTCTATAATTTGAAAATAATCCCATGTTGTTATTTCTTCCATAAAAGAAATTACACATTTGTTCTTCTACCCATTTATTATATCTCTTTCCTTTTCAAGAACGTCATTATTCTATTATCCTACCCATTAACAAATTCAAAGAAAAAAAACCATACTTATCTATCTCTTCAGTTTTCTACTGTCTTTTGTTTTCCAGTTTCTTTTGGCTATGGCTGTTCTTGTTAGATTAGGATTCTTATTTGGTAGATTTAGGGTTCGATTCGGGTTCTTATTTGGTAGATTTAAGGTTCGATTAGGGTTCTTATTTGGTAGATTTAGGGTTCGATTAGGGTTTATGCTTTTGGTTGGATATGTTTTCGAGTTTGGTTCGATTTTGTGACCATATGGCTGTTCTTTTCTATTTTGTTTTTTTTTTACGAAAGCATGTGATTCCGAGATGGCCTCTCGGAATCACATGCTTTCGTTAAAACAAATAGCATGTAATTCCGAGATACCATCTCGGAATTACATGCTAATGTTTAAATTTTTTGGCTAGCAATAGTTGTTTTTCGTTCAAAACTACAGAAATCGGGTTTGGCTTAAAAAAAGAAGTTTCGAAATGGTAAAACAAAAAAACAAAGATTAAAAAACAAAGATTAAATTACCTTGTTCGTTGATTAAGTGTTGTTCTCCGGTTTAGTTTGGGTTTCTTCATTTTCCATTATTAATCTTCAATAAAATTGAAGTTCTTTATTTTATGGTTAATTTTAGAGGTAGAATCATA
This sequence comes from Limnanthes douglasii subsp. nivea, assembly GCA_036936605.1. Classification (NCBI taxonomy): domain Eukaryota; kingdom Viridiplantae; phylum Streptophyta; class Magnoliopsida; order Brassicales; family Limnanthaceae; genus Limnanthes; species Limnanthes douglasii. The sequence goes on along the minus strand of JAUPFV010000005.1, from coordinate 204,284,528 downwards.
TATGTTGGATTAAAGTTAGGTTATTGATGTGTTTTTTCATATAAGACTGGCATCTAGTGTTAAATTTGAAATAAAAATAAGGATAATTTGGTAAAAACAAGTCAATAGTGTTTTTGAAAGTTTGAATGATGGAGGAAATAAAAATAACATGGAGGAAATAGCTTTGGCCATTGAAATTTTGAGAGATAAAAAATATTTTATTTCAAAAACTTAAAATAACTTAAGGGATATGAGGTTTTATTTAAGAGCTTCTCAAAATCCTAAATTAGAATACAATGAAATAAAATAAATATTCTAAAATAAAACTAAATCAAATCTTAATATAATTAGATTTGATTTGAATAAAATAAAAAAAAAGGTTCGTGTTTGGACTTTCTAGGCTACATCAATTCGTTCTCGAATCTACAGCACCATCACTATCAACAACCAAAATTATTTTATTTTATGTTTTTTAATTGTTACATTGAATTATAGTTGTTGACCTTATCAGAATAAGATAAATTCTTCTAGAGTGTTCCTTATTCTAGAGTTGATGAAAAAATTTGGTTTCGAAAACTTTTTCATAGCTTGAAGACAACATCCCCATGTCGAGTTGATGGAAAAAATGGTTTTGAAAACCTCTTCATAGTCTAAAATAGCATCTCGATAAGCAAGTTTTACCTTGATCCGACGATTGGTAGCCAATTTAAACTCCTTCTGTAACTGGTCAATATAATTGTCTATCGAAACGCCTGGTGTGTCCCCGCATACCAAACGATCTTCGAGATCTTCATGACCATAGATTTTGTTAGCTTCTTTAGACCTTGAATCAGATGAAATCAGGATTCAGAAACATAATTGCCCCATAGCAGGAACTGAGGCTCTGATACCAAACTGATGATGCGGCAGAAATAGAAGAAGAAGCAACGATAGATAAAACCATAATTCAATGGTAACACGATGAAACCCTAATCTAAGGGTAACAAAGATTGAAATTTTCAGAGATAAAAAATATATTATTCCAAAAACTTAAAATAACTTAAGGGATATGAGGCTTTATATAAGAGCTTCTCAAAACCCTAAATTAGAATACAAGGAAATAAAATAAATATTCTAAAATAACATCAAATCAAATCAAATCTTAGTATAATTAGATTTGATTTGAATAATATAAGATATTTGAATAAAATAAAAATAAAAAATTTGTGTTTGGACTTTCTAGGCTACATCAAATTTCCTTCTCATTCATTATCTCCAAATGATAAAATTTTATCATTCCAACTTTCTATCTTTGCTTTAATCTTTTCCAAGAGAGGTATATAGTTGATTGTTTTGTTGTGAGGGCTTAATGTTATGCCTAAATAATTTGTTAGAAGGTGGCTTAGACTAAAATTAGTCGAAATAGCTAAAGATCTTCTTCTGTTATGAGAGAGACTGGAAGTTGTTATTATGTTTGTTTTCTCTTTATTTAGAGACTGGCCTTAGATGTTTTGATAAACCTGCAAAAATTCTCCATTTTTCTCCGTAAAAGATGACAATCAATTAGTAAATATGAGCAAATTATCAACAAATACGAGACTAGGGATGATCAGTTTGCTTCTGTTAGAAAATCTTAAAGAGTTATCATTAGTGAACATTAAACTTAAACCTCTTAAAGGGATCTCTTCAGCTAAAATAAAGAGACTAGAGGATAATGAATCCCCTTGTCTAACTCTCATTTTGATTTTGAAGAAGCCTACAAATTCTTCATTTATAAGAATGGATACATGGACAGATTTAATAATGTTACCCACTAGTGATATTACTCTGTTGTTGAATCCATAGTAGTGCAAAACTTTAAGGATGAAGCCGTGAGATAGGTTGTCAAACACTTTAGACATGTCCGCTTTAATGATTATATTCCCAGCTTGTGTCCTTCTGACTATATCTTGCACCAACTCCTTAGAAATTAGTATATTTTCATGAATCAATTTGCCTTTGACATATGCACCCTGCACTTCAAAAATCATTTTAAGCAATAGAGAAGATAGTCTATTATTTAACAGTTTAGACGTGATTCTGTTTAACATTGAACAAAGACTTATTGGCATATATTGGTTCGAGTAATAAGGAATTTCCACTTTAGGTATTAAACATATTCCAGTGGCTAAGATGCCCTTTAGAATGTCTTGACCATTGAAAAATGATACCATAGCACTGTATAGATCTTGCTTGATAAGATTTAACCATGTTGTAAAGAAGCATATGTTGAAACCATCTACCCCAGCTGCTTCTTCTGAGTTAATGTTCTTGTATTCCATACTTCTTGTTTTGTAGGCTCAGCTAATATAAAACTGTTATCAGATTCATAAATCATATTTAGAATGACATTAAATATATCATTGTTCAAGTAATCATCTTGAAGATTCTAATTAGGATAAGAGGGTGTAGATTGAATATCTTTAAAGTATTCCACTGCTGATGATTTGATGGTTTCATCGTCAGAAAAACATACGTTATTGAGCTTTATTCCTGCAATTCTTAATTTCATTCTCTTTCTTTTTACATAATTGTGGTATGTCTTTGTGTTTCTATCTCCATCCTGGATCCATTTAGAATAGAATTTTTGTTTCCAATACTCTTCTCCCATAGAAAGGGCCAGAAGATGTTCAACAGTTTCTTTGGTTGGGGAGATTTTTTCCTCTTAACTGTTAGAGTTTATGAAACTAGCTTCTTTACCATTGACATTTTCTTATGTTTGAATAACTTTATCAAATATATTTCCAAAGTATGTTTTGTTCCAAGTCTTCAAAACTTCCTTCAATCTTTTTAACTTGTTCCAGAATACAAACATAGGATATTCATTCATACTTTCCTTCCAGTTTGACTCTATTATGTTTAAGAATTCTTTATCCAATGCCCAAGCATTTAGAAATTTGAAGCTCTTTATGTGTTTGTCTCTGTCCTTAATGTTGGACACACACAAAAGTGTATGATCAAATCATGTACGTGTCATGTGAACCACCTTAGTTTCTGCAAAGGAATCAGCCTATTCGTGATTGAATAGCACTTGATCTAAGCGCTTCATTTTATTGTGTTGTTCCATGTGAACTTAGTCCATGAAAAACCTGCATGTTTCATTAGTAACCACTCATTAGTAGAATTAGCAATGCTCGTGATTGTGTTCTATAGCTCCATTATGGTTACTCTCTGGCACTTTGCATATACACAGGTTATTGAGAAGGTCTTGTCTAGCAGATAATGCTTAATGTTGATGTGTATACATTGGTCACAATCTCTGAGTATATTAGTTTGTATATATACATTCCAAAACAACAAAATTTTATTAGAAACATTAGCAAAGAAATTAGGAAGATTTATTTTTGTAGATAAAGATTATATTTGACTACTGTCTATCATTGGTTCTTGGATGCACAACAGTGTCATCTTCTCTTTATTGATAATTGACTTCAATCTTCTGACTGAAATTTTATTTTGTGCTCCTTTTATGTTCCAATATAAGACTTTGATTATTTGGGATTAGTAAGTGCAGCTCTCTTTGTCTCTTGAAATTGAAGAAGTTTTATCATTAATGGTTTGTTTCTTTCATTTGCTCTAGCAAGCTTCAGTTTACCTATCTAGCAATTTTTGGAAGCTTGGGTCCACTTCTTCTGTCGGAATGTAGGAGTGATAGGGAGGTTGCATGTGTTTTCCTTATTTTTTGTAATGTGTCTAGTTGAAAGGGAGTTAGGATCATCCGATTGAAGAGAGATATAGTCTGCATCCAAGGACTTGATTGTTTCAATTATTTCCTCATCTTCCATGTCTTCTGCAGCATCTTTATTCTCATTTTGTGCAACAGGTATTCTTGATTCTATGTGACTTGTTTGGATTGTTGGAGAACTAATATTGTTGTTGGTATTAAGCTCCAATTCTTCTGTTCTTTTGCTGATCTTTTTCTTTGAGCTGACTATTATTAATTTGAGTTTGGCACTTCTGCTTTTCCTTCTTTTTGTGTATATAGAGGTATGCTAGTGATGGTGGTAGCTATCTGGTTCATTTGGATTGGCTCTTTCTGATCAGATCTTAGTTTTTTCATGAAGATTTGTCTTAGCCAACATGAAAACATTGGTCACAGTATTTGGGAATATTCTTATAACTTAGGTGAATCCATGCTCTTTTGTTATCCCCAAATCTAAGCCACATATTACGTTGTAATTCTCTCGAGATATCGATATCCACCCAAACGTAAAGGCATTATACAATGCTTTGTTTTTTGGTGGGATCCAGGATTTGATTGGATCACCTATTGCAGACGCAATTGAGTGAACTATGTCTTCGTATACAAGTTTTATAGAAGTTTTTCTATTTTAACCTAGATTGGCACGATCGGACTTTTTTTTAGTATTGACCCACTGTCCAAATCCCATAGCTCTAGATCCTACTAATGTGTTCTTTCAATGAGAATTCAAGGAATAGATGCCTCGCATCCCAATTAGTGTATGAAAATTCACCTTCGAAACTTCTTTCTTCAAAGAATCTGTCCAAGATATGTTTTTTTGGGAGACCATTTGAAAATTTTCCAATTAACGTATATGTTGTAGAGGATTGAAGACTTTCTAAGAAGTTATCATCAAACTGTAAGTCAATATGATCATCTGTGGATTGTGTGTAATGGTTTGAACTTCCCTTTATTTGCAGGTTTGGATGCAGTTTCAAGGTAAGTTTTCTTGCGAGAATTTATTTGACTAACATTCTGCATTTGTTGTTATTGATCAATTGATTCATTGGGCATAAAATTTGAAAAAGTCTTGCTGATTGCTTTCCATTGTTTTGTAGAACAAATGGTTGATCAATGGCAAGTAGCCATAATGCTGGAGATGCAGTAGAGGAGATGAAGGAAGAACAGAGAAGGATTTCCAAGGCTTTTACGTAATTTATTAAAGGTGTTTGGGGTATTATGATAAATTGTTGAGTCTTAAATAGTAAATAAAAAAGTTAAGTGGATTTTTTCAGTGATATATGACAACAAGGATCTTAAGTTCATAATATCTTATTTTTTTGGACTTATACAATGCTTAACTCTGAATAAGACTCTTACATAGCAACTACAAAACATCTCATACAGTAGAGAAAACACAATTTTTTTCATCTCTTATTTTTGTTTTTTATATTTAATATTATTATTATGAACACTATTAGCATTAAGTAATCTTTTATTTTTTTCGGGGTTAGAAAACTTTTGTAAATACAAATCCTATGTGAATTCTTATTTTAATTTTAATTTATTATTTGTTTATATTTTAATGTTGGTAAAAAAATTTAATGTTTGCAATTACGTACGGGCTCAATTGCATGTTCATAGATTTATGACGAGGGGTAAAGTCTATTTCTTAATCGTACAAATGTCACTAGGTTGAATAAGTAGTAACCTACGGTTATGATCCAGTTAAATCTGAACTAGATTCTTAGTATTTATGATCCAGTTGTACGAAATATAGAACTAAAGATATAACGAGTCAAACAAAAAAGTTAGTTGCCTGCAACATCCTAAAAGAGAATCTGATTTTCAATAATATAAGTTTAATTTAAGTTATATAAATTAGATGGGAAATATGAAAACGGTTAATATATTAGATGTTTATAAAACTCGAATATATCTTATAACTGGTGAGGATAATTATCGCCTGAGGGTAGGCTTGTAATTTGTTTGATGTTTTAAAGAAGTATGTGGGTGTTTTGTGTTTTAGAGTAGAGAGTAGAGGGAGAATTAAGTTGGCTGGTTGCAGTTAATTTTCATTACCCACATTTAATGCAGGTGGTTGGGTATTTATACCCTTAAATTTGGGCCCTTATGGGCTTTCGGGTCATGTTCAATGGACCCGGGTCATGTTCAAAGACCCATGAGCTCTAAGTAGGAAAGCAGGTTGCTTAGTCAAGAAGTGTTTAGGTGTTTTAGTACTTTTGTCATAGTTCGAACAGTCCCATAGAGCTTTTATTCGGAGTGACCTGTCCGGTCCGGAGGCCTTGGACCGATCTGTCCCTGTCTGGGGAGCAGGCAGTATTTGGACTCATCAGGAGCCCCTTTTTTAGGTGTTTTATCAAATATTCTTGTCAAAAACCTGAAAAACAGTCCGACCTTAGGGGTAGTTTTAATCCTGACACGTCTGTTTGCCTTATGGTTTCATCTGGACCGATAAAGCTTCATGAATCCAAACGGTTTTTTGCCAGAGTTCGTGGGACACGTGTCGCTCTCTGATTAGTTGCTTCAGCCGTTTTTTCACCTTGAATTTCGAACCCACCTTCTTCGAAAAGCAAACTTTTAATTAAAGGTGGTGACATCAGCGCCGTCTTTAATCATTACCAATCTTTTCGAATTCTCCTAGGAATCAACTTCCTTTTTCAGATTTACTATAAATTCAAACACACTTTCTACTGTTTTACCATCTCTTTCATATTTACTATGCATAATTTCTCAAAGCTTTCTCTCTCTAAAGCAAAAAACTTACCCAGATAGTTTATGTTTACAGCGAGGAACGCACTGATCAAAGGTGGGTGGCTCAACCTTTCTGAATTAGAGAAGGCACAAAAGGTCGAAAGAGAAAGACGTATCGCTGCAGGACTACCCGTCTCGCCCATCGACAAGCCATTAACTTCAGCCACAGAATCTGATCAAGGTTCTTCTTCCTTAAAAGGTACCAAACCGAAAAAGTTATTCCAAACTAACCTCTCCCCCATTATCTCTGGTTCCTCGGTTCAGGAATCGGAACTTGTTGTCGAGCCAGGAGTAACGGTTACCAGTCTCAAAAAACCCTCCCCCTTCATAGCTATGGGGTCAGATACGGAGCATTCCCCTCAAAAGCTGGTTGACCGGAGAAGAGGCCGGTTAGTTAAGGGTCAAGGGTCTAAAAGCACTCATTCAAAGTCGGGTGCTAAAGACAGCAGCACTGGATCAGAAGTGTCTATCAAAGTTCCCAAGGACAGGCTGCCCGGTCCGGAGGGCACTAGTCCAAGTCTTCGAAGAGAAGCATCTGAATCAGAGCCCCAATCGGGGGCCAGAAATCAAGGGGACACTGAAGCCCATCAGTCCGGAGTTCAGGCTGAGCCGGAGCTGAACCCTCCCTCAACTAGGGGTGGCAAACGGGTTGAACCGGGACCAACCCGCACCGTTTAAATCAGAACCACGGGTTGCAGTCCTGCCGGGTTGCGGTCCTGGCGGGTTGCGGTCCTGCCAGGTTGCGGTCCTGCCAGGTTGCTCTTATGCGGTCCTGACGGTCTGGCGGTCCTGCCAGTTTGCAGTCTTAATGGGCCAGTTTCACAGTTAAACCGCCAGTTCAAACCATCAGACGAACCATTTAAGAACCGTTTATCAGTTCAAACCATCAGCCAAACCATTTAAGAACCGTTTATCAGAATATTTTATAATGTTATTTAAAATTAATTTGTAAGTGTTAATTGAATCTAATTTCAATAATTGAGATATGTACCATATACACGAGTTAATTATTCTATTTCATGTATTTTAATTTAAATATGTTATCATTTTAATCGAAATTTTATAATCATCAGTTACATTCTAAAATAATAATTGTAATTTGATTTTGATACGTTTAATTATATATTTATATTTATGTATTTAAGATATTTTATTTAATATTATGTAGATATTAAATAAAATAAGTACATCTACTTGTATTTCGATTACAACTTTCAATAATTGTAAAATAATTGTAAAAATATAAAAATAAAAATTTGATTGTCTTAAACAAGATATCGTAAACAATATAATTGTAAAATATATAATTGTAAAATGATTTGTATATTGTTTTAACATACTAGATATTTAAGATGTTATATTTAATATTATGTACATATTAAATAATATTTATAATAACTAATGTATTTTAAATATTATGCCGTAATAAATCTGCGATTAGTATGTCTTTAATAATTAAACGTTTAATACAAAACCAATCATAAAAAAATAATAAAATATCAAAGCCGAATAATCAATAATTAAATAATATATGATCATTGACAATGTGGATAATCTTAGATTACTTGGGATTCTTTTATATAGATTGACACTTTCATCTTCAATGGTAACTATTCGATGTGGGATTCTTTTAATCAAAACTCCTCTGCAATGGTAACTATAGATTTGGAGTTTTGTTTAAAAGAATCCCACATCTATAGTTATTACCATTGAAGAGGAGTTTTGTTTAAAAGAATCACACATCGATAGTTACCATTGAAGATGAAAGTGTTAATCTATATAAAAGGAGTCACAAACACACCCTCTCATTTACCAAGTCTTTGGCAACTACTTGAATGCCTAACATGGTCATTAATAGTTAAAAATTTTGAATTAATTTTTTTAAAGGTTTTGGTTTTCGACAGTTAAAAAAAAAATCATAAGTCCAGGCCATCCGGACAGATCTCCGGATGGTCCGAATTTCCGGTCTGGGCGTCCGGAGATTACGTCCGGATACCCCGGACCGGACGTCCGGACCATCCGGATGGTTTCGGAAAAAAAAATTTCGTTTTTTTGAGACCCCAAATCCAAACTCATAAATTCATATACTCTTCTCTATGTCTCTCTAAATCTCTCTACTTGTTCTAAATATTATAGAAAACTCAAATTTCTTATTTTACATATTGTAGTCCTACTTTCGGAATTGTTTGATTTTTTTTTCGCAAATTGTTTCTATTTGATAAAAACACTTCAATAACGTTGGGATAACATTATAATAGCTCAATTAATAGCTTCGTATAATTTATCAAGTTATTTAATTGTTATAACTTATAGTAATTTAAATTAGTTCTTTTAATTCTAATTTTATTAGTTGTTGTTAGTTGTTACTGCTTGTTATTAGTTGTATTAGTTGGTATTAGTATAAATTTAGTTTTTATTATTTGCGATATTAATTAGTTTCGATTAGTATTTTATTTCATATTTAAAAAAACGTTGTTTTAAGTTTTAAAATGCCTATAAATCGTAGACTTACTAATACTCACCAATCCGCTAATTTTCACTTGTAATGAATGATGTTTGTGATAACCAAAACAAATTAATACGGACCAAAATGTAATAATAATTATATAATCATTATTAAAATTACAATAATAAAATTCAAAATTTAATATTAAAATTATAACAATATAACTTGTAATCTTTTACCATGATAAAATATAATTTTGGTTTAAAAAATTCTAAGTAGCATTTGTAATATTTAAAACCAAATCACAATAATAATATTCAAAATGTAATATTAAAATTATAACAATATAACTTAAAAATAATAAATAACACTTGTAATATTTAAAAGCAAATCACAATTATAAAATTCAAAATGTAATATTAAAATTATAACAATATAACTTTAAAATAATAAATAACACTTGTAATATTTAAAACCAAATCACAATAATAAAATTCAAAATGTAATATTAAAATTATAACAATATAACTTAAAAATAATAAATAACACTTGTAATATTTAAAACCTAATCACAATAATAAAATTCAAAATGTCATATTAAAATTATAACAATATAACTTAAAAATAGTAAATAACACTTGTAATATTTAAAACCAAATCACAATAATAAAATTCAAAATGTAATATTAAAATTATAACAATATTTTTAATATTTTTGCATGATAAAATATGATTTTGGTTTAAAAAATAATATATAACACTTGTAATATTCAAAACCAAATCACAATAATAAAATTCAAAATGTAATATTAAAATTATAACCATAGAATTTGTAATATTTTAACATGATAATATATAGTTTTGGTTTGTATTAGATCTAAAAACATAATAATAATATTCAAAATGTGATAATAACATAAGTAATATTTAAAATTTGGACTATATAATAATTACAATACTTAAAATATTAATAACCAAAACAAATTAATATTAACAAATATTAATAATTCTATAATAATATGCAATATCTCAATATTTTTTAAATATAACATTTTGGTTATAAAATAAATAAAACATTTATAATATTTACCAATAAACCGCGGTTTTTTACAAATAAACCGTGTTTCGCAGTCCTGCCGGGTTGCAGTCATGCCGGGTTGCAGTCCTGGCGGGTTACTCCTTATGCGGTCCTGATGGTCTGGCGGTCCTAATGGTTTGCGGTCCTGGCGGGTTGCAGTCCTAATGGGCCAGTTTCGCAGATAAACCGCCAGTTCTTAAGCAGGTTGTCAGCTTTGAACTGTGGTTCCAGAACCATTTGCCACCTCTACCCTCAACTACTGCTACCGAAAACCCTTCAACAATTATGGAGGATGTAATGGAGGACTCTATCGAAGAGGCCCCATTTGAGTCTGAGCCCTCCGGTCAGACCAGTAGTGCTACTATTGCAAAAAAAGACAAAGGCAAAGAGAAGTTGTGTTTGAAGCATCCGGACCTGCCGGAGAGTCTCGAAGGAAGGGTAGGGCCTTGTTTTCAAGGTTAACGTCAAGTATCTCCTTGCCCTGCAGAAAATTAACTACGCATTCATCCACACAGCTGAGCTAGGCCGGATGCGTACGAAGTGGGGAATACCGGAGAATGTGAAGATCAGGATCCCCATACACCCGGAGACTCCCATGGACTGTAAACTGAGTGAAGTTGTCATCTTCACGGAGCTGTTCAATTTGGGACTTAGACTCGCCCTGGACCCTGAAATTTTCAGATACTTCCATCTGATAAAGCTCTGCCCGAGCCAACTGAGCCCTAATGCCTCGTACACCCTCATGGCCAGCATCATGGCTTCGAGGCTCTCCGGGATCCCTTTGCCTATGGAGGAGTTTGCCGCTGTGGCCGGTCTTTGTAGAAACCCCAACATCCCTTTTTACCACTTCAATATGGGGGATGATTTCAAGGTTGTGGATGATTTGTTAGAGGCGGAGAGGAATTAGAGGACCCAGTTCTTGTTTGTTAGTGGTGCTTGGGAGAACGGAAAGAAGATCAAGTCCGGAGTGAACCCAAGCCTCCTCAGAAGCAGGCTACTTGCACCAAGATCAATGCTTGGACTGCTGAGAGGTGGGGGAACCGGTTCCATGCTGCTTTTACCGGAGGCAACTTGGCAAGGTCTCACTTGTGGAACACCACGGGTCGGAGAGACTTGTCTTGGGAGGAACTCACCACTCAGCCTCCTCCGGATGTTGTGCTTAAAAGGACCCATGAACCAGATGGGACACTCTATTTGTCAGGCCGGGCCAAAGCCCCAAGCAAGATGAAGGGTAAAAAGAAAGGCAAGAAAGTGGTGGGTGGTGTTAACCCTGCTGATGCAAAGGAGGATGCTCCAATAAACCCGGAGGGGTTAGTCCACAGCCAAATTGATGATGCTCTCCTGGAAGTGGTGGAGCAGGAGACTGAAAGGCAAGAAGTGCCCTCCCCGAATCCTCCAAGAGCTTCCAAAAGAGATCGTAAACGGGGAGGAGAAAGCAAGGACAGAGAGGCCAAGAAGAAAAAGACCTTCAAAGGTGACGAGCTTTCTCTCCGGGCTCCGGAGCCTTCTTTTCAAGCTGACCCTGTTGACCCAACGCATGCGGAAGAGATACCAGGTGACTTCCATACCGATGAGGTCGAGGGGGGAGATATCAATATTGACGGGGTCGACATCACCGGTATGGGTGGGCTTGGTGAGTACTTCATCAATCTTCCCATAGACGATTTTGCTGGACCTTACCTCCCTCCAAGCACCTCAAACACGGTCACTTTCAATGGTAAGACCTTTATCGTTTCTAGTGAAAGGGATGCTATATCTCACTCTTTGTTAAGCAATGTCCAGCCTGTACTTGCGTTGGAGAAACAAGTTCGTAGTTAGGCAGACATTATCAAGGATCTTAAGTCTGACAAAGAGAGGATGTCCGTCGACCTTCGCAATGCCACTTCAAATGCTGCCATTCTAAAGGAAGAAAACGGGGAGTTGAAGAGAAAGCAAGAGGCCAATACCAAAAAAGTCACCACATTAGAGGACACCATTGCAGAGCTCCGGGGGAAGCTGTCCGAACTGGAGAAAGATCTTGTCACCTCAAAGGGGGAATCCAAGGCCAAAGATCAAATCATCACCAACTTGACCAATGACAAAATTTCTCTTGAAAATACGGTGTCCAAGGCTGCCGAGGAGAAAGCTACTTAGCTAAAGTAGCAGGAGGCCAAGATCCAAGCCAAGATCGACGCTTATGCCAACAATGTGATCGACACTCAGGAGGAAATGTATGCCAAGGTGAAGTCTGACATGGTTCTACTCTTCCATGAGAAGTTTCCGAAGAGGAACCTAGGGGATTTATGGCTTTATGTTGAGTCTGACGACCTCCCGTATCATACAATGGCTGAAGGTGACAGGTATGGTTACTCCAGTGCTTCCTCAGATGACGAAGAACACATCGGGGAGAAACCTGGAGAAGAGAAAAGTGATCTCAAAGGGAAGGAAAAGACATATGAAGGTGAGCCATCTTCAAAGGCTCAACCTTGACTCATGATTCAGTTTTTACTTGTTTATCCAAACTAAAGTCCTTGGATGGCCAAGGCACTCTTTTCTGTAATTGTGTCAGGTATCAGACCGGATAGGTTTTTTGTTCTCTTTTGACAATTCAAAAGTCCTTGGAGGGCCAAGGCATTTTCAGTTATTTTAATGAATACCTTCGTTTTGTGCAATTCTCATCTTTTTACATAGTCTGTTTTAATTTTGATGGCTAGAGTTTAAATAGCCCTTGGTTATTTCATAGTGAGAGTGTTTAGGTTCTCCGGCTAGAGTTTAAATAGTCCTTCTCCGATGACGAATGTTTAAGTGGTCATCATTCTTTTATTTCAATCCCGATGGTATGATAAATCACAGAACTAAAACATTTCAGAAAAAAATTTAAGAAGGCATCAAATTCTATTTAAAAGGACGGAGACCTCATTAAAACCTCCCCGTGCCACCAGGGAGGAAAGAGTATGCCCCCAAATATTTACATGGATGTTTAAACAAGTAAATATTTACACAAATAATACTCCAAGTACATCCGGAGATGTTCAATATTCCAAGGGTGAGTCAAAACTCTTCCATCCTTGTCTTCTAGCCAATATGTTCCAGGTTTAAGCCTTTCAATAACCATATAAGGTCCTTCCCAAGTTGGAGCCAATTTGCCGAACAGCTTTTCTTTAGTGTGTAAGAAGACTTTTCTCAATACCTTGTCCCCCGGTTGGAAATCTCTTCTTTTAACTTTGGAAGCAAACCTGCTTCTCATCAAACCCTGATAGTGTGCAATTCTAAGGTGAGCTTTAACTCGTCTTTCTTCTACCAGATCGAGCTGACCTCTGATTGCCACCTCGTTAGCGCATTCGGAAAAGTTGTGAACACGAAATGATGGGAGAGTTGCTTCCATGGGAGCTACTGCATCCATCCCATAGACCAAAGCAAAGGGTGAATCTTGTGTTGCAGCCCCAGGTGTTGTCCGGTAGGCCCACAAGACCTCTTGTAAATAACTAGGCCCCTTCCAAATTCTTCTTCAAACCGGAAAGTATAGTTCTATTAGCCACTTCAACTTGTCCATTTGCTTGTGGGTGGAAAGGTGAAGAGAAACAATGTTGTATGCCCCTTGAGGCACAAAACTCTCCATTTCCTTATTGTCGAACTGTGGCCCGTTGTCTGTTGTTATCTTTTGTGGGACACCAAATCTGCAACAGATGTTGGACAAAATGAATTTTATGATAGCTTTTGATGTTGTTCCTGCTAGAGGGGATGCTTCAATCCACTTTGAAAAGTAATCTATGGCAACAATTATAGTTTTGCGTCCTCCGGACGCCACAGGGAGAGGCCCTACTAAATCCAACCCCCACCGAGCAAAAGGAATAGGCTCAGAAATGGACTCTAAAGGAATGGCTGGGACATGAATTTCATTGTTGTACCTCTGGCATGGGTCACACCTTCTTACCAATTCCTTAGCATCTTTCATGATAGATGGCCAATAGTAACTGGACCGTAAAACTCTTCTCGTTAAAGCCCTGAATCCACAATGGGCTGATCCCTCACCATCATGCAATTCGGAGAGGACTACTTGAGACTCTTCATTCCCCAAACAGCGCAGGAGAGGTTTACTGTAAGACTTTTTATACAAAACGTATCTCAATATGATGAAACCACGAGCCTTGTGTTTCAATGTTCTGGCTAGTGATTTATCCGGAGGCACGATACCATCGGAGAGGTATTGCAGGAGAGGAAACCTCCAGTCTTGAGGATGTTTCACCTGTACTTCAAAAATGTCTTCTTCTTTACCCATATTTAGTTGAATAGAGGGGCTCTACAGCACATGGATCCATGGATATGACTCCGTGTAAGCTATGGTTGCCAATGAGTCTGCTAACTCATTTTCTGTCCGGGGTATATGTTCATAAGCAACACTTTTAAACTTGAGCGCTTCATTTTTAAGGAGGAGTAAATATTTCACAAGCTGCTCCTTTTTAGCCTCAGACTGACCTTGGGCATGGTGGATAAGAAGTTGGGAGTCACTTAGCAGCCTGACCCTCTTAGCCCCACAGATGTAGGCCAACTTTAAACCAGCTATAGCCGCTTCGTACTCGGACTCATTATTGGATGCCCTGAAAGTAAAACATATAGCTTGGTACATTTTGTCACCATATGGAGAAGTCAAACATACCCCGGCACCACATCCCATAGTGCTAGATCCACCATCTGTTCGGACGACCCATACCTTCTTATCTTTTATGTCAGTAGCCTGCTCTGAATCTCTGTCGGAGTGAAATTCAACCAGAAAATCAGCCACAACTTGGGCCTTGACTGCTGTTCGGGGAGCAAAGTCTATGTCGAAGTCCCCCAATTCTACTGACCACTTAGTCACCCTGCTCGAAATGTCTGCCTTATGGAGGACATTCTTCAGGGGAAGGAAGTCCGGACGATGATGGGATGAGCCTGGAAGTAAGGCCTCATCTTTCTAGCAGCTATCACCAGGGATAATGCCAACTTTTCAAGTTTCAAGTAGCGCCTTTCTGCATCTATCAAACTTTTGCTGATGTAGTACACTGGATGGGGAAGACTATCCATTTCTCTTACCAACACAGCACTGATGGCACAACTTGAAACTGCCAAATACACGAAGAGCGTCTCCCCTTCAACTGGTTTAAACAAAGTTTTGGGGAGGACATGTGCATCTTGATCTCATTGAAAGCTTCATCACATTTTGGAGTCCAATCGAATCCCTTGGCACCCTTCAAAGTTTGAAAAAATAGGGCGCACCTGTCCGAAGACCTTGAGATAAATCTGTTTAAGGCAGCTAATCTCCCTGTTAGTCGCTGTACTTCTTTAATATTTCAAGGAGGCTCCATTTGAAATAGAGCATTAAGTTGGTCCGGATCGGGTTGTATCCCATGCTCACTTATAATATAGCCTAGAAACTTCCCGGACTGCACTCCGAACACACATTTTTCTGGGTTTAATTTTAAATTCACTTTTACCAAATTGGCAAAAGTTTCTTGAAGGTCTGCCAAATGAAATTTCCCATCCACACTCTTCACCATCATGTCATCGATGTATATTTCCATATTCCTTCCAATCTGATCGGCAAAAGCTTTGTTGACCAATCTCTGATAAGTAGCCCAGCATTTTTCAACCCAAACGGCATTACCTTGTAGCAATGAAGACCCCTGTCAGTGATAAATGTAGTATGTTCTTGATCCTTTGGATCTACCTGGATCTGATTGTATCCGGAGAAGGCATCCATAAAGGATAGCAGCTTGTTCCCAGAGGTGGAGTCTACTAACTGATCAATCCGGGGGACTGGATACAAATCTTTTGGGCAAGCTCTATTGAGATCTGTGAAGTCAATGCACATGCGCCACTTGCCATTTTTCTTTTTTACCAGAACCGGATTGGCAGTCCACAAAGGATACTGAGACTCCTTGATGTGCCCCATCTTTGTCAGCCTGTTAACCTCTTGCACAATGACATCAGCCTTTTCCTTGGAGAAAGCCCTTCTTTTTTGAACCACTAGTGCTACATCTTTCCAGACGGATAGGCGATGTGATATCACATCTGCTGGAACCCCCATAACATCAGCGTTGCACCAAGCAAAAACGTGTTGATGATTCTTCAAAAACTTTAACATTTCATTTTTCAAAACGGGTGGCATCTTAGACCCTATCTTGACACTTTTTCCTTCTTCTAAACAATGTGTCTCTACCTCTTCGACCGGTATCAACACTCCAGGGGTCTATCTGGGGTCATCTATTTCACCCTCATCCCTAGAAAGCCCCTCAAATTGCTATTGCTCATTGATACGAACTGCCCCCATTGTCCGGGGAGCCAGAGCTGTGGCATAACATTCCCTTGCAACCTTTTGACTGCTCCGGACAACTCCCACATGTCCCTGAACAGCATATTTCAAGCACTGGTGGACTGTCGAAGCCACTGTATGCATCCTAGAGAGTCAAGACCTCCCTAGAATGGCATTATAGCAAGTGGGACAATCCACCACGATAAAAAGTATTCTGACCATTTTCTTGAAAGGGCCCTTGCCCAATAGAACTTCCTCTTCGAACTCTCCGATCACATCTACTGAGTTGCCAGTAAAGCCCACAATTGATCTGTCCGAACTCTGAATTACAGCTGGATTTTTCATTCTCTTGAACGTAGTTAAGAAAAGGATATTGGCTGAGCTTCCAGTATCCACCAGAATTCGTCTTATGTCATTGCCCCCAATAGATGCTCCTATGACAGCAGCATCCTCATGTGGGCCAGCTATATCCCTTAAATCATTTTCATCAAAAACAATGAAGGGGAATGGATTTGGAGATTGATAGGAAGTCATGCCTCCTTCTAGCTGGGTGGCTAAAGTATGAACGTGCCTCTTCCTTGAAGAAGCAGTAGGAGCTGTCATAGTATCCCCTCCGAAAATTGTAAGTGACTGAAAAAAATTAATGAGTCCGGAGACCGTCCTAGAATATTCCTCAATTGCACCCACTCTGTTTCGAGTTGGATCAGGATCCAAGTACTCAGATTCCACATCAAACCTTTCAATTATAACCATGGCTCCCTCCGGAGCAGCATTACTTGGACCAACCCGGTGAGTATTGTCAAGCCTGTTACCCCCTCTTCTTTTGACATAAGCCCCAAGTTTTCCCCTTTCGATCAAGTTCTGAACCTCTTGCTTCAAAGCTATACAGTCATCAGTGGTATGTCCAGTGTCATTGTGATACTGCCAGAAAGAGTTATTGCGATGCTCCCTAGGAGATTGCAGTGTGGCTGGCCTTCTATAGTGCACATCTTCCTTTGTTTTATCATAAATGGTGGCCACACTTTCTTTTAATTCTGTGAACCACTCCGGTTGGACCCATGGCCCTCTCTTGTTTCTGGATTGCTGACTCTGAGCAGGAGCAGCTGGCTGAGACTGAGCTTTGGCCCTACCATGCCCCTGTCCGGTTTCCCTTGCCTTGTTCCCGGACAGATTCTGATTGGGATTTGGTGCCACCGGGGCAGACTTCACTTGCCTGTGCACCCTTGTTTTCTTTGTTTTGTCTACGTTAATCTATTTTCCAACTTGATTTAGCAACCCTCCCCAGGTCATGGTCTTCTTTCTGGTCACTGAATCAGCCAAATTGCCAGGATTCAAGCCCTGTCTTAAAGATGATATTGCCACTTGCTCGAAGCAATCAGCCAACCCATTCTTGGTGTTCACAAAACGACTTATATATTCTTTTAAGGACTCGTTTGGTTCCTGAGCACAATGGATTATTTTGTCTCCATTTCCCTTTAGCTCTTTACTTCCAACGAACTGCCTTCGAAAGGCCACCCAAAAAGTATCGAAATTCTTGATACAACCTTGTGGTAGACTGTTATACCATTTCAGAGCACTACCCGTAAAAGACTGGGAGAATTCTCTACAAAGTAGCTTATCATCGTCATCAAAGTTCATCATAAAGTTCTTGAATTTCTCTAAGTGGTTATCCGGATCAGTACTGCCATCGTAATTTTCCATTTTAGTGCTGTCAAACCTCTTAGGGAGGTCTCCGGACAGAATTTTGGAAGACAATGGAGATTGCCTCCAATTTCTACCACGACTGAACACAGTATCCTCATTGGGAGTTGTAAAGATACCTGGTTCATCGTGAAAAGCGAAAGGATCCATCAGCATCCGGTTCACAGGCCTCCGGTTATGAGATGATCCTTTACCAATATTCCTCTTCATCTTTCCATGTCTATCCCTTTTTCTTGAATATTTCTTGGTCTGTTTTTTCTTCTTTTTAGTTCGACCCTCATCGCTGCTAGAGGATAAGGATTCTTCAACTCCCTCATCATCCGAAGAGCTGTCAGAAGATTCTGAGCTTGAGTCAGAACTCTCCACTGGCTTAGACCGGTGAGACTTCTTGGAGCTGACATGAGTCTTTTTGGTACTCACATGAGTCTTTGAAGGCTCATGCTCCCTGGGGTTATCGGTGTGATGAGCAACTGATGCTTTGGATTTTTCTTTCAAGCCCATCTTAGCCTTTTCTGCCCTTAGAGCTTCTATTTCACCCTTTAGCCTATCACGCTCTTCGATAGTGTACTCATCGTTCTCACCCACTACTTCGAGCAGAGCTGGTGGTACTTCTGGATCGTCCGGATTCATTCGGACAGACTTTCTTTGCTGGTTTCGAATGCTTAATTCAGGCACCCTCTTCTCCCACTGTGGTCGCCAATTTGGTGAGGATAATTATCGCCTGAGGGTAGGCTTGTAATTTGTTTGATGTTTTAAAGAAGTATGTGGGTGTTTTGTGTTTTAAAGTAGAGAGTAGAGGGAGAATTAAGCTAGCTGGTTGCAGTTAATTTTCATTACCCACATTTAATGCAGGTGGTTTATACCCTTAAATTTGGGCCCTTATGGACTTTCGGGTCATGTTCAATGGACCCGGGTCATGTTCAAAAACCCATGAGCTCTAAGTAGGAAAGCAGGTTGCTTAGTCAAGAAGTGTTTAGGTTTTTTAGTACTTTTGTCATAGTTCGAACAGTCCCATAGAGCTTTTATTTGGAGTGACATGTCCGGTCCGGAGGCCTTGGACCGATCTGTCCCTGTCCGGGGAGCAGGAAGAATTCAGACTCATCAATAACATTTAACTTTTTAAACTATTTTTTATCTATTTTTATTTATTTAATAAAAAATCCCAAATTTTGGTCCTTCGGATTAACAAATAAATTATTTGTTTTTTTTCAAAATTTAAATTAATAAATCTTTTTAGGTATATATTATAATAAACTATAGATTTAGAAAGTAGGTTTTTCTCTTGGTTTGGCACAGTCATATAACTACTCAAAACTACGGTGAAAATTATACAAATGCATTTTTTCGTTCAAATATTCATCATGATCCCACTTGCATGTCGTCTTAGCTTAAGAAATTTTTTATTTATTTGTTTCCATCAAACTTGGGTCTTTTATTAATAACAATTGAAAGTATAACAAATAGGGCCAAAGCCCAAATGCAGACAAGAGACTAACAGAAAAGATTAAAGACGACCAAACCCTAGATTATCAAATCCAAGCCTCCAAACCTCCATTCTTCCACCATCTTCACGGAAACCCTTTCAAGCCAAACGAGCCACCATTCCTCAAAGAAAACGCAGTCGCACCCATACAGTAGCCAATTTCCTTTGCTAGATCGATCCAACCAAAAATCATTTGCCAAATCCAACATGCAAAAGCAGAATCCATGCCAAACCAAATTCTACACACCAAACCCTTTCCAAACTGATCCAACCAATAACATTGCCAAAACCAACATGCAAAGACAGAACCTTGCCAAAACCAGACTCAGAAAACCGATGCCCTTACCAAATTAACCAAAGAAACTAATAAATCCAAACATCGAGTCGATTAACACTTTGCCCAAACGACGAAAACCCGGTTACTGAAGAAATTATTCACCAACAGTACCAAACGAAGTCATCAGCAGTCCTTGAAGACTGAAATTTCAGTTCGACAGACCGGTTGATGAAGAAGACATATACAGACACAAAACCAGGTACATTTTCTAGCCTTCCAAACAGCAATACTAAGGATTGGGGTCACATCTCAAGTAGTTTGTCCCCAATCCTTCCAGAAAAACAATGGCTCTTAAATACGAATGAGCCATGTTGTTGTCGAAATTCATATTCTGATTGGATTTCAAAGATTCTTTTGCAATCCAATCAGCGGATTCGTTCTGCTCTCGATATATCTGAGTAACTTTCAAATCAGATGAGAGTAAATTTTGACAACACTTGAGCGTAGAATTAAGAAACCAATGACACCTTCGTAGAGAAGAAATTCAATGAGAACGGAAGAGTCTGTTTCGATGTCAAGACATTTTATCCATTTCTCTGAACAGAGAAGTAAACCATCTAATAATGCTCGACACTCAGCAATTATAGGAGACCCATTACCATAAATTCAGCCATAACCAAAAATAATGTCTCATTTACTATCCCTGACCAAGTCACCACCACTGGAGTTTCCAGTGAGACCACAAGCCCCATCGCAATCCAGATTGAACCTATTCAACTTAGGGCATTTCCAAGCTAAAGACAGAGAGACCCTAAGAGTGTTAAGGAAATTAAAACAACCCAGATTGAGACCCACTTTCTTGTCAGTACCCCAGTGCTTTCTCTTGAACAGACCAGACCCATCCAAACCAACCAGTAATTTGTTAATATGAATAATCATAAGGCTCTTGTTGAAACTAATACCATCAATCTTCCTCTTGTTTCTGGATTGCCAAATGACCCAAGTTACTATAGGAGGTAAAACAGTCCTAATATGCACCCTTTTATCAGTTGACCAGTACCACATTCTAATTAAATGATGAAAATTCATATTACGGTGAATTTGAATATTGAATAAATCAAAATAATAATGCCACACATCTCACACATGCTTGCAGAATACAAAAGCATGGTTGACAGATTTAGTGTTATTACAAGAGCAATATTTCAATGCTAACTGAAATTTTCTATTTTGCAGAATGGTGTCAACAGGGATCCAACCAAGGAGGACTCTCCAGAGAAACATATAACACATACGAGGAGTGATGGCATTCCAAGTTTTGAGGAACAAGTCAGAAGAATTCCTCTTATATCTTATCTTTTCAAAAGTAGTTTTGAAGTTAAAATGCCTATGTTTAGACAAAGACCAGAAAATAGCATCCTTTTTATCTTCATTAAGAGTAATCTTCAAAATATCATTAATATTATTGACTGTATTAGAAGCTAGTTTAGAAACGTCCCAGGAACCATTTAACCAGTAGGATCGAACTTGTTCAAAAACCTAGCCAGCTCTATCATCATCATGGTTAAACCTGACAAATGGTTGCCTGGTGCACCATTTGTCTAACCAGAAGTCCATTAAACCAGCACCAGGGACCCAGCAAATGTACTGATCAGCATTGTCCCTTATCTTAAGTAACCTAACCCATTTATTTGAACACCTTAAAGTCTTAGAAACAACAAGGGGATGACTATCTTTGCAATAATTTTTCATCATGAATTTAGCCAAAAAGGTCTTTTGAGACCTGAACTTGAACCGCATCTTGTAAGAAAAGACCACCTGAATGTCCACCAACCTTCTAACATTGAAACCTCCTTCATCAAAACTTTTGCAGACCTTGTCCCAAGAATCCCAAATCATAGTTGCCTTGGCATTCTTAGTGCCCGAGAGAAACTTGTTAAACAGAATATGAATTCTCTCAATAATAGACTTAGGCATCACATAATTTTGAAGAGAATAAGAAGCAATGGGGTATAGAATAGATTGTATTAACAAAAGCCTACTCCCAAAGGATAAAGTAGTTTTATCCCAATCATTAATTCTATTTCTGAGTTTGAAAAGAATGTTTTCAAAGTTTCTAACAGCATTAACATTACTTACAGTGGAGCCCAAGTAATTGAATGGTAGTTGGCTGTGATTAATGCCAAGCAGATTCTCCAAGCTGGTAATCCTTTGAGGTGAGATTTTGTTCCCTAAGATTACCTTAGATTTTTCTTTATTTAACTGACCAGAGAAATGTTCGTAGTGTTTTAACAGGTTCAACACTCTTGCAAACGAAGGAATAACCCCATTGCAAAAAATCAGAAGATCGTCAGCAAACGCAATGACAGGTATGCTTAGCTTACTTCAAGTTTTAAACACAGTAGTAGTATAGTCTTGAGCTAATTTGACGAGACCTCTAAGAAAATATTCTTCTGCTAGAATAAAGAGGCTTTGTGACAAGGGGTCACCTTGCCTCAGCTCTTTATTGGATTTAAAAAATCCATTGGCCTCACCATTGACAATTACAGAGAAATGACAATTGTCAATGGTGTTCTTAATCATCTTGATGAAATCTATACTAAACCCAAAATTCTTCAGAACGCGGAGTAAAAATGTGTGATCCAACCTGTCGAAAGCTTTTGTCATATCCAATTTTAGTACAGCATTGCCCCCTCTAGCATTTAAGTTTAAGTCAAAAACCAACTCTTTAGTCAATAATAACACATTTTCATGAATGTCCCTGCCCATAACAAAGGCTCTTTGAGCATCAGATATTAGGTTAGGAAGTACCGTAGACAGCCTTCTATTAATCACTTTAGGCACAATCCTACTAAGCATATTAGTAAGACTAATAGGACAAAAATATTTCCAAGCTTTAGGATTCGTAGTTTTAGGAATAAGACAAATAGTTGTAGCATACACCTTTTAAGAACCACAATATCTCTGAAAAAACCCCCAATAGCATCCAAAAGGTCATCAGATATAATATCCCAACAGACTTGATAAAACCTGTCGTTAAAACCATCAGGCCCATGGGAAGAGTTAGGATTAAGAGATTTGATAATAGAGAAGATCTCTATCTTAGTAGGATAAGCCATCATCATTGATTCTCCTGGTCTGTAGCAAGATTAGGAATAAAGTCGTGTAGAACATTAGGATACCAAGGATTTGGAGTGTCATAAAGGATGTCTTTGAAATAAGAGACAGCAGAATCCCCAATCAGATTAGGATCATCAATCCACCCAGTACCATCCCAGATTCTATGAATCTTATTAGCCTTATGTATTTTCTTTACCAGCCTATGATAGAAAGCAATTTTCTTATCACTGTCTTTAAGCCATTGGGCATGAGTCTTTTGCTCCCAAAACAACTCTTCTTTAGTTAGCAGGCTTTGATGAGTAACTTTAGCTGCATCCAGAAGATCTTTATCTTCCTTAGAGTTAGTAGACTAATGGATAGCCTCTTTAATATTAATCACCTCTTCAATTTCCTTGATGGATTCAAAAATATTACCAAAAACCTCCTTATTCCACAGCTTAAGATCAACCTTTAGTCTCTTAAGCTTATTTCAGAATTTCTGAATAGGATTCCCGTAGGTTTGAACAGCCCAACTCGAAGAAACCTTATTTAGAAAGTCTTCATGTAAAGCCCGCATGTTCATGAACTTAAAGGAATCCTTAACTTTGAGAGACTGAGAAGAAATAGTGACACTAAGAGGCGAGTAGTCAGAACATGTCTTAAGGAGATGAATAACGTTGGTAGATTCAAAAGAATTTAGCCAAACATTATTGTAGATGACCATGTCAAGCCTTCTCCATTGCATGTCATTCGTCCATGTAAATTTGTTGCCTAAGAACCCTGCATCACATAAATTGCAATCTAACATGAAATTATTAAAGTCTTCAATACTAGATAGACAATTAGTAATGCAGTTTAATTGCTCATTAGAGTTAGAGATAGTATTAAAGTCTTCTAAAAGAAGCCATTCAGTAGAGCCATCCTCGATAGACCTAAGACTGTCCCACAATTGCATTCTCTCCTGCCTTGAACACTTAGCATAAACTGCAGTCACCCTGAAATTCTTATTAGTAAGTTTATGCTTCACATTAAAATGAAGGAATTGCTCCTCATTGTGAAGTATGTCCACCAAAAAGCAATTCTTCCAAAAAAAAACCACACTTTATTATTAATATTACTACAAGAATTCTGAAAACCCAGCTTCTTAGTGATATAATTGAGATTAGAGTTACTGATAAGAGGCTCTTGAATCGCCAAGAAATCCAGCTTCTCAGACCTTTTAAGAGCTTTAAGTCTGACCATAGTGTCTTTATTACCCAATCCACGAAGATTCCAACTCAGAAATTTGATAGTCATTTAAATATTGGAGCATTTGCAGTCCCTTTGAACTGCACACGTTTGGAAGATCTAGTCTTATTAGCTTTAGCTTTCTTATATGTCTTTATTTCAGTCCTTTTCTCTTCACTAACAATGGTTTCTTTGATTGAAACAAGAGAAGCATGGAGGCTCCCAGTAATTTGTATTGGTGGAGATGGAAAATTAGCATTTTTCGAAAATGGACTATTCTAAATACCCAAATCAATCATATGAAGTGCTTCATGATCACCAAGCCCTTCATGTACATCATTTCTTTTGTCAATTGGGATTACCATTGTATTATCCAACTGAGATGTAGGATTATCAGTAATCATCTGAACAATAATAGAGTTAACCTTTGTAGCATAATTAGTTGGATTAGAATCATTTGTCTTGTTTGCTTCATTTTGCAGATTTGGGACAGAAGAAGCATCAACATTAGTAGGCAGAAGTTCACCAAGAGACTTAGAAGGTGTCCCATCAATAGCATCACTGGCAATCCCAGTAGTCTTTTCCTTGGTAAGATTTAGTTTCTTACAACTCTTTTCTGAATGGCCCAAATGATAACAAGAATTACAATATTCAGGGTAGATTTCGTAAGCCAGTTCTCGCCAGAAACCTTCATTTCCAAAAGAAACTCATAGCTTTTTAGGCATAGGCTTAGAGACATTCATTTCCACACAAATTCTACAGAAGTTAACCCTAGCCCGATTCTTGTGAGGAACACAGAAATTTAGAGACCCAAGGCCTTTCACAATGTTAAGAACCGTTTCTCATTATACATGTATTCTGGCAAGTTAGCAAGCTTGATATAAACAGGAGTGACCGGATTTTCATAGTTCACGTTAAAGAAAGGAGACCATTTAAGAAGACGAATAGTCTTGTTACCAATTGGCCAAACATTTCTGCGCTAGAGTTTTTTAAGATCCTCCAAAGACCCTAGCTCTATAAACACATGTCTAGTATCCACGTTGGTGATGCTATAATCACTTTTGAAATTAAAGCTTCCAAAGAAAGTCTTCAAAACATCTGAGTTGGGCTTACCAGTAGAGAACTTGCCCACCAAAGTATGTTTAGAGCAAGATTTGAGTATTTCTTTATCTTTTTCAATAAACTTAACGCATGGATGACCCTTTTCAGTACCGTGAATAACCTCTTCATAAACTCCTTTATCAGACGGTAAAGAGAATAACCCTGCGAAAGTTTTTCTTGGGGCTTGAGTTCTATATTGATTGGCGATTCATAAGTAGGATTGTTTCTGATTGTTGAAAATGCTACTTGTTGACGCAGGGGAGGAAGCTGGCTATCAAAATCAGCAGATCTAAAGAGATCGGATTGATTTGAAAAGGCTTCTATTAGCTCACGAAAGACATGAAGCTATACCAATAGAGAAGAAGAATAATATATCAAGACTTTTTTATAATCAAAGTGAAATTGTGTCATCCTCCTACAATTGTTTATTTTCGCTAAAGTTAAAATTGTATATTTCTTATTAGCTCAAGAAATTGTTTCAAATCACGTAGCTTTAAAATCAAGCTATGAACCAGCCTCTAACCGAGCTTTTTTTATTTACAATAATGTTTGGCTAAATTTTTCCTTGGTTCGAAAATATCGAAAAAAAAATTGACTAACCATTTCTTTTAAAAAACCGTTTTTCTAAAAAAAAAGTAGACTGTAGCATGCCAAATGGCATGCTGCAATTGGTTGTTTAAAAGATGGATTGGGGTTCATCTTTTGAACCCAAACCATCTTGGGCTGCCAGCGTATGAAATATGCACTGCTGCATTTGGTCTTAGGCGTCTAAGTTTTTTTTCCCTTAATCAAGGGACACATATCTTTCTCATCCTCGATCGCCATGCGCTCATATATTTCATCATTAGCTTCACAAGCGTCATGAGCTTCCATAGAATTTTAAAGAGCACCATATATTTTGTCAAGACCTTGATCTTTAGAATTTTTTACACAATTTCATCTTGAGAGAACATTTTCACCAACCATTCTCTTTGGATATCTTTTTCTCCAGCCTTCTTCCTGAATATTCTCTCTCTAGATCCTTCGTGTACAAGACGATAAGAATATAAATAGAAAATAAAAGTTCAACCACCAGACTAATATTCTTCCCGCGAGTACAATCTTCTCTAAACAAACATCTTAACAACAGGATAGAATAAGAAAAAAACAAACGGAAACTATGGAGATCCAATTTCAAGCGATAAAAATGAATTACTCTCCTCTCCCAATAGCTGGAGACAAAAATGAACTCATAGTCGACAGTATAGGTGAATTTTCATTCCCACGTGTAAACTCTAAAAAAGGAAGAACTGCCCGTAAAACGTTCGTAACTAAAAAAGTTTTAACAAACATTGTATAAATGTTAAATGTTCCACGATAATCCGCCTTTAAGTGTGAAATATTAATGTTTAGAGAAATTATATACGAAACCGTTCAGCTAAAGATTACATCGCACTTTCCGAATAAGTTAACTCACAAGAGTAACGGAACTAAACGACCAAAAGCATAGCCTGCAGTTACACCTTTAATATTAATAATAATCTTCTTCTACGTATTTATTTTTTTTATCAGGCACGCATTTATTCAGAACTGTTTTTTAAAAAAGGATAGCGTATATGAGTCGAATTCTGTTAAAACTGTAAAAAATTGAAAATCATCCTTCTCTATTTTGCTCATGACATTTAGCCAAAAAAAGAACAAAATTCTTTGAAGGGATTAGTGAAAAGTTTAAAGGAACATTTTTAACTAATATACTTAACAACTCTTAACAGAAAGTTAATATTAAAACAGACTTAATTTCTTGCGGGTACTTATTAATAGCCATTAGAAAACATATAGCAAGAATAAAATAACCAAACTCATGAAAACAAGATAGAAACAGTAGAGACAATAAGAACGAAAGGTGGACTTTATATTAAGACCATCGTCAACCATAAACAAACCAGCTTAAAGAGTTGTGAATAAAGATAAAAGCAACACATAGTAGAGTTTGATTAACAGACGATGAAAATTATAACCAAACGCATCGCCAACCACAAAAAAAGCAGCACCGGCACTAACCTAAAAGCTGCAGTCTTTAACCTATATGTGCAACATCAGATAGATAGTATGGCTGAAACCATAAGACCTCAGCAAAAGAACATGGAGCTTGCCACACCCTCCTTAAGCTTTGGAAGTGCCACAACAGGAGTAGCCCCAACCTTCGTATCCTTTCCATGGCTGGAAGTCGCCTCAGACTCTTCAAACTTCATGAATGTACCCATCTGGCTAGCAGCCAAATGAGCATATGATACAGGAGCCACTGTAATATCAAAGAATAAATGGATTGTAATTATAATACAGAACCAAAAAGCATACAAGAAGTTTAACTATCCAATACATACCAATAGAAACAGCAGTTGTGCTCCTCTGATACCTGTAATAGAGAGGGAAATAAAATTAAGCATGGAGCCTCAAACTGTCACTAAAGTTCTACGTTGCAAGTTCTATGTAGATGCACTTACACATAAGATAGCGAGTGTACAAGCTCCTGAATCTCATCAGTTGAAAATCCAACCTCATCGAAAAGAACATGATAATGAGTGGGACGGGTAGTTCCCTGATGGAAGTCAAAGCAGCAAAAGCTGTAAGCCATATATCTAGAAGGAAATATCATAATCGATTAAGTCGAAACTTAAGATGCTTACAATCATTCCAGCGTGGGCACACAGGAAAAAATCATTGGTCCGAGGATGACAGATTTTATTGTCAATGATTGTACCTGAAGAAGTGCCCAAATACTTCTAAGTTACTCAAAACACAAGAGTTAGAGATGATAACAATTCATGAGTAATACCTGGAGGAACATTATCAGGTGAACTAGGCTGGAAGAATTTAGTGTGATGATTCTTCTGTGCAACAATGACCACAAACTTGGGGTTCCAAGCCTCATCGAGGAACTTACATGCCTAAATTGGGACTCTGATTAGAAACTTAAATCACCTGGGGAACTATGCAAGTCTGTACAATATACACATACCTCGATGATCTGATCCAGTTCAATGTTCAGAACCTGATTGAACTGTGACTCACTTACACCATCCCTGAGTAAAACAATGCACAGTTAAGCAAAAAAATAATAATAAAGCAATATGATTATCTGGTGAGACTATGTTGCAGTTGCAGAACATATGGATAAAAACAAGAGCAGCCCAACAGGGTTAGAAAGCAATATGGAACCAGAATTGTACCTGAAGATAATAACATGCTCAGGCTTTCGCTTGCCAGAACTCATATAGAAATCCAGCATAAGTTCCCTGCAATACAAAAGGAAAACATTAGAATAAATGCTAAATATTGCATGCAAAGCAAAAACAATACTGGTCAGACATACAAAAAACACACCTAATGATACCAGTATCCTCAGTATCGGATACTTTCTTGAACAGCGAATCAATCATTTCAACCTTTGGAGACTGAGTACGAACAGACGCCCTGTATCTTGATATCAGAGGCCACTTGCGGGAACTTACAACCTAAGCAACTCAAGTACAAAGAAACTATAGTCATCAGCCTCTGCACAAAAACTTGCATCTAATTAAACAGTAAAGGGAGTCAAAGAGGAGCATGGTTACCGCTGCAATTGAGGGAACGTCTGACTGGCCAGGAGAGCCATGAGATACATCCATCCCAAGTATAATAGTAGGAACTTTGGAAATCACAGGCATTGCAGGAGTATTCTCAATAGAGAGGAGCGAGTTTAACCCGCCAAGCTATAAAACAAAAACAATATATCAAGACATTGTTTGAAAACAAAACTTGTTTTTACTACAAACTATCCCAACCTTTGCATTGATCTTCAACAGGAGATTAGTCAGATACTGGTCATTGACCTTTGTGGGGGCCATGCACTGAGTTACTATTCCAAACTCGGTCAGATTCTTCCTCTTCCAAGGACCTGCAAGGTATAATATTTCAAGCAATTAAATAAATCAAACTTAAGTGAGCTTTGGAAAGAAAATAGAATCTGACAATTCTAACCATAGATAGCGCAATTCTTCCTCTCTGGCAGTATACAAAGAATGAACTGGGGGGTCCCTGGAAGTTTAGCCTGTATGACTTTAAACATCTCTTCCACTCGGACCACAGGTGGAGCCCGTCTCAGTTCATTCTTTTCTTCAAAGACGTCGAAAGGCTGAGCAATTTGCTGCAAAAAAACATGTACAAGAATTATCAATTGCTCAACCGGCCACCAAGACAAAATTAGTTCCATAACTTCAAACTGTTAACAAAGAAGTATAAACTTACAATTCCTTTCATTTCTCCACATCTTATAAGATCAGGGATCAGACGCCGTAAATCACAACGTGCTGAGAAGTTCACAACAATCCATCGTTCTATCTTTACAGTCTCAGCAAATTTCTGAGGATATAAATGTTCAGATTCTGAGCATACCAAGTAGAAAGACTAAATAGACCGACAAAATGCTGTTTACCTTGTTGTTGAAATTCCAACGACCATTCCTTGGAAAGAAACTGTCTCCATTGCCACATTTCAACTGCAAAAGATTGAAACAAACAAATAATGAAGAAAAAGAACCACAACCTAAACCCCAAAGACAATAAATGTAAAAAATACCTTAGGAGCTTGCAAAACACGCCCCTCAACTTGTGTAAAGTTTGAACTGATTGAAATTCCAGAAGAACGAAGCAAAGGTTCACTGTCGTAGTTACTAGTTTTCAAAGCCTGAAGAATTGGTGAGATTATATTTGAATTACAAACTGCCCTGACATTATGATTGTAAAAGAAATGGGGCAAAGAAGAAGGAAAAAACTACTTTAGACAAGACATTCATTCTTTCTTGTGGCTTCTGTCTTGACTTTTCAACCAATGAAGCCCTTTGCAGATTGGTAAGAGCTTTGGTGTAACGCTGTAAAGACACTAAGGAGCAGAGCTGCAAACATTCAATAAATTTATTTAGAGATACCCACAAAGGACAGAAAACTGAAGAAAGCACAGCATACACAAGGGGAAGGTAAAATATATCTATTTACCTCAAGAGGAATGTAAGTTGGACGTTTTGGCTTGCCAACATTTATACATGGCAGATCAGCAGAATAGCGCAGAGTTATGTTCTTCTGATTAACAAAGTAATCATTGACAGTTACTTCCGTTTCAACACCGTTCTGCCTCCAAGTAAACCTAAACCAAGTACCAAGTGACAGTTACTTGTAATTCAGTGACAGTTTTCCTACTTCATTAATAAACACTAAGCCACTTACAGTTGATCTTTGCACAAACTGTCACTCAGACCTGTAATCTTGTATTCCTGATTGGTAGGGCTTGCCTTTATCCTCAGGTTCTTGAGTGTACGTTTAGCCTGTCAAGCAAGATACAAAATAATACTTTAGAAGCCGGTAAAATATTAGCTACTCAACAAACACGCAGATAGAAATGCAATTTACCTTGGCCCAGTCAATGGCGAAAGGATCCCTTACACCCTGGTTGGCAATAAGAAAATCCACAACCGGACCAGGTTGTACAATCATTGTAGTTGAAACATCTACAGATATAAAACTAACCATTAAACATACGAACCCGAATAAAGAAACAGCTGAAGGAATTTTATAGTCTGTAACCTATGTTTAGGGACAAGCCACCCTGACTGGTCCTGAAACTTGAATGAAAACCTCGGCATCCAATGACGCCGCCACCAATGTTTTCAAAGTTCTGAGGATCATTGTGGAAAAATGATTGACGCACTAAAAGGCAACCCCTGTAATCCATTCAAAGTAATTAACAAAAACAGCATTTCAGGCTCCAGCATCAAGTATAAATCAATGCCACACTTACTGTTTGGCAGCATGTTGTCGTAAGATGATATCCAAAACCCTCAAAGCCTCCATGGAATTCTCAGATTCTTGTCCCTTCAGGGCTTGAGCAATAGCTTGCATAGGAATTTTCGCAGCAAATGTAATCTCCACTTTATAGGACTTGGAACGGTATGGCTTCCGTATCCTTTTTGTTTCACTCCCATCTGGACTTCCATTCCCACCATCTGGGCTAGTATTACCAGGAGCTCTACACAATAGACATTAAAAATGAGTTAAACCTGAGCTATACAAACAAATTGATATTAGCATAAAGAATTGGATTATGCCATTGACTTACTTGTTAGACGACATATCTTCTATAACAACAAGGAATTCCATCTTATTCCTAGGAAGAGCACCAATCGTAAACAAACTCTTCTCTCCGTCATAAGCAAACTTCTTGCCATCCAGCTCAGCCTGATAAGTTTCGTAAACTTTGTCCAGTACCTTTCTACCAATTCCTTTGCTATCCACTGGGTGACCATCCTCGTATGCAAGCGAAACCTGTAAAAAACCAGACAACATTAAAAAAAACAGGACAATAAAAAACAATATACAGACAGATACAAAACAGTAAAGCAAAGAAACATACACTGTAATGATAGAAGTGGTCATCCACATTAGCAACATTAACTTTAAAGTGGTTGGTAAGCAACTGAATTTTCTGTCCTTTGGTTCCCAAAGCCCGACGAGCCATAGGAACCCTTACAATCTTTTTCTTCTCAGGCTCAGCTTCAACTCGAGTTGGAACAACATCGGGTGGAATGACAGGTGGAGGAGGAGGCAACCCTTCTGTTGCTCCATTTCCATTCCCAGTCCCGTTTCCGTTACCATTTAGCTCGGACGGATCCATCTCCTGAAGACATAAAACAAGACTATAAACAAAGACTATAAACCAAGAGTAACCAAAAGACTATAGTACCAAAACTCACATGCAGTGTGCAAAACATATTCAGATATTCAGACCTCTGAGCTCAACAAAACCAAGGACATAAAGCATGGTGGAAGAAATCACTTAAGATCCCAACCATGTTATAAACGATGACAGACATGCAGAGCGAAAACTGTAGCGACAAGACTATAGCGACGAAGATCGCATACTAAGGAGCAAAGATTTAGAACCCTAAACATAAGTTAGGAAGGAAACTACCAACAAAATTTGAAGACTACTACATACTGATTTTTAAAAAGAAAATAACAAGTAGAAAAAAATTATAGCTAGAATCAAAATAAAAAATGAGATTAAATATATTTAATACAACAACTATCGTTTGAAACCGATAGACTACTGCATGCAAGAAATTTATACAGAGAACTAACGACATGCAAGAATCATCACAAACAGTATACGACACTAAAAATCGAAGAACAACAGGACAGCGCTCACCGTGTATATAAACCCTAAATAAAAAAGAAAATCGAGGAGAATAAACTAAAAGAATATTAAAAACTAAAGAAACGAAATATTAAAGAGCACAACAGACTAAAAATCATACATGCAACTTCACAAAAGTACGAAAATTAAAATTTAAAAAAAAAACAAAAAAAAAACCAGTGATTCTTACTAGATGAGAGCAAAAACGGAAATAGCAAAACAGAGAGTTCACAATCAGTCAACCCTAGCTACTTCCAAACAACACCACGAAAGACAATGACTCGTGTAGAAGGGGGAAAATCAGAAACGAGTCGATAAATGTAACATTTGACAAAAACAAGCTATTCGAGCAAGCAAAAAATGAACAGAAAAAGTAACAAAAGAAATATAGAAGCCAACATGAACAGATTATCAAAAGAAATCGAGAATGAAAAACGAAATTACTTACAAAAACAAGCTTGTACGGCTGAAAACTGAAGGTTTCTCAGATCTAAAACCTAGACGATGGTACAACAGAAATTTTAGAAAGAGAAGGGGAGAGGGTTTAGTGAGAGAAGTGGAAGGAGGAGAGTGACGCCCACACTGTGTTTATGGTGGTAGCGGAGGGGTGTCAAAAGTCGATAATACCCAACCTACGTAATTACGTGCATACCCTTTTGTGTGGTGAAACGATATCCTGTGTGTCATTTTTTACGTGGAATCACCGTCTGCGTTTAGGACGTGTCACCCGTTCTCGATATGGATTTGTTTTCCGCTGTACACGTGTTGCGTTCAGCTTATCACTCATGTTGGTCGTCTGTACAGTAAAATATTTATTTGAATTTTAAACTCTGGCTATTTCCGTAAATTGATAATACTCGTGTGTGTATTAGTGCAACATTGTCGAAATTTTAATATAAATGTAAATTTAAATGTAAATTGTCGTATTTATCGCCATTAAATTCTAAACGCTTCTAAGTAATTTTGATCGGATGAAATCCAAACAGTCGTGTCAATTGGTCGGTGTGTCCGGGTGTTAATCCTACTGGTTTATTTTAACATTATTAAAATAGAAAATAAGATAAAATCTAATGTTCGATTTTAGTAACTCTCTACTGAAATAAACTTTAGCTATAAAATACTATAGTATTGGTACCCACCTATTAAAATAGTAGCATCTAATATACTAACAAAGATTTTCTGAAATAATTACACTTTTGGTATTATTATATTGATAAAACTAAATGGATTTTATACTGAACAAAATTATAGAATAATATAAGATGATTGCTAAAATTTATTTAAAAATCATTTTATCTAAAATGTGTCTGATGGGTTTGTTTTTCCAAAATAACTATGGAAAATAAATTATCCATCTATTCAATTATCATTCTTAATTACATTAAGATGTTTCAATGTATATTTTTGTTATTTTTCCTTCTTTCTTCCGCCATTTGCCATCTGGAATTCAGTTATGACATTTTTATTCCCCTTTTTATCTTTGGCTAAAATATCAAGTTTAGTGGTACTTTTTTTCTATGGATATTTACTAAATATGTATTGGTTTTATTCATTAATAATATACGACGGGGTATAAACGTTTTTATACCGGAGTCAACCGTACTTATATAAGATAATTAACTTCATTCATTATCTTAAGACTCGTTCCCTTGAAGCCATATTAATCGTGCTGTTCTTTTTCTTTATAATCTCTCGATTTCCAACTTTTTTATTTGTTGATTCGAGAGTTTAAAAGAACAACTAAATGAAAAAAAAAAAAAAAAAAAAAAAAAAAAAAAAACTTCATTCATTATCTAACAATAATTATAATTACCAAAATACGTTATTTCTAAAGATATAAATAGCGAAATTATTTTTATTATAAAAATTTATAAATTTATTTATAATAGATTGTAATTTTTAAAAATATTTAGCATTTTAAATCTTAGTCATAGACTTGAAAAATAAATTGTATCAACTAGACTTATTGGATGACCATGTTTGAATTGAAATTGAGATATTGATTTATATCGAAAAAGGTTGATTGTTTTACTCGATCGGTAGCTCAAAACCTTTAGTCTTTATCCGGATTTGAAAAAAATGGGATTTTTTTTATAGATTCGTTCAGAATGATCTTTTTTATTTTTTATCTAAAATTTTGAATCTAGTTCAAAATATGTTTTAAAAATGATTTATATTTGCTAATTAGTAAAAATTCAATAAGGGTAGAATTTGAATAGGTCTCAATTTTAAAAAAAATTGACTTATAATGAAACGATTTTGAATTTAGATTTTTATTTAAAAATATATATATATAATTCAATATTATAAAAAGAAAACTAATATGTTTCATAAATTTTGATTTTATTTTATGGTTTTTAATTATTATGTTTTAATATTAAATTATTAAAATTGATTAAAAATTTGAGAGAACCAAAATTTTATTATAACAGTGTCTCCATTGGCAATTAATGTTACATAATAGAACAAGTCAAAAGGATCAAAATTCTATTTTACCTTCCTCATGTTAAGATTTCTTTAGATTATTTGTATAACAATGAATTTTGAATTTTTTGAAATCTTTTTAAAAAATCGTGTTCATTCCTTTTTGTTTCTTTGATTCCGTGAGCATGTACCTGCAATATAAGACATCTTGAGGTCAGGAGTAAATCTATCCAGATGTTAACATCTCGAGGTCAGGAGTAAATCTGTCCAGATTTTAACATCTCGAGGTCAGGAATAAACCTGCTTAGTGTTAGTAGGCAACTTGATCCAAAAGATTTGGGTCTTGCAATTATCAACTTTCTATTCTTATATATCCTAGATTCAGGCTTTCCAAAAGTAAAAGCGTGTAATTCTATGGGAGCGGTTGTCATTGAATTCACAATCTTATTTATCTTAAAGTCCACTTTGATACCAGCTCAATTATTAGCATAGTTATATACGAGTTTATTATCAATAAATATCAAATATATATATTTATATAAAAAATCATATCTATTTATAACTACTAAAAAATATTCTATAAATTTAAAATTATCAATTAATTAAGTTTTTTTAGATTAATTAAGTTCTGTTAATTATAATAATGAATCATATTTTATTTTAGTTATTGGTGTAATATTTATTTATACTAATGTATTTTATAAAATTAATACAAAATATGAACAAATTTTAAACCATTATTATTAGTGAATAATATATGACATATTGTATTTATATATGTGTATTTTAAAAAATGAAATTCTATATTTTTATTTTTATTTTGTAGGTTATAGTAATAAATATAGAGGTAAAAAAGTTGATATTCTAATAAAAAAACAAAATTGGTTGAAAATCTGAAAATTAGCTACAATTATCTTATTTTTATTTTTAGTCGTTTTTATGTTATAATATAATTTTGGTTACGTTATATTCGTGCAATGATATATAAAAACATTTATTTTGATGTGAAGCGAACCTAAATAAAGTCATGTACCGTAATCATATATTTTTTAAATCACAACACCAATATAAAACTAGTTTAGTAATTAGACTTCAACTTTACCCATAAATTTGTTGTGTTCAACTCTCGTTTATTTAAATTCTAACGTATTGATAAGTTTACATGTTTTACCATTAAACTATAAAAAAATGTTTAAATTATATTATGCTTTAATATAACTCTAAATACGGCATAACATCAACACCTATAACATTTAATATCAAATTTTTATGTTGGTTTTAAAAAAACTAAAAAAAATCACAGTTTTAATGTTGTTATTATCTTAATTTCTAATAAACTAAAAACATCAAAATTGTCTAATAGTCTTAATGTCTTCTGTAGGTAGCTACAAGTTCTGATTTGGATCCAAATTATGTTTTATAATAAGCTTATCGTCACTTGTAAAGCAAATTGTTCGTGACCATAATATTAAATTTAACAACAACGACCCTTAGGTGGTGGTGGTGGTCGTTACCACATACGGTGCGTATAATATTGTGTTTGCATTGTATAGTCACAACACAACTAAAGAAAATTGATTATTAGAACTATGAGAAAGATAAAACCGTTATATCGACCAAAATAAGGAATGCAATAGATTTATTGTGTGAAAAGGTTGTTGAATTTACCTTCTTAATCTGGTTACACATCAATAGAAAGTTCGTTAGGGAAAATGCATTGGAATTGCAATTTTCCAAGTATTGGAGATTGTTTTAGCTTTCGAAAATAAAAAATAGCTTATAATAAACATAGGCTACGAAAATGATGGTATAATAAACACACTTCTTGTTATCCAGCGTATTTAAGCACTTCCAACTAATTCAAGTGATTTTGACTCCCAGTTGCCACTAACATATACATTTTTTTTTTATAATCCTGGTCAAATGACGGAATTATCTCTATAGTTTTCAGTTGTAGAGTACTAAAATAGTAGAAATGAGAGTCTTTGACTTTGTTAAGTTGACATTTACGTAAGGTGTTAGAAATTTGAAAATACATTTTAAACAAGACATACACAATAATCAAACTAGTTATTGTTCGCTAGCTGTTGAATATAAGTTAACTAAAACATAATCTACAAAGCTGAAAAAATCTAATATATTGCGGTGGATGAGGGGACCTAATACCCCACTCCATCATCGTATAGAAGAAGCATACTTCATCACTAACGACATCATGGAGATTAGGGGTGAGCAAACACTGAAAAAACCCGAATCAACCGACCAAACCGAACCGAAATGGACCGGTTTGGTCGGTTTAAAAAAAATTAAATTCGGTTTCGGTTTCGATTTCGATTTTTCGAACTGAATTAGATTCGGTCGGTTTTCGTTTTTTTCGATTTTGGAGCCGAATCGAACAGAACCGACCGAATACAAAACATATATATTATATACCTTTCAGTATGCCTCCACTTACAAGTGCTAGCGCATGTGGTCTAAGACAATAACTTAGAGTCATCGTACCCTCTTGGGTCATGTGTTCGATACTCGAGTGATACATATATTTTTTTTGTAGAAAAAGTACGTACTATGGTGCTTTAGAAATCAAAAGCAACTTTATATATTAGTTCATAAATCAAAAGCAGAAGAATATTCATTTATTGAATCGCTTAAAAGGTGTTAACAAGGTTGACGTTTTGATTTTTGAAGCAGAGATGAGGACCTGCATAAGTTGCTTGCAAGATCAAGGGCTTCCCATGCTAAAGGAGAGCATCCAACTATCTTCTAAGTTGTTGGAATTTGTAAAATGGAAGGCACGCAAGTTCTCTCAAGCTCAAGATGTGGAATCAAACAAGAATGGTTTAGATAGGAAATTTATAGTTGAATCTGACATGAGAATTCAAGGAATCACTCGTGGAGCTGAAAACCTAACAAGGAGTTTGCAAACAGTGTCCACTTTATTGCATGAAAAATATAGTCCGGTAATTGCCGAATCTACGTCACGAAGCATTGGTCATCAACGGTCAGAGAAATTAAACGATCAACTTACAAAGGAGGAGGCTATAAGAACTGAACTTAAAGCAGAAACTTTACTAACCACTTTATTAAGAGAAAAAATATATTATAAAGAGAAACGAACTCGCAACAGTCGTGCAAGGCAACGAAATCCTCAGATTTAAAAAAAATGTTCTTAAATTTGATTTTTTATTAAAAAAAACGTTTAAAAAACAAATCGAACCAACCGAACCGTATTGATGTTCGAGCCGAAAAACCGACCGAAACTGAAAAAATCGAAACTGAAAAAAAAAACTAATATTATTTTAATATATCGGTTTAATAATTTATAAACCGAATTAATTTGGTTTGGTTTAAATATATGTCAAAAAACCGACCGAACTGACCGAATCTCACCCCTAATGGAGATGGTCTCCTTCCGAAAGGATGTGAATCTTAATATCATCAATAATACCTCATTTAAATCGAATCGGTTTTTATTTTTTATCCTTATTCTCAACATAAATAAATTTATGACTGAAAAACCATCGGTCAATAATCCAACTTTATTTTCTTCAAGCTGTTTATAAGAGGAAGCAATGTAAAAAAGGATATTTATTTTAAGTCTTCATCGTCATCTTTATTGCATAAACTAAAAGCTTATATGGTCTTTTAGAAGACATTGTGTTTTTTTCTTAACAAACATTTTTTTGTCATATTTGGTATCGATAAAGGAGATTAGATCGATATTTAATGGTTTCATGTCCTTTTCACCAACATATGAGGAAGTTGATGAACTCTCAGAGTCGTTAGTACCGCTGAGTTAGTATTGTCTCCAAACTGACCATTCCATTGGTCGTTTTGAGATTATAATATATTTGTCACAATTTGATTCCTTAGATCTCGACATTTTACATGATGGATAAATAATAAAAAGACAAATGTTGGATGATGATGGGGTAAACTGCAGTCTATGTCTATGATAATTTTATTTATGTTATATAATCTAATCGAATTAAGAGTAAAAAAACATAAGAAAAACAACGGGAGTAGATGGAATCTTGAATGATGAAGGTGAATGCGTCAGTTGCATAAAATAAGTATAAAGAGAGAAATTAAAGAAAGAAATTGTGAAAGTTGAATATTGCAAAAATAAAATTGAAAAAGTCGATAAATGTATATAAAATGAATGAATGAATAACAATTGTTGATTTAAATTGAAATGGGTGGTTCAGATGTGATGAGTCCGGAAATTTTCACCACTCACTGTAGAAACCGGACGAGGCTAATTCGGAAAAAAGCCACCCACTGAACCGTCCGAACTGGACAAAAGTACTAAAAACTAATCACCTTTTGACTAAGATAATTGCAAATCTTCTTAATAAACTAATGAGTTTTTGA
Organism: Limnanthes douglasii subsp. nivea; assembly: GCA_036936605.1. Taxonomy (NCBI): domain Eukaryota; kingdom Viridiplantae; phylum Streptophyta; class Magnoliopsida; order Brassicales; family Limnanthaceae; genus Limnanthes; species Limnanthes douglasii. The sequence continues at coordinate 204,245,390 of JAUPFV010000005.1, read as the reverse complement.
ACTCGACCCGGGTTCATAAGTTTGACCCGAAAGCCCATGTGGCCCATAATTAAGGGTATAAATACCCAAACACTTTCATTAACGAGAGTAATGAACATTTAATACAACCAGACAGCTTAAATCTCTCACTACAAAACACCAAAACATTAAATACCTTTGAAACAACACAAAATACCTGACCAAATTACCCTCAGTCGAAAATAATCCACACCCCGGAAATTTTCACCACTCACTGTAGAAACCGGACGAGGCTAATTCGGAAAAAAGCCACCCACTGAACCGTCCGAACTGGACAAAAGTACTAAAAACTAATCACCTTTTGACTAAGATAATTGCTAATCTTCTTAATAAACTAATGAGTTTTTGAACTCGACCCGGGTTCATAAGTTTGACCCGAAAGCCCATGTGGCCCATAATTAAGGGTATAAATACCCAAACACTTTCATTAACGAGAGTAATGAACATTTAATACAACCAGACAGCTTAAATCTCTCACTACAAAACACCAAAACATTAAATACCTTTGAAACAACACAAAATACCTGACCAAATTACCCTCAGTCGAAAATAATCCACACCGAATTGGCCACCACAGTGGGAGGAGAAGGTGCCTGAATTTAGCATTCGAAACCATCAAGAAAAATCAGTCTGGATGAATCCAGACGAGCAGGCGGTGCCACCAACTTTGGCAAAAGTGGTGGGAGAAAATGATGAATATACGATTGAAGAGCGAGATAGATTGAAAGCTGAGATAGAAGCCTTGAGGGCTGCTAAAAGGGTGGATATGGGCTTAAAAGAAAAATCAAAAGTGTCAGCCGTTCACCATACTGACAATCCAAGGGAGCATGACCTATCAGCAAAGACCCATGTAAGTACTAAAAAGAGTCATGCTACCTCAAAGAAGTCTCACCGGTCTAAACCGGTGGAGAGCTCAGATTCAGATTCAGAATCTTCTAGTAGCTCCTCGAAAGAAGATGGAGTTGAGGAGTCTTTGTCATCCAGCAGTGATGAGGGTCGTTCTAAAAAGAAGCAGAAGCTGGTCAAAAAGTATTCAAGAAAGAGGGACATGCATGGAAGGTTGAAAAGGCATCTAGGAAAAGGGTCATCTCATGGTCACAACCATGGCCAGAAACATGTAGACCGACTGTTGATAGATCATTTTGCCTTTCATAATTAACCAGGTATCTTTGCAACTCTCAATGAAGATACTGTGTTTAGTTGTGGCCGGAATTGGAGACAATCTCCATTGTCTTCCAAGATACTGTCCGGAAACCTTCTTAAGAGGTTTGATAGTACAAAGATAGAAAAATACGATGGGAGTAAAGATCCAGATAATCATCTAGAGCAATTCAAAAACTTTATGATGAATTTTGACGATGATGATAAGTTTCTTTGTAGAGCGTTCTCCTAGTCTTTTACGGGGAGTGCTCTGAAGTGGTATAATAGTCTGCCACATGGCTGCATCAGAAATTTTGATACTTTTTTTGTGGCCTTCCGGAGGCAGTTTGTTGGAAGTAAGGAAGTGAAGGGCAATTGAGACACTATTATCTATGGTGCCCAAGAACCAAATGAATCCTTGAAAGAATATATAAGTCGCTTTGTGAACACCAAGAATGGATTAGCTGATTGCTTTGAACAAGTATCAATAGCTTCTCTAAGGCAGGGTTTGAACCCTGGTAATTTGGCTGATTCAGTAACCAGAAAGAAGGCCATGACGTGGGGCGGTTTACTGAATCAAGTGGGGAAACAAATCAATATAGATGAAAAGAAGAAGACCAGTGTGCATAGGCAGGTGAGATCGGCCCTAGTTGCACCAAACCAGAACCAAAATCAGTCCGGGTACAAGGCTAAGGAAGCCGGACAGGGTCCCAACAGGGTCAAGGCTCAATCTCACCCAGCACCAGCTCAGAGCCAACAATCTAGAAATAAGCGAGGGCCTTGGGTTCAACCATAGTGGTTTTCTGAGTTGAAAGAGAATGTGGCAACCATCTGTGACAAAACAAAAGATGAAGTACATTTCAGGCAGCCAACTGCACTTCAATCTCCCAGGGAAAATCGAAATAATTATTTATGCCAATATCATCATGATATTGGTCATAATACAGAAGATTGCATCGCTTTGAAACAAGAGGTGCAAAATTTGATTGAAAGAGGAAAGTTGGGTGCTTATGTTAAAAGAAAAGGTGGAAATAGGCCTGATAATGCTCATCGGACTAGCCCAACAAACAACGCAGGGACATCGGCTCCGGATGGGGCTATGGTGATAATTGAAAGATTCGATATGGAATCAGAATATTTGGATCCTGATCCAACCCAGAATAAGGTGGAGGTTATCACAGAACACAGTAAGACGGTGTCCGGGCTCATCAGCTTTTTTGAGTCACTTACCATATTTGGGGGGGACACCATGACTGCACCGACTGCTTCTTCGAGGAAGAGGCATGTTCATACCATGGTTACTCAACTGGAAGGAGGCATGACTTCCTATCAATCGTAAATTCTTTTTCCCTTCATTGTTTTTTATGAATATGATTTGAGGGACATAGCTAGTCCTCATGAAGATGTTGTGGTGATAGGAGCATCCATTGGGGGAAATGACATTAGACGAATTTTGGTAGACACCGGTAGTTCAGCCAATATCCTCTTTTTAACTTCCTATAAACAAATGAAGAATCCAACATTGATTCAGCGTTCAAATAGGTCAATTGTGGGTTTCACTGGAAGCTCAGCGGACGTAATCGGGGAGTTTGAGGAGGAGGTTTTGTTGGGAAATGGCCCTTTTAAAAAGATGGTCAGAGTAATTTTCATCGTGGTGGATTGTCCCACATGCTACAATGTCATTTTGGGAAGGTCTTGGCTCTCCAGGATGCATGATGTGGCTTCAACAGTCCACCAATGTTTAAAATACGTTATGCAAGGACAAATGAGAGTTGTCCGAAGTAGTCAAAAGATAGCAAGGGAGTGTTATGCAACATCAATGGCCCCTCGAACTTTGGGGGCAGTTTGGACCAATGAGGATTAGCAGTTGGAGGGGCCCTCTCGGGGAGAGGGTTAAATTGATGACCCCATAGATACCCCTGGTGTTTTAATACCAAATGAAGAGGTTGAAACTCACTCTCTGGCTGAGGGAAGAAACGTCAAGATCGGATCTAAGATGACATCAGAACTAAAGAGTAAAATGCTATCTTTTTTAACAGACCATCATCATGTTTTTGCTTGGTGCAATGCTGATGCAACTGGAGTACCAGAAGATATTATATCACACCAACTATCCATCCGAAGAGATATAACACATGTTGTACAAAAGGTGATAGATTTTTCTAAGGAGAAAGTTGATGTCATAGTTCAAGTAGTTGACCGGCTTACTAAGATGGGGCACATAAAGGAATCCCAGTACCCTTTATGGACAGCCAATCCGGTATTAGTAAAAAAGAAAAATGGGAAATGGTGAATGTGCATCGACTTTACAGACCTTAATAGGGCTTGCCCAAAAGACCTATATCTGGTTCCTCGGATCGATCAGTTAGTGGACTCCACGTCTGGGAACAAGCTGTTGTCCTTTATGGATGCCTGCTCCGGGTATAATCAGATTCAAGTGGATCCGAAGGATCAAGAACACACCACTTTTGTTACTGATATGGGCCTTCATTATTATAAGGTGATGCCTTTTGGGTTAAAGAATGATGGGGCTACTTATCAGAGGTCGGTGAACAAAGCTTTCGCTAATCAGATTGGAAGAAACATAGAAGTCTGCATTGATGACATGATGGTAAAGAGTGTGGAAGAAGAACTACACTTGACAGATCTGCAATAGACTTTTGCCAACTTGGTAAAAGTTACTTTAAAGTTGAACCCAGAGAAGTGTGTTTTTGGAGTGCAGTCCGGCAAGTTTTTGAGGTATGTGATAAGTGAGAAAGGGATACAGCCTGATCCAGACCAGCTTAGTGCTTTATTTCAGATGGAACCTTCTCGGAATATTAAAGAAGTACAAATGGCAAAAGGGAGGTTAGCTGCTCTAAACCGTTTTATCTCAAGGTCTTCGGATAGGTGTGCCCCGTTTTTCCAAACTTTAAAGGGTGCAAAAGAATTAAACTAGTCCCCACAGTGCGACCAGGCTTTCGATGAAATTAAAAAACATTTATCCTCCCCCAAAACCTTGTTTAAACCTATTGATGGAGAGACATTGTACATATATTTAGCAGTTTCCGATTGTGCCATAAGTGCAGTGCTAGTAAGGGAGGTCGATAATTATCCTCGTCCGGTGTACTACATCAGCAAAAGCTTGATCGAATGCTGAAATAAGGTATTTAAAACTTGAAAAACACTAGCTTTAGTAATTACTGCTAAGAAAATGAGATCCTACTTTCAGTCTCATTCTATCATTGTCCAAACGTCTTTTCCGTTGAAAAACATTTTCCAGAAGGCAGGCGTATCAAGCAGAATGACCAAATGGTCAGTGGAGTTGGAGACTATGATATTGATTTTGCCTCTCAAACTGCAGACAAGGCTTAGTATGTTGCTGACTTCCTAGTTGTATTCCATTCAGACAGGAACACTAAGCAAGCAACATGTGAAAAAACTAAGAAAGTATGGGTTGTCCGGACTGATGGTGGATCAAGTACCATGGGTTGTGGTGATGGGATATGTTTAACCTCTCCGTACGACAACAAAATGTACCATGCTATATGTTTGGCTTTTAGAGCTTCTAATAATGAGTCCGAATATGAAGCTACCATAACTGGTTTAAAGTTAGCCTTAATCTGTGGAGCCAAAATGGTCAGGTTAATGAGTGATTCTCAGCTTCTTATCCATCATGCACAAGGTCAATCTGAGGCAAAAAAGGAGCAGCTGATTAAATATTTATTCATTCTTAAAGAAGTGGCACTTAACTTCAAAGACATCACCTATGAGCACATACCCCGAACAGAAAATAAGCTAGCAGACTCCTTGGCAACCATAGCATATTTTGAGTCATACTCATGGATTCACGTGCAATAGTGCCCATCCATTCAACTCAATCAGAGCAAGGAGGAGGAGGAAAGTTTAAATATACAAGTGGGTCAACCTCAGAACTGGAGGTATCGTCTTTTTCAATACATTTCATATGGCATCCTGCCTCCGGAAAAGGTGGTAGCAAGAAAACTGAAGTATAAGGCTCGTGGATTTGTAATCCTAAGAGATGTTCTTTACAATAAGTCTTTTAGTAGACCTCTCTTGCAATGTGTGGGGATTGAAGAGTCCCAAATAGTGATATCTGAACTACATGATTGTGAGGGATCAGCGCATTGTGGTTATAGAGCTTTAACCAGAAGAGTCTTGTTGGCCGGATACTACTGGCCCTCTATAATGAAATATGCCAAGGAATTGGTAAAAAAGTGTGATCCATGCCAAAGATGCGGTAATGAAATTCATATCCCAGCTTTCCCTTTAGAGTTAATTTCTAAGCCAATACCTTTTGCTCGTTGGGGGGTGGATTTGGTGGGACCTCTACCTATGGCGTCCGGAGGGTGCATAACTATCATTGTTTCCATCGATTATTTCTCGAAGTGGATGGAAGCAGCCCCATTGGCAGGAACTACTTCAAAAGTTGTTATAAAATTTATCTTATCTAATATTTGCTGAAGATTTGGGGTTCCACAAAAGATAACCACAGACAATGGGCCACAATTTGATAATAAGGATATAGAGAGCTTCTGTGCCTCTAGAGGCATTCAACATTGCTTCTCTTCTCCTTTCCACCCACAGGAGAATGGTAAGGTTAAAGTGGCAAGCAGGACCATTCTGTCCGGTCTTAAAAAGAATCTAGAAGGGGCTGCTGGAAAGTGACCAAGCTATCTACAAAAAGTACTATGGGCCTACCGGACTACTCTTGGGGCTGCTACACAAGAATACCCATTTTCCTTGGTATATGGTATGGATGCAATAGTTCCTATAAAAGCAACTCTTCCTTTATTTAGAGTCCATAATTTTTCCGAATATGCTAATGAAGTGGCAATCAGAAGTCAACTCGACTTGATAGAAGAAAAAAGAGTTAAGGCTCATCTCATAGCCACACACTATCAGGGTTTGATGAGAAGCAGGTTTGCTTCCAGAGTCAGAAGGAGGGATTTTCAACGAGGGGATAAAGTGTTGAGAAAAGTTTTCCTACATACTAAGGAGAAGCAGTTCGGTAAGCTAGCTCCAAATTGGGAAGGACCCTATGTGGTCATTGAAAAGCTTAAGTCTGGGACATACAGGCTTCGAGATAAAGATGGAAGGATCTTGTATCACTCCTGGAACATTGAACACCTCCGGTTGTATCTAGAATGAAAGTTATGTAAATATTTACTTGTTCAAAGTCCATCTAAATATTAGAGGGCATACTATTTCCTACCCTGGTGGCGCAGGGAGGTTTTAATGAGGTGTCTGGGCTTTTTAATGAAATTTGATGCCTTCTTTAAAAATTCGGAGTGGTTTGATTGATAGCTTGTTTAAAACTTTATAAGTATCGCTGACAGACCGGATTTATCTAGTGGAGGGATGACCATTTAAACATTTGTCATCGGAGAATTTAAACACTCTCACCTTAAAATACTTGTAAAATAACTAGAGGCTATTTAAATATTAGCCATAAAAAATGGGCAAACCTAAGACAATGCAAGAATTGTGTAAGGTAAAACTGCCAGGTTAAACACCAGGGAATGATATTAAAACACGTAAAATGCCTTGGCCATCCAAGGACTTTGAAGTTTTAAAAGGAAAGATTTACGCGGACAAGATCCGGACACGGTTATAAAAAGTCCTTGGCCATCCAAGGATTTTAGTCTAACACAAGAATTAAAGGAAAATAAAAGGATAGTTAAAATTTTAAGGTTGGGCTCCCTTAGATGTTCTAGCATCATTTGGTTTCTTCTTGGGGTCTTTGGGTTCCTCATTAAGGTTCTCTCCGGTCCCTTCATCTTTGTCAGTGGTATCATTGTAACCACTTGAGTAGTTGTGCCTATCACCATCAATCATAGTGTGGAATGAGAGGTCTTCGTATTCCACATATCGTCATAAATCTCCAAGTTTCCTCTTCGGAAATGTGCGATGAAAGAGCAAGACCATGTCAGATTTGATTTCAACACACCTCTCCTCTTGGGAATTTATCACTTCGTTGGTGTATGCATCAATCTTGGCTTGGATGGTCTTCTCCTGCTCCTTTAACAAATCATCTTTCTCCTGGTTAACTCTATACACAGCATCTTCATGCGAAATTTTGTCATTGGTTAGGGTCTCGATGACGTTTTCTTTAGCCTTCACCTCATCTTTCGAAGTGGAAATATCCTTCTCCAAACCAGAACACTTAGATTGGAGTTCTTTGTTAACCCCCTCTGAAGTGGCCAGCATGGTGACCAAGTTCTCTTTCCATTTCTTCAACTCCTCGATCTCTCTCCTTAATGCCTCAACACTCTGATTGGCGTCAAGGAGGTTGTTAGATTAAGTCTCTTTGTCTGCGTTGAGTGTGTTGATAAGGGTAGATTGACTTCACACTTGTTTCTCCAGGTTGAGCACCGGTTGAATGTTTCCCAGCAAGGAGTGAGTCACCATGTCATTTTCCCCTGAAACAGAAAAGGACTTACCATTGAAAGTGACCATATTCGAGGAGCTTGGAGGGAGGTAAGGGCCAGCAAAGTCGTCCTTCTCGAGGTCTCCAAAGTAAAGACCAATCCCTTGAAGGTCACTGATGTCTACTCCATCAATGTTGATGTCCCCTATGGTACCCTCTTCGGTGTGGAGATCACTTGGGATTTGCTCTGCTTGTGTGAGGTCCAGTGGCAGAGGCATATAGATGCTCGAAGGGGCTCCAGCCCCCCTAACCCCACTAAAACCTCTACATAAGTATTGTTTAATTTTAATTTTATTAAAGAGAAGTAGTGGGTGTAGTGGGTTTTTTGTGTATGAAAAAAATATTCTATTAAATAAATAATAAATCATTTGAGTGAAATAAGGTAAAAGAGAAAAAAAAAATTAGTGGGGTTCAATTCTTTTTTTGAAAAAATATTTATTTTTTGTGCTTTATAAAAAATATCATTAAACAAAATATTACTAAATTAAATATTGTTTATTTTATCAATTACTTTAATTTAAGAGTTATATAAGAATATTTGTGTATAATAAACCTATTTAATTTTTGTTTAAAAGGTTAATAGACTAACCTTATATTTTATCAATTATTTTAATTAAAAAAGCTATAAAAATATAGTGTTAGTAGGTTTATCATTTGATTGACTGTAATAGAATGAAATTTTAAAATTTATTTTGTTTTTAACTAAGTGTACTAATATTCGAGAATACTTTTTCAAACATATTATCATTTGTAAGAGAGATAATAAAATGAATGAATGATGTAAGTGGTTAGATGTAATATTTGAAATATATTTGGTTGTTTGTAACGCTATGATCGGTGTTTGATGAAATTTTCAGAAAAATATATTTTTTATAATACCATGATCGGTGGAAACAAAAATTGTAGTAGATATGATTTTGCTTGATCATGTTTTTGAAATGATATTTTCATACTTGGTCAGCCCCCCCTAATATTATTTTCTGGTTCCGCCACTGGTGGGGTCTGTTGGGTCAACCGGAGGAAGTGACTCCGGAGAGCTACTTCATCCCCCTTGGATATTTTCTGCTTCTTGGCTTCCTTGTCTCCACCATCTGCCCCTCATTTTCGATCCTTCTTGGGAGCCTTTGAGGGGTTTAGAAGTTCACCTGCCTCTTTGGTACTTTCATTTTCAACCACTTGAAAAAGGGCAGCATCGATTCCCCCTTGGTCATACCCTCCCTGATTTGATGGGATGATTTCCTCAGCACCACCTTGAGCAACCTCAGTTGCATCTTGCTTCTTCTTGCCTTTCTTGCCCTTCATCTTACTTGGGGCTTTAGCCCTGGCACGCAAGGCCAGCTTCCCATCCTTCGCATCTGTCCTCCGCATGATGACACCCGGAGGAGGTGATGTGGTCAGTTCTTCCCAAGTCAGGTCTCTCCGGCCGGTTGTGTTCCAGAGGTGGGACCTCACTAAATTTCCGGCAGTGATACAATTGTGGAAGCGATTTCCCCATTTGTCAGCAGTCCAGGCGTTCAGCTTGACACAGGTTGCCTGCCCCTCCTCTAAGTAGTCGGAGAACTCCTTCGGCTGTACTACCCAAAGAAAAAGAAGAGCAAGTTAGTAACAAGATTTTTTATAAGGAAAGAAAAACAAACATGATGAAATTTTTACCTGTGCTTTTCCATCTGCTGGTCAACATGCTTGGGTTGACTCCAGCTTTAATCTTCTTCCCATTTTCCCAAGCTCCACTAATGAACAAGAATTAGATTTTCCAATTTTTCTCTGATTCGAGCAGATCATCCACCACCTTAAAATTGTCACCCATGTTGTAATGATATAAGGGGATGATCTGATTTTTGCAAAGGCTGGCCACAACAGCGAATTACTCCATCGGAAGCGGTATTCCGGAGAGCCTAGAGGCCATGATGCAAACCATGAGGGTGTACCAAGCATTGGGACTCAGTTGGCTTGGATAGAGCTTTATCAGATGAAAATATTTGACATTTTTTGGGTCCAAGGGAAATCTTAGACCCAGTTGAACAATTATGTGTAGATAACTATCTCACTCAGCTTACAGTCTATTGGCGTCTCCGGATCGACCGGTATCCTCACTTTGACAGATTCTGGGATCCCCCACTTTGTCCGGATCCGGCCTAATTCAACAGTATGAATGAAGGCGTAATTAATATTCTGCGTGGCTAGCAGATACTTTACGCTCACCTTGTGGAAGAAAGGTCCCACTTTGCCTTCAAGGGACTCTGGAAGGTCCGAATGTTTCAAACACAGCTTCTCTTTACCCTTGCCCTTCTTGTCAGTGGCAACTTCTCCCGTCTTCCCGGAGACTTCAGTCTCAAAAGGGGGTTCTTCCATGGTGTCCTCCATCACCTTTTCCATCACCATAGAAGATTTATAAGTTGTCATTGGTGGAGGAGTGCTGGTGGCCGGCTCAGTAAGCTGTCCGGATGGCTGAGCATCACTTTCTCTGAGTGGTTTAGTGTCTGGCTGGGGCTCAGATCCGGAGGGTTCATTTCAAAGGCTTGTTCCAATAGCCTCTGGACTAGATGATTTTAACTGAGGGACTTTGATGGATGCCTCAAACCCTATAGTTTTATCATTGGCCCAGACTTAGGGGGCCCTGATTTCGGAGACTTAGACTGTGGAACAACAGCCTGGCCTTTTACTAAGCGACATCTTCGATGAAGTGTCAGTTTTTCTGGGGAATTTTCAGCATCTGATCCCATAACTATGAATGGAGAGGGTCTCATTGTGCTTGTAACAGCTTTTTCCCGTTCAACAGTAGGCTGTGACTCCTGAACCGAGGAGCCTGATACAATGGGTGAAAGATTTGGTTGAAATAACCTCATGGGTTTGGAGCTTCTAGCAAAAGATGAACCTCGATCGGGCTCTGAAGATGGTGTTTCAGATTTGTCGATTGGAGAAACTGGAAGACCTGCAGCAATGCGCCTTTCTCGCTCAACTCTTTGTGCTTTTTCTAACTCCGAGAGATTAAGCCACCCGCCGTTTACCAGTGTGTTTCTTGTTGTGAACATAAACTCACACCAAAATAATTTTGAGAAGAGAGGTGAAAGTTTTGAGATAAAGGAATGAGAGAGTAAAGAAGATGGTAAAACAGTGAAAAATGAAGCAATTTATACTAATGAGACAAAAAAGATGCCAAAAACCTAGGAGAATACGAAAGACAAAATTAATGATTGAAGGCGGCGCTGACGTCATTACTTTTTGGGATTAGTGGGAGCGCCGTTCTAGGAGAAAAACGGATGGTGAGGCAAATAAGAAGATGACACGTGTCCCACGATCCATGACAAAACATTTGAACTTCTAAGAAGTTTTCTGTCCGGATAAATCCTTCACTAAACACTCGATCAATCCGGGATCTGTTACAAGTGCCTAAAAAGATTTTTTAGGTCTTTTCAAAGGCCTTCGAACAAAACCTAAAAAAGAGGTTATTGATGAGTCCAGAAATTTTCACCACTCATTGTAGAAACCGGACAGGGGTAATTCGGACAAAAGCCACCTACTGAACCATCCGAATTGGACAAAAGTACTAAAAACTAATCACCTTTTGACTAAGCTAATTGCTAATCTGGTTAATAAACTAATGAGTTTTTGAACTCGAACCGGTTTCATAAGTTTGATCCGAAAGCCCATGTGGCCCATAATTAAGGGTATAAATACCCATCCACTTTCATTAATGAGGGTAATGAACATTTAATACAACCAGGAAGCTTAAACCTCTCACTACAAAACACCCAAACATTAAATACCATTGAAACACCACAAAATACCTGACCAAATTACCCTCAGTCAAAAATCATCCACACCAAGATGTAGTGTCAGATTGGAAGAAACATGGAAGTCTACATCGATGACATGATAGTAAAAATTCTAGAAGAAGAACTACACTGAAAATCAGATTGGAGCTTGTAGCAGAAAATGAACCTCGATCAGCCTCTGAATATGGTGTTTCAGGCTTGTCGATTGGAGAAACTAGAAGTCCCGCAGCAATGCACCTTTCTCGCTCAACTCTTTGTGCTTTTTCTAACTCCGAAAGATTAAGCCACCCGCCTTTTACTAGTGTAGAACATAAACTCACACCAAAAGGATTTTGAGAAGAGAGGTGAAAGTTTTGAAATGAAGGAATGAGAGAGTAATGAATATGGTAAAACAGTGAAAATGAAGTACTTTATACTAATGAGATAAAAAAAGATGCCAAAACCCTAGGAGAATACGAAAAGGCAAAAGTAATTATTGAAGGCGTCGCTGACGTTATGAGCATTAAATGAGGATGTTATTTTTTGGGATTAGTGGGAGCGCCGTTCTAGGAGAAAAATGGTTGGTGAGGCAAATCAGCAGATGACACGTGTCTCATGATCTATGGCAGAACCTTTGAACTTCTGAGAAGTTTTCAGTCCGGATAAATCCTTCACAAAACACTCAATCAGTCAGAGAAATGTTACAAGTGCCCAAAAGGATTTTTTAGGTATTGCCAAAGTCCTTCGAACAAAACCTAAAAAAGGGGTTATTGATGAGTCCGGAACTTTTCACCACTGACTGTAGAAACCGAGCATGGGAAATTCGCACCCACTGAACCATCCGAACTGGAAAAAAGTACTAAAAACTAATCACCTTTTGACTAAGCTAATTGCTAATCTGGTTAGTAAACTAATGAGTTTTTGAACTTGACCTGCTTTTATAAGTTTGACCCGAAAGCCCATGTGGCCCGTAATTAAGGGTATAAATACCCAACCACTTTCATTAATGAGGGTAATGAACATTTAATACAACCAGGAAGCTTAAACCTCTCACTACAAAACACCCAAACATTAAATATCATTGAAACACCACAAAACGCCTGACCAAATTACCCTCAGTCGAAAATAATCCACACCAGTGTTAATGTTAATTGGCACAAGAACAAATCACTTACTACTGTTGGTTGGGTTAATGAAATTAGTGGCGTTTGGCAGTTTATTTGAAGATGGTGCAATAAATTTAAGATTAGTTATCAGCCGGTTGCCCTTACAATAAGTTTTTACTATCATATATTTATATATTAATAAACAAAGAGTAATTGTTTATTGCATACAAAAATATTCAAAGGGCTGTCATTGCAGACTTTATGTTAAACAAAAAAGGTATACTATTTTTTTATTATTAAAAAGTATGTCAAAACTCATATGTGGAACTTGTTTTAGAAATAAAATAGAAATAAGTTTTCATCGGATTTGATTGCGAATGAAATACGTAATTGTGTTATGATGAAAGTTGATGTTACAACTACAAGTGTGAAATCATTTTTTTAAATGACTACGGTTTAGATACTTCTTACCATGTTTCATGGCTTTCCTTAGAGAAAGCTTTGAGGTTTGTATATGGAGGCATTTCTACATCGTATAAACTACTTAAGAATTATTTAAAAAAACATTAAAGATTATTGATAGCAGCAGTGATTACATACTCGAGTATTCTTTGGAAACCAATATTTTCAACCGTTGTTTCGTAACATTCGGCTCTTGTCTATATGGTTTCAATTCTTGTCATCAAGTTTTATTTATTGTTGTAACTTTTTTAACGGAGAAATATAAATGGGTGTTGCTATCTGTCATAGCTAAAGATGGTAACAATGATAAGTTTTTGTTATTTATTGTTTTATATTGGAAAACATGTTATCTTTCTTATATTATATATAAATTTACCTAACCATGCATTTATAAAATATATTAGATGCAAATTTTTTGTCTAATTAACATGATATATGCGAAACCTTAATGTATAAGTAAAATTATAGATGCAAAACACGTTGTACTTAATATGATATATGTGGAACCTATGGTATAAGTAAATTGGTAGATGCAAAACTAATTGTAATAAGTCATTTATAATATATTTTATATATATTTGTTGCGGGCATTTTTCCTGATGTATTTAGTATTATTGAGGCTAAAGATATGGAGAATTGGTTATGGTTTTTAGAGATGTTGAAACCCCATTTTTCGAATCGAAAAATCACATTTATTAGTGATCATCATTTATGTATTATTAGTGGTGTATCTGTTATATTTCTAGATTGCTATTATGCATGCATCTTTTGAATATCTTGAATTATTGTTTAACATGTACATCGTCAGCCACTAAGGATACTATGGTTCAACTGTTTAACAGATGAGCATAGTCATAATTTGTTTATTCAATATATGGATGCTTTTCTTAAACTATGAGGTAAGAAGGTTGATTTTTTTGTGATAATTTACCTTCTAACAAATATGCTTGCGTTTTTTCCAAAGGAAATAGGTATGGTTCTATGGAAACTACTCCAACTTAGTCTTTTAACAATCAAATCAAATAGTTTTATGGTTTGTATATACTGAATTTAGTTGACAAGATTAAAGTTTTACAAATGAGTCAAATTTCAAGACGTTTTGTTGATGTTGAACGTTGGACTATCGATTTGTATCATAAATTTGGTAAAAAATTTAAAGCTAATATGGAATAAGGTCGTTCATGGATAGTTCATTCGTTTACTTCTCTTTTGCATTAAGTATTTTGTGATCATGTTATGGTTGTTGATCTTAGTGTAGTACTTGTTCTTATGGTGCGTGGAAACAAATTTATTTCCTTTGCTCTCATGCTTTAGTTGAGTTATTTATATAGGTCTAAATCATATGAAATATGTTGAGCCATACTATTTTGTAAGATCTTATAAGGAAACATATTCATGTGGTATAGTTGCATTTACTACTTTTGGTCAAGCATGTACTTCAACAACTTATCCAGAGGTACTTCCTCCAATTTTGAAAATGAGAGCTGGATGACCTAAGAATAAACAAATTCCATATAGAGGAGAATTAAGTATTTGAAATAGAATGTGTTCTCGTTGTTGTAAATCTAGTCATAATAGATGAGCATGTGTAGAAGTTTTGTAAGACCAATGTAATTTTTGATAATTTTTAGTTTTTTCTGACTTTTTGTCATAATAAAAATAGATGCAATTTTTTTAAATTATAAATGGACTTAATAGATGCAAAACGTTTTATTATAGATGGACTTGATAGATACAAAACTTTTATAAACAAATAGATTGACTTGATGGATGCAAAAAGAGGCATATACAAATTTACTGATTTTCTGTATACAAAACGTGTTAAAGTAAAATTTATTTGTTTATGATTTATGCGAAACGATTTATAAACAAATACATGGGTTTGATAGATGCGCAACCTTGGACAACCAAATACTAAACATTATGATAGATTCACAACCTTGGATAACCAAATACATTATATTGTGATAGATGTACAACCATGGATAAGTACATACATTGGTTTGATAGTTGATAAGCCAGCTCATAACTAACTACATTTTTTATGGTGATAGATGTAAAACATATTATAACTAAACCACATGGTTTTGATAGATGGATGAAAATAAATAACATGACAAATAAAGATATATACAAACGGATATATAAAAAGATAAACTTCATTATGAAAAAAGCAAAATACATCGAAGGTTCAATATAACACAGACAAGCTTAAAACAAACTTTAAAAACACAGTCTCCTCTGTCAGACTCAGATTCAGACATTTTATAGTCAGTAAAATAGATAAATATTTTGGTCATAAAAAAATCACAAACATAAACATTGAGAAATATAAAAACAACAAAAAGTTAAACTAGACTCTTCCTCGTATCCTTAGTTAAAGTCTTATTCGTCATCTTGAGAGTCTTCTCCCTCTAAATCATCTTCCTCTGAATTTTGTTCATATGAATCTTCTTCCGAGTCTTTTGAGTCTTTGTTTTTGGACTCTTCATCTTCATCTTCCTCTTGGTCACGTCTTCACGTTACTTTGAAGAATAATTTCAAGGTGTCATTTAAAAAAAAGTATGAAAGCTCAAAGTATGAACATAACTTTATAGGAGTAATTAAAAAGTTTAGAAGGTGAAATGTTTAGAAGTTTAAATATTTATAATCTTTGACTTTAATTATATCTTGCTTGTTATTGGTGAAGGTTAATAGTTATTGCAACGTAATCATACGTATATACTTTTGTCAAATCATATAAGTAAATAACCAATCAAATGTAAGTTACTAGTTTAATTTTTTATTTAACAAAATAGGTGGGAGTTTAGTCAACTACATTAATTATAAAAACAGAGAAATTATCTAAATATTAACAAAAATAACGACTACATAGATGCGAAACAGGGTAAATAGAATTAAATATATATGCGATACTCATCCTACAAAAGATATGATGGATGCGAAACGTTTTATTTGTATTTCTGCTAGATGCGAAATAAGATCACAAATTATAAAATAGATGCGAAACCTTTGTATTTATATATATGGTAGATATGAGACTATATATATAAGAGTTACAATACGGTAATAAGATTTTAGTGTAAAATGATATATTGATTGTAGACAAACTGTACAACAAACATTTATTACAAACATTACAAAAAATTAGAAAAAATATTACAAAATACCGCCCCAAAATATGTTAGTGTTGTATTCATTAAGAAACATGTACAACATTTATGTTATTTTTAATGGTGCAATGTTAGAAGTTTTTTTAAAGGTCAAGTTTTCTGTATAAAACATAATATTTGAAGTGATCGCAAACCATTACTTCGCAATAAAGTGATCCACGTTTTTATTTATGAATTTTTGTTGGATATGCGATTTTTATGTTTTCTTATGCTCGTAAAATGTTCTTGCTTTAGAGGTATTGAATATGTAATTTAATAGACATACAAATAAATTAGACGATATATATATGTGTATGTATGTGTGTGTGTGTGTATGTGCGCGTGCGTGTGTGTGCGTGTGCGTGTGTGTGTGTGTGTGTTATGAAAATACATTAGAAGAGAGACACTTACTAATATTTAAGAAGTTTTTTTGTTAGATCTGGACATTTTGAGACTGAGTTTAAATTTACTAATAGACTGAGCTCTGTTAAAAGCGGAACGAATGTGTAACCTTTTGTGATGCCTCGTAACTTATCGTCAACGTGCAGTGTTACATCTGAATTTCGGTTTAGCATCAACTACATTAAAGCAGTAATATTTGGAAACATTTTTTGTTTATTAATTAATACATGTGTTGTAAAAGTATATTATTCTTACCATTACGCTTCATATAAATATGTTACTGACATGAATTCTCCCGGATTTTCAGCAACATGTATTTGATAATTATGTTTTTTAAAGTTGATATACATATAAATGTCTATTAGCTGTGTTGTCAAATATAGAAGTCAAGAGTTAGTTTATATATGTAATATGAAGCAAGGAAAACAAAAGAAATTTAAATTTAAATTTTACCTCGAAGTCGATTTAATCTTCGTCTATTATCTCCATCATATTAGTAATAAAAATATTAGATCATGATATCGCTAGAACTCACCATAATGTTGGATCAGGATTGTTTTCTCCTTTTTGAATCAATTTTAATTTGTAATGTTGCTTTATTTCAATTGCAGTTGTTATGGTAATTTCCATTTTAAGTAGTTCATCATGAATTTATATTGAGATGATCCAAATTTACTTCAAATGAAGGCCATTCATTGAACTCTTTCTAAAAAAATAAGAAACCAACGAAACTATAAGACGCGATGGATGCAAAACCTTCAGAATTGTGATAGATGAGAAACCAGTTACACTACAATAGATGTGAAACCTAAGTAAATGTGATAGATTATAAACCTTTGCAATTACGATAGATGATAAACAAGTGAAACTTCGATAAATGCAGTATCTTCAGAACTATGATAGATGAGAAACCAATTAAACTACGATGATGCGAAACCTAAGTAAATATAATAAATAAGAAACCTTTGCAATTATTATAGATGTGAACCAAGTGAAATTACGATAGTTGAGAAATGTGATAGATGAGAAACCAATACAACCATGATAGATGCGAAACTAGTACAATTATAATAGATGCAAAAATAATCCAAATTTGGAGAAGAGAGGAAATGTGATTCACTTACTTATCTCTTGTGTATATTATTTTCAATCCTTGTAATTTCATTATCAATACTTGTGTCTAAGTTACTGACTTGGGGCATTTCGATTCCTTGGACTTTAGAGGCATGATCCTTTATAAAAAAGAAATTTACACATTAGATATGAAACACGTGTAAAAACAATATTTGCAAAACAAGAGTAGATATGATGCATTCTTAATGATAGATGCAAAATCGTAAACAAAATTATAGATGCGAACAGTGGGTCTTTGATAGATGCGAAAGGTTATATTATACAAAACCAGCATGCAAGTATGGAATACAGACATTAAATATATAGATACTGATAATCTTACAATACTTTAGCAAAAAAAAAGATAACACACAACAAAGTATATCTCAAAATACATAGGTTTTTTAAAAATAGGTTTTGTTAATTTTGGGTTATCTATATCACCTCTTTATCCACAACAATATTCTTGGTCATTTTAGATACTTCAGCAACATTCTTGGTCATTTTAGATACCTCAGCAATCGATTCTTTAGCAACGCGTACTACATCATTCGTATCTTGATCTTTTAGGAAAATAGTATTGTGATTATTTTCTTCCATAATAACACGTGGATCATGTTCTTTCATAACAACACCATCAACACCACCATTAACAAGTGGATCATCTTAGATGTAACAACAACATCATCAACAAGGGAAATATTTTTGTTTTTAACCCCAATGTCAACAAAAGTAACATGCTCATTTACAACAACAATAATACCCTTAGATGTAACAACAAAAAATCAACCCCATCATCAATAAGAGTAACGTGCTCATACTGAACAACAACAAGAATAGGTACCTATTGTTCCACATCAACTGCACTATTCTCTAGCGGTGGATGTGGATCATTGACTTGCACTACAATATTTGGTGTTGTGTTTGGGTTTTTGACATCAACAACAGGGTTTTCGACACCAACGCCAATAACAGAAGCATGTTGTTTTAAACGATTTGTTGATCATTCTATTTTGTATTTGTAATATATGTTTTTTTATTCGGTGAGTGTTGGTCTTGATCATTCAATCTTTTTTTCTTGCATAATTTTTTGGATGTTTTTCATTTTTTTTAATTTTATCCTCTGTGTTTGGCTTTAACATCGACATATGAAGTGTGTTTAGTAGTTACATATATATGTCCATCTTTGCATCATATTTCACTTGTGTAATGAGTTTCATTTTTAATTCTTCAATTTCTTTTTAAAATCTTCTACGTTCGATTTAATTTTTTTCTATTCTTTATATTGTTGATAAGTCAAAGCTCTGGGTGGAGACATAGTTTGTTGGTGTTACGGCTATGGCTAGGGTTGGGGATATGTTGTTAATTTTATGCAAAATAATAGCCCATGTCAAATATGTGAAACCTTTTACAAAGAGGATTGATGATATATACACAACCTTATTAAATATGATAGATGTGAAACGTAAATAAATGTAATAGATACGAAACCTTTTCGTGAGATTATTCATGATAGATGGCGCAACCTTAATAGACATTATAGATGTGAAACGAGGATTAAAATGATAGATGCGAAACCATAATAGATATATTTTCACACAAAAAAAACTTTGGGAAGATATGAGATGTGAATTAAAATGATAGATGCATAACCTTAATATATATATGATAAATGTGAAATGTGAACTAAATGATATACGTGGAACCTTAATAGATATGATAGATGTGAAATATGAATTAAAATGATAGATGTGCAACATTTAGTAAATATGATAGACGTGACACGTACATTTAACACGATAGATGCAAAAAATATTATGACATTATGGATGATAGATGCGGAACATATAGTAAATATGATAAAAAAAGATATTCTTACCTTTTTCTTGCCAATAATTTTTTCAACCTTATGTTTTCTACTTTCAGATAGTACATTCTATCAGCAATGTTGCTTGGACACTTTTTTCTTTCTTTTTCAGATCTCCTTAGAATCCTTAGAATTTGCGATATTGGATTGTTTTTTTTGTAATAGGATCATGTCGTGTCTGTACCATATTCTGTTTGTTGAAATGACTAGTTTTTGTCGGTAAAGTTTTCTCTTCTACGTTCTTTACTTGTTTTCTTCTTCCTGTTACAGTCTTTTTAGTTCTTGTAACTTTTGGACATGGTTGAACAATATATTAATCTATTGTTCTTTCGCTTTCAGTACATCTCTTACAAATAAGGCTTGGTTTGTGCCACAATTCAGACCATCATCGTCATTGTTGAGGTTAAATTGTTTAGAATCCTGCGGTGGAATATCATCATTTTACTGAGTAACATCTTTATTTTCTTGAGATATTTGGAACTCTCCTCTAAAGTTTTCTTCTTCTTCTTATGTTAGGTTCAATTATTATTCAAGAACCTACAATTTTTTTATAATGTTATAGTAAAGACATATATTTATGTAAAATGTGAAACTGGACCAAAAAACAATGTGTAAATATGCATGTTCATCTATTATTTTTTGTTATAGCTTCAACCAAATCTAATGTTATTTTGCTCTCAATACCCAACCATTTGAAGCATCTATGTATATTGTATTCAATTTATTATTTTTGACATATAATTGTGTGTTCCATGATGAATGATTATATATTAACAATAATTTAGATAACATTTTTACTAAATAATATTTAAAATGGAACAAAGAAAAATAATAACTAGTAAAATAAAAACACAACCAACTAATTTTCAATGTTTAGTTTCATGACAAAGTTTTATTGAATTCATCAACTTGTCCAAGATTGATTCAGCCCAATTGTAGTTGTTTATTTTGTATAGGTGTTCTACGTAATACACCATTGTAGATGCTAGTACATCTCCAGATGTAGAGAAAAACAAGGTTAAACATGCTAACATTATGAAGAGTATCACAACATCTTCTATTTCTTGTTCTCCATGTTTTTTTGCTTTATATATTGCATCATATCAACATGCAAAAGCATGAATTAAAAAGAATAGATACAAAACCTATGCAAATGTGAAAGTATAGTTAAAATGCTAGATGCGGAACCTATGCAAATGTTAAAATGATATATGCGAAACGTAAATCAATATTGATAGATGCAAAACCTATACGAATGTGAAACAGAGCTAATGTAATAGATGTGAAACATATCCAAATATGATAACAAAGTAAAAATGTTAGATGCGAAACCTTATGAAAATGTTAAACTAAAGCATAAGTGGTAGGTGAGAAACCTATGCAAATGTAAAACATGACAAAAGTGGTATATGAGAAACCTATGCAACTGTGAAACCTATGTCAATGAGAAACCAGTGCAATAAAGTAAGAAAAATTGGAATTGCATACCTTTATCATTTTATTTGTGATTGGTCTTTCTCGGCTTTTATCAATTTTTCTTGACGTCTCATTAGAAAAGTATGTCTTCGATATCCTTGATTGTTCCCCGCATTCTAATTCTGAATATTTTGGTTCAAAGTTTTTGGCTTGTAGTAGCATATTTTGGTTTCCACGTTTTAAACCAAATATGATCTTGATGTCATTGGTTGTAAGCCGTATAATTTTTTCCCCAATTCGCAAAGCTTCATTTTCGTCATCATATGTCTTTATTATATCTTCAATTACATCATATTTCTTTTTGTAATGAGTATTCTTCTTTATGAGATCACATGTTGCCTTTAAATTTGAATAAATATGTATGTTTTTTCCTAGTTTATGTATGTTATGGTTTTACCTTTGTCTCTTGCATCTGTTTTATCAATGCAAAGAGTTATGACTTGTATAAACATGTTTTTGGTGCCATTTTTCCTGTAAAAACAATAAAATGAGAAAACAGGTCAGCTATGGCAGGTGGGAAATCACCGAAAATTATATAAGTGATATATATGAAACGTATGCATATATAAAACGTATGCAAACATGAAACCATTGCAAAAATGATAGATGCATAATCTTTGCAAATGTTAACACATGAGGTAATTTGATATATGCGAAACCTATGTTAATGTATAATCAAGATACACTGATAGAGCCGAAACCTATGTTAATGTATAACCAAGACAATCTGATAGATGAAAAACCTATGTTAATGTATAACCAAGACATACTGATTGATGAGAAACCTATGGTAATTTATAACCAAGACATATTGGTAGATGAGAAACCTATACAAACCTACAATTATGGCAAAATGATAGCTGCAGAATCTATACAAATGTAACAAAAACATGTATGATTTGTAGTAACAATAGTAAGGCTATTTGCATGCAGAATTGCAGGACTGTTATGCAGTTAGTATGAGTGTCTCGTGTAAGTAGTATGGCTACCTGATGATCGGATTGAAAAACTGATATAAATGAAGCAATAAAGAAGATTATCGCATAAAATTGATATAAATCATACAAAACTGATATATATGAAGTAAATTATCGGTAAACTAACTGAGAATCTCGAAAAATCCATGGCAATGAAACCCTAAGTTTATGAAATGTGATAGAATCGTACTGATATCTCGAAGAAAAATATGACCTGATTTACTGTTTTTAGCGTCGATATAGTCCTCAAGTAGTTGAATCGTGAATCGGAAACTGAATGACAAGAAATCAGAAATTTTATCGGTGTAACCGTCAAACGTCGTTTAATGTAAAAAGTGTCGAGTTGAGAGTCTATTGAAAAAAGGTAAAGAGGTAGGAACGGAGGGAAATTTTTTTGACCTGTTTTAAAACCTCTATTTTCATCGGAGGTAAATTTAAAAGAAAATTAGTCAAATTATGTGAACCATTATTTATAACACTTTTGGTTAATGGATCGTTTTTTTGGTGAAAATAAACTTTAAATTAATGTAAATAGTTCATACAAGGTATCTGGGGCATACCCCGAGGAGATATAATCTACTGGAATAAACCGATAGGAGACAGTTAATCAAAAGTGTACTTGAAGAAGAAATACAACATAGAACATAGGACGTTATAGAAATCTCTGACAGATAGCACACCATACTCAAA
Organism: Limnanthes douglasii subsp. nivea; assembly: GCA_036936605.1. Taxonomy (NCBI): domain Eukaryota; kingdom Viridiplantae; phylum Streptophyta; class Magnoliopsida; order Brassicales; family Limnanthaceae; genus Limnanthes; species Limnanthes douglasii. The sequence goes on along the minus strand of JAUPFV010000005.1, from coordinate 204,222,802 downwards.
GCTCGGCCATCTGACTGGATCATATCGTCTGTGGGTCCTCTGATAGACATCGAGCATGGAAATCCTGCAAGAAAGAGAAAACAGTAAGAACATGTCGAATTATATTTACTATGGCCAGCTAATCTTGGTGCCTTGAAATCGAAATCGTAGATCTTCTACAATACGATGGAAGGTTAGAGAACCCAGGGTTGGAGCGGAACCAAAAATTCTTGCATTCCGCTCTCTCCAGACATGGTAAATGACCGTGCCAAAACAAGTGCGCCAGAGAAAATGGTCTCGAGAGTTAGACCATTTTGACGCTTTGATAATCCAAGATTGCCAACATGAAGATGAAAAAGGAAAGCCTAGTTTTGAACTAGCAATGGACCAAATATTCTGAGTGAATCTACAATCATAGAGAATATGAGAGATAGATTCGGAATCAGAATTACATAGGACACATTCAGATGGGGAGTTAAGACCCCAGCCGAGAATTATGTCCCTGGTAGCAAGCTTGCCTAAGATAGCAAGCCAAAGTATAAAGGAGTGGCGCGAGATGTTATATTTATGCCATACTAACCCGGCCCAACCCACAACGGGATTGGGCAGCCGAATTGCGTTGTACGTGTCCTTGATAGTGAAGGTGGAAATTCCTGATCTTGCTGTCCAGAAAGGAACGTAGATTGAGGAGATGTTGGGGAGGGGGAGAGATAGGATAATTTTATTAATTTCTAGTAGATGCCGACTACTTCGAGCTCTCGCCGGACGCAAATCAGCAGGCCAGTTCCATTTTCCATTACGAATGATATCCGAGACCTTTAGGTTAGGTCCCAGCCGAGAGTCACTGATGATGTTCTCCCCATAATGAGAAGCTAGAGGCTTTGAAAGAAGCCAATAGTCATACCAGAAAGAAGTACTTTTATCATTGCCTATAGCCACCCTGTACAAATTACTTGCCAAAGGGCGCATGCGAAGAATTTTCCTCCAAATCCACGATGGGTTGGATCCTCGATGAATGATCCAGAAGTTTTTGCATTTCATTTTTTCCACTTTAATCCATTCACTCCAGATGGAGTGGTTTTTATTACTAATAATAGACCAGAGATGTTTAAGGATGGCTGCCTGATTCCAAATCTTAAGATTTAAAATCCCAAGGCCACCCTATTTGATTGGAGAGGTTACAGAGGTCCAGGCAACTTTTTCCCCATGAATTTTCGTAGTCGTTCCCGATCAGAGGAATCTACTAAGGAACTGGTTTAGCTCTTTGATGATTCGAGAGGGAAGGATAAAAATAGAGGACCAGTATACCTGACCAGCAAATAAGAAAGACTTAATCAACTGTAGCCTCCCAGCATAAGAGAGATGCTTAGAGGTCCAGGATTCAATGCGATTAGTGATCTTATGAAGAAGCGGGCGACAGTCAGAGTGGGTTAGCCTTCCAGTTATTAGGGGGACTCCCAGGTATTTTACTGGGAAAGAACCTTCCGGGAATCCCAGAATGGGTAGCAGGCTAGACTTGACGGGGTCCTCAATACCCGAAAGGAAAATATGACTTTTTAAGGGGTTAACTTTTAGACCAGATAAATGATTGAATTCATCCAGAGCCTCTTTTATAAGAATAAGGGAATTTTTGTCCCCATGGAAAAAGATCATCAGGTCATCTGCGAAGCAGAGATTAATGATTTTAAGGTTTTGGCACTTCCAGTGAAATCTAAACTTTTTATCCTGACTTTTCTCTTTGAGTAGCCCAGAAAGAACTTGCATGATAAGAACAAAAAGGAAAGGTGATAGTGGATCACCTTGTCTTAGCCTTTTTTCCCTTTAAAGTTACCATAAGAGTCTTCATTAATATTAATGGAGTAAGAGGGAGAGGATGCATTTTATTATCCAAGTGATCATTTTGTCAGGAAAACGCATTGCAACCAGGATGTCAAGAACAAAGTGCCAATGAACATTATCAAAGGCTTTCATGATATCTATTTTAAGAGCTATCCTTTTTCCCGCAACATTGATATGATAACCTCTCAAGAGTTCTCGGGACAATAAAATTTCATCTGAGATATTCCTTCCCGCCAAGAAAGTCGATTGGGAAGGGTCAATAAGGTAAGGGAAAGAGTCCTTAATTCTATTAGCTAGAATTTTGGAGATAATCTTGTAGACTACATTGCATAACGCAATAGGTCTAAAGTCCCCAGGGACAGAGGGAGAATTGATTTTTGGAATAAGGGCAATGGAAGTTGAGTTCCAAGATTTGTCCAAAGTTCCCGCATTAAAGAATTCAAGGACCCCATTACATACATCAGGTCCTACCACACCCCAAGAGGACTTAAAGAAGGAGGAATTGTACCCATCCGGTCCAGAAGACTTATTACTGTCAATACTAAATAAAGCATATTTAATTTCTTCACAAGTGATTTCGCGAATCATGGATTCCCTATCATTATTTTTAACAGAGGATGTAATCAGGGAAGAGACTCTATCCAGACCCGGGTAGAATGTTGCGTACCCAGAGAATTCTCAAAGAAATTGACAATGATTTTAAAGATACCAGCTGGCGTAGAGATGGTAACTCCCGAGTCATTATTAATTGTTACGATTTTATTTCGGAAGAGACGGGACTTAAGTCTCCCTATATATATAAATAAAAATAAACCAAATAAAAAATTATTTTATTCATCACGAAACCAATTCTCTATAAATCTATATCTCAGAAAAATATATATTTAAGTCTATACTTTTTTAGAAATTATTTTATAACATAAATATAAAAATATAATTTATATTAACCCACTGACAAAAATAAGTAAGTATAAACAACAATAAATATGATGTATTATTCGTATATGATAAATCTACATTTTATTTTATTTCGTTTCCAATCAACATATCTTAATAATAACTTACAAACTAAACTAGCAACATATTTTAATTAATCTTAAACAATATATTTTAATAATAACACCTTTTAATGTTATAAACTATTTATATATGATATTTATTTATTGTGAAACATGAATTTTTATTTTATTTTATGTTTATATAAAAACAAAAAATAATAATATAACAATAACAAAAATTTGATAGCATTCTAAAATAAGTTATATCATTAAAAGGTTAATTTCTCACATTAATCAAACTGAGACGGATTTAGGATGGTGCATATCTAAATTTTAATTGTTTAGAATGGTGATTTTTTAAAAATATATTTAATAATAATAGTATCATTATAATAAAATTAAAATAATAATAAATATATCAAATCATAATATATAGTTTGCATTATTTTGTGTCCATTCTTCTAAACTAACCAATTATATTTTGATGAATAATTGTATTAAATACATATTTCTCAACAAAAATTACTAAATAATCATTAAGTCACGAATTCAGTTAATTTAACCGCTTACAATTTTTTACCACGGTATTTGTTACAAGATCTTCAAAATGAGCCATTTTGTTTTTTAAGAAACAAAGTCTGTCATTTATCAAATATTCGAATCAAATTAAACATATGATTAAGTTCAGTAATATCATCATGACACTTCACATTTGAAAAAATAGTCAAATTTCTCTAGTTGTGTTGTGACTATACAATGTGAACACAATATTGTAAATAAGAACAACGACTGACTTTGCTTTTGGTCCAATTTTAAAATACCTCATACTAGTTGAGATATGTTATTACTTATATATCACTGATCATTCCCATGTTAAACCAATGTGGATGTGGGACTTTGGTCGCCACCCTAACACTAAATTTAATATTATGGTGGTGAACAATTTCTTTTACAAGTGACGACGAGCTTATTACAACACATAATTTGGATCCAAATCAGAACTTGCAGCTACCTACGGAAGACATTATGAGTATTAGACATTTTTTGTATTTTTAGTTTCTTAAAAAATAAGACTATGATAAAATTTTGGTGTTTAAATCAACGATTTTTATTCATTCATTATATATATACATTTAACGACTTTTCAATTTTATTTTTGAAAACTTCAACTTTCACAACTTCTCACTCTAATTTCTCTCTTTATACTTATTTTATGCAACTGATCCATTCACCTTCATCATTCAAGATTCCATGTTGTTTTTCTCATGTAATTGTTTTTACTCTTAATTCGATTAGATTATATAACATAACTAAAATTATCATAGATAATAAGATATAGACGACAGTTTACCCCATCATCATCCTTTGTCCGTCTTTTATTATTCATCCACATGGTAAAATGTCTACATCTAGGGAATCAAATTGTGAAAATATATATTATAATCTCAAAACGATCAATAGGATTGTAACTTTGAAGACATTACTAGCTCACTGGGTACCAACAACTCCGAGAGTTCATCATCTTCCTCATATGTTAATGAAAATGACATCGAACCTTTAAAGATCGATCTGACCTCTTTTATCGATACCAAATCTGACACTAAGAATATATTTTAAGGTAAAACCGTTATCTCTTCCAAAATACCTTATAAGTATTTAGTTTATGCAATAAAGATTATTACCAAGACTTAAAAATAACACCACGTTTGATATTGCTTCCTCTTATAAACAGCTTGAAGAAAATTATATTTGATTATTTGATCGATGTTTTTTCAGTCATAAATTTATTTATGTTGTGAATAAGGATGAATAATAAAAACTCATTCGATTTAAATGGGGTATCATTGACGATACTAAGATTTACATCCCGTCGGAAGGAGACCATCTCCATGATGTCGGTGGTGATGAAGTATGTTTCTTACATACGACGATGAAGTTGACTATTAAGTCCTCTTATCCATCCCAATATATTAGAAAATTTTCAGCTATGTACATTATGCTTTAGTTAACTTACACTCAACGGTTGGCGAATGATGACTAGTTTGATTGTTGTGTATGCCTTATTTATTATGTTTTTTCAAATTTCCAACATCTTACGTGAATGTCAATTCAACAAAGTCAATGACTCTCATTTCTACTATTTTAGTTCCCTAAAACTAAAAAATATAGTCACGATATTGTCATATAACCATAATTGGATAAAAAAAAATGTATATATCAGTGGAAAATATGAGTCTAAATCACTTAAAGTAGTTGGTGGTGCTTAAAGACGATAGATAACAAGAAGTGTGTTTTAATTTTCATATGTTATTAATTTTGTATTATTGTATTTTCGTAACATATGTTTATTATAAGCTTTTTTTTTGTATTTTCAGAAGCTAAAACAATCTCCAACACTTTTAAATATGCAATTTCGATGCATTTTCCCTAACGAACTTTTTATTAATGTGCAACCAGTTTAAAAAGGTAAATTCAACAACCTTTTCACACAGAAAAATCTATTGCATTCCTTATTTTAGTCAATATAAGGGTTTTATCTTTCTCATAGTTTTTATAGTCAATTTTCTAGTTGTGTTGTGACTATATAATGCGAACACAATATTATACGCACTGTATGTGGTAACCAACACCACCACCTAAGGGTCACGGTTGCTAAACTTAATATTATGGTCGCAAACGATTTTCTTTACAAGTGACGATGAGCTTATTACAACACATAATTTAGATCCAAATCAGAACTTGTAGCTACATATAGAAGACATTAGGAATATTAGACAATTTTGGTGTTTTTAGTTTCTTAAAAAATAAGATAATAACAACATTAGACTATGAGAAAATTTTAGCGTTTTAGTTTTTTGAAAAACAACATAAAACAAATATAAAATGTTATACTAAATTTGTTGATGTCATGCCGTATTTATTATAAAATCACTAACCATAATGCTATTGGAAAGTCTAAATCTAGGTTATATTATGGACCATAATACCATTGGAAAGTCTAAATTTTGGTTATATAAGATTATACAGTTGATAATTGCAAGGTCTACGTCTTTTGGATCAATCATGTATGGTTGACTACTAACAAACATGTTCACTCGTGACTTCAAGATGTCTTTAATTGCAGGTACATGTTCATGTATGGTTGACTACTAACACTAGGCATGTTTATTCCTGACCCAAAATGTTTTATATTGCAAGTACTGTTCAAAGAATCAAGGAAAAAAAGAAGGACTCAAAAATCTGAATTTGCAAGAAAATTTCAGAAGAATTCAACATATTTATGATTTCTTCTTATACAAATAATCTAAGGAAATCTAGATATGGGGAGTGTAAAATAGAATTTGATACATTTGACCTATTTTGTAACATTAATTGACATTGCTGATATTATTATAATAAAAAATTGGTTCTTTTATTTTTTAATTAATTTTAATAATGTTATATTGAAATATAATATTAAAAATAACAAAAAATTAGAAACTATAAAATAATATCAAAATTTTATGAAACCTACTAGTTTTCTATAATATCTAAATTTTATATCTTCCTGATTTTTTGAATAGAAAACTAAATTCAGGGCGTTGTTTTACAAATCAACATTTTAAAATTGGGACATATTCAACCATAAATCACGTAAAATGGGTACTGAATAAGTATTTAGAAGTGATACAAAATTTTGTTGAACCTATTACTATTACTAAGATTTAAAATGTTAAAAAGTTTTAAAAATTAGCATATATTGTAAAATGAATAAATATATAGTTTTTTATAATAAATATAACTTCGTTATTTATATCTTTTGATATAATAAATTTTCGTAATTATGATTATGGTTAGATAATGAATGGGGTGAGGCTAGAAAAAAACACATTTTTTTAGATCTCTCACCCTATTCTTTTTTTTCTTTCTAAAACTCAAATTTGAATTTTCTAATTTATCCTTTTCACCCTAACTAATTACAACCATGTCATTTACTCCCTAAAATTGCATAGAGTTTGAAAATCCCAAAAAAATACTCTAAACCCCAACTATTTACTACCCTAAAACAAATATTCCACAGCCAAAATCCACAAAATCGATTATGTTTTTTAAAAGCATGATTTTAGGCTTTGTTTTCATAGATTAATGTTGCAGAGTTGTTTGTTACACACGCATCCGTCGATTTGGCTTCGATTTTGTTGGAAATGGTGTTGTTTAGATAGATCTAGGGTTTGGCTGCGTTCAGGTGTTCGTCGCTACTAGATTTGTTTTGGCCGCACGTTCCTGGCATGCGAATGTAGTACTTATGTGGTCGCATGCGATAAAGCCCATTTTATTTCCAACAAAATCGAAGCCAAATAGACGGCTCTGCATGTAACAAACAACTCTACAACACTAATCTATGAAAATAAAGTCTAAAATCATGCCAAACTCATTCTTTTAAAAATAGAACGAAAAATCTAATTTTGCACCACTTAATCGTAATGAAATCTTTATTTATTTATTTTTATAGTGGGAGGCTTGTATGTTTTATCTTAATGTTGTTATGGCTTCAGTTTTTTTTTAAAAAAACTACGCTTTGATTTTCGATAAAAATTTTGTGCTGAAAGGTTTTGTGAGAAATTGAAAGAAAAAAAAATGGTGAAAGATTTATAATATATTATATTTTCTAAGATGGATAAATTTATCTAAACTTGGATGAGATGACTATCTAATAGAGGTAGGATTTATAAAAACGTATAACTTTCCTAACGTGTCCCTAACGAATGAGATCAATTATTTTATATAAATTACGATGGACGCTTATATAAAAATGTTTTTACACCGTCATATATCATTAATGAATAAAACAAATAAATATTCAGTAAATATTGACTAAAACTTCAGTCTAAAAAATAGTATATAACGTTGTCTGTGATTTTAACCGGGCCAAATCCACGTTTAACATTCGGCCCAAATACATCTAGCCCAATTCTTTAATGAATCATGTTTCACGGAAGGAAGATGGTCATAGTATATTAGTATATTCCAATACTTGCACAGGGTTACATTTATACGACCGAATTTTAAGGTCTGGTTTGTGATTATATTTATATAATTGAAATAGATAAACAATCATATTCCAATACTTGCACAGCGTTACATTTATATAACCCAATTTTAAGGTATGGTTTGTGATTATATTTATATAATTGAAATAGATAAACAATCGACAAGCCGCATGTAAAACGCAGCCGCTACTTAGAATGCAATGAGCCGCTACTTAGAATGCAATGAGTGTGCACAGGGTAAACCCTCAGTCTCTGCAAACCAACGCCAGAAGGTAAACCACACAAGGTGACAAGCTCAGCCGAGAAAACGTATGTAGAGGGACTCGAACTCATGACCTTTGGTCACAAAGGTGCCATACTCAACCAACTCGGCTACCCCTTTGGGATTTTTTTTTTTTACATTATGTTGTTTGTAAGTAGTGATCAATTATAAGAAAATAAAAAAATTAAATTTTAATTTTAAAATATATATTTGGAAATCAAATTGGAATTGAATTTGTTAAATTGACCAACCAGACTGATATAAATCGAACGAAAACCAAACCAAAATATATCGACTCATAAGGATATAAAATATTGAGGGCCTAAATGTAATTGAACTAAGATCACATATGATAACTTGTATACCTGTTGGATGATTTTCAAACTATTTGTAAATAAGGGCTTGTAACGTAATTAATCCATTTATGTAACCGAATCAGTTATACAAGTTTTTACACTGATAAATAAAGGTGGAGGCAATGAATGAACGAGAGGACATTTTGACAGAAATAATTTGATTTTACTCTTTTTTTTTCTCTCTCTCTTTACAACTAAACTTTGTCTTTACTTTCTCTCTCAAAACCCAGAATTTGTAGAATTCTTGTTTAATTGTATCACTCTAGATCGATATGGAACCAGGAAACGACGCTGATCCAACAGTTCGAAAAGCAACTGAAACTTTGAGATCTGATCTACATGGGGATAAAAGTGGAGAAGATGATCAAACTCTGGTGCAGCAAGGTCATCCAGATATCGAGGTTCAAATGAATCATTTCATGGAGAAATTAACAACATTGAATTAAATATATGTTCAAAGAGAACAAAATATTCAATCAAGAAGGCTAAAATCCGAGGTACGACAAGTTGAAGAGAAATGTGAGCTAGAAAATCAATATGATCAATCATATACAGCTCATCGGATTCGAAATTATCAGAAGAAAATGTATTTTGAATCTGATAAAGAGCATCATACCTCACGAAAAGAAAAGAAAGACAAACACAGGTATATTACATACAGTGATGACGAATTTGATAGTTCGGAATATGAGGAATGATCATCTAAGAAAAAGAGGTATCGAGGATCTTCGAAAGGAGAAAGAGGTCCGCCTAAAAAATAACGTAAATAATATAAACCAAAAAGAGATAATATGACTCATTGTTTGAGGGAAACTGAATGGTTCGAAAGGAATACATCTAGCCAATACAAATGAGTGGTTAATCGGAATTTGTATGTTGTTATGGGAACATGAGGAGATTACTAATATGTACAAAAAGTAGACTGGAGAAATTCACCTTAAACAGTTGAGATAAGGTCTATTAATTCTCTGAAGCGTTTTGACATTTCTAAGGTTTAGAAATTCGATGAGATGCAAAATCTTGATGATCACATCCAGCAATTCAAGAACTGTATGATGAATTTCAAAGATGATGACAGACTGGTGTGCATAGCATTTTCTCAGATATTTAAAGGGCACAACATTAAAATGGTATAAGAGGCTTAAGAGAGGATCTATTACCAACTTTAAAGATTTCTATACAGCTTTCCGACGTCAGTTTGTGGGAATAAAAAAGATACGAGCAAATGATGACACTATAATACAGTGTAGGCAGGCTGTGAGAGACAAATTAAAGGACTATACGAAACATTTTGTGTTGACAAAAGCAATATTGAATAATTACCAAGAGTTGGTGGCTATGACTGCATTTCAACAAGGTTTATTACCAAGTAATTAAGCAAATGAATGATAGCCTTGAATTCTGGAGCACTGATGGCTCAAGTCGAGGACCAAATTAAAGTGGAAGAATCAACTAGGGTTCAAGAAGTGGTTGGACCTAGTCAAAATAATTCAGGGCATGTGTCAAATAATCAAGGACATATTTCGAATTATCAGCCACCTCGTCCAATGAATAATAATTTTTCTCCTCGAACTGGAGGGCAACTCAAGCTACAGGTTATCAATTTCAAAGACCAAGGCCAAATCAGTGGATAAGGCCAAACTATGATGCTTATTTAATTGAAAATATTACTGCAATTTATGAATAGTCCAAAGATTATGTAAGTTTTAAAAATCCACCTCTCATAAATAGACCAAGAGAAGAATACAACAACAGGTTTTGTAAGTATCATAATGATATTGGACATGATAATACAGATTGCCTAACTTTAAAGAAGAAGATACATGTGTTGATAGAAAATGGAAAGTTGGCTGCTTTTGTTAAATGGCAGATCAGTGGATCGAAAATTCCGAGCACATCGACACAACAAACAGCTAACCCAGATTCAAAGGAAGAAATTTCATTGACGATTTTAGATTATAAATGTGATAATTTTGACGCATCGTCAATAAATTTGGATACTGATCGAGATCGGTTAATTTCAATAGTTGTAGATGAGCCAGTAGAACATGGATGGGTTTGAAGCTTATGTGAATATTTTGAATCTTTGGCCATTTTGGGTAAGATTCTATGTCTGGTAATAACAATAGTTCCATGAAAGAGATGTTGTCAGTTTAGCAACTCAAGTAGATTGAATGATGTCTACTCAATTTATATGGAAAACATGATACTCCTTTTATTCTGTTTGATGAGGATGATTTGAGAGGAATAGGTGGTCCTCATGAAGATGCAGTGGTTATAGGGGCAGAAATATTGGGAGTTGAAATTCGACGTGTTTTGATTGATACAGGGAGTTCAATAAATGTGTTATTCAAATTTACGTATGATAGGATGCGTAATTTGCCTCAAATTTGTCAATCCGATCATACTATAACTGGATTTATATGGGTAACAGCTCAGGTGAATGAGGAATTCAAAGGTGAGGTGTGTTTGGGTAGATTTCTGTTTATAAATAAAGTTCAAGTTTTCTTTATGATCGTTGAATATCCGACCAATTACAATGATGTTTTTGGGAGATTTTGGCTTTCAAGAATGTATGTGTTGTGTCCATAATTCATCATTATTTGAAGTATGTCGTAGGGATCGAGTTGGTGTGGTTCGAAGTGACCAAAATGTGCCCAGAGAATGTTATGCGACATCATTTATGGTTCGAGGTTCTAATTCTGACATCAGATGACTGAATAGCAACAAAGAGAGTTGACCTCCGATGAAGAGATAATAGATGATCCGAGGGAAACCCTGGGTTCTTTAACAGTGAGTGAGGATATTGAAGAACATATTTTTTATAATGGGAAAACTTTACGAATAAGAGCATTGTTGTCTTTGATGAGTTATTGTTTTGCCTTAGTTAATTGTTGAGAGTGTATTATAGAGATGGAAAGAGCTTGAGAGTTTTTTGAGAGAGAAAACACAAGTACAAATGAGTTTCAAAGTAAAAAATGTTCAACCCCTTTATTGGAGTAGTCTGGTCCTTTATATAGAGGAGCCAAGACTTAGTCTCAAACTCAAATCTGTTACAAAAAATGGACTAATTGTTGTTTAGTCCTCACTAATTATACATAGTTAAAAATATCCTCTAAAACTTACATCAGTCACGAATTAAGGACAAAACTTACATCAATTACAATTGAATTCTCAAATTTACATTATTTACAATTTAGTCCTTAAAACTTTATTTCCATATCAGAAGCCCCCTAGTTCTCATGTAAGTAAATGAATAAGAACTAAAAAGTCTTCAAATCCGTTCTGTCTTCGAATCTTTACATCTTCGAAAACTCCCATACCCTATGTAACCTATCATAAACTTAAAAACAATTGTTCGAAGCAATTAGCTTAAATAGTTATTCAAAGCACTTATGAAATATAACATCTTAAAACATATCCGAATCAAAGAATAAACGCAAAATGGCCTCGAAAATCCTTGATAGTTAAACGTTAGCTTGAAATCACTTCGAATCGATGTAATAAAATGTTGGCTTGAAAGTCTTCCTCGAAATAGTATGTAAATAGATCATCTTCGAATAATCATCCTCGAATATAACTGTTACATATGTAACCGTTAAATTCATCATAACCCTAGTAGTCTAGCGTGACATATGTCGAACATCTAACCAACTCACCGATTCGTATTCCAACCTATCATCACAAAGGTCTTTCCACCTTCACACGCCTTCACTCGCTTTAGAATAAATACAACCTTCCTCTCATTTCCACTATCCTCACACAGAAACCTTTTTAGAGAGAAGTTATAGTTTTTGGCTATCTTCATCGTGCATCTCCCCTATTCTCAAGATTTTCATAAAAAAATTCAAACTTCTCAACCAATCTTCATCCTCTCTAATCAACCCTTACGTGGTTTATGAGAAAGAAACCAAGAACCAAAAAATCAAAGGCCATTCTACCCAAAACACCATAATCCTCTGATACTGATAGTAATTTAGTGTTCGGATCTTACGATTACTTTTGTATTACACAAAGGGCTGAAGAATACCGAATCGCATGATTAATTCGAGGAGGACCAATCAGAACTACTACTGAGGCCTTCTATTACAGTAACTCTGATCCTACTAAAGTTCAAAATCTTTCACCTTTCTCTATAATAAAGAACAATCCTCATCTAAAATCTCCGGTCTTAAAACACCTCGAGTTTCCTCATCTCAAAGTAGAATTTCTCCTCTAAAACAAAAAACAAGTAACCCTTCTTCAAAAAACTCTTCAGTAACTAGACGAAGAAAAACTTTCATCGCCATGGGAGATGAATCAACAATCATCTAAACCTTTTCTCCTCCAAATCTAACTACTAACGATCCTCTTCAAAGAGAAGTAATAGATGAAGCGTCTCGAATTACTAACCCCTATACAAAAATGATTATCCCAACTTCTCAAAATCCTCGAGAAGAAACTTCAAAAGCCAACGAAGCTGACTCATAAGCTACAAAAACCGATCTTGAGAAGCAAACGTAAGTTCTTCGAATTTTTATGTTCTCATATGAAATTCATCTTCCTTTTTTTAACATTTTGTTTTGTTAATTTATATTATAAATTTCGAAGCGCTATTCAACACGTCGAGAAGCTGCTAAGGATATTTTTTTAAAAATCGCCGCCTGGGCTGATAAGGAATGGAATAATGCATTTCATACTGCCTTTCAGCCCATAAATTTCCTCCATATCCATATGTTTCCAATAAAAGAAGGTGGATTGTCTCCTCAAGATTTATCATCCGAATCAGATCCGAAGCTTGTGTGCTAACGAATACCTCAGCCTAACTGTAAAGTCTTTCTTCCCATTCACAACAGATCGGATAGCCATTTGCCAAAAAAGAAGAAAGAAAAATTTGTCAAAGAAAAGAAGGGTAAAAATGCAGCTAGCACATATGGTGCTAACCCTTCCACACCATCAAAACCAAAGCGTAAAAAACACAAAATTGTAGAACAACCTCTCTACTCATCGAAGAGGGAAAAGATCAAGAACCATCATCAAAGAAAAAGAAAGTTTCCTCTGGTTCCCTTGGAAAGAAAAAGAAACAGATGAGAATCACTTCGTACACTTTGGGTGATGAGGACAAAGTCACTGTTGCTGAAAACCCACAAAACCCTTCAATAGAAAATCAATCAAACAAAGACAACCCTTTGATAGTCATTGAAGATAGCATCTCCAACGAGAATCAAGCCACTGCAGCCTTTGACCCTAACATGTTTATCGGTTTCAAAAATACCGAAGCACTTACGGGTGAGGAAGATCAAGTAATCCAAAACCATATGCTTAACTTTCGGAGACCAGAACCAATTAAAACCTCTCAAGAAGTTACTCGCTCTCTTAAGCCCATAACCCCAATGGTTCGAGATCCTAGCACATCCGAACTTTGTGTTCCTACTCCAAATCCTGCCATTTATGTCTCTCTTCAACCATTTTTCCGAACTTGATGTTGCAGAAAAGAAACTTGCTTCCCAAGTCGAAGCTTCTCAGAACCATCTAAAGTAGCTGGCCAAGGATATGGTTTACTACAAGGAAGCTTACGAAGCTGAGAATAAGTTTAGAGAAATTATGCATGGCAAAGTAGTCGATCAATTTCATGCTTATGAAATGACACGGTCCAAACTAATAAAAGGTGCTCTCTGTATAAAGAATCGTCTGCGAATCAACCACCTTGTGGAGACTGAATTGTTGACAAACGCTCATAAAGCAGAGTTGAAGAAAATCAACACTAGCCATGCTACTGAACTGGCCACTAAAAAAGACAACTTCAGTAAGCTTCGAAATTCTCTCACTCTCTGTGAGACAAAAAACAAAGAACTAGTTGATGACATGGCTAAATTGAAGAAGAATTTTGAAGTTGAAAAACTGCTGTTGTTACCGTCGCCGAAGCTGATCTTTCAAAGGATATGCAAACAGCTATCGGCGTCGGAAAAGAATATACAACTATTCTTCTTCTTCGAGAACTTCATGCTACTTATCCAAAAATCGACCTTAGAAGCTTTTGGAATGATATCCCCGAAGCAAGACGCCCAAGCAAAGATTTTGACCCTGTTCCTAGTTCATCGTCTTCATAAGACGAATCATCCGAGGAAGAAGAGTCTTCTGAATGAATTTATTATCATCTTTTTTTTTATCCTTGTCGTATTAAAATATCATTTTTGTTGTACCTTAATGAATTGATCTAAATGACAAATGACTTTTGTATGTTATCATTTTCCTTGCATTTTATTCGATGCTGAATTTTACAAACAAAATAACCCCAAAACCTTAACAAATCAACATAAACTTACCTCCTAGAATACTTTAGTAAAATTGGTGGATATTATAGTCCATCGATAAATTGCAGCTCATCGAAAAAATAAATAAAATTCTTCGAAAAATATCAATGTGTCGTTAAGCTTTGGTAGTTCTTCAAAAAATTCTCAGTGTGCTGTTAAGCGTTCACTTCGAAATAAAAATGTAAGATGATTAATAAACATGGTTGTTTCTTCGAAAAGTGTCATAAACACTTCAGAACATTCTACTCTTAACCAATCTTAAAGGTGATCAGTCTTTGATGATTTGTTAAGATAGTATTCAAATATATATAAACAACCATTGGCAAAAAAATGAAATTTATTGATAAAATTGAATATGTACACGACGCCTCGTTAAAACCTTCCTGAGCCAACATGATAGGAAAGAGTGCGCCAGTCAAAGCAAAAATTCTGAAGTACAAAAATATATCTACTCCCAAAAAAGCTTCAAGTGTTAAATATTTCACGGGTGTTGAAGCATCCTCCCCTCGAAATCACAAAGACGATAAGACCCCGGCTTGATTCTTTCGACAACTGTATATGGCCCATCCCAATTCGGAGCCATTTTCCGAGGTTCTTTTCCTTTGTGTGCAGGAAAACGTTTCGCAATACCGTATCACCTTCTTTAAATTATCTTCTTTTCAGCTTTGAATCATATCTATTTCTCATTAGAGTTTGATAATGGATTACATTCAGATGAGCTCGGACTCTTTTTTCCTCAATCAAATCCAAATTAGCCCTTCGAATTTCGTCATTAGACCTTTCATAATATTGAGATATTCTAAAATATGACATCGTAGATTCAATAGGGCTGACTGCATCCATACCATATGCCAAAGCAAACTGAGTCTCTTTTGTAGCCTCTCTTGGAGTTGTTCGATAAGCCCAAAGTACCTCTTGCAAATAGTTTGGCAATTTCCATGCTGCCCCCGATAAATTCTTTTCCAAGACATCTAAAATTGTTCTGTTTGTCACTTCCACTTGTCCATTAGCTTGAGGATGAAAAGGCGTAAAAAAACATTGCTGAATTCCTTTAGAAGTAGAAAATGCATCCATTTCTATATTATTAAACTTAGGGCCATTATCTGTTGTAATCGCTCGAGGAACCCCCAAAACGACAACAAATACTATTTACAATTAATTTGATAACATCTTTTTCCTTTATGTCTGATAGCGGTTCTGTCTCTGCCCACTTTGTAAAATAATCCACCGCTACAATTATCATATGTCTTCCCCCAAAATCCATCGACAAAGGTCCCACCAAATCGATTCCCCATCTATCGAATGGTATCACCTCAGATTTAGAGATGAGTGGTATTGCTGGTATGTGAATAGAATTGGCAAATCTCTGACAAGTATCACAACCTCAGACTAATTTTTTAGCATCGTTCATGATCGTAGGCCAGTAAAATCCTGCAAGTAAAACTCGATGCGATAGAGCTTTGAACCCATAACGAGCTGACCCTTCACCATTATACAATCCTGACAATACTTCTTGTGATTCTTGCTTGCTTAAACATCATAATAATGGTCTGCTTAATGCTTTTTTATATAAAATCCCATCCATAACTATATATCAGAAGGCTTTACCACTTAACTTTTTGGCCATTTGGGAATCATATGGTAGTAGTCCTTGAGTCAAAAAATTAAGAAGATCTGATCATCAATCGCGTCAGCTTTCATCAGTGATAAAAAATTACTTTATACCTTTACATTGGTTAGATTGAGTAACAATCGAAGGATTTTCTTGAAGCAAAATCCAAGGATGTTCTTCCTTGTAAGCAACATTTGGTAAAGATTCAACCACTGTGTTACTTCATCGCCCAATATATTCCACAACCACTTCGTCAAATAAAAGCATTAAATTCTGAAGCTCCCGAAGATACTTTGCTTCGGAAAATCCAGATATATGAATCGCTAATAACTGAGAATCCGTTTCCAAGCGCACTGAACTCGCCCCACTAATTTTTGCCAATCTCAAACTTGCCAAAGCAGCTTCATATTCAGCTTCATTGTTCGAAGCATGAAAACCAAATTTTATTGATTGAACTATTATCTCTCCCGTCGAAGCTATTAATTAAATCCCAGCACTGCACCCTGAAATATTGGATCCTCCATCCGTTCAAACAACCCACCTCGAATCGACAAGTAAAGCTTTTTTAGTTTTTTCCTCATTTGATCGGCTTGAGTGGAACTCAACAAAAAAATATGTCAGTGCTTGTGCCTTTATCGTTGTTCGAGGTGTAAATAAGATACCGTAATCCCCCAACTCCACTGACCATTTAGTCATCCTCCCCGAAATATTAGGTTTTAAGGGGGATGAAGTTCGGACTTCGATAGTATGAGCTTGAAAATATGGACGCATCCTTCTAGCAGCAATCACTAATGCTAACGCCAACTTTTCTAATTTTATATATCTATTTTCTGCTGCCACCAAACTTTTACTAACATAATACACCAGCTTCGGAATTCCTGAATCTTCACTAATTAACACTGCACTTAGTGCAAAATCCAATACCGCGATGTACAGAAATAAATTCTCCATATTTCGAGGTTTTTCCAAAACATTTGGTGATGACAACAAATTTTTAATGTTCATGAAAGCTGCTTCACATTCTGACGTCCATTCGAACCTATTGGGTCCTCGTAACACTTGATAGAAAGGAAAGGATTTGTTAAAAAATATTGAAATAAATCGATTAAGTGCTGCTAACATTCTTGTCAAGATTTTGCACTTCTTTGATTAACCGAGGAGAATTCATTGTTATCAAAGTTTTCAATTATTCTAGGTCAGCTTCTATTCTTTTTTCACTGATGATGAAATTCAAAAACTTCCCCGATCGAACTCTGAATGTGCATTTCTCAGGATTTAATTTCAACATGATTGCCCTCAGATTCAAAAAATATTATTCCAAATCATCAAGACGCACTTCATCCCTTGAACTTTTCACTACCATGTCATCTATATATACTTCCATATTTCTTCCGATCTGCATAGCAAAAGCCTTATTCATTAATCTTTGATAAGTGGCTCCAGCATTCTTCAGTCTGAAGGGCATCACTCTGTAACAATGCAGGCCCCTATCAATTATAAAAGTTGTGCACTCTTGATCTTATGGATCTATTTGGATCTGATTATACCCTGCAAAAGCATCCATAAAATTTACGATTTTGTTGCCCGAAGTAGAATCAATCAACTGATCTATTCGAGGAACAGAAAACAGATCTTTAGGGCAAGCTCTATTCAAATCTGTAAAATCCACACACATCCTCCATTTCCCATTCTTCTTTTTGAATACCACTGGATTCTCCGTCCATAAAGGATACCGTGACTCCCTTATGCGTTCGACCTTAGACAACCGATCCACTTCAACAACAATTGCTTCTGTTTTTTCCGAGGAAAACGCTCTTCTTTTTTGAATTACCGGCTTGACCTTCGGATATATGGCCAAGCTATGTCAAATTACCTCAATAGGTACTCATGTTACATCTTCTGTCCTCCAAGTTAAGACATCCAAATTTTGAGATAAAAATCAAGCAGTTGTTGACGTAAAAAATGGGTCAATAAAGTTCTGATTCGAAGCATCTTACCTTCCGAAAAAGTAAACTACTCTGTCTTTTCACTCACTGTTAAAGACCCCAGGGTTTCCCTCGGATCGTCAAAACTTTCTTCCAAATCCGAGGGTGCCCCCTCTAACTGTTATTATCGCATCAAATATCCCCTGCTAGATCCTTGGGCCCGAAGCGCAGTGGCATAACATTCCGTGGCAACCTTTTGATCACCTCAAACAACCCCAACTCTGTCTCCAACTATGTACTTAAAGAACTAATGAACTGTAGAAACCACTCCTTACATTCTTGAAAGCCATGACCTTCCAAAAATAGCATTATAACTTGTGGGACAGTCCACCACCACAAAGAGTACTTGGACTTTTTTCTTGAATTGTCATTTTCCCAAACTAATTTCACCTTCGAATTCTCCAACAACACGAGCTGTTACACCTGTGAATCCGATAATCGTACGATCCGATTGAGTAATCCGAGGTGGATTTGTCACTCTATCATAGGTAGATTTAAAAAGGAAATTAGCAGAACTGCCAATGTCAATCAGCACACATTGAATTTCGACGCCAGCCACCTCAACTCTAATCACCACAGCATCCTCATGTGGTCATGCAGTTCCTCTCAGATTGTCTTCATCAAACAAAATGAAGGGAATATCTTTCTTTCCATACAAGTGTGTTGACATCCTCCCTTAAATCTGAGTTGTCAAAATGACAACATGCCTTTTCTTCAAACTGTCCGAATTTCCAGTAATTGAATCGCCTCCAAAAATAGCCAACGTTCAAAAAACTTGAATAATTCACGAACACGCCCCTTTTCCACAGGCTCTTTGATTGTCATCAGAAGCAACCTATTTGGATAATTTTCAACATATTCAGAAGAAGCATCGAACAGTTCAATCTGTGAATCCATAATCATCAAATTCTCAGCTGGCGGTGCAGCCTTCGAAGTTGATGCGTCATTATTTTTCGATGCACTCCCATGTGACTTCACATAAGTCTGAAGCTTTCCATTCTCAATCAAATAGTGGATTTCTTTCTTCAGAGCAATACAATCATTTGTATCATGTCCAATATCATCATGATATCTGCAAAACTTATTATTTCTCTCCTCCCTTGGTCTACTGATGAGAGCCGACTTCCTGAAATTCACAGAATTCTTGGTCTTATCCCAGATAACAGAAACATTCTATGTCAGATCACCATAATACTCAGGCTTGACCCATGTATTTGGTCTAGGCCTATTGTAAGTATTAGATGGAGCATGATTTGAATAACCACCACTCCGAGGAGGCAAATTGTTGTTCTTCTACCTCAACTGCTGATTACCATTGCCATTGTTATTACCATTCGAAGGTTTCCCCTGATTATTGGCTGTTTGTCCTGAATTTTTCGGAGTGTTAGCTGGTCCACCTCAGACTCTACTCGACTCCCCCACTTTGATCTGATCCTCAACTTGAGCCATCAAAGCTCCAAAAGTCAAAGCCCTTCTCTTTGTTATTTCATTAGCTAAATCCCCTCGCAAAAATCCTTGGCGTAAAGCTGCCATTGCTACATTTTTCTCACAGTTATCCAAACTAGCTTTGGTCAACACAAATCTCTTGGTATAATCTTTTAATTTTTCTCCCGGTGCCTGCTTGTACTGAATAATAGTATCACCATTTGCTCTCATCTCTTTGTTTTGCACAAACCGCATTCGAAAAATAGTATAGAAATCTCTGAAATTTGATATGGACCCCCTCGGAATCCTATTGTACCACTTAAGAGTTGTTCCCTTAAAAGTTTGTGAAAATGCACGACACACAAGCCGGTCGTCATCCTCAAAATTCATCATATAATTCTTGAATTTTTCAATGTGATCACCGGGATCCCGCATCCCATCGAACTTATCCACCTTCGAAATGTTGAAACGCTTCGGAAGCGCCATGGATCGAATTTCATCTGTCAACGAAGAATTTCTCCACTTAACACCTTGAACAAACTGATCATCAGTTCCCATTGTGACATATAGGTTCCTATTAGTTTCAACATACTTATTTGACGAATTTCCTTCATGCCAAGTTAAACGAGGAGCATTCTTAGATTTCTTTTTCTTTTTATACTTCCTCGAATAATCTCTTTCAGATTCTCCTTTTGAAGAACCTCTATGCCTCTTATAACCTGAGGCTGAGCTTTTGACCTCCTCGTCAATAGAAGTCACTTGAAAAGTGATAAGGTATTTGAAACTTAAAAAGTGAGTTTTGGCTTTAGTAGTGGCTGCTAGGAAAATGCGCCCTTAATTTCAAGCTCATACCATTGTGGTTCGAAATTATTTCCCCCTAAAGAATATGTTACAACGACCAGATATTTATGGTAGAATGACTAAATGGTCAGTAGAACTATGATATTTTGATGTATTTTTCCTCCTCGAATAGCTATTAAAGCTCAAGTTTTAGTTGATTTTTTGGTCGAATTTCATTAAAGCCGATCAGATGATGGGAGGAATAAAAAGGTCTTGTCAGAAACTTCGATGTGGGTGGTTTGAACAGATTTGGATCTAACTTATTGGGATGTAGTACAGGGGTACAATTAGTTACTTCTTTTGGGGAGTCAATGTATCAGGTTATTTGATTTGGTTTTCACGCATCGAATAATGAGGCTGAATATGAGGTTGCGTTGGATGGATTAAGGCTTGCAAAAATCTGTGAAGCAACAACAAGTCATTTGGAAACAAACTCGTAACTAGTGGCAAACCACATGGCAGGTGTATCCAAGGATAAGAAAGATCAGTTAATTTTGTATCTATGCGAGCTTCAAAATCTGACTCATCTGTTTGACACAGTGACTGTAGATATATTAAACGAGGAGATAATACAGTTATTGATTATTTAACAACAATTGCTTATTAGAAGAATATTCATGGATACTGTTACAAGAGAGTTCTTCAATTTTGACACGATCAAAGCAGTGTAAATATGTTGAGGAAGTATTTGTTACTTCATACATAATTCGAAGTGACTGGAGGTATGATATTCTTAATTTTTTACTATGAGGTATGTTACCTCAAGATCCACAGCTGGCTAAAAGGTTAAGATACAAGGCCCATGGTTATGTGGTATTGGATGAAGTGTTATAGAAAAAAATCTTTAAGCAAATCATTATTGCGTTGATTGGGAAAATAAGAATCTCAAGAGAAGGTTTCAAGTCTTTGACGCGTCGGGTTTTGTTGGCAGGTTATTATTGCACTTCAATTATGAATGATGCTAAGGTCTTTGTTCGTGGCTATTAGTGTGGATTATTTCTGGTCGAAGAGTATTTAAGGTCTTTTGTTTAATGGGGTATTAACTTTAAAGTAGAAGATAGAGAGGTAAAAGGGGTGTGTGTTTGTGATTAAGATCATTCGAAAATGTCCAACCTATTAAACGTGGTTGGTTAGGGTATTTATACTATTGTTTTATGACCCATGAGCCGTTAAGGTCAGACCTTGGACTCAAATCAATTTTAAAGTCTCAAAATCCCAAAACCAAAACGGTTTAGCACACAGCTGAGTCATAATTCAGTTAGGTCTACTGTTCATCAAAAGTTTGGTGTAAAAGATATCCGAATTTCCCCTTTAGATTTAGGCTGAAACGACCTTCCACCAATATTCGAACCTATCAGTAACCCCTTTAGTTCTTTCAAAAATGTTTTGAAAGAGCGAACTATCAAAGAGAAGACCCAGATTAGATCCAAAGGGATTTTTTTTTCTGTGAAAAGGAATCCAAAAGTCTGAACTTTAATGAATAACTTTTGATTACACATGTCAGTTTCCGGTTCGACTTCTGAGTCGTTTTTTCTCTCGGTACTTGCACCTATTCTTTGGAAAAAGTAATCAGTCTAAGTCACTAGCCCTTAATCATTGCTTAGATGATTCATCTCGCCTAGGTGAAGTACTAAAGTGTTTTCTCACCTATATAAATATGAATGTTTTACTATTTCTATTTCTAGAGTGAGAAAAAAATTCAAATTTCAAGTTTCCAGAAAGATGAAGCTCGAATCTTTGATTGTTCTAAGTTTGATAAATTTTATATTCACAACTAGAACTACTATGATCAAAAGAGGCTGGTTGAATCTGTCTGAATCGGAAAGAGAAAGAAAGGAAGCAAGAATCGTTGCCTGACTCCTTGCTTTTTTTGGTGGAGTGATTAGCCAAACAATACCGAAGCCGGACAAGAGTTCATCTTCGTCCAAAACATCAGTAATTAGAAAAAAACTCCATTTATTCCAACTTTTTCTACACTAGAATATTCAGTTCAAATACCCATAAAGTCTTTCTCTAAGGACAAAATAGTTTTAAATATCAAGAAACCCTCACAATTCATTGCTATGGGGTCGAATACTAAAAATATTACACCCCAAAGCGTCACTCGACTTTCTAAGGCCAAAAGTATCCCTTCATCCTTAAAAAATGTTAGCTCATGAGAAATAGAACCTTCTGCCCAACTTTATGTTGATCCAAATCCATCACTTCCCCTCAATGAAGCTACTCAAATTGAGAAATAAGCGAAATGTGCTAAATCGGCCGATCAACGACCAAGTATAATGGAGGAAAACATGGAAGACTATGGGGATTACGTCTGGAAATACTGAAGATACCACAACAGTTTGGACTACCAGAGGAAATGTGGGGATGCCTAATATCGAAGCACTTTCGGAGTGCCTAGATGGGAAAGTGGGGCCCAAATTCTGTAAGGTTAGTGTGAAGTACTTACCGGCCCTTCAGAAAATCTCTTACGTGTATACATATACTGCTGAATTGTATAGGATCAAGAATAATTGGGGGCATCTGGAGTCTATTAAAATGAGAATTCCCATCACTTCAGAAACACTGATGGCTTGTAAAGTCGGTGAGATGGTAGTATACAATGAGGTGTTGAACTAGGGTCTTCGTTTCCTCTTAGATCCAGAAATAGTAAGGTATTATCATCTGGTAAAGCTTTACCCAAGACAACTGAGTCCCAGTGCCTGATATACTATGTTAATCAACATTATTGCTTCGAGATTTTCAAAAATTCCAATGCTTATGGAGCAGTTTGCTGTCATGGCTAGCTTGTGTAGAAAGCACCACATCATTTTCCATTATTACAATATAGGGAACGACTATAAAGTGGTTAACGATCTATTGTAGGTAGAGAAACCATGAAGGACTCAGTTTATCTACATAATTGGGGCTTGGGAGAATGGACAAAAGATAGTTTCCAAAGGAAATCCAAGCCAATTGACCAGATTCTGGAAGAGCTCATGTAACTTCTGTTCAGATTTTTTACTAGTATTTTGATTCTATTTTATTATATCAGATTGATTACTGTGTCTATTTTGTAGTACTTTCGAAATTTCGTTCAGAGCATCTAGAGGCTGGGAGGATCACATTCTCCAAATTAAACCAATGGCCCTTAGAGAAATGGGGTATTGCCTTCACAACTGTTTAACTGCTCGAAACATGGTAAGGGCTCACTTGTGGAACACTAGTAGAAATAGGGAGCTTACTTGGGAACAACTTACTACTCCCCCTTCAGCGGAGGTCATCCTCAAAATAATTGAGGCAAATGATGGTAAACTCTAGTTGCCACCCCTAAATAAATCCCCTAGCCATCTGGACAAGATAAAGAAGAAGAAAAATAATAAGGAGGAAGTTAACCCATCGTATCAGATTCCCGATGTGGGTAGTTTGGGTAATCTTGAAGGGATAAATGCTGCTTTGTTAGAGGAGTTGTTGTAACAGTGGGTGAAGCCAAAGGGTCAGTTAATTCGCCTCAAATTAAGAAAAAAGTCATAAGAGACGCAAAGAAGGTAGTAACCGATAGGTTAGGAAAAAGAAGGGCACCATAAGGTCATAGATAATACTTCGACCTACGATTGTTCCTCCTACTCTTCCAACTGATGTTTCTTCACAAGAAGATGTACAAGCTGATCCTCCTTCTCTAGCATTTCCTACAGCCGATCAGCCTACTATTAAAAGTGACGTTAATCAGGATGACCTAGGTAACATGTATTTCAACAAGTTTTATAAGGATGAATTTGATCGAACCTTTCCTCAGTCAACTACCGTAGTCAATGCAGTGATTTAAGATGGTGAATCTTTTGAAGTATCAAGTGAGCATGATACCTTGGGTCATGCAGTCTTAGGCTATATCAGGCCAATAGTTGGCCTATAAAGACAAGTTAGGGCTCAGTCTAAAGGCATTACTTCTCTTAAAATTGCCAATCAAGACTTACGTAATTCCCTTTCAGCCGAACAACAAAAAGTGAAGACTTTATGTAAAGAGAAAAAGTAATTGAGCACTAATTTGGAACAGTCTAAGACTGTCCAATAAGACATCTAGACCAAACATTCTGAACTGGAAATAACTACTTCTAGAGAGATTAAGTATTTGAAGGATCAACAACTCACTGATACAGGCACCATTAATGCATTATCTGAAGAGAAAGAGAAGTTAAGAAAATTTCTTAAAGAGAATGATTAAGAAATTACTTCTTTAAAGAAGAACCAAACTCAAGAGATAGCACCATCAGTGGAGAAGTATGTTGCTGGTGTGGTGGATTCTATTGGAAAAGAGGGATGCGAGTATTAAAGCAGACATGGTCTTGTTATTCTATGAGACCTTTCCAAAAAAGAATCTTGGAGCTTTGTGGAAGTTCATACCATACGATAAGATACCTTTCCATACCTAGCCATAAACATGGTGTTTCTTCACCAAGTGAGTCTGATTCCGATGAGGGTCCTGATGAAAGTTCAAATACTAATGCCAAAAGTCTCAAGAAAGATTAAGATGAAGGGAAAAAGCAAGAGAAAGATGAAGGTAAGGAAAAACCGAAGAGAACGAGCTCTAAGGTTGTTGTACTTTCAGTTTTATATTTGAAACTAAAGTCCTTGAATGTCCAAGGCATTTTGTATAATGGTGGATCAGACATCTTCTAATGATTCCATCAGTTTTTAAAGTTATATTTTCCATCATATTCATTTCTCTCTCTTGTTGTGTTTTTTTACAATTTTATTAATCTCTGATATTTAAAAGTGGTTTAAATGGATTAACCGAATCCGTTATTTTAAAAATGTAAAGTTTAAACAATCTTTAATATGTCCAAGCCACTCAATAATATTTCATTTCAAGGCCAAATGTATTTAATGGGTATTTAATTATTTCTGGCGTATTTAACAAGTGTTTAATTATCTGACCACTTCAATCAAATTTTATTTGTAGGCCGAAGGTGTTTAATAAGTGTTTAATTCATCCGATCACTTCAAAGATATTTCATCAGAAGTTCGAAGGTGTTTAATTCATCTAATCGCTTCAAAGATATTTCATTTGAATGTTGAAGGTGTTTAATAAGTGTTTAATTCATCTGATCTCTTTGTATCCACTACGATTCTCTTAAAAATGAATAAGATAATATTTATTTAAACCGGACACCTCATTAAAACCTCCCGCGCCACCATGGTAGGAAAGAGTATGCCCTTAAATATTTACATTGAAGTACGATAAACTAAATATTTACAAGATGATTTAATTCTAAATACAACATGAGAAGCTCAATATTCCAAGGGTGCTTCAACATGTTTCCTTCTTTGTCTTGAAGTCTGTATGTTCCTTGCTTGATTCTTTCACATACTATGTATGGGTCTTCCCAATTCAGAGCCAGTTTTCCAAATTGTTTCTCTTTGGTATGTAAAAAGACTTTTCTCAACACTTTGTTCCCTATCTGGAAATCTTCTTTTTTTACTTTGGATACAAACCTGCTTCTCATCAAACCCTAGTAGTATGATGTTCTCAAATATGCCTTCACTATTTTTTCTTCAATAAGATCCAACTGATTTCTTACCACCATATCATTAGCTTGTTCAGAATAATTTTGTATCCTAAATGAGGGCAAAGTAGCTTCTATAGGTGTGATTGCATACATCCCATAAATAAGAGCAAAATGAGACTCTTGAGTAACTGTATGAGGAGTGTTCGGTAGCCCCACAATATTTCTTGTAAATGGCTTGGAAATTTCCCTATAACTACTTCAAGATTCATTTTTAACCATGTTAAAATTATCTGATTACAATTTCAACCTGCCCATTTTCCTGAGGATGGAAATGAGAAGAAAAGAAATGTTGAATTCTTGTGGAAGTGCAAAATATCTCCATGTTTTTATTGTCAAACTGTGGCCCATTGTCTCTAGTAATACGTTAGGGACTTCCAAATCAGTAACATATGTTATATATGATTAATTTTATAACTCCCTTAAGAGTATTTCCAAGTAGTGGGGAAGTTCCATCCATTTAGAGAAATAGTTTATTGCCACGATTATCGTTTGATAACCTCCGGAGGCCATGAGAAGAGGTCCAACTAAATCCAAAACCCATATATTAAAAGGTATGGTTTTGGATATTGACTCCATGGGAACTGTGGCACATGGATTTCATTCCCATATTTTTGGAAATGATCAAATCTTCTAACCATATCTTTGGCATATGTTATTATTGTAGGCCAATAATATCCTGCTAACAAATCTCTCACATTTAAAGGTTTATAACCATAATATGCTGACCCCTCTCCCTTGTGTAATTCAGATAGAACATTTTGGGACTCTTCAAACCCTAGGTAACGTAGGAGAGGTCTTCTATTTTTTTTTATAAAGAATTTCTCTCAACACCAGAAAACCACAAGCTTTGTACTTCAATTTTTTAGCCAAAACTTTATCTGAAGGTAAAACTCCACCAGTAATAAACTGTTGTATTTCATACCTCCAATATTTGGATTGTATGCCAGATATATCTATATATTCTTCAGTTTCACCCTCTTTTCCTCGAACTGAGCCTATGGATTGACATTCTTGCATAAGAATCCATGAGTACGCTTTAGAGTAGGTTATGGTAGCTAAAGAATATGCCATAGTATTTTTCGATCTAGGGACATGCTCATACCGGATGCTTTTAAAACTTATGGCTACTTCCTTCAGCACTTGTAGATACTTCATCAACTGATCTTTTTTAGTTTTAGATTGCCTTTGATCTTGATGAATAAGTAACTGGGAATAACTTACTAACCAGACCCTCTTTGCTCCACATAATTGAGTTAATATTAAACCAGTTATAGCTGCTTCATATTCTGATTCATTATTGGATTCCCTGAAAGCAAAACATATAGCTTGGTACATAGTATCACCATAAAGGAAGTCTAAACAAATTCCAGCTCCACATCCCATCGTACTAAACCCACCGTCAGTTCAGATTACCTACTCTTTCTTAAACTTGTTTTCTTGCCTTCTAATATGAAATTCTACCAGGAAATCAACTATAGCTTGAGCCTTGATTGCAGTTCCTGGTGAAAAATCAATATGATAGTCTCCAAGATCGACTGACCACTTGGTTATTCTTCATGATATGTCAGCTATTTGTAAAACATTCTTTAAAAGAAAAGATGTTCGAATTATGATTGGATGTGCTTGAAAGTATGACCTAATTTTCTTGGCTGCTATCACCAATGTCATGGATAATTTTTCTATTTTCAAATAATTTTTCTTTGCTTCTAATAAAATCTTGGTTATGTAATACACCGGACGGGGGTAATTATCCACTTCTCTTACTAACATAACGCTCACTGCATAATCCGATACAACTAAATACATATAAAGTTTCTCTCCTTGAATGGGTTTGAATAATGTCTTGGACGAAGGTAAATGCTTTTTTATTTCAAGAAAGACTTGGTCACACTGATAATACCAATTAAAGTCCTTAACATTCCTCAAAACTTGGAAAAACTGAACACACTTGTCTGATGATCTTGAAATAAACCGATTCAATGCAGCCAATCACCCGGTTAGTCTCTGGACTTCTTTAGTACTCCGAGGGGGATCCATGGCTAATAAAGTATTAAACTGATCCAGATCGGCCTGAATACCTTTTTCACTTATGACATATCCTAAGAACTTGCCAGATCAAACTTCAAAAGTACATTTTTCAGGGTTTAAGTTTAAGTTGATATTCTATAAGTTAGAAAAAGTTTTTTAAAGATCAGATATGTGATCTTCTTCCTCGAGGCTCTTCACTATCATGTCATCTATATATACTTCCATATTTATGCCAATTTGGTTAGCAAATGTTTTATGTACCAACTGGTGATAAGTAGCTCCAGCATTCTTCAACCCAAATGACATCACCTTATAGCAATGAAACTCTCTATCAGTAATAAAGGTAGTATGATCTTAATCGTTCGGATTCACCTGTATCTGATTATACCCTAAAAAGGAATCCATGAAGGATAACAATTTGTTGCATGGTGTAAAATCTATTAACTAATCTATCTGAGGCACTGTAAAATGATCTTTATGACATGCTCTATTAAGATCGGCGAAGTCAATACATATGCGCCATTTTCCATTATATTTCTTGACCAACACGAGATTAGCTGTCCACGAAGGGTATTGAGATTCTTTGATATGTTGAATCTTGGTTAACCGATCAACCTGTTCAATATCAGATCCGACTGATAATTTAGGGCAGATCACCTTGGCTGGTACTCGAGTTACATTATCATTTAACCATGCAAACACATGTAGATTGTTATATAAGAATGAAAATAACTTTTGTTTCAAACTCAATGGTAATTTAGTTCCAACCATAACACTATAAGCCTCCCTTGGATCATCTATCTTATTTTGATTGGTGAAAGGCTCAGTAGTTGCTATTCCTTGTTAACCTTAACTGCCTCCAATGATTTTGAGGCAAAGGTTGTTACCTAGCATTCCCTGGCAACTTTCTGAATGCTTCAGGCAACACCCACTTGTCCTCCTACAACATACTTTAAACATTGGTGGATATTATAGACCACAACATGCATCCTAGAGAGCCAAGATGTTCCGAATATGGCGTTGTAGGATGTTGGGCAATCAACCACAAAAAATAAAACTTAATATTTTTTAAATGGTCATTTACTCAATAGTACTTCCTCTTCAAATTCATCGATGACATCGGCCGAACTCCCAGTAAACCCTAGAATAGTATTGTTCGATCGTTGGATGGCTGAGGGATTCTTCATTTACCTATAAGTAGTTAGAAATAACACATTTATCGAACTATCGGTGTCAATCAGGATTCTTCGTATGCCATTACCCCCAATTGATGCTCCTATGACCATAAAATCTTCTTGTGGACCCATTATATCTCTTAATTCATCTTCATCAAAGACTATGAAAGGAGCAGGGGTTTGGTAATGATGTGTTGACATTTTTCCTTCCAACTGGGTAGTCAAATTGCTGACATGCCTTTTTCATAAACAACTTGAGGGTCCTGTTACCGGGTCTCCCCCAAATATAGTTAATGATTCAAAAAACTTTAAAAGATTGGAAACTGTGGTAAAATTATCCACTATTACGCCCACCTGATTCCGATCTTATTCAGGATCAAGATATTCAGTTTCAACATCAAATCTTTCAACAATCATCTGTTGGGCTCTTCCTATGTGGGAGTCCAATTATCATATGGGCTAAGCCCAATTTGGATAACACATAGGATTTTGGTTTATGTATAAATATATATTTATACAGTGTCTTTCTGAGATGAGCATCATATTCTATAGTGTAGTTGTTGAGAGAAAAAGGTGATTCGAAGCATAACTTTGTGCTTTCAATCGGACTGTCTCCGGTTTTCCGATCGGCTTCAATTTTGGTGAGAAGGCTCGTCTACTTGTCCTCTACAATCTATCCAGAGGGTTTTTGATTTGGAGTCATCTAAGTATGTTTTTCGATCATCTTATTCTAACTGCGTTTTGGGGATATTTCAGTGAGTTTTCTGATTTTGGTTCATTATCTTGTGTATTGGGGTTGTGTATGAAGTTGTCATACTTCTTGTGGCGTATGCTCTAGTTTTATCTAGAGAATAGTTTTGTAACCCATCTTCTGATAGTGAATATTTGGTTGGACTCCGAAATCAGTCTCGTGGTTTTTACTTCCTACACTGGGAAGGTTTTCCATGTAAAAAGTGTTCTGTGTTGTTTGCGTTTATTTTATTCAGACTTGATAATTTTTGGGATCGTTATCTCTATCATACTTGATACAAGAAAGAAGATTTCGTTTTTGCTTATATTTCTTGTCAAAGTGGTATCATAGCGAGAGGTTGTGTACTTGTCTTGTATCAAATATGGAGGTGAATACAAGCAGAATGGTGACGATGAATGGTTCAAATTATCATATATGGAAATCGAAGATGGAAGATCTTCTTTATGTTAAAAGTTTTCATTTACCAGTGTTCGGTGATGAAAAACCTAAAGATAAGTCTGATGCATAATGGATAATTATTCATCGACAGGTTTGTGGCTTTATTTGGAAATGGGTTGATGATAATGTGCTGAATCATGTTCTAGACGAAACAGATGCAAGTAAATTATGGAGTAAACTTGAGGAGTTATATGCTCGGAAGATAGGAAATAGTAAGTTACTTTTGTTCAAACAGTTGATGTATTTGAGGTATCAAGATGGATCACCTCTTACATATCACTTGAATACCTTTCAAGGATTGATTAATTAGTTGGCTGCTATGGGTATCAAATTTGATGACTAGGTTTTGGCGTTATGGTTGCTTGGTTCGCTGTCAGACTCATGGGATACTTTCAGAATGTCTCTTTCTAATTCAGCTCCTGAAGGCAATATCTCAATGGCATTAGCTAAAAGTAGTATGTTGAATGAAGATATGAGAAGAAAAACAGTTGGCTTCTCTTCACATTCAGAAACTCTAGTCGTTGAGAAACGTGGTAGAAATGAAAATCGCGGTTGGAAAACTAGAGGTAAAAGTAGAAGCAAGAGTCGAAACAAGTCTAATAAATTTGCAGATTGGGAGTGCTACTAATATCATAAGATCGGGCACACTAAGAATTTTTGTCCTAAGTTGAGAAAGAAGAATAATTTTGGGAAATCTAATAATGGTAAAGAAGAAAAGAACAAGGAGAAAAATTATGATGAAAGTGGTGACGAGAAACATGTTGCTGCAGTTTCAGATAGCTACTTCGTTGTTATTGATGATGCTGTTGTGAATTCTGTGTCTGATGAAAATGGTTGGGTAGTTGACAGTGGTGCTACAATTCATGCCACTTCTCGTAGAGAATTTTTCTCATCTTACACCTCTGGTGACTTTGGTTCTGCAAAGATGGGAAATAATGATTTGTCTAAAGTGGTTAATATTGGTGATGTTTATCTAGAAACAAGCATGGGGTGCAAGATTGATTTTGAAGGGTGTTAAAAATATACCCGATCTTCGATTGAATTTGATATCTACAGGGAAGCTAGATGATGAAGGTTATTGCAGTATTTTTGCGAATGGGCAGTGGAAACTTACTAAGGGCTCGTTGGTTGTGGCAAGGGGACAAAAATATTCAGCCCTCTACATCATGTATGCAAGGGTGTCTGCTGAGAAAATCAATGTTGTTAATGATGAAGTAATGCTTGATTTATGGCATAAAAGACTCAGTCACATTAGCGAAAAAGGATTAGATATTCTGAGGAAGAAACAGTACATTCGTGGGATACACAAAGCTCATTTAAAGAAATGCGTACATTGTTTGGCTGGAAAGCAGAATAGAGTTTGGACAGGTAAAAATGTTTCTTATGATCATTTGCGTGTCTTTCGGTGCAAAGCTTATGTGCATATTCCTAAAGATGAGAGATCTAAACTCAATTCGAAGACAAGACAATGTGTAATCATTGGTTTTTGGTCTTGATGAGTTCGGCTACAGATTTCATGATCCAATTAATAAGAAACTTATTAGGAGCAGAGATGCCGTGTTTATGGAAGATCAGATAGTTCATGATATTGATAAGAGTCAAAATTCAGTGCCTATGTCTCAGAATGACTTGGTAGATTTGGGGCATATTCCGCTTGCACATACTCCTACAGAAGTTGAAGAAAATTTGGATGGTGACTTACCTGCTTCCAGAGGTTCACATATTTTTTATACTGGTGATCATGATAATGATTTCGTGGATGAACAAGTGAATGAAGAAGATGTTGAACAATTTGAAGTTCCAACGCGGAGATCTACTAGAGATAGACAACCCTCTACTAGATATCCTTCTGATCAATATATTTTGTTAACCGACGCAGGTGAGCCTGAGTGTTATGATGAGGCCTTTTGGTAGTGGACCAAATGCAAAGCCGTGAGGGCCTTCGGGTGCCAAAGCGGACAATATCATACTAGTGTTGAGATCAGTTGTGTTCTTACTTATATACGGAGGAGGAATATGCGGACCGGACCCCCATATTCCCAACATGTGGTATCAGAGCTCTAGGCCCAGACGGAACGCGATGGTGGTGAAAATCTCGGAGGTCGAACATGATGAACCAGGTGAATGATCTACTCTATACATCCTAGTTCAGGAGCTAAGAAACAGGCGGACCCCCATATTCCCAACATGTGGTATCAGAGCGTCAGGCCCAAACGGAACGCGATGGTGGTGAAAATCTTGGAGGTCGAACATGATGAACCAGTAGTTATGCTCAAGGTGAATGATCTACTCTATACATCCTAGTTCAGGAGCTAAGGAACAGGCGCAGGATGGTCGAGTGAGTAGATAGATCCGTTGTAAAAGCTCTATTGCGCAGGTGGAGCAACTTCTAATTAGAGTGAGAGGATGAAAGTCAATTGGGACGAGGCTAAGTGGTACTTTGTTCGAGAGGAGGATTTGTTAGGGTGGCGACCAAAGTCTCACATCCCACATCGGTTAAACAAAGGAAGGATCAGTGGTATATAAGTAAGAACATACCTCAACTAATATGAGGCCTTTTGGTAGTGGACCAAATGCAAAGCCGTGAGGGCCTTCGGGTGCCAAAGCGGACAATATCATACTAATGTTGAGATCGGTTGTGTTCTTACTTATATACGGAGGCGGAATATACGGACCGGACCCCCATATTCCGAACATCATCATGGCATCCTCCTATATGGATGTCCCTGGAATGGTTGGTGAGGTCGTTCGAGGTGCATTGGTATTAGATTGAGTGATATCTTTTCTAATGCACCTTTTCTTTTAACAAAGGTACACAATTTTCCTCTCTCAATGGGATTTTGTACTTTTTGCTTTAATGTTATACAATCATGCATGTCATGACCCACATCATTGTGATATTTACATAAACGAGTACTTCGAGTTTCTCTAGGGGACTTTAGTGGGGCTGACCTTCTAAAATGCACATCATTATTAGTTTTATCATATATTGTTGCTACACTTTCTCTCAGCTCAACAAACCATTCAGGTTGAACCCATTGGTCTCTTTTACTTCTAACTTGTTGGTTTTGATTAGATTGATTTTGTCTGGGATGATGTGATCCCTGTGTGGATTCTTTTGACTTGTAATTGACAATAGGCTGGAATTGAGTTGTTGCTTGTGGAATTGATATTGTAGCAGTATATCTGTTCTGACGAGGCACTATAGACTTCTTAGTTTCTTCAACTGTGATTTTTTTTCCAACTTGATTTAACAGCCCTCCAAAAAGTCATTGTTTTCTTCCGGGTTATTGAATCAACTAAATCGCTCGGATTTAAACCTTATCTTAAAGAGGCGATTGCCACATGTTCAAAACAATACGCTAGACCATTATTTGTATTCACAAACCTATTAATATATACATTCAAAGATTTTTTCGTCTCATGGGGACAATGAATAATAATATCACAATTTCCTTTCAACTCATTTCTTCCAACAAATTGTCTCCAGAACGCCACCCTAAACATGTCAAAATTCTTTATAGACCCCTGGGAAGACTATTGTACCATTTGAGGGTACTTCCCTTAAAGGTTTGTGAGAATGTCCGACATTACAACTTGTCATCATCATCAAAGTTCATTATAATTTTTTTGAATTGTTCGAGATGGTTGTCTGGATCTTTACTTCCATCGTGTAGCTATCAAATCGTTTGGGAAGATGTGCAGAGAGTATTTTTGAGGATAATGGTGATCGTCTCCAATTATGGCTACGACTAAATACAATATCTTCATTGGGAGTATAAAAAATACATGGTTCAGATTGAATAACAAACGGATCAAGCAACAGATGATCAATGTGATGATCAACCAAACCCTTTACTTTTTCCCTCATACTTGTTTTTTTTCATTTTGTCATTTTTGTCCCCTTTTCTTAAATGTTTCTTGGTTGTCTTTAATTTTTTGTTTAGGCGGCCCTCATCACTACTTGATGAAAGTTACTCTTCAAGGTCTGAGTCATTTGATAAAATATATGAAGACTCTGATGTTGTACTCACAACTTGTTTAGACCAATGCGATTTCGTATAGCTGATATGAGTCTTTCTAGACTACTCATTGTCACCAAGATCATATATAGGGTGAAGTTCGGACGCATCAGACTTTTCTTTTATTCATTTTTTCAGCTTGCTTCTGAGCCCTTAAAGCTTCAATTTCAGTCCTCACCTCATCACGTTCATCTTGCATGAAATATCTATCATCTGGGTTGTCATGAGAGATATTGTCTCGGTTCACACTTTCAACTCCTGGAAGTGGAGCATCAACTCTTGGAGGTGGAACATCCTGTATGTTGAAATCCATGCCTCAATGATATCCGAACTATCTTTTCTATTTTCTGGTTTTGAATTTGCTATTCATGCACTGTCGCCTCCCACTATGGTTGCCAATTTGGTGTGGATTATTTCTGGTCAAAAAGTATTTAAGTTATTTTGTTTAATGGGTTATTAAATTTTAAAGTATAAGATAGATAGGTAAAAGAGGTGTGTGCTTGTGATTAAGATCATTCAAAAATGTCCAACCTATTAAATGTGGTTCGTTGGGGTATTTATACTTTTGTTTTGTGACTGGCCG
Organism: Limnanthes douglasii subsp. nivea; assembly: GCA_036936605.1. Classification (NCBI taxonomy): domain Eukaryota; kingdom Viridiplantae; phylum Streptophyta; class Magnoliopsida; order Brassicales; family Limnanthaceae; genus Limnanthes; species Limnanthes douglasii. Next base: position 204,187,640 of record JAUPFV010000005.1, on the reverse strand, counting down.
TTTTCAAACTTTGGACTATGGTCGATTTGAAAGTCTCCAAAGCCCAAAATCAAAATGGTTTAGCACACAGCTGAGTCATAATCCACTTAGGTCTACTGTTCATCAAAAGTTTGGTGTAAAAGATGTCCAGATTGCCCCTTCAGATTTAGGATGAAATGGTCTTCCAACAAGGCCTGAACCTATCAGCTATGATATACTTGTCAATGTTTTTCCAATTATATTCACAGACCGGTAGTATCGATTATTTCTATATATGAAGTTATTCATTTTGATATATAGGGAATAAATTTGGTAGGATCATTGCTTATGTCTCTTGAAGGGCGTTAGATGATTATAGTAGCGGTTGTTTATTTTTCGAAATGGGCTAAAACTGAACCATTATCTGGTAGAAAAGCTAAGGATGTTATTAAATTTATTGTTAATAATATATGTTACCGCTTTGGAGTGCCTTAGAAAATTACTACATATAATGGTCCTCAATTCAACAATAGATAAATGACTTCTTTTTGGGCTTTAAGGGGAATAACACTGTGTTTTTCTACACTTTTTAGCCTCAAGAAAATGGTCAAGTAAAAGTGACTAATATATCTATTTTGGGGGGTTTGAAGAAGAATTTAACAGGTGCTGCAAGGAAATGACCTAATTATTTGCAAGAGGTGTTGTGGGCTTATCGTACAACTCCTAAAAAGACTACTCCATCATTGTTTTTTGCCGTGGTGTATGGTATGGATGTTGTTAGTCCGACAGAGTCTACTTTACCTTCTTACAGAGTAATTATATATTCCGAAGAGGTAAATGGAGAGGCAAAAAATAGAATTAGATTTAATTGAAGAGAAATAAAAAGTTATCGCTTATTTGAATATGACTCGTTATTAGACTTTGATGAGGAGTCGATATAATTCGAAGGTGAGAATGAAAGATTTCAAATTAGGTGAAAAAGTTTTAAAGAAATTATTTCTTCATACAAAGGACCAACGACTTGGAAAGATGGCCCCAAATTGAGAGGGTCCTTATATGGTAATGGAGAAAATAAAGTCGGATATGTATCGCCTTCGTGATGAGCAATGAATGATACTTCAACATCCTTGGAATATAAAACATCTAAAACTATATTGGGAATGATATTGTATTTTTAAGATTTTTTTGAATCATCAGCACGCTATTTCCTACTCTGTTGGCCCATCGAGGTTTTAATGAGGTGTCATGTACATATTCGAGGTTATTACTAAAATTATTTTTTGGCCGATGGTTGTTCGAAATACTAGTATTTATATTATTTTGGTAAGTGGTCAAAGACTGATCATCTTTGAAGTTTTTGACCAAGAGTGACTGTTTTGATTTGAAATGCTATACGATTATTAAAAGCATTGTTCGAAGAGACAACCATATTCGAGGTGCTACGTCTTTTAAACTCACTAATGATTATTTGAAGTGTTACATTCTCTAAACGCACTTATTTTATTCAAAGTGCTACGTTCTCTAAGCATACTTATTTTATTTGAGGTGCTACATTCTCTAAACGCAGTCATTTTATTCGAGGTGCTATGTTTTTTAAAAGTACCAATTATATTCGAGGTGCTAACATGTCATAGGAGCACTACTTTTATTTGACAAATTACAAATTTATCTGTGACATATGTTGGAATTCACAGTGATACCGACTTATCAATAAGATTAAAAATGCTAACAATAAGGCAAATATCAAAGGAAATAGGAAGGGTACTTGTTCATTGAAGTTAGAATCCGATCTTACAAAAGATGTTTAGAATACCACACAAAAATAAGTCATCATACAACATCCGATGAATTTATAACTTGGACAAAAAAGAAAACAATTAATTATCTTTTTTCAGATTTCTCTTCAAATGAATCTCCTTGTTGAGTGATATTTTCTTCTGACTTCGTCTTTACGGAAGAATCAATAGGGATAAAATCGAAGGTTTCACTGGGACGATTATCCATGGGGATTGATTCCCAAAAGCTTGACACATTTGATTTTGGGAACGTTGCATGGATTTCACAGAGCAATTAATTGTTTCTTGTTCATCGACATTTTGATTGCAGCAAGTGTGTCTACTCCACAATGTGTTTAACCGTTCCACAACAGCTTATTTTTCCTCTTCGAGTGCTGTCTTGAGAGCAATTATATCATTTGTCATATTTTTCTTTTCTTCTTCACTCTTATTTAAATATTCTTGAATAGTGAAGTATTTTATGTTCCTCAAATAATTCTTTGGCATGCTTGATCTTAAGATAATTTATCTCAGATTGAGGAGAAGTCTTGAGTTCTTCTATTTTTTTTATCATGCACAAAGCATAAGCGATGTTTGAGCTGGATGGATCCATGAATATATTACGACCTGTCAACTTGGAATACATGAAATTGATTATTGGGTTATTTTCCAAATATTTCTCTAATCTTTTTCTCTACACCAGCATCATTTTTATATCTGACCATCTCTTTAGCCATGGTTTCCAAATGGCTTCGAGAAGAATTTACTTATGTGCATAATGCTTTTGCAGCTGCTTGAAGGTTAGAAAAAGGTTGCAATGCAAGTGAAACTTCTTTGGATGACTCTTAGACGTGGATGAAACTTTGATTATTGTAAGGCGCGAGAGGAGATGAGGAATCCATGGGAGTATATAAATTTATGATTTTATTTAAAAAAAAAGCAGTAACCTAATGGCTAATTTGTCGAAGCTGTCCCTGGATTTGTTGAACCTTTGGATCCATATCTTTGTAGAGATCTTGAAGCTCCTCTTCACTAATGGGATCATCAGGAAAGAGGTGGTTATCTCTTCGGTGATTTTTTGCTACCATTTCTACTTGATTATCTGCTACTATAATTCCTCCTCGATGATCTTCCATTGTAGTTTCTTCAACCTCGGTAGAAGGAACTTCTAAGATATTTTCTTCAGAGTTTTTTCAAGTCTTTTAGTTGGTGAATTTTTTGGAGTGTTCTTTTTATTTGGGGCAGTAGTCTTCTTACTTTTCGAAGAAGGTCCAGCCTTGACTCCTTCTTTGATTGTTGGAAGGCTATTCAGTTTCTTTCCTTTTGGTTTTATTCTCTTTCTTATCTTGTGGATTCAGTTTAGTTGAAGGGCTAACACCAAATGTACTAGATGTTTTTTATTCTTTTCCCTTTCTTTTTTAAGGGGAGATGATTGTCAAATCTGTTTTTGCACATGAAAAATAACCTTATTGTCAGGCGCTAACAATCTCTTCACAACAAAATTTGGGTTTGGTAGCTTCATTAAATTTTCTGGGAGGTCGGCACCCAAGGAGATCCTCCACAAATGACTATTGAGTAAATTTGTTGGTTGTAAAGCTGAGTGGAACCCATTATCTCATTCATTCTCTATCCAAGTGGCTAGTTGAGAACAAATATATTTTGTATCATCTTTACAATTATTGTACCTCTTCGAAATTCCTAAGTACGGTATCAATGCATGTGAAAAAGATTATTTAAGTTATAAAAAATAATAAGAGGTAAAAATGAGAAAAATCACCGTTGCTTCTCCAAATAAGGTTAATTTTGGAAGGATTCTCCTCGTATATTGTTTTGTCATTCTCCCAAACACTTGATATAAAGAACAATATTTGTTTCCAGAATTTATCAACTTTGAGCAAGTCGTCAATTATTTGGAAGTCATCAACTAATGTTAGTAAATAAAAGGGTAGTACTTGTTCATTCGAAAGACTAATCATGACAATTGAGTCTTTTATGGAGAAAAGGGTTTGGCTTGGTCTCGAGGCCATGATAACTGATAGAAGTACGAGTTCAAATTTATCCACTATCATCGGATCCAGTGGAAATAGAATACCCCAATTGATGATCTCATGATAGACCACCAATTCATCTGCTCCACAATCAAGTGGAGTCTCCCCCTCCTTTGGTAGTTAAAGTGTAACGTTATCTGTCATTCCCCATTGTTTCTTCAAATGACCAGCTTGAGCTTCATTATAATAAATGCATTACATATTTTTTAGCGCCATGACGTATTCGGGGATGAGTGGTTTCAAGTTTATATTATCGAGGCAGCAACATTCTCGGGAATCTTCACTGGAACTTTACTTTTTTCTTTCCTATTTTCTCTGGTGCTTCTTGTTTTGAGGAATCATCTTTTGTGTCAGATGCAACACCACTTACCTTGGCCTCAACATTTGAATGAGTCGCTTCCGAATCAACTTATTCCTCAGACGCTTCATCTATTAGTTGAGGAGGATTTGAGGTTGAGACTGGATTTTTCTCTCGAGTGTTCGAGAGAGTTTGTTGAGACCCTATGATGGTCTCAGCAATCACCCTCAGGGGAGGTAATGATGGTGTAGGGTTATTGGTGATGTTTTGCGAATGAGTGTCAGCCTCAACGTCTCCCATAGCTATGCATGTTTTTTTTAAACATAAAGCTATGAGAAAGATAAGCTTTTGGCTGAATTCGATGAGTTACCTTGTGTAATGTCCGAAGATGATTAAAGTTGATATGTGATTTACCCTCTTCTATTCCTCTTTAAGTAGATGATATTTGTGTTACTTTACGACTCTTTCGAGAATGAATATACTTGAAGATAGAAAACATTGTAGAAGAATTTCGAGGTGCTGATTGTAAAGAATTTGTTGGTAAAAACTGTTGATATTCTCGGGTAGATGAACTTAAAATCATAGGAGAACTCTGATTAGGATTGAAATTACCGAAAAATATGGTGTGAGTTGAGAACTGAGGAGAGTTGTTTATTATACTTTTCGCTTTGTATTCAACAACACTCTCAGTAATACACAGGTAGGCATACGCCCCCAAAATTGATTTTTAGTAGCTGAAGATCTTCTCATTAACTAAGATGAAGAAGGATATTCAAATTAGTTCATAAAATTTGAAGGTTGGTTGGGTAATATGATTTTTCCGACAAAGATAGCCAAGAAATTGAGTTTTCAGGCAAAAGTTGCTAAGGATTCTCTCAGGGAAAAGTAGCTTTCTCTCACTATAGGGTATTTGTGAAGTGAAAATAAGGAATGAGAGAAGGATTCTCTCAGGGAAAAGTAGCTTTCTCTCACAACTCTAGCATATTCTAATGAAAGACTACACAATCTAGTCTTCAAACAAACACTCGTATCAAACGAGTGACCTCCACAGCAAAATCATAACAATTATTTGTCATCAAAGTGAATACCTAATATAAGTTCATCAAATTTTATTTTAAAAATAATTTTTAGTCCTCGTTAAAAGTTTCACATTATAACTCGAACTTTAAAAATTAAAACTATAAAATAGAGGCTATAAGCCAAACTTCGTCATGAACAAAGAAGAGGATGCACAATAAGCCCTAGAAATGAGAATTGTCAACCCTTCTCCATTATAGAAAGGATATATACCACGTGATCTCCCCGACATAAAGGCTATAAGCCAACTGATCTCCATGATAGAAAGGCCATAAGACAAAGTGATCTCCTCGACATAAAAGCTATAAGCCAATTTATCTTCATGATGGAAAGTTTATAAGCCAAGTGATCTTTATAATAGTTGTTAAATATCAATCTTCTGTCTAAAGATAGGATGATCAAAACAGTTTTAGAAAGAGAAAGTAATAGAGACTTTATTTCCAATCTCCCTCCTCTATTTATAGGCAATGGAGGCAAATAACATATTCGATTAATCATATTCTTAGTCTGTGACATCTATATTACATATTGAATTGATCCTTTAACTATCAAGTGCTCAAACTAAAGTCATTGTGAATATTTTTGAAGAAGGACTAATTTTGGATCCAACAATACGAATATAATCTCTATCATTTTTTACCTCGAAAAATCACGTACCATTTCTACGATTGCCTCAGAAACTTGACTACCATTTTTACGATAGCTTCAATATCTTTCTTGGTGAAATCCACTTAACTAGTTAAATGGTTGAAATTCTAAAGTATGCTCATTATTTATCCCTCTAAAATATAATAGAACGTTATAGAAACTTCTTAGTGCGGAGTGCTACCTGGTTCTGACATCACACCCGTCAACCTACTTTTTACTAGGAAACCGTTACATGTCAGTCTGTATTTCGCCCTATGAGCACTTGTAAACCTTTCAACTCTCTTATTTGAAAAGCCCAATATCCCATTCACAATTTCTTCTATAAATACCTTCTCAACACTTATTATTTTTCCCATTGCATATAAATTATAGAGATAAAAAGAAAAAGTCTCATGAAAGATTTTACTCCATCGTCATGATCACCGTGAACATCTTCCCTTCCAATTTCTCTGATTCTCATTTACTATGTTTATGCCTGATTTGAAGAACCTTCCTCACGTTGGTTTATGAAAAAATCAAACCCCAGCAAAAACTCATTTTTGGTATCTACAATTATTTCAACATCTCTGAAAGAGTTGTTAAATACCGAGCAACAAATGTAATTGAAAACTCCCCAAAATTATCAATCCATACCACTTTATATGGGAAATTCAACATAATTAAAGTTTTCATGGAAGCCAAAATCCTTCTGATTTAGCCCTTAACACCTGCTCACAAAAGCAACATCTCAAACTCATCCTCAAACCAACCGGAAACTAATGCCTTGAATATTTATCAATACTTGCTTGAATAACTTGCTCTTGTTGCTTCACTGAATCCTCTTTCTCCTGGGCCATCTTTGACATCGTACCTTCTAATGAAATCTTCTTATTGGATAGGGTTTGGATGACACCGTTTTTGGTCTTCAGGTCCTCCTTTAATGTTGTGCGATCGTTTTCCAAGCCGGAGCACTTAGTTTGGAGTTCAGTCCTGGCAGTCTCCGAAGTGGTAAACTTGGTTGATGAATCTTCCTTGTCCTTCCTCAATGCCTCTATCTCCTTCTTTAGTTCTTCTATACTCTGATTGGCATTAAGAAGGGTGGTTGACAGAAATTCCTTCTCAGAGGTGAGGGAATTGATGAGAGTGGTCTGGTTGTTCACTTGTCTCTCCAAGTCAAGCACCGGCTGAATATGACTAAGAAGAGAGTGGGTCAGAACATCTTGCTCTCCGAAGACGGAGAAAGACTTACCATTGGAATTCACCATATTGGCAGAGCTGAAGGGGCGGTAGGTGATACAGAAATAGTCGTAAGATCCGAACACTAAATTGTTGTCCGTGCCACAAGATTCTGATGTTTTGGGTCTTGGTTTCTTTCTCATAAACCAAATGAGGATCGGAGAGGATGAAGATTGGTCAGAAATTTTAAATTTTCTGGCAAAAATCATGAGAAAAGGGGAGAAACACGATGAAGGTAGCCAAAAACTCTGACTTCTATCTAAAAAGGTTTCTGTGTGAGGAGAGTGGAAATGAAACGAAGGTTTTATTTATACTAAGGCGAGTGAAGGCGTGTGAAGGTGGAAAGACCTTTATGATGATAGGTTGGAATACGAATCAGTGAATTGATTAGATGCTCGACATCTGTCAGGCTAGACCTTTAAGATTATGATGAATTTAACGGTTACATATGTAATGATTATATTCAAAGATGATTATACGAAGAAGATCTGCATACATAATATTTTGAGGGAAATTTCAAGGTATTATTTTACTACACTGTCTCGAGGCCATTTTGTTTTTATTTATTTATTTATTTATTTGAATACGTTTTGAGATGTTAAATTGTGTAAGTGCTTCGAATGACTATTTAAGATAACTGATTCGAATGAATGTTTTTAAGTTTGTTACAGGTTATATAGCATATGGGAGTTTTCGAAGATGTTAAGATTCGAAGATAAACAGATTTGAAGACTTTTTAGTTCTCATTCATTTACTGACATGATAACTAGGGGGCTTCTGATATGGAAATAAGATTTTGAGGACTAAATTGTAAATAATGTAAAGTTAAGGATTTAATTGTAAGTAATGTAAGTTTTGTCCTTAATTTTTTATTGATGTAAGTTTTAGAGGATATTTGTAATTACGTGTAATTAGTGAGGACTAAACAATAATTAACCCACTTTTTGTAACAAATTTCAGTTTGAGGCTAAATCTTGGCTCCTCTATATAAAGAACCAGATTACTCTAATATTTTTCACTTTAAAAAAATATGCAAACAACTATTAACGTCGGAAAAGAAGATGCAACCATTCTCCTTCTTCGAGAGCTTCACGCTGCTTACCCAAAAATGGACCTTACAAGTTTTTGGAATGACATCCCTGAAGAAAAACACCTAAGTGAAGCTTTCGACCCTGTTCCTTATACATCGTCCTCTGCAGACAAATCATCCCAAGAGGAAGAGTTTTTTTATTAATCTTATCACTTTTTTGTCCTTGTCAGATTACAAATGGTTTTCTATATATTACCATTCTCTTTGCATATTATTCAATGTTAAATTTCAAAAACACAATAATTACAAAATATATATACTTACCACCTTGAATACCTTAACGAAATTGATGAATACAGTAGTTCTTCGACAAATTCTCAATGCGTTGTTAAACTTTAACAACTCTTCGAAAAATTCTCAGTGTGTTATTAAGCGTTCATTTCGAAATAAAAATGTAATGTGATTATTAAACATGATTGTTTCTTCGAAAAGTGTCATAAACACTTCGCAATATTATACTCTTAACTAATCTCAAAGGTGATTAGTCTTTGATGATTTGTAAGATAGTATTCAAACATACGTAAACAACCTTTGGCCAAAAAAAACTTTATTGATAATATAGAATATGTACACGACGCCTCGTTAAAACCTTCTGGGCCAACATGAGAGGAAAGAGAGAGCCATTCAAAACAAAAATTCCAAAGTATAAAAACATGTCTACTCCCAATAAAGCTTCAAGTCCTGGATATTCCATGGATGTTGAAGCATTTTCCCATCAAAATCACAAAGTCGATAGGCACCCGGCTTAATTCTTTCAGCAACTGTATAAGGCCCTTCCCAATTCGGAGCCATTTTTCCGAGGTTCTTATCCTATGTATGCAAGAAAACTTTTCGCAACACCTTATCACCTTCTTTAAATTCTCTTTTCTTCAGCTTCGAATCATATCTACTTCTCATAAAAGTTTGATAATGAATTACTTTCAAATGAGCTCGAACTCTTTTTTCCTTAATCGGATCCAAATTAGCCTTTCGAACTTCATCATTAGACCTTTCAGAATATTGAGATATTCTAAAAGATGACATCGTATATTCAGTGGGGCTGACTGCATCCATACCATCGCCAAAGCAAAATGAGTCTCTTTTATAGTCTCTTTTGGAGTTGTTCGATAAGCCTAAAGCACCTCTTGCAAATAGTTTGGCCATTTTCCACCTGCTCCCGATAAATTCTTCTTCAAGCCATCTAAAATCGTTATGTTTGTCACCTCCACTTGTCCATTAGCTTGAGGATAAAAAGTCGTCGAATTTTTTTGTTGAATTCCTTTATAAATACAAAATGCAACCATTTTCTTGTTATTAAACTGAGGGCCAGTATTTGTCGTAATCCTCTGAGGAAACCCAAAACGACAACATATACTGTTTACGATAAATTTGATGACATTCTTTTCCTTTGTTCCTGACAATGGTTCTGCCTCTGCCCATTTTGTAAAATAATCAACCGCTACAATTATCATCTGTCTTCCCCCATAAGCCATCGACAAAGGTCCCAGCAGATCAATTCCCCACCTATCAAATGGTATTGCTTCGGATATACACATAAGCGGTACTGCTGGTCTGGGAATAGCATTGGCAAATCTCTGACAAGTATCAAAACCTCGGACTAAATTTCTAGCATCGTTCATGATTGTAGGCCAATAAAACTCTGCAAACAAAACTCGATGTGATAAAGATTTGAACCCATAATGAGCCGACCTTTCACCATCATGCAACTCTGACAACACTTTTTGTGATTCTTGTTTGCTTAAGCTTCGTAATAATGTCCTGCTCAATGCCTTTTTATATAAAATCCCACCCACTATTATATATCCGAAGGCTTTACCCCTTAACTTTTTGGCTAGTTGTGAATCATCTGGCAGTATTCCTTGAGTCAAAAAGTTAAGAATATCTGATCGCCAATCGCGCCGGCTTTCATCAGTGGTAAAAAACTCTTCTATGCATTCACATTGGTTAGATGGAGAAACAATTGAAGGATTTTCTTGTAGCAAAATCCAAGGTTATTCTTCCTTGTAAGCAACAATTGCTAGAGAATCAACCACCATGTTACTTCCTCTCCCAATATATTCCACAACAACGTTGTCAAACAGAAGTATTAAATTCCGAAGTTCCCGAAGATATAAAATCAAACAATCATTCCTTGCTTCGGAAAATCCAGATACCTGATTTGCCAATAACTGAGAATCCATTTCCAAATGTAGTGAAGTTTCCCCGCAAATGTTTGCCAATCCCAAACCTGCCAAAGCAGCTTCGTATTCAGCTTCATTGTTCGAAGCATGAAAAACAAATTTAATAGATTGAATCATTGTTTCTCCCGTCGGAGCTATTAACTGAACCCCAGCATTAGTTCCCCCATCTGGTGATGACAATAAATTTTTGATGTTTGTGAAAGCTGCTTCACATTCCGATGTCCATTCGAACCTACCGGGCCTTTGTAACACTTGAAATAAAGGAAAGCATTTATCGGAAAATCTTGAAATAAATCGATTAAGTGCTACTAACCGTCCTGTCAAAATTTGCACTTCTTTGATTGACCGAGGAGAATTCATTGATATCAAAGCTTTTAATTGTTCTCGGTCAGCTTCTATTCCTTTTTCACTGATGATAAAACCCAAAAACTTCCCCGATCGAACTCCAAAGGTGTACTTCTTAGGATTTAATTTCAACCTGATTGCTCTTAAATTAAAAAAAGGCTTCTTCTAAATCATAAAGATGCACTTCATCTTGGAGTTTTTTACTATCATGTCGTCTATATATACCTCCATAATTATTTCGATTTGCGTAGCAAAATATTTATTCATTAATCTCTAATAAGTGGCTCCAACATTTTTCAATCCGAACAGCATCACTCTATAACAATGCAGGCCCCTATCAGTTATAAAAGTTGTGGACTCTTGATCTTTTGGATCCATTTGGATTTGATTATACCCTGCAAAAGCATCCATAAAATTTAAAATTTTGTTGCCTGAAGTAGAATCAATCAACTGATCTATTCGAGGAACAGGAAACGGATCTTTGGGACAAGCTCTATTCAAATCTGTAAAATCCACACACATCCTTCATTTCCCATTCTTCTTTTTTACTACCACTGGATTCGCCGTCCATAAATGATACATTGACTCCCTTATGTGTCTGACCTTAGACAATCGATCCACTTTAGCAACAATCATTTCTGCTTTTTCCGGGGAAAACGCTCTTCTTTTCTGAATAACCGGCTTGACCTTCGGATCTATGGCCAAGCTGTGTCGAATTACCTCAGTAGGTACTCCTATTACATCTTCTGTCCTCCAAGCGAAGACATCCAAATTTTGAGATAAAAAATCAAGCAATTTTTGACGTAGAAAAAGGGTCAATAAATTTCATATTCGAAGCACATTTTCTTCCGAAAAATTAAAATTCTCTATCTCTTCACTCACCGTTAAAGACCCTGGGGTTTCCCTCGGATCGTTAACCCTTTCTTCCAAATCTGAAGGTGCCCCTTCTAACTGCTATTCACGCATTAAATCTCAACTGCTAGATCCTCGAACTCGAAGTGAAGTGGCATAACATTCCCTGGCAACCTTCTGATTGCCTCGAACAACCCCAACTCTGTCTTAAACCACATACTTAAAGTACTGATGAACTGTAGACACCAACCCGTACATTCTTGAGAGCCACGACCTTCCAAAAATAGCATTATAACTTGTGGGACAGTCCACCACCACAAATATTACCTGGACCTTTTTCTTGAATAGTTATTTTCCCAAACACACATCACCTTCGAATTCTTCAACAACACGAGATGTTACACCCGTGAATCCAATAACCTTTCGATCCGATTGAGAAATCCGAAGTGGATTTAAAAAGGACATTCATAGAACAACCAGTATCAATCAACACACGTCGAATTTCGAAGCCAGCCACCTCAGCTCCAATCACCACAACATCTTCATGTGGTCTTGCAGTACCTCTCAAATCGTCTTCATCAAACAAAATGAAGTGAATATCTTTCTTCCCATACAAGCGCATATACATCCTCCTTTCAATTTGAGTTGTCAAATTAACAAGATGCATTTTCCTCAAACTATCCGAGTTCCTAGTTATTGAATCTCCTCCAAATATAGCTAACGATTCAAAAAACTTGCATAGCTCCCGAACACGTTCCTTCTCCACAGATTCTTCCACTGCCATCAAAATCAATCTATTAGGATCCTTTTCAACATACTTAGAAGAAGCATCGAAGGGTTCAGCCTGTGAATCCAAAATCATCAGATTTTCAGCTGGCAGTGCAGCCTTTGAAGTCGATGTACCATTATTTTTTGATGCAGTCCCATGTGAATTCACATAAGTCAAGAGCTTTGCATTCTCAATCAAATATTAGATTTCTTTCTTCAGAGCAATACAATCATTTGTATCATGTCCAATATCATCACGATATCTTCAAAATTAATTATTTGTCCCCTCATTTGGTCTGCTGATGGGAGTCGACTTCCTGAAATTTACAAAACTCTTAATCTTATCCGAGATGACAGACACATTCTTTGTCAGATCAGCATAGTACTCTGGCTTGACCCATGTATTTGGTCTAGGCCTATTGTAAGTGTTAGATGGAGTGTGAGGCTTTGAACAGTACATCGTCCCTCGACTATCGTGTTTGGTGGCAGATAGTCTCTTGACTATCGCATTTGGATAAAGTTAGTCCACCAGATCCTCTAATTCATGAGAGGCTGCCACCTGTCACCATAGTCCCCAGATTTTTGTATCACCACTAGTCCCTTGAGTTTAGTTTTTCGTAATATTCTACATTTTGGGTTTGACCTAAACTCAAAGGACTAGTGGTGATACAAAAATTTGGGGACTATGGTGATAGGTGGCAGCCTCTCATGGATCAGAGGATCTGGTGGAGTAACTTTATCCAAACGCGATAGACATTTGAAAGTCAAGGGACTATCTGCCACCAAACGCGATAGTCGAGGGACGATTTACTGTTCAATTCCTGGAGTGTGATTTGAATAACCACCACTCCGAGGAGGCAAATTATTGTTCTTCTGCCTCGACTGCTGATTGCCATTGCCATTTTTATTACCATTCGAGGGCTGCCCCTAATTATTGGCTGCCTGTCCCGAATTGTTTGGAATGCTGACTGGTCCACCTCATACTCTACTCGACTCCTCCACTTTGATCTGATCCTCAACTTGAGCTATCAAAGCTCCAAAAGTCAAGGACCTTCTTTTTTTCGTCTCATTAGCTAGATCTCCTGGCAATAAACCTTGGCAAAAAGCTGTGATTGCCACATTTTTCTCACAGTTGTCCAAACTAGCCTTGGTCAACACAAATCTCTTTGTATAGTCTTTCAATTTTTCTCCCGGTTCCTGCTTGCACTGTATAATGGTATCACCATTTGCTCTCATCTCTTTGCTTCGAACAAACTGCCTTCGAAAAACAGTATAGAAATCTCTGAAATTTGATATGGACCCCCTTGGAATCCTGTTGTACCACTTAAGAGTTGTTCCCTTAAAAGTTTGTGAAAATGCACGACACACAAGCCGGTCATCATCTTCGAAATTCATCATATAATTCTTGAACTGTTCGATGTGATCATCAGGATCCTGCATCCCATCGAACTTCTCAACCTTCGAAATGTCAAAACACTTTGGAAGCACCATGGATCAAATTTCATCTGTCAACGGATAATTTCTCCAGTCAACACCTTAAACGAACTGATCATCACTTCCCATTGTGACATATAGGTTCCTATTAGTTTCAGCATACTGATTCAAAGGATTTCTTTCATGCCAAGTTGACTGAGGAGCATTCTTAGATTTACTCTCCTTTTTATACTTCCTCAAATAATCTCAATCACATTCCCCTTTTGAAAAACCTTTGTGCCTCTTAAAACCCGAGGCTGAAATTTCGACCTCCTCGTCACTAGAAGTCACTAATTTATGTTTGTCCTTTCTCTCAATTCGAGACGAATATCGCTCTTTAGGAGCCACAAAACGTGTTTTTTTGTGCTCGGACTTAGTGCGTCGACCATCAAAAGATCGATATGACTGGCCTTCCACTTTGGTCTTTCAAATTTTCTTTCTAACCTCGGATCTGAGCCTTGTTGAGAGTATCTTTTGTTCCCTCCGTTCATATTTCTCGTTCAATGTATTAATTTTATCTAAAAATTGATTCATTCGCGCCTATCAGATTGAGCTCGGATCAGAGATGACCCATCAGTTTTATTTCCATCAGTTTTCTCAGCATCCATCTGACTGAAGCGTAGGATTGTTTTCAGGATTCATCATACGAATTTTAATCAGAGAATAAAACTAGATTATATCAATATTCCGAACAAAATAAGAGCACTGATTTTACGTCCCCATCAGAATCGTTAATTTGATGAGTTATTATTTTGGCTTAGTTAATTATCAAGAGTGAATTTCTAGAGAGAGAAAAATCGAAAAAGTTTTTAGAGAGAGAAAACATAAATACAAATGAGTTTCAAAGTAAAAAGTGTTCCACCCCTTTATTAGAGTAGTCTGGTCCTTTATATAGAGGAGCCAAGACTTAGCCTCAAACTGAAATCTGTTACAAAAAATGGGCTAATTACTGTTTAGTTCTCGCTAATTACAGATAGTTACAAATATCCTTTAAAACTTACATCAATTACAAATAAAGGACAAAACTTACATTGATTACAATTAAATCCTTAAATGTACATTATTTACAATTTAATCCTCAAAATCCTATTTCCATATCAGTAGGGACCTGCGAAATCATCCTTCTCAGAATCATTGAAGTATAAGTCAATGTCCTGAAGGGCAGTGATGTCCACTTCTTCATTCCCTCCCCTAACAACCTCTCAAGACTGCAGACCTGTTGGGATCTTCTCTTGTAAAGTGGGATCAACTTGGGCTGGTGGAGGTAGAGTCTACGAAGGGCGAAGAATTATCTCTTCTCATAAGGTGACATCTTTTTAGCAGCCTTCTTGTCACTCCTGGTCCTTCTTTTCCTATCCTTCTTGGGAGGTTAGGGTGGGTTCTGCGACTCTCCCGCCTCCCTTACTGTTTCAGCCTCTACCGCTTTGAGCAGGACAACATCGATTCCCCCTTGGTTCCCCGAACTAGTCCCCTCTGTGGCTGCTTGAACCAGCTCTGTTGCAGTTTTCTTCTTTTTTCCTTTCATATTGATGGGAGCTTTTGCTCTGGAAGGTAAGACCAATTTACCATCCTTGGCCTTTGTTAGTTTGAGAATTACACCATGAGGAGGTGGTGTAGTCAGCTCTTCCCATGAGAGGTCCTTCTGATCTATTGTGTTCCACAGATGGGACCTCACAAAATTTCCTGAGGTGAAGCAATTGTGGAAG
Organism: Limnanthes douglasii subsp. nivea; assembly: GCA_036936605.1. Lineage (NCBI taxonomy): Eukaryota > Viridiplantae > Streptophyta > Magnoliopsida > Brassicales > Limnanthaceae > Limnanthes > Limnanthes douglasii. The sequence continues at coordinate 204,172,207 of JAUPFV010000005.1, read as the reverse complement.
GCATTCCCCCAATGCTCTGCAACCTACGTGTTAAGCTTGGCACAGGTCTTTTGCCCCTCCTCTAGGTGTCCGGAGAACTCCTTCGGCAGCACTGAAAAAGGAGTGACAAATTAATCAGAAAGGGAACACTTATGATTTGAAAAGAAAAGCATGGGAAACAAAGATAAAAAAACTCACCAGTAATTTTCCACCTGCTAGTTAGCATGCTGGGACTGGTGTTGGCCTTGATCTTCCTACCGTTCTCCCATATCTCACAGACAAACAGAAACTGTGTCCTCCGGTTCTTTTCAGACTCCAACAATTCATCTACCTCTTTGAAGTTGTTTCCCATGTTGTGATGGTAGAATGGGATCTGATGATTCTTGCATAGAACTGCCACAACGGCAAAATGCTCCATTGGAAGTGGGATTTTTGACCACCTTGATGCTATTATGCGAGCAAAGAGGGAATACCATGCATTTGGGCTTAGCTGGCTTGGGCAGAGTTTAACAAGGTGGAAGTACCTTACGGTTTCTAGGTCCAATGGAAACCGAAGTCCCCAGTTTAGCACCTTGGTGAAAATCACCACCTCGTTGAGCTTGCAGTCCATATGAGTTTCCGGAGTGATAGGTATCCTTACCTTCACTGACTCTGGAATCCCCCATTTTGTCCGGATTCGGGCCCAACTCAGCAGTGTAGGTGTAGATGTAGTTTATATTTTGTAAAGCCAACAAGTATTTAACAATGGAATTTTAAAATCAAGGGCATACCTTGCCCTCTAGGAACTCCGGAACCTCCAGATGAGTCAAACAGACCTTATCTTTGCTTTTTCTCTTCTTGTCAGAATTGGCATCCCCCATTTGACCTGATGCCTCAGTTTCAAAGGGAGCCTCTTCGATACTGTCTTCCATTACTTCTTCCGTCATTGTAGAAGGTTTATCGGCTGCCTTGGATGGATAGGGGTCAGTTTCTGGTACCGGAGGCTATTCGGATGGTTGAGCACATGTTGCTTCTAAAGGCTTGTTGTCCGGTTGAGGTTGGGATCCGGGGGGCTTGGCCTTTGGGACTAATCTAGATGCCTCCAATCCGGAGGGTTTGTCTCTTGAAGTTGCTTTAGATGTCTCCGATCCGGAGGGCTTTGGAAGTGAAGCAGTAGATTGAGCTTTAGTCAGACGAGTCGTTCGGCGAGGGGTTGTCTTCTCCGGAGACTTCTCAACGTCAAAACCCATGGCTATGAAGGGGAAGGTTTTCTGATACTTGAAACCTTTTTTTCTTTGACAACAGAAGGTTGAGACTCTTGAACAGAAAAGCCTGAGGGAAGGGGTGAAAGGCTTGGTTTGAATAACTGTCTAGGCCTGGGGTTTCTGGAAGAGGATGATCCTTGGTCAGCTTCTTGAGTCGGTTAACTAGATTTCTCACTTGGAGAAACTGAGAGGCCGGCAGCAATGCGATTCTCTCTTTCTACTTTTTTCACCCTTTCTAGCTCTGATAAGTTTAACCAGCCACCTTACAAGTGCGTTTCTGGCTGTACACATAAAACTCCTCAAGAACAAGTTGAAGATAAGAATGAAAATCTCTCAAGGAAGGCTTTGAGCGATGAAGATAATAAAATAGTGAAAAATGATTTATATAACAGTAGAAAAAAGTAACTGTTACCTATGAGAAGTTGAAGAGGGTTTGGCAATGATTAGAGACAACGCAAACGTGTGAAAGATTAAATGCCTAGGTAACTTTCTAGACTTAGTGGGTGCGCATATCTAGGAAGAATAACGGTTGGTAGGTTGAACCAAATATTGACACGTGTCCCACAATCCAAGAAGAAAACTCTTAGAATTCTGGAAAGAGAAATCAGTTTGGACAAACTTCAAACTGGGTTAATGATGAAAATAAACTTCCTAATACGGACCGCACAGACAGGTTGGACAAAGTCAACACTGGCTTAGTGGATTTTTCAGTCCTACCAAATATTTTTGACAAGGCCTAAAAAAGGGGATACTGATGAGTTCATAATCTTCTAACACAACCCACTGCTTAATCCGGATAGGGTTAATTCAGATAATGACATGCCACTAAATAATCCAGACAGGACAAAAGTAAAAACACCTTTTGACTAAGCTACTTGTTAATCTACTTAAAATATTAATGGGTCCTTAAACTTGACCCGGTTTTATAACTTGACCCGTAAGCCCATGGGTCCTTAATTAAGAGTATAAATACCCCAACTACTTTCATTAATGAGGGTAATGAACATTTAATACAACCAAGCTGCTCAATTATCTCACTACATTATACACCAAACACTTAATACTTTGAAACTTCACAAAACACTTTACTAAACTACCCCTAGCCCAAAATAAACCAAACCATATGGTACCTCATTAAAACCTTCCAGTGCCACAAATAGAGTAAAAAGTATGCCACTGTACAAGATAGACAGGTAAGTAAACAACAATATCATAAACGTATCACAAGAAACTTTAAATGCTCGATATTCCAAGGATGTTGCAAAAGTCTCTCCTCTTTATCTTGAAGGCGGTATGTACCAGGCTTGATCATGTCTACTACCGAATAAGGTTCTTCCCAATTTAGAGCCATTTTTCCTAACCTTTTATCCTTCGTATGCAAGAACACATTTCTCAAAACCTTATCAGTTTTCTTGAAATCTCTTTGTTTCACCCTCAAATTGTAGCGATCAAAATTTGATAATGCATCAAATTCAGATGTGCCCTAACTTGTTTTCCTCAATTGAATCAAGCTCAGTTCATTTGTTATCCTCGTTAACATCCTCAGAATAATTGAGTATTCTATAAGATGGGAGTGTTGATTCTGCTGGACTTACTGCATCCATCCCATATACTAATGCAAAAGGAGTTTCTTGAGTTGCACCTCAATATGTTGTTCTATAAGCCCATAATACTTCTTGGAGATAATTAGGCCATTTCTCAGTTGCTCTTGTCAAATTTTTCTTCAAGCCTTCTAGGATAATCCTATTAGTGACTTCCACCTGGAAATTTTCTTGTGGATGAAACGGTTTTAAGAAGCATTGTGTTATCCCCTTCGAATTACAGAAAGAAATAATTTATTCAATTATTAAACTAAGGTCCATTATATGTGGTAAGGCTCCGAGGGACCCCATACCTGTAACAAATATTAGAGATAATGAATTTAATAATATCTTTAGCTCTGGTGCCTCATAAAGGTTCGGTTTCAACCCATTTTGAAAAATAATCCACAACCACTATAATTATTTGTCCTCCTCATTAAGCCATAGGTAATGGTCCTACTAAATCCTACCCCCATCTGTCAAAAGGGACTGCTTCGGAAATTGACATTAGATGTACAACTGGATTGGGAATAATATTTGCAAATCTTTGGCAAGTATCACAAATTCGTACTACATTTTTAACATCATTCATTATGGAAGGCCAATAATACCCTGCCAATACAATCCTTATTGTCAAAGCCTTGAAACCAAAATGAGCAGATCCCTCCTCATCATGTAGTTTAGATAAAACCTCATGAGATTCATTATTGCCCAAACATCGCAACAATGGCATGCTTAATGATTTCTTGTACAATATTCCATCTAATATCGTATAATCATGGGCTCTAAACCTTAGCATCTGAGCTAATTTTGTGTCATAAGGTAGTGTACCTTTATGTAAAAACTATGTTAAATCAAATCGCAAGTCTCTTCGGTTATTTTCTATTGTTACAAACACCTTCTTGGAATATTGACACTGTTTTGATTTGATTAGTATAAATTGATTTTTTTGTAACAAAATCCAGGGATATTCTTCAGTATACATAATAGTGGCCAAAGAATCCGCAACAATATTTTCCCTTCGATTAGCATGCTCAACAACTACCTCATAAAAAAGAATAGCTAGCCCTTGTAATTCACGCAGATACATAAAAAGTTGTTACTTTTTAGCCTCGGATACTCATGATACATGATTTACCACAAACTCTGAATCTGTTTGTAAACAAACTTTCTTTGCCATACAAATACTTGCTAGTCTTAACCCAGCTAAAGTAGTCTCATATTCCACTTTGTTATTGGACATATTGAAACCAAACCGAATTGCTTGATACATACTTTCTCTAAGAATGAGCAACCAATTGTACTCCCACACTTAATCATAATATACTAAAACCACTATCGGTTCGAACCACCCATTTTGAACTGTTGGTAACAAATCCCTGCCGTTCACCTCCTCGGAACGACTCAAATGAAATTCAACCAACAAAACAGCTAAAATTTGAACTTTAATAGTTGTTCGAGGAGCAAAATCTATGTCAAAATCCCCAAATTCAACTGACCACATAGTCATCCTACCAGAGATATCTGCTCGTTGTAACATATATTTTTAATGGAAATGAGGTTTCAATAATAATTGTATGAGCTTGAATATAGGGGCACATTTTTCTAGCAGCTTCCACCAAGGCTAAATCCATCTTATCCAACGTTAAGTATATTTTCTTCGATTCCTTGAAACCTTTCCTCACATAATAAACTGGCCAAGGAGATTCACCTTCTTTCCTTATCAACACAACACTAATAGCAAAATCTGAGATAACTATATATATATATATATTAAGAACTGATCCTTTGTGCAGTCTTGAAGGAATTCGTCCACGGGTTGAAGAAGGATTACTTCAAGCCAGGCAAGGTTACCTTCCAGCTGTTGAAGGACTATGCCAAGAAGCATTAGGGTTGGGCAATGCATCGGGATTTTAAAAACGCCAACCTGATCATGAGTAACCTCTGGCGTTGCTCGTCAGAACCGCTCACTATCGAGCAGCTGCGTCAACCCCCCAATATGGAGGACTTGATCGCAAAGACGGATGGGCCCGATACCCACCTATTTCTCCCAGAGCGCAACAAGGCGCCCAGCAAGCGCCCCAAATCAGATGATGAGGTTGAGCTGGACAATGCCAGGACTGAGGAGACGGGTGCGGAGGGGCACCAGGATGAAGCTGTTGCTGAAGGTGGCGAGACCCATCAGACCCATGAGCTGGCGAAGAAGCGGAAGGAGAAGGCCGATGCAGAGGGGGCTCAGGTTAAGAAGCCTAAACGCTCAAGGAAAGAAAGCGAGTCTGTCGCGGGTGTTGATAATGCTACCATTCCGGAGCTGTTCGACCAGTATGGGGGGCTAAGGGTGGTTCGATGGCTGACCCCGTAGTGGTGATCCCTGACGATGCTAGCCCCCCAAAGGCTTCCAAACATCCCGTGGCGTCGTCGAGTGGCACGAAGCTTCTGGTGCTGTATGTGCCCGGGAGTCCGCACACTTTTCCGTTGCAGATTACTGACGGACTAACCCTTTTCTTGTACAACATGCTTGTGCCCTTGGCCCTGAAAGAGCGTCGTGCAGGGGAACTGAGCCAGAAGCTGTCGCGCGCAAAGGCGAAAGTTTCCGGTCTGGAAGAGGAGGTACGGAAGGCTAAAGTGGCTCAAGAATTGGCAGAAGAGCGGCTCAATGAGACCGAAGGAGCTTTGGAGCAGGCCAGGAAGGCCGGGGAGGATCGTGTCGCGGGCTTGGTGTGGGAGATCACTCAACTGAAGACGGCCAATACTCTTTTTGCTGACAAATGCAAGAAGTGGATGGAGAAGGAGACGGCCGAGGCGAAGGCCGCATACGTGCTGTCTTTTCATCATCGCTTCCCTGACCTTCCCCTCGGGTCAATGTGGCTGGACGTTCCAGAAGACGACCGCCCTTCTGGTGTTGTTTGTGAAGACGACGAATCGGACGACACCGAGTCAGAGGAAAAAGATTCTTGATTCCCAACGTCCTTAGTTTTTGTATTTTTGTATTTTGATGTTTAAAACCCGTTAGTGTGGGGACTGCGGAATCCCATATAAACCTTTTTTGTAAACAAAATTTCCAGACAATCAATATTTCATTCGTACTTATATTTTTGTGAATGTTGCATTCTATAATGGTTTTATAAATCTATGTGAGGGCCGGAATTTTGAGATGTAATTAGTTCGGTCACCAAAAAACTCATGAAAGTTTTGTAGGTCAAAATATAACGGTCGGGAATTGAAGATGTAGATCAGTTTGATTACTGAAAAACCGATAAAGGTTCTGTTGATCAATGTAAAATTGAAAATTTTCCCGTAAGGTTGGGAATTCAAGATGTAGATCAGTTCGAAAACTGAAAAACCGATGATGGTTCTGTTGATCAATGTAAAATTTAAAATTTTCCCGTAGGGTCGGGAATTTAAGATGTAGATCAATTCGAAAACTGAAAAACCGATGAAGGTTCTGTTGATCAATGTAAAATTGAAAATTTTCCCGTAGGGTCGGGAATTCAAGATATAGATCAGTTCGAAAACTGAAAAACCGATGAAGGTTCTTGTAAAGTAGTCAAGATGTTAAAAAAGATTCGTCGATCAGCTCTTCAACTGACAGAGTCGTCTGTAACACTTCAAAGATGGAAAAGCAAAAATATTTCGATTAAAGGGGTCGGGTGTTATCGATGCCTCATTAAAACTTTATCGCGCTACCGAGGTAGGAAAGAGTGCATCCCCGACCCAAAAAATATTTACACAAATAAGTCTGAGTTTACAAAATATGAAATTACTCCAAATACAATTTCAGATGTTCGATGTTCCATGGTAGCCTTAATGAACGTCCGAGCTTATCTTGTAAACGATAAGTCCGGCTCTTGACCTTCTCTATCACTTCGTATGACCCTTCCCAGTTTGGGGCGAGCTTACCGAGGCTTTTGTCTTTGGTATGTAGAAAAACTCGTCTCGTAACCTTATCACCGACTTTGAATTCCCGCTGTCGTACTTTAGTCACATACCGACTCCTCATGAAGGTCTGATAATGTAGAGAATTTAGCTGGGCACGGTTTCGTTTTTCCTCTATGAGGTCGAGGGCTAACTGTTTGTTACCTCCATTTGCGTCTTCGTCATAGGTACCGATCCTAAAGGAGGGAAAGATAGATTCTGCCGAATGACCGCGTCCATGCCATAGACCAGAGCATAAGGCGATTCTTTAGTCGTCGTTCGAGGTGTAGTTCGGTAAGCCCACAATACTTCCTGCAAATAGTCTGGCCATTTACCAGCTTTTCCTTCGAGGTTCTTTTTGAGGTCGTCCAAAATTGTCATGTTGATGACTTCGACTTGCCCGTTTGCTTGAGGGTGGAATGGGGCGGAAAAACACTGCATAATTCTGTGAGTTGCGCAAAAAGATTTCATCTCTCCGCTATCGAATTGGGGTCCGTTATCCATGGTGAGCTTCTGGGGTACCCCGAACCGACAACTGATTTTGGACCAGATAAATCTGACGATGTCCTTAGTCTTGGTGGAAGATAATGGTTCGGCTTCAACCCATTTGGAAAAGTAGTCTACGACCACCACGATCGTTTGTTTCCCACCAGATGCCATTGGTAACGGCCCTACAAGATCGATTCCCCATCGGTCAAAAGGTAATCCTTCAGATATAGATTCTAAAAGGGTCGCGGGCACGTTTATTGCGTTCGCAAATCTTTGACAAGTGTCGCAGTTTTTACTATCTGCTGAGCATCTGTCGTTATCGTTGGTCAATAAAATCGGGCGCGAAAAATTCTTCTTATCAAGGCCTTGTAACCACAGTGGGCCGCGCCCTCCCCGTCGTGCAACTCGGACACAATGATCTGCGACTCATTTACCCCCAAACACCTCAGTAAGGGTCGGCTGAACGATTTTTTGTATAATACGTCGCCCAATAAAACGTAGCCTCGGGATTTGTTGCGCACCTTTCGGGCCGATGTGCCATCGTCCGGTAATAAACCTTCGGCTAGGAAAGCAATAATGTCCCGTCGCCAATCCAGCATAGTTACCGAAGATACCTGACAAGCGATTTCAGGCCGATTATCCAACTCTTTCCTCTTTATAATTGACGGGTTTTCTTGTTCGGTTATCCAGGGGTAGTTGTTTGAGCAAAAGGCCGACGCTAGAGAGTCGGCTACCACATTCTCGGCTTCTGGGACATGTTCATATGTTACCTTAACGAATAATGCAGCTAACACCCTTAATGCGGCTAAGTACTGAACCATATGTTCTTTTCTCGCTTCCGAGGCTCCCGAGGCTTGATTTATCAAAAGTTGAGAATCACTAACGAGACGTACATGTCTAGCTCCACATACCTATGCTAGTCGTAGACCGGCCAGGGCGGCCTCATACTCGGCTTCGTTGTTAGAAGTAGGAAAACCAAATCGGATTGCCTGATGCATACTTATGCCCGTTGGGGTGACTATCTGTACGCCAGCTCCAAATCCATTTACGTTCGAACCCCCATCGGTGCGGATGGTCCACTCATTTGGTTCGGCTGGTCCCGAGGATGCGTCTTGGTCTGGGCGGTCGGAATGAAATTCTACTATGAAATCAACCAGAACTTGGCCTTTAATGGCCGTCCGTGGCTCAAAAGTAATGTCGAAATCGCCCAATTCGACCGACCATTTAGACATTCTCCCTGACATGTCCGGGCGCTGAAGAACGTACTTGAATGGAAACGAGGTGCGAACGAAAATGGGGTGCACTTGAAAATATGGCCGCATTTTTCGCGCCGCGGTTACTAACGCAAAGGCCATCTTCTCCAGTCTTAGATACCGTGTTTCTGCGTCCAGTAAACTTTTGCTCACGAAATATACCGCTTTGGGGGCCGCTCCCGACTCACTGATCAATGCCGCACTCACCGCGGAATCTGAAACTGCTATGTAAAGGAAAAGAGTCTCGCCTGTCAGAGGCTTTGTGAGAAGGTTTGGAGATGATAGATAAGTCTTGATTCCCAAAAAGGCCTCATCACAATCTGTTGTCCAAACAAAATTCTTGGCATTTCTCAGGACCTGAAAAAATGGAGCACACTTGTCAGACGATCGAGAGATAAACTGATTTAGAGCCGCGAGACACCCGGTTAATATCTGGACTTCCTTGATATTCTTAGGCGGAGTCATGTAGGTAAGAGCTTGAAGTTGAGTTGGGTCGGCCTCAATTCCTTTTTCGCTAACAAAGAAACCCAACAACTTTCCGGACCTTACCTCGAAGGAACATTTTTCCGGATTGAGTTTGAGATTTATTCCCCTGAGGTTGTCAAAATTTTCTTTCAAATCGGCGAGATGCTCTTCGTCCGTGCCGCTCTTTACTAACATGTCATCGATGTAGACTTCCATATTCCGCCCTATCTGGCAATCGAAGGTTTTGTTAACCAACCTCTGGTAAGTCGCTCCAGTGTTTTTTAGGTCGAACGGCATGACTTTGTAGCAATATAAGCTTCGGCCTGTTATAAACGTCGTGCTTTCCTGGTCCACTAGGTGCAACTTGATCTGGTTGTAGCCTGCGTACGCGTCCATGAATGACAGCAGTCTGTTTCCCGACGTTGAGTCCACCAATTGGTCGATCCTCGGCATTAGGAAGGGATCCTTCGGGCATGCCCGATTGAGGTCGGTAAAGTCCACACACATCCTCCAGTTCCCGTTTTTCTTTTTTACCAGGACCGGGTTGGATGTCCAGAGCCGGTAAGTCGACTCCTTAATGTGTCCGACGCTGATCATCCTTTCGACCTCTCACATAATGATTTCTGCCTTTTCTGGGGGGAAGGCCCGACACTCTTGCGAAATGGGTCTGACGTTCTTGTTGATAGTTAGCTTGTGAACCACGTAGTTCTCTGGAATTCCCGTCACGTCCTTTGAACACCATGCGAATAAATCTAAATTCTCTTGTAGTAAAGATAACAACTATTCCGTGAAGGTTGGCGACAGATGGATTCCGATCTGCAGGACCTTCCCTTCGGTAAATATGTGCTTTTCACATTCTTCATCGGTGGTTAAGAAACCGGGAGCTTCCCTAGGATCATCAACAGGTAACGACCCCGAGGGAAGCCCTTTTAATTGCTAGTCCCGCGCTTGTGCCATCTCTTGATCCTTTTTGGGCGCCAAAGCCGCTCGGTAACACTCCCGCGCCGCTTTTTGGCTGCTCTGGACTATGCCCACATTGTTTCCGACCACGTATTTCAAACATTGATGAACTGTGGATGATACCGCATGCATTCGTGATAACCATGATCTGCCAAAAATAGCATTGTGAGAAGCCGAGGCGTTTACCACCACGAATAAGACTATGACCTCTTTCTTGAACGGTCCGCGACCTAGTTGAACGATACCCTCGAACTCTCCTATTACGTCTGTTGCCGAACCCGTAAACCCCACGATGGTTCGGTCTGATCGCATAATGACCGGAGGTGTCCTGAACTTTGTGAAGGTGGGTGCGAAGATTATATTGGCCGAGCTACCGGTATCTACCAGAATATGCCAGACTTCTTCCCCCGTAATGGCCGCCCGATAACGATGGCGTCTTCATGAGGGCCGGCTATATCCCTCATGTCGTCGCCGTCAAAATATAGGATCGGTGAAGGGATACCTTTTGAGTCAAGATAGGTCCGGGCTTCCAACAGCGTAGCCGGATTCACAAAATGTCGTTTCCTAGAGGAATGTGTGGTACCTGCCATAGAATCTCCACAAAAAATAGTCAATGATTCGAAAATTTTACAAAGGTTTCTCACATTCCCAATACTTCTCGCAGCTCTTTCTTCAATGATCCCGATGATGTTGCGATTCGCTTCTGGGTCGAGATATTCGGTTGAAACGTCAAACGGGTCGGTGACTTCGGAAATGGTCATGGTGGTTTTGGACTTCGGTATCGTGACGGTATCTCTCGGAGTGGTATTCTGCTGAGCTTTCTTTTTCACGTATTCTAGGAGGTTCCCGTGCTCTATCAACATCTGTATTTCCTTTTTGAGCACAATGCAGTCCTTAGTATCGTGTCCTGCGTCTTCATGGTAGCGACGGTACCTGTTGTTCCGCTGCTCTTGAGGCGTTGGTATAGGGAAAGACCTCTGATACATCCCGCTCTTCTTAGTTTTTTCGTAGATCGAAGATACGCATTCCGTCAAGTCAGCGAAGTAAGTGGGTCAGATCCATTTGTTAGACATGGGTCGCGAAACCACTTGATTCGTCCACTTTTCTTTTTGGCTCGGGGGAGCCGAAGGCTTGGTTGGCAAGGATTGGGTCGGAGGTATCGTGCTGACCGGTTGGGCTTGCTGAGCGTAGCTGAATTGAGCCCATTGTCTTATCACGACCGATGCTTGCGCGCTCTGCCGAATTTGCGCTGCCAGCTCGGACGCCTCGGTCTCTTCGATCAGTATCTGTTTTTCTATTTGAGCCAGAAAGGTGGAAAAAGTAAATGCTTGGTTTTTAGTTACCGCTTGCTTTATCGGTCCCGGGAGCAAGCCCAAGCGATACGCGGTTAGCGCCACATTTTCCTCGCAATGGTCCAGGTCGGTCTTAGCATCAATAAAACGCCTGGTATATTCCATGAGGCTCTCTCCCAATCTCTGCTTACAATTCATGATGGTGTCTCTATTAGCTCGGAAACTCTTGCTTTCGACGAAGTGCTGTCGAAACATTGTCCAGAACATCCCGAAGTTTTTGATACAACCTTGTGGTAACCGGTTGTACCACTTGGACGCCCGATCCCGGAAGGTCATCGAAAACGCCAGACATAGAAGTTTATCGTCATTGTGGAAACTCAACATAAAGTTTTTGAAAGCCTCCAAGTGGTTATCCGAGTCCCTTTTTCCGTCATACTTTTCCAACTTGGAAATATCAAACCTCTTCGGGAGATGCCCCGATAATATCTCGTCGGACAACGACGAAGCTCGCCAATTCATCCCGAATATGGACGCTCCGCCTCCGAGCCCTTCTGTCTGAATCCCGTTGAGACCTTCATCCCCGGGGTTGATAAATTGGCTGCTAGTTTGGTACCCTGGTTCTGGCTGTTTGAAGGTTGCCACTGGACCTGAGGCAGTGCTACCCGCTCTTCTCTGCTGCCTGCTGTCATTTCTTCTTTCTCAAACGACGCCGGTGTTCTTTTTTCGGTGCTACCTTTCTTGTACTTATGAGAGTCTGACCGGGGTGCCCTGTCGCACTGGGAACGGTTTTTCTATGCGTGTTTGTTTAACCTTTCTCGACGTCGGTACTCCCTTCCCGACGAATCATCCGAAGTGTAATCGGTGGAGACGCTGCGGTTATCCTCAGGGTACCGCTCCTCTCTGGCGTTCTGCCCGTCCTCTGGACGAGGCTCTCGATAATATCTTACAAGTCGAGCCTCGATGCGATGTCCCGCAGTCGGGTTGCCTCCGCCGCAGTTATCTGCGAGTGGTTCTTTACCTTTTCCTTCCCGAACTCTTTTCTCTAACGCCCGTTCTCTCTCAGCGTTTAATCTGGCAATATCTTCCAGGAGCTGTCTCCTGGTCATGATAAGGGTCGACTGCTTGTCCCGACCCTGGGCGTAATACTCCCGACCCGGGGCTCCTTTGCCTTTAGATAACGAAACGGCTCGGGCTACTTCTTTCCCGACCCTCTCTCTGACAACTTCGTCATTAATCCTTTAAGATCATATCGCGATTTTTAAAGAAAAATATTCCTTTTTGGTATCACGGATTCCCACAGACGGCGCCAATGATGAGAGAATAAATGACTAGGAAGAATATTGGATCTTGGACCTGATGTGTCTAGAGTGAGAGTGTAGAGAGAGAAAGTGGAAAGAGAATATTATATTGTAGAATGTCCCACCTACCAAGAATAATGGGTCTCCTTTTATAGTAGGGAAGGGTGGACCCATTAATATCTTTGGTGGGCTTGTTTTATTTCTCTTTTAGTCCTTCATTAAATACTTTGTTTACAAATTATCCTCTAATAAGCGACAAATGCTATTACAGTCATATTAATTTCCTTCTATTCATAATTAACTCCTTATTATTTATTTTGGCGAATTATTCCCTTATCAGCACCAAAGCTCATAGGGTCTCACTCGGATCATCTACTCCTTCATAGTTCAAAGTCGACCCTTTGACTGTTATTTTGCCATCTGCTCACTGGTAGTAATTCTTTTAGCATGCAATATTGTCGCATAACATTCTTTTGCCACCTGCTGATCACTTCGGAAAACCTTAACACGGTCACCAATAACGTATTTTAAACACCGATGGACAATTAAAACAACATTGTACATTCTTGATAACCAGGACCTTCCGAATATAGCATTATAATTGGTCGGACATTCGACCACCATGAATAAAACTTGAACTTTCTTCTTAAAATGACCTTTTTCCAAGTAAACATCCTCATAAAATTCTCCGATAACCTGTGTTGTTATCCTGTGAATCCAATTATGGTGCGTTATATCAGAGAATGATAGGTGGGTTGCACATTCTCTCATACATTTATTTGAATAAAGCATTCGCTGAACTACCGGTATCAATTAAAATAGGTCGTATTTCAGTCCCCGATATTTCCGCCTCTATCACCATTGCATCCTCATGGGGCTCACCTATACCTCTTTGATCATCCTTATAAAACAAAATAAAATGTATTTCCTTCTTCCTATGTAGGTGAGTGAACATTTTACCTTCCAAATGAGTTGTCAAACTCACCCAATGTCTCTTCCTAAAGCTGTTAGTATTACTAGTTATAGTGTATCCCGAAAAAATTACCAAAGACTCAAAATATTCACACAACCTGCGAACCATTCCTTGGAATATTATTCGTCTACATCTAACAAGATTAAACAATCGTGGTCCAAATCTAAATATTCTGAAGCCTCGTACAACCTTTATGAATTCTCCAATTTAGAACCCATGATCATTAACGTATTTTCGTGCTTCAAAGTCGTGTTAATGACCTATTGTGTCGACGTGCTCGGATTGCTCCGTCCAAAATCTAAATATTCGATGTTCCCTGTTTGACTGGAAATTTGATTTTTTACGGTCACTTCAAACTTGATGAGCTGTGTAAGATTCATCAGATTGATTCTCCAATTTATTTTTCTCGTCGACTCGTCGTACCTCAGGTTTCAGCCTACCTAATTAAATTTATTAATCTTTTTTATCAATCTCATCGTTGAAATAATTATCCTATTTATTAACTGATTTATTTGATCTTCTATATTAGATTGCTCAAGTTGTTCGTTTCCCTGACTATCAACCCGATTTTTTTCTCTAGGAAAACCTCACTCAAACAATTCATCTACCATCATACCCGTATGATCAGTTCTTATTTCTGGTTTCATCGTAACTTCAATCAATAATGGTTATCTAGGTACCTTACACATCTCTCATTGTGGTCGTCAGTGTTAAGTATCAAATCTTATGTGTAAATATAGAATGATCGAAAAAATTCTATAGAGATAAAATAATATTGAACACTTAGAAAATAAAGACAATAGTTGTCCTGAGTATCAAGAATTATCAGAGACTTTATTTCCAATCTCCCTCATCTATTTATAAACAAGGGAGGCAAATAACAGATTCGGTTACACATTTCGGTAAATCTCACCCTTAGTCCCTGGCATCTACATTACATATTAAATTGATCTTTTAACTATCAAACTTTCAAACTAAATTCCTTAAAATTACATTTAATCCTCAATAATTTATATCCTAATCAATAGTAAGCTAAGTTATCTCCATGATAAAAAAAACTATAAGCTAAGTGATCTTCGTGATAGTAAGACAAATGATCTCTCTAATAGAAAATATATAAGCCAAAAAATCTTTATGATCAAAGGCTATATGCCGAGTGATCTCCATATAAATAAAGACGGGATCATATATATTAATAAGTAAGCGAACATTGTTAATAAACAAAACGTGAGGTTGAAAAACCATACGGTTATGCAAGAGGTCATACTAAGCCCTGACCTACGAGGTCAAATAGTGAACATGGTTAATACACCAAACATGAGGTTCAAAAAACATACGGATACGCAAAAGACCATACTGAGCCCTGATATGTAGGGTCAGATAACAAACATGGTTAATAAACTAAACTTGCGGTTGAAAAATCCAACGATTACGTAAGAGACCATAATGAGCCATGACCTACAAGGTCAAATAGTAAAATGGTTAATCAATCATATTGTACCCTCACTTGTGGGAACAATATATATATCGTCTCATTAGACAAGAAAGAAATAATAATTATGTTGCCAAAATAAATATGTTTCCAAAATAAGTATACTTCCAAGATAAGAAATAAAGTTATGAAGAAATGATTTATTTATATATCGAACATTTTTCAGTATAAACTTCACCAACTTAACTAATAAATACAACTAGAAAGATATACATTAATGAAAACAACTTATAGTATGACAACCTGAAGAATGATGTACAAATCTAAAATATAGACCATGCGGGTAGCTAGACGACAAAACTAAAGACAATTCTTACTTTATCCCTTAACCAAGACTAGAGGCTACTCGTCCATTATTAGCAAATAGTTGAAGCATAATGAAGAAAGATGTAACCCTTTAGAAGCATACTAATTATTAGTTGTACAATTTTTCCTTTTGACAAATATAGTTTTTGCCCTCACGAGAGATTTTGGCGGGCAAAGGATTTTAATGAGACATGAAAAAGTAAGTACGAACCAAATTTGAGATGTATTTGACAATAGTTTGGCTAGGTAAATAAAAATAAACAAGCCTTAAGACTCGTAGAAGTGTGACTAACACGACCGACATACTTACTTTGGCATAAAAAATGCAAAGCTTTAACAAAAAAGACAACAACTTCAGCCATGACGACACAAATAAAACAATCGACAAAATCAGAAGTACAACCTTCACAAACGACATATTACATTATTCAGACATTATATTTGATAATTTTTTAGTTGTTAAGTTTAATTATACTCCAAATCAAGGCCTATGGGAAGTCCTGATAATTATATAATACCCGGATAATGATAAAATATGAGAGAAAGATAATTTTTTTGTCTAAGGGCCTCATCATGCTCAGTTGAGAACCTCCTCATGCTTAGCCTCATCTTCAGGGTCTCGTCATGGGAAGCCTCTTCATGCTCAACCTCGTCATGGTTAGCCTCGTAATGTTTAGCATCATCTTTAATACCTCATCTTTATGAACTCATCTTCAGGGCCTCATCTTTTTTTGAGATTGCATCTTCACGAGGGACATTTATGATAAAAAAATAAGTTACTAAGAAACATCAATACACATTTACTATAAACAATTACCAATATTTAAGGCACAATAACACGTTTAAACATGTAAAACTTGGAAAGTAAATATGGAGAGAGAATATTTGGTAAACTGTATATATATAGGTGTAAAACTCCCGATGTAAAAATGGAACAAATAATATACATAGAAATCACTACACTCATTTCTTCTCTTTTGAGAAAATCTTTTGGTATTTGATTAGATTTTAGGCCTCATCAAGAACAATTGAGCTAAAGACAACATGAGTGCAAGTTGGCATAGAACATGAAGAGAAAATAATATAAATACTACTGACGGGAATAAAAATTGGCATAAGCATGAAAGATAGAGAATTTGTAGATTACATTATCTTAATATATGTACAGACTTACAATATATAAGTTTTATTTGATTTGATATTTTAACCAATAACTATGTGATAGTTAGATATTGGTATAGATATAAAAGTATTTACGTAATTAATATATAGAGACATTTTACTTCATAATATGAGTTATTATTCTTACAACCGAGGATACATTGGTCATTTATACCAATACACCTATAAATGAGGATGTATTAGTATGCTACACCTGTATATTTGATATTTGTTATATATACATAAGACAAATACTCCAAAAGGGGATCTCTCTCATTTATCCTAAATTTAGTCTTTTAATTATTTTATGTCTTTACAAAAACTTTACATTCTCTATTAAACCCTTTTTCATTTAATTTTTAGATCTAAAATGTTTTTGACATATTTGATGAGGGTTTTGAACCTCATCAATATACATATATAATTATGTTATTTATACTAGCAACATGAAATTTTGTTTTTAAACGCTCATCTGAATTTCTATCAAATAATAATTTATTTATTAAATATATTTTAAAATTTAATCATTTTTAATAAAATTAATATCGATAATAATTAAATAAAATTTACTAAAACAAAAACCAAAATTTCTTCCTAAAATTATTGTTGATTTTCTTAAATGTATGAAGAACAAAACAAGGAGAAAACATAGAGAAGAATAAAATAGTTTATTCTTATTTTGTAATTTTTTATTATAAAATATAATAGTAGTTTTATCTTACATATGATTTACTCTAACTACTTACTAACTAATATAGTAACTAACAATGACTAATTGGTTAACAATTCAACATCCCCCTTCAAGACGAGCCTAAAGAAAGCGCGAAAGCTCGTTTTGGACAACAATGGGACAAACTTCTTAGGGACCGTAGATCATCTTTGAGGCTTTCTTCACGTCTGGAACCAGTCCTGACAGGTTAATCAAGATTATTTGGCTCAACTACCATTTCTTGTACAATCTTATGTTGCATTTCAGAATTTGTATTGCTAATGCTGCCAAGCCAAAATATATATTCTCACTAGAAAATACAATCTCTGATCCGATTTTCGTAAAACCTTTACAAGTTCCAAAAGTTTAAAACTTATCTACTCTGGTTTTTCTGGAAGCATAGAGTTAGTTTTAGTATGGCATGCATCATTTTGATAAATTTCATTTTCAAAATTACTGCTCCATTTGTGCACATTCAATATTGGATTCCCTTTAAACAAGGTAAATCTCGACTTATCTGCAGTGGTTGTTTCTTACCCAGTAAAAGAATCATTTACCCATTTTTTCAGGCCTAACTATGCTCATCGAACAGTCCATCTCTTTGAAAACAAGGTCGTTGTAAACATTTGCCAACTTGAGCATCTTGTTCTAGTTTTTAAGAAACTGGATTTTCAGAATCTTCATTAAGATCTCTCATGAATTTCTCAATTTAGTGTTATTATTCTTCACTTCTCCAAACAAATCTACAAAATATCCCGCCTCGAACATCAATTATAAATCCTCATGATGTAATGACATCGACCATTAGCTGGTAGCGAACATAATTTACATCGAGCAAATAAACCTGAAAATACATTTTATTTTTTTGTCAAATAAGAAATTATATTTCTCGTATTTTTTATAGTTCTTGAGTTCAATAAAAATCTCATTTGTATTCCGATTTTTTTTTCTTTCTTGATCCAAAAACATCACAAGACAATTTATAGCATGATTCCATAAAAGAGATTTGTTGTTAAAAACTGCAGATAACCTCATGCTTTGGGTATTTTTTTTTATCACGACATCAAGTAATATTGTTGTCACCTTCATTCTAATGGGATCGCCAGAGGACCTCAAGATGAAATCCTTTTTTTACGATCTTGGATGTATTTGGTGGGTGAACTTTAAACTAATAGAACGCATAAGCTCATGCACGAGTATCTATTTTATGTCGTGGCGACTCAAAGATCTCAACAAGAACTCTGTCATTATCTTTCACGGTCATTTTTTCAATACTTGACGTTTTGCATTCTCTTCAAAAGAATGTTGTCCTCTGTAATTTCAAAACTCATGACAAGAACCGGTTGAAGTTGAGATAATGAGGGACGGGTTTATCTCAATTGTCTGTTATAAACCTCACTTTTCTCATCGACTTTATTTTACTTCCATTTAGTAACATTATATTATTCTTATAATTTATTTCATTTGCCTTCAACATCGCGCTCTTGTTTTTAACCAACTATTTCAATATTTTTTTATCTTCATCATTGTTTCTCCATATTTATCTACATTCAAGAATTAATAAACCGTTTCAGTAATAACGTGCTATGCTACCATATTATTTTTCTTGAATGTATCAAGAACAAAGAGAGAAGATAAAAGGAAGAATAAAATAGTTTATTATTTTTTATTTCTTGATTACAAAGTATAGTAGTAGTTCATCTTATACAGAATTTACTCGTACTAATATACAAACTAACAATGGTTAATTGGTTTTTTTGGATAAATAACAATTTTGTGATAATAAACGAAACCCACTAAATGAGGGTTTACAAAATCCAAGCCCAAATAGAGTGACAATTTAGGGGTCAATACAGAAAAGACTAAAATTTAAAACTAGTGCAAAGAATTTGACAGTCCTGTCATGAATTTTGACGAAAAATGGGATAAAAGACAATCATTCGAAGACTTTATAGATGAGAAATTCATGGATTTTTAATAGCAGCTCAGACGAAAATGTATGCAATGATGAATATCGAGAATGAGAAACTCAAAAAGAGCTTGAAGACATTTGCACATCAATATAACTAATAAAAGGAAGCAGGAAAAACTGCAAACTCGGGCTTAAAGATAAAGCAATGGATCAAAAAATGCCAACTGAGCTAAGAACCTGAGGAAGCTAAGATCAGCAGGAGTACAAGATCTTCAACAAGAGCTGATAAAAGATATCAGAAACAGATCTTACATACTCAAAAGTAGCTAAAGGGGACAAGCCTAGCACGTGCTCGACAAAATGTAAAGGAATTCTGAATCGACCCATTGAAGGATTTCAACAAGGGAAGATGTAGCAAGGATGCAATATGAGCTGAGATATACAAAAGACTAGCAGGAAACCCACGAAAAAAGTAAGATTCGAAGTCATCTGTATTTCATTTAACCATTATATAAAAAAAATTAATAATATTTTGTTGGATAAAAAAAATCGGAATACAACTTTACGAAGAGCCAGAAAGTCATTTTCTTCTATGGATTTTATTAACCACATTAAATATATGCTTTGTAGTCTTGACGTTGCTTATATGTTTAAACCTGAACACTGGATTAATGACTCAAATGCAGCAATTAAAATTGGATGTTTATTTTTTTTGAGATAAAAATAGTCAATTTACCTTTAAATTGTTTGCTCCAAAACCTGGTAGAATCAAGATGACTACTGATGGATCAAACCTTCACAATTAAGACTCTAGTGAAACATTAATCTTTTGGGATAACTCTGGTGACATAGCTCTTGGTTCCAGTAATTTATATAGAAAACTTTATCCAATCATGGATGAATCCATAGCTTTATTAGACGGTCTCATTATCTGCAAAAACAAATGATGTACTATGATATAAAGTCAGATTCTTTAATTTTAGTAAATTTACTTGCTAACGGTAAATTCTCTTGACCTTTGGCTCATCTGTTTAAGGTTCGCATAAAGTTAATTTCTTCGTCAATGATTATATCTCACGTCTTCAGAGATCAAAACATGATAGTTGATTGACTTTCCAAATGGACTCTGAAATGTAAAATGAAACTTGATTTCACCAAGCTCCAAGCTCCTGCATAATTGAGTGCAATCACTATGTTAGAGAGCATGGGTCTTGGCTACATCAGTAGCACTTCATAAATCTTCCAGTTTCAATTATGTCTAGTTTACTAATTAAGGTTCAAGCATTTTTAGTTTCTTTTGTTTAGCATGAGATTTCACAGCTCTTTAAATTGCAGGTTAAAAATTGTGAGTCGATTAAAGACAATACTCACATGCGGTTCTGAAAGACCTGCAAGCAGCATTGTTTTTTTCAAATTAGATTTTTGTAATTGCTTGATTATAATAGCTTCATCAAATGTTTCGATCTAAAAATCATGTAGGCTCTTGAATTCTCAAATTTTATGGGGGTGGAACAATCCATTTCCATTTTGAACAATTGAATATGATTCCCTATAAACGAACTATTTATTTGTCCAAAAACAATAGCTACTACTTCAATAAATCTTTAATTAAGCGGTCCAAAAAAACTAGTCGTTACTTAGAGAGAGAAACTCTCTCTGGTTTTTCAAAAATCTTCATCTTCTTCGTCCCAAAGCATGCTTCTAATTCATTCAAGTCCTAGCACCCCATCACAAGCTTCCAAGCTTGTTGATGGGGAATCCATGGACTATTTTCTCGCCCGACGGAGCAGCCAGCCTTCCCCCCTGGTTGGCATCAGACGTACACCATGCTTAAAGCTATCTGCGATCCCAAAGTTGCTTGGGACCTTGCATTACCAGGTTCAAAAAGATATACCTAGTGTCCTCTCTCGAATCTATCTTCATTAATGAATCCCCTCTTTCCACCATTAATGAAGCTCTTCGCCTACCTTCTCTCTCCTCCATTAAAGCTGCTTACACTCCCTAGACTCACTTACACTCATCATTGCTCTAACCCTTCTCCTCTCACCTCTCTGGCCACAATATATGCCCCATTAATGACGGATCTTCCTAGCCAGACAGTCCCTCTGAAACCCTCTTCCCCTTCCTCTTGCCGAGATTTCTCTCTCCGCAAATCTAGCTCCCTCTCCCTCCTCTCTATTAGTCAGCGTTAAAAAAAAATTTCTTCTGCATTTTCAATTTCAAAAAACTGCCTAATGAGCTCTCCTGGGATGGTGTGCATGCATTAATGAAGCCTCTCTCTTCATTAATGCATCTTCCATCCGTGCAAGAAATCCCTCGATGTTCCCCAAGAAATCACCCACTCGCCAACCTCTCTCACACGACCTCTCTCAAGTCTTCTGGCCTTCCCCTATTCTCCTTTATATGCAAAATCTGGTCATCCCCTCTGTTACCTTTCTTCCAAAACCTCCTCCACCCTAAAAACTATCCCCCTGCCTTTTAAAACCTCCCGATAACTACCACCCCCTCAACCGCCATCCTTCACCTCTGATAACCGCCTGCAACTTCATCTTCCCCCTTTTCCTTATCGCAACTCCCTCCCCTTCTTGAATCAAAATGGTAGAAACTCGCCGTAGCTCCTCTGCCCGTCAAAACAACAGAAAAATAACACCGCGTTTCAATGAAAAAATCGTCTCTTCCCTCTCTGACCCGATAATCGTCCCATCGAGCCCTAGTACCACCCTCTCACTCGAAACTCGATCTTCATCGCCACCCTCCTCCCCCCCTAGATCCTACGGTATGTCAGGCTTACCATTTTCAGTCCATGGTTCGCCTCCGCCCCGCGCTCAAAATCACTAGCTCTCCCCTCGAAACCTCTCCGTTGGCTCCCCCAGAAATGACAGAGAGACTTCCCCTCTCTCTCTCTTACCACCGGGATCCAGAACCGACATGCACTTCCACTCGGAGGAGGAAGACCCATCTGATATGGAAGCTACGCCCACCCCAGCCAACGAGAAGCAGCTCAAGGTCATCCTGGATGGCAACGACAAGCTTCTCCTCGCCATGGCTTCACTTGAAAACCCTCAGAGTCGATCCCCCAACTCGGGATTCAAAATCTCCATGCATGGCTGTGACTCAGGGCCTGAATCGGTCCTATCTGCCTCATACATCTTCCCCTCCCCAAGTTGGCTCCCTTTGCCCTCCTGATAGTGAAATCTCTAAAGCCTCACCCCTTACCACCTCGACTCATCCCCTTGTTTCGTTTGCATGCAAGCATGCAAACCTTGATACCTCCTCTCTGCATGGCTCCCTAAACCCTAAAGACATGCAAACTCCTAGTTCACAGCAAACCCTCTCCCCCTCCCAACCTAACCCAATGTTCACCTCGATCTCCAATTGATACCTCTTCAGCAACTCATTTTCGTCTACCCTCCCCTCCTCCCTACCCAACTCTAGTATCCTTTCAACCGCCGTCTTAACCATCCAACAAGCTATCGAAGCAAGCCATGCCACCCTCCATAGCAACCAACAACAATACTCCACTGTTATTCACTCCTCCAGCCACCCTTCGGTTCAAACCCCCAAGCTAAACCCCATCTATTCCTCCTCCCCGTTCCTGGAATCCTTCCCTGGTAGAAACAGTAAGGGACATGCCTTCTCTCGTCCCTCGAAAGCCCACGGACTCTTTGGTATTCGAACAGATCTCCTCTCTCCCTTGAAACCTACCAGCCCCTTCAAGAGCTCTAGACCAAGCCAGAGCACCATTCAACCTCACTATATCGCTGAGTCTGCCTCTATGGTGAATTTCCCTAAGCAAGGCCCTCTCCTCCCGACTCCCTCTCTTCACAGATCCTGGGCCCATGTAGTCTCTAACCATGTCACAAAATCCTCGATGAACCTGGAAAAGACTGAGTCTTTGGAAATTGATAATGAAGTTCTTGTCTTCCCTGATGATGCGCTCACCGGCGGTGAAGAAGAATGGGCCAAGTGCCTTTCGGGCTATTTCCTTTCCAAGAAAAGGGTTGTTTCCCACGTTCAAACGCTTGCCAACCAGATTTGGAGTCCCTTTGGCCTTCAAGAATGCAAGCCAACCCCTTCAGGCCACTACTTCTTCAAGTTCTCCTCCGCAGACAACGCCACAGAGGTCCTAGAAAAAGCCCCCTGGTTCTTCAGTAGCCACCCGATATTCCTCAAAAGATGGGCTCCCATGGAAACTCTGACCAAGAAAGCCTTAAAGGCCATTCATTTATGGGTCAAGTTTCATGGAATGCCTCATGAACTCTGGTCGGAAAAGGGCCTGAGAATCCTTGGAAGCTATTTAGGGACGCCTCTTTATGTGGACAACCAAATCGCCGATAGAACCCGTCTCAGCTACGCAAGAATCTGTATCATCATGCAAGCCTCCTCTCACCTCTCGTCTTCCATCTCAATTCGATGCCTTGGAAAGGACCACACCATCCAAGTAGAATTCCAAGGGCTCCCAACTATTTGCAAACGTTGTCTCTCATTTGGACACACTGCCGCTGCTTCTCACCTTCCACCGGAACCTCCAGTCTCAACCTCCCCTGCTCACAGACCCGGCAAGGAACCCATGACAGACCCTGCTCCATCCCGCACGCTATCGAACTCCAGGAACAATGAACTTGTGTCCTCCGAAGCCCTTCGTCGTCTCACCACTCAAATCACTTGGACCCAAAGCTTCCTGAAGGCAAGTAAATGCCCCGTTGCTGCCTAGATTGACCAGAACGTGGGTGATCCCTCCACCTCCGAAATCACCTCCCCATGACCTAAAACCGCAAATAATGCGGTAAATGCAAGTATGTATGGGGACACCCCAATGACTTTTTAGTTCTCTTTTTACCTTACTGTTTGTTTAGATATCCTATGAAACTAGCTAGTTGGAATGTTAGAGGGTTGAATGACCCTATCCATCAAAATAATGTTAAGAACTTTGTCTTTTCGAATGGTATCAACGTTATCTGCCTGCTTGAAACAAAAGTTAAGTTTGAAAATGTTATGCATATTATGACTTCTATGCCCCTTATTGGCATTGTGTCTCGAACCATTATAGTCACCTTTTTGGTAGAATTTGGATTGCTTGGAATCCAAGCGTCTTCCAAATCACTATTAAAGATATCACGGCCCAAACCCTTCATTGTGACCTCTTTTAGATTGCCAGAAACTCCTCTTTCAATCTCACGGCCATCTACGGTCTTAATGACCCAACTGGCCATCTCCCTCTCTGGAGCTCCCTTTGTTCTTATGGACAATCCATTTCCCCTAACCCTTGGATTGTCATCGGTGATTTCAATGCAATTAGGAACCCTCGCGAAAAAACCAACTCCGATCCTCGTTGGAATAATTCTATTGACACTTTTAATGACTACTGTCGGAGATGCAGCCTCGATGACCTCCGAGCAACTGGGTTTCAATTCTCTTGGTTCAACCGCCAAGAAAATAACCCCATTTCCTCTTGTATTGATAAAGCTCTTGTTAATGTTGTCTGGGATGATATCTTCCCTAACTCTTTTGCCCATTTTGATCTCCCAGAACCTCTGACCATACTCCCATTATTGTCCACCTCTCAGCCCCATTTATCCCCTCCCCTAGACCTTTTAAATTTTTCAATATGTGGAAATCCCACCCTAATTACCATTCCCTTATCTCAGATAGTTGGTCCCTCCTTTGCCCCTTAAGCCCCATGCAAGCGGTCGTCCTCAAGTTGTCTAGGATAACCCCTGTTCTCTCATCCCTAAACTGGACGGAATTTAGTAACATTAGCCAACGGGTTGAGGATTCTAGATCCTCTCTCGCTACAGCCCAAGAAAATCTCTTCACGGACCCTTCGAATAAGACCCTTGTTATCGCCGAGAAGAAAGCATCCTCCTCGTTCATTTTTTTTATTCGTGCAGAGGAATCCTTCCTCAAATAAAAATCCAGAGAAACCTGGCTTAAGCTCGGGGACACGAACTCCAAATTCTTTCATAAAAGCATTAGGGCCTGCAGGGCCCGAAATCAAATCCTCTCGATCTCCACCTCTGAGGTCCCTTCCTCAAACCCTTACACCATCTCTACCACCTTTCAAAACTTCTTCCTTAAAAATTTAGACTCTCTCTAGTAAAGCAAACTACCCCGACCCGGATAGGATTAAGGCTTTAATCCGCTCCACTGTTCCCCTTGATCTCAGTACCGAGATGATAAAACCCATCTCTAACGCTGAAATCAAGGCTGCCCTCTTTGATATCGACAACGACAAAGCCCCGAGCCCTGACGGCTTTAGCGCGGGCTTTTTCAAATCCAGCTGGCCCCCTATCGGTGATGACATTTTCCTTGGAATCAAGCATTTCTTCGAGAAGGGTCAGATGGACCCCGACTGGAACAAAACCCTGATCGCTCTCATCCCCAAAACGGACTCCCCATCCCTCCCTTCTAACTTTCGGCCTATTGCCTGTTGTAATGTTATCTATAAAATCATCTACAAAATCATTGCTACCAGAATTAAGCCAGCTCTGTCGGCCCTCATTGACCCCTCGCAATCCGCTTTCATCCCGGGTCGCTCTATTGTTGACAATATTTTACTCACCCAAAACCTCTTACATGGCTACCAATCCAACCGCAAAGGCCCCAGATGCGCCCTCAAAATCGACCTTATGAAGGCTTTTGACAATATTAGATGGGAAGTAATCTTGGATATCCACTTAGCCATGCGCTTCCCTATGCATATGATTAATTGGATTATCCAATGCATCACCTCTGTCTCATACTCTGTATGTATTAATGAAAAGCAGATGAGCCATTTCCCTGGTAAAAAGGGTCTTCGTCAGGGAGATCCCCTATCCCAGTATCTTTTTGTTATTGTTATGTAGGTACTCTCTAGAATACTTCAGGAGAAAAGCCAAAGCCTAGGGCTGTCAAAAAAATCCGAAAAATCCGATATCCGACCGAAAAAAATGGATAATATCCGTATTCGAAAGAAAACGGATAATATTCGTATCCGAATTCGTATCCGAAAATAGCAGATATGGATATAGGCATATCTGTATTCGAAATATTCGATATCAGAAGTTGTATATATATATATATATATATATATATATATATATAATTTTTTTATTTAAACATATTTTTTAGCTATCCCACATCATAAAAAGCAAAACAAAATACTAAGAAAGTTGTCTATAAATATAGAAGATTGTCTCTTTAAAAATTATAACTTATCCCACATCTAAAGTTGGAAAAAGAATCGTTACCAAACTGTTTATAAAAGACATGGTGGCTTTTATTAACAAGTATATCTTTTTTAGTCTTATGACTCTTATCCCACATCTAAAATGTGGAAAACAATTGCTACCAAACTTTCTATAAAAGACATGGTGGCTTTTCAAAATAAGTATATTTTTTTAACTTTACCCCACATCTAAAATGGGAATATGAATTTCTACTAAGGCTTTTATAAAGGTAGCCTAACCAATAATGTAATTAGTTAAAAACTTTAGTGGATATTCGGATTCAGATAATATCCGTATTCGGATAATATCCGTATTCGGATAATATCCGTCGGATACAGATTCAGATATTAATTTTAAAACAAATTCGGATTCGAATAGTTATTTCGGATTTTGGATTCAGATTCGGATATAGACAGATTCGTATCCGAAATATCCGTTTGACAGCCCTACCAAAGCCCCACCTTTGGATTCCACTGGAAATGCCACAAACTCAAGATAATCAACCTTTGCTTCTCGGACGACCTGATGATCCTCTGTAGGCCAACCTCCCGTCAATTAAGCTAATCCTAGAAGGATTGACTGAATTTGCTGCTATCTCAGGCCTCCATCTAAATCCTGCCAAAAGCACCATCTTCTTCTCGGGCACCTCCCCGAACGTCAAGCTCAGCATCCTTCAATATCTCAACTTCACGGAGGGCTCCCTCCTTGTCAGACACCTAGGCGTGCCTCTCATATCTTCTCGCCTCTCATATAATGAATGTCGTCTTCTTTTCCAAAATATCACCAACCGCATCAATTCTTGGACCTCCAAGCACCTCTCTTACGCTGGCAGACTCCAACTCATCAATTCTGTGATTTCAACCAGCCAAGTCTACTGGTCTTCCATCTTCATCCTCCCGACTCGTGTACTCAAAGAACTTTCACAATTACTTCGTCGCTTTCTTTGGTCTGGACCAGAAATGAAGTTTACTGGAGCAAAGATAGCCTGGAATAAACTGACCGTGTCCAAAGATGAGGGCGGCCTTGGTATCCCAGACTTAAAAATCTGGAGTCAAGCGGCAGCCCTCAAGCTCCTCTGGTGCATCCTCACAAGGAACAAAAACTCTCTCTGGACTCAATGGACTATATCGGAAAAAATTAAATCAAAATGTTTCTGGTCTCTTCCCCTCCCGTCCTCAGCAATCTGGAGTTGGAAGAAAATCCTGAACCTTAGAAGCAAAGCTGCAAATCTATATCGTGTAATTATTGGAAATGGAGCCCACACCTCCATTTGGCATGACCCTTGGTTATTCCTTACATCTCTTGTCAATCGCTTTGGCGCTCAAATTCTGAATCTCTCTCGTCACCGAAACCTAAGAACAGTGAAAGACATTTGCGCCAACGTGTCTTGGTCCTGACCCCCCATGCCAGAGCCCCCAACTGCCATCTCCGAGACCACCTGCGAGAAATATTCTCAGCCCTATATGACCTCCCCCTGCCTCCTCGGACCCTGATACTTTCATCTGGACCCCGAATAACTCCAAACCTGAATTCACCATCAACAGCACCTACTTTGCCCGTAAGCCCCCAAATTCTTTATTCCATACATTCATTCATCACCTGGCTAGCTATCCATAACAAGCTCTCCACCCGAGACAAAATTATCTCTTGGGGCCTTGACTGCCCTGCCTCCTGTGTCCTCTGTAATAATGCTCGAGAAACCCTGGACCATCTCCTCGTCCTCTGCCCTTATTCTTCCGCCATTTGGGAGACCTTAGCCTAAAATATCCTCCTCCCTTCTCCGTCGTCATCATGGATTCAATGGTACGAGACAGCGAGCTCTTGGGCCCCTTCTGATAAGAGTCGTCGACTGCATTGGAACTCTGCTTTTTGCGCCACTGTATACTACATCTGGAAAGAAAGGAACAACAGAATTTACAATAACAAACAACCCCGCTTCACTAGCACCTTCCATCTGGTCCTCTCCGACCTTCGCTACAGATTTAAAAGAACAAAATATCTCAAGGCTAATCTCTATGTATCCCTAATTTTGTTCTGTCTCTTTTGTATCCATTTGGGATCTTGATATCTTGTAAAGGGTGCCACACCCGATGAACATTTGTACCATTTATTTAATTTAATTTACAAGCTTTTTATAAAAATAAATAAATTTATAAAAATAAATCTTTAATTAAATATAACATCAAAATTCGATCAATGTATTTTAAATCTTTTAAATTGTTTAAATTAATATAACAAAACAAAATATAAATACATGACAAAACCACATAATTGCTCAAGTATAGTTAATTCAAATTCGACGAAATAGTTGAATTAAGCGACAAAGAGTAGAAACAATCCTTTGGTAAGCTCACTCCGAGTTACAAAGACCGCTTGTAAATTCTAATGATAGGTTTGACCAAAACTCTATGACAGTCCCCAAACACGTGAGGGACATCATTATAGTATATATTTTTATCTTAGTGGGTAAATCATGTCCGCTTCATAAATTATTTACTACTACCATTTTTAACTTTTCACTATACTCTACATCATTTTTAATATAGACCGCAGGGGAAATAATATCGAGGGAAACAGCACGAATCTATTCGTTAATGGATAAAATTACGATTGTACCATTTTTCAGTCTGGAATTTGGGACCATGGTCTTATATTTATTTATTTTTGGTGGCCCACAAAAGGCACGACTTTGTAGTTTGTAAAGAAGAGTTGGATCCAAACAGTAAAATTAAAGAGAGAGAAACCAGATGGATAGAGAGAGACTGTGATTGTTTTTTCGAAAACCCAAAAATGTCATAAACAGAACATGCAGAATGAAAGAGTGTGAGAGAGAAAATGAGAAGAAAAGGAAATAGGTTGAATACAGCGAAGCAATGCAGAGCAGACATACAATTCAATTTACATTATTTCAAATAATGTACTACTTTCTTATATTCAATCTTTATTACTTTTCAATTTATTCGTTTTATTCGAAAATAGAAATTAAATATGTAATTCTAGCTACTTATTTTTTTTTTAAAAAAAATAACGATAAAAATCCGTCCCACAAATATATTAGATATATTTAAAAAAAACATTAAAAACCGTGAAAGAAAACAAGACGATAATAAATAGATAAGAAAATTAACGGGATATAAATCGAATTAAGAAAACATATAAACTTAACTATCAAACCAGGTAAGGGTAGAAACGGTACAATAAGTTCTAAAATTACTCTTCCTCCAGATATAGTAAACAATCGCACCGACGCAGACACACTATAGATGATGTACATCGGAGGCTTCTTGAAGCCAAAAGATCCAATGGTTAATGTTACTGGAAGAGAATCCAAGTGGCGAAACCCCAGATGCTCTCAAAGAAGCTACAATCATATAAGATGTGATGGATGGATTTCGAGTCGAAATTACAAAAGACGCAAGTCGGAGGAGTGTTAAAACCCCAAGTCAGAAGCTTGTTGTGGGTGGTTAGTGTGCCCTAGTTAGCAAACCAAATGATGAAGGAGTAACGAGGAATATTAAATTTATGCCACATTAACCCCATCCATCTGACACAGAGGATTGGCGTACGGATGACATTGTATGTGTTTTTTATAATGAATTTGGGGGTTCCTCTCTTAACAATCCAATAATGGACGTCGTTGAAGAGAACATTGGGGGAGGAAGGGTGAGGATAAGGTTATGGATCTTTCGAATGTTGTTGCGATTTCTAGCGCTTGCCGACCTAATATGAGCATGCCGGTTTCACAATCTGTCGTTGATAATGTATGAAACTTCAAGATTTTTTCCCAACCTTGAGTCATGGATGATATCTCGTCTATAATGAGTAATAATAGAAGAATAAAGATTCCAAGGAACGTACCAAAATGAGGTTTACTCCGCATTGTTGATCATCATCCTGAATAAATTACCAGCTAGAGGCATAAGACATAAATTTTTCCACTCACACCAAATAAAGTTTGTATTATTACTAATTAAGTACCACAATAGTCAAAAGACAACTGTCTGATTCCATATTTTTAAATCGAGAATCCCAAGTTTCCCTCCATCGCGGGCAATGTGACAGTAGACCAAGCTATCTTAGCCTGTAAGGTTTTTATTTCGTGGTCGAATCAGAGGAAGTGACAGAGGTACTGGGAGATTTATTTGAGAACCCTCAAAAAGAGAATGAAAATGAGAGGCCATTAAAGCTGGCCAACAAAACAGAAAGATTTGATGGGCTAAATACGGCCAACATTGAAAAAATATATGGAAGTCCAAGTACAAATATGCGATGTGATTTTATGAATGATGGACCGAAAATTAGTGGGTGAAAACTGACGAGTGAGAAGAGGAACTCTCATATATTTTATTGGAAGGGAACCAACTTTAAACCATAAAATATTAATGATATGATTTATGAGGACGGGGTTAACCCTGAAGAGGAAAATTTAAATTTTATCATGACCGACTTGAAGACCCGATAATGAAAAGAAATTGTTAAGACCTTCTTTGATAAGCATAAAAGAGGTAAAATCGCCATGACAAAAGATCATTAAGTCATTAGCAAAACAAAGATTCACTATTTTGAGCTTATGAAACTTCTAATGGAAGTTGAAATTCTTGTCATTGCTTTTTTCTCTTAAGAATACAAGATAAGACTTACATAACGAGAATGAAAAGGAAAACAAATAGTGGGGTATCGTGCCTGGGCTATTTCATCTTATTGAAGTTACTAGAAGGGTCAGTATTAATGTTAATGATGTAAGATAGAGTGGTGATACATTGAATAATCCAAGTGATCATCTTCTCCGAGAATTCTATGGTGACAAAGATATCGAGAATGAGGTGCTAATGAACATTTTCAAAATATTTCATGAGGTAAGATAACTAATATTCTTTTGATATTAAGATGGTACCCCTTGAGAAGTTCTTTGGAGAACATCATGTTATGTGGGATGCTTATACCGGTCACGAAAGTTGATTGAAAAGTTTTTATTAGATAAGGGAGAGAATATTTAGTTATGTTAGCCATAATATTAGAGTTAATTTTGTAGACAATATTGCATGACGCAATAGGTCTAAAACCGAAGGCATATGTGAGATAATATTTTTTAAGAATAAAAGCGATGAATGTGGAATTGAAAGAAGGCTCCATATGACTAGAGTTGAAGAAGTCCAGGACCCCATTGCAGATATCATTACCCACAATGTCCAATAATACTTAAACAAAATCGAATTAAACCCATCAATACCAAGGGATTTATTGTTGTCTGAACACAATAAAGCATTTTTAATCTCATTGTGTGTTACTCAGAGAATCATAGAGGTCTTATCCACTTATTTGATCCTAAAAGTGATTAGAGATGAAACTCTATCTATAACAAGGTAACCAGGAGGGTGCCTAGTACCAAACAGATTTTTGAAATCAGTAACTAGAACATTGGTAATACTCTAAGGATTGGTGATCAGATCACTACGTATATTTAAAATTGTGACAATTGTATTATGCATGATACAATTTTTAATGATGTTATGAAATAAATTAGTGTTCTTGTTCCTAAGTTTGATCCAGTTTTCTTTGTATCTTTACTAAATAAATTATTCTTCAGATCTACTAGGGAACATGAAGATGTCATCTTCGGTATTAGCTACATCGGTGCTAATGTCATTGTAATATTTAAGATTGAGTTTTCTTAGAATGAATTGAAGGCGTATACGTTTTTGGGAGACGAGGTTCATATCATACACTGGCTATGAGGGTTTTGGTTAGTGGAGACAGTTTCTTTGTATTTAGGATGAGATTGCCACATATTGGAAAATTTGAATAGGTTTTTCTAGCGCTTGAGATGAATGCCCACGTCAAGAGTGATAATAGTATGGTTAGAAGAGCGGGAAAATACATAGTGTGCAAATGACATAAGAAAGGACTCATCCCAAACGTTATTGACTAGGACGTGATCAATATCAGAGAAGATAGTGTTAATATGATTGTTTTGAACTAAGTAAAATAGAAAATAGTAAAACGAAGATCATTAAGCTCACACTAGTAACAACAATTGTTGAATTCATCAATAACAAGAGAAGTTATCTAAGGATCCAATATGCTCCTCTGACTTCCGGATAAGATTGAAGTCCCCAAAGGTACCCTGATCTTGAGCAGAAATTGACTCAAGATCAATCAAGAGGGGGATGCAATCAAAATCACCGTTAAAAACGTAAACGTCGATAAAATAAAATAAAATCGAAGAATTATGATGTCTCGCTTTACAACAGATCTATTAAGAGGAAGAGAATAACAAGAAAATATTGATAAAATTAGGGTTTCATAATATCCAAATCATACCAAGGGGGTAAGAGGCATGGTTGGAAACAAAATGCTAGAATGGGACTATAATTCTGATAATGAAGTCGACCTTATGAATGCGAAATTTAGTTTCTAGATGGACCCTGATAGAAATATTATTATTCATGATAAAGTTATTTACGTCTTTCTGCATAACAAGGTAATTTAACCCATAAATATTCCAATAAACAATAACCATAAGAAAATGAAATACTTAAATGAGGTCTTATAGTGGTTTTGTCCGATAGCAAAACTGTTCACGACCTAGTTAGGGGGCGAGCCTTACTTGGAAAGAGGAGGGGGGGGGGGTCCACCATCTCATCATTTTCTCCTCAACAACGTCGATAATTAGAACATAAAAAAAATTCCCCATAGGTATCAAACTCGATATAAACCCGATATGACGAATGAAATCTAGAGAGAATGAGAGGCATTATGATAGCAATACTGGCCATAATGGTCCCTATACATTGCCTAAAATTGTGAACAAAAACGATGTATATAAAGTATTTGAGTAAGAGGCCCTAATACTCTATCCTGACCGAGGTAAGTTTCTTCATGAATTTATACTATATATCTGTGGGTGACTCATAAACCAGCTTAAGTATCACACATATAGATGCATACCTAAGCTTATCTTTTCTTTGAGTATGCTTATCCTTAAAAAGTGGAGTACATAGCACAAAAAATACAAGTAAGGGGTTTGAAAGTCTAAGGTTCCATAGGCAGCTTTAAAGTTTTTACCTAAATCAGGATCTCTATTAACGGGTCCTTTAGTAAAGGTGGCCAAGGGTTCCCAATGCTTAAGGATCACGAGGAGGACACCGAAATGCCAAGAGGCATTATTAAAGATATCTTTAATGAATTCCTCAAACTGGAACTTAAATTAAAGTCACTCATTCAGAATCCATTTAAACTCTTCCAGGCCTAATCTTCCCCAAATTGCCACAATATTTGCTTTAAATTGTAAAATATTCGATGTTTAACCGAGGAAGTAACCTGAAAGTCAATAGCACCAATATTCTGGGAGCTAAAGATGTATGAAGTCATCAATCACCAAACTATTAACTTTAAAAACATATTGGTGGATATTAGAGACTAAAAGAGTCGGAATCCTTGTAGGACCCAAAACAGTGTTAACCGAAGATGATAGGGTTAAGGAATGAAGATTAACCTTTGAGTTAAATCTTTGCATAGATCAAGAGAGTTGGAGGATCTAGGAAAGCAAATGGTATTGATTAGTTGGTGGATGCGAATGGGAGGGGTAGCGGGCATATTGAAGGTGGGGTAAAAAAATGGAGGTTTCTAAGTTGTTGGGAATAAAGGTTATTTTTGAATTTTATACCTCTGGGACCTTTACCAACCATTTTTGCAAGGAAGGAAAAAAGAAGCGCATTGAGAATTGATGGAAAGAGGGAAGTTAACTCATAATTTGAGTAAAAAATGGATATGAGGAGGAGGAAAATATGAATGATGGATTGGATGAGAGACTTACAAATAATGCATTTTTGGATAGTGGATTGGAAAAGATGCAAAAATAGATAAATTTAGGGATGTTTAAAAGAATAAAATGAGGAGGGTAAATTCCGCCAACAGTTGGCGGAAAGAATGCAAATTCCGCCAAAGCTATTGGCGGATAGAAAACAAGCATTTGCTAAAATTTGGTAACTATTATCGCAATCCGTTAGTGGGAATCAACTTTTTTTCCGCTAATATATGACGACAACATATAAAAATAAAAAAACCTTGATTTTGGAAACTATATCTATAATTGGATTCTTTATATTACACACGCATGGTTCAACATAATTGGATTCCTCATATTACATACGTGTGTTTCAACATAATTTAATTTCTTAGACATCATAATTGGATTCCTTATATTATGATATTGTATAGGCTTTACGACTATAAAAACAACCCAAATGACATAAACTACCCATCAATATAAATCTCAAACTAATGAACTTTTAACATGTATTGGTACCAAATTGAAGATAGTTACTGATGTAGCCCAGAAAGTCCAAACAAAAGCCTTTTTAATTTTATTTTATTTTATTCAAATATCTTATATATTTAAATCAAATCTAATTATATTAAGATTTTATTTGATTTTATTTTAAAATAATTATTTTATTTCCTTTGTATTATAATTTAGGGTTTTGAGAAGCTATTATATAAAGCCTCATATGCCTTAAGTTATTTTAAGTTTTTGGAATAATATATTTTTTATCTCTGAAAATTTCACTCTTTGTTACCCTTAGATTAGGGTTTCATCTATCGTTGCTTCTTCTTCTGTTTCCGCCGCGTCATCAGTTTGGTATCAGAGCCTCAGTTCTTGCTACGGGGCAAACATGTTTCTGAATATTGATTTCATCTAATTCAAGGTCTAAAGAAGAAGAAGCAACGATAGATGAAACCCTAATCTAAGGGTAACATGATGAAACCCTAATCTAAGGGTAACAAAGAGTGAAATTTTTAGAGATAAAAAATATATTATTCCAAAAACTTAAAATAACTTAAGGCATATGAGGCTTTATATGAGACTTTATATAATAGCTTCTCAAAACCCTAAATTATAATACAAAGGAAATAAAATAAATATTTTAAAATAAAATCAAATAAAATATTATTATAATTAGATTTGATTTAAATACATAAGATATTTGAATAAAATTAAATTAAATTAAAAAGGCTTTTGTTTGGACTTTCTGGGCGACATAAAAAATCAATCAAACTAAACTGATTATTAGAAGGTTTTTTTTGCCATATACATGATGGAAAGTTAATACATTATGTCATGTATTTGGTAGAATTATACTATTTTCCACCAACAGCCAACAAATACGTAAAGTTTTTCGGCAAAGGCTGGCGGAAACTATTATCCTCTCCGCCACTCATTTGACGAAGAACACCACCTGGACGCCATCTTGGGGCGGAAACTAAATTATCTAGGTATTATGAAAATAAGTGTATTTTGGAAAAATAATAAAATAATAATGTATACTTGTTCCATGTCAATGGTGGTTTCTCAAAAAACAATTGTATACTTTAACCATGAATGGTAACAAAAAGATTAAAAAACACTTGGATGGTTTCAACATGATCATTATTGACGTGAATGAAGTTAGTGCCAAGATAGAAGATAAGGATCAAACAATTATCATGTTGAGCTCTTTGTCAAAGGTGTTTGAACAACCGATTGACACCATACTCAATACCAAACAGTCTCTTACTATGTTCGAAGTTAAGAGTGTCATAAG
This sequence comes from Limnanthes douglasii subsp. nivea, assembly GCA_036936605.1. Taxonomy (NCBI): domain Eukaryota; kingdom Viridiplantae; phylum Streptophyta; class Magnoliopsida; order Brassicales; family Limnanthaceae; genus Limnanthes; species Limnanthes douglasii. The sequence continues at coordinate 204,136,387 of JAUPFV010000005.1, read as the reverse complement.
TTCAAAACATTTTTAGAGGAAATTTGTTTTGAAGGGTATCTTGGTTGGAGATATGTTAAGTATAAGATGAAGGCCTATAAAAACATATTCAAGTAAGAAGAGATGGAACTCAATATCTAGCTAGCAAACCATCGATTGATTTTAGAGTGAAATTCTGGTATTGCAAAAAGGAAAATCATATCAGAGGGAGATGTATTGAGATGAAGAAGGGAGATAATCATAAGAATTTAGAATTTGGTGAATCTTTAATGGTTTTTAATGATTATGAGTACTCTGATATGTTAATGGCTTCTACTTGCACATATAATAACAAGTGGGTTTAGGACTCTGGTACTTGATTCTACATGAATTCCAACAAATATTGGTATGAAAACCTGAAGATGTTTGTGATAATGTTATATGTCGATGGGATGTCATTATCCTTCTTGGGAAATTTAAAGATTCATAATAAGTTAAAAGTATTGACCGAAGAGTAAATATAGAATGTTGGCGAAATGTAAATTTAAAGTACCGACTAAAGTTAAATACAAAGTGTCTGCTAAAGGTAAATTTAGAGTATCGACTAAATAAAAAACAAGTAACGGTTAAAACGTTAATGATTAGTTAAAGAATGAAGATAAAATATGGCTAAAGCACCATCTGTCGTAGCTGAATCTTTCGAGATGATGTATGGTAACAAGCATCAACAGATGAGTATATAAGATATATTAGATGAGGACTAAACATGGAAGATGTGCAAGAAGTTTCTTCAAGAGCAAGTAGATGATGGAAAGTATTTAACGTTGATATACGGACTAAAGAAGATTGTGAAAGGTTAAAGCAATATTTTTTTATTTTACTAAATTGATTATAGCAATTTGAGGGTAAATATGTAATTAATATAACATATGGCTAGCATAGTAACATGTGTCATAAGATACACGTGTTATATATCTCGAATAATTAGGGTCCTATATAACTATATATATTAATGTAATCATTACAAAAATGGGTTGATCAATTGATTGAAGATTTTAATAAGATATTATTGTCTAAAAAACTCTTGATTTTATTAATCTAAATGTATGTGGCATAACTTGGAAAAAAATCCTTCATCATATTTGGCGATATATGTGAGGATTCTTTCGGAGAGAGCATTTGATAACCAATGGTAATGACTAGGTCATGAGCTTCAGCAGGTAATCTCAAGAAACGTTACTTCGACAACTTGTGGGAACATTAAAATTTAAGGAATTTCAACTTCAATACCGAGAACATCAAGAATAATGTCTCAAAATCAAGGAAACAATTATGTAAAATGAGGTCCAATGAATGTAACGGTTAACCCACCAGTTACATCGTTACCACAGCAAGAAGAAGCAACAAATGTGAGATACTTTTAGCATCTACCGACGAGAGTTGAATGTAATTTGTCAAGTTCTTTATTTCATGCTTTGTAATTTCAGATGAATGAATTAAGTCTGTAACAACACAAATCCAAATGTGAACTTAAATAAAAATGTGAGTAAATAAATATGATTTAATTCCTGATAAGTAAGTTATTTGTAAAGAACGTAAATATTGTATTAAGGTGTGCATCTTATAATAAAGTGTCGTATAAAGAGAGAGAGATGAAAAATTGTGAAGATAAAGTGGTTGATGAAGGCCTGAAGAAATTTAAAAGACCTAAGATGACACGGTATACACTAGCGGAATCTTCGTTGACTCGGAGTATTCTATATGGGAAGTTATAAAAAACGTTATATCCCTGCATAATGGAAAAGTATGATGGTACTACAAATCTTGAACTTCACCTTAAATAATTTCGTAACATCATGTTAGGTTTTCATCCGGATGGTATTTTTATTTGTCGTGATTTTCTTATAACGTTTAAAGGAAGTGTTTTAGCCTGATTAAAAAACCTATAATTATCACGGAAAATATACAAAAAAATGGAAATACACTTAATTAATGAATATTCTATGAATTTACACATGGATCATACTTTGACATTGTCTTTCACCAATGATGATTTAAGAGGGTTAGTAAGAAAACTAAAGATATTTTGTTAGTAACTCTTAAAATTGTTGGAGTAATAGTAAGAAGAGTAATGATTGACATTGGTAGTTCAGTCAACAATTTCTACAAAAAAAAGTTATGAACAAATGATTGGTATTGCACCACTTTAGAAAAAGACAAAAAAATTGTTAGGCGTTGTTGGGTAATATACCAATTGCATAAAAAAGGTTGATTTTACAGCGTCTATTGGATGATGAGGTACATAAATATTTGTACATTATTGTTTATAATTGTCGATGCTCCAAGTTTCTATAATACAATTTTAGAGTGATCATGGTTGCATAAGATGAACGGAGTGGTATCGTCTTACAATCAATATGTCAAGTACTATGCGGGGGGGGGGGGGGAATTAGGGTTCTTAGAGGAAGCCGAACAACATCAATGATTTTTTCCTCTTTGTCATTGACTCTTGAGAATATTATCCTATAGCAACCACATATTTTATCAAGAGACGTGTCGATGACTAAAAGTAATAAATCCTTGATATATTTGAAAGAAAGAAATATATGTATGATTCACATAAAGATATGAATGAAACATGATCTGTAGAGGAAATTTTGGATTTGGTTTTGGATTACAACAAGATAATTAAGATTAAGAGACAAATAGATAAAAGTTTCAAAAATAGTTAGTAGCTTGTTTAAAAGACAACATGGATGTTTTTTCTTGGAGAATTTATGATGTAACTAGTATGAGTAGATCGATTATTCGTCACGGGTTGCCGTTGATAGAGGGTTAAAGCTAATAAATTAGAAAATAACATAATTTTCAGTAGAAAAATATGACGCTATAATTAAAGAAATTGACAAGATGTTAAAGGTGGGGCGTATTTGATAGTCAAAATATATGAATTGGTTAGCAAATCTAATATTTGTTACGAAGAAAAATAAATAATGGAGGATGTGTATTTATGAATAATAATAATGCAATGGAGGATGTGTATTGATTTTATCGATCTTAAACGTGCTTTTCCGAAATATATTTTCTATTTACAAAGAATTGATCAACTTGTTGATGCAAAAGTTAGACATAAGTGTTTGTTTTTCGTGCATGTTTATTTGAGGTACAAGCAAATTCAGGTGCATGCGAAAAAAGAATTATATGATGTCATTTGGTTTGAAAAATTATGGAGTTACATATCAAAGGCTGATGATCTTGTTTTTACAAAATAATTATATATATATATATATATATATATATATATATATATATATATATATATATAATGAAAGGTTATGTAGATGATATGATAATAAAAAAAATGAAACAAAAGATCACTTCGATGTTGTTTGAAACCTTTGACAGTTTAAGGAAGTATAATTTGAAGTTGAGTCATTTAAGGTGTTTGTTCGAGGTTAAATCTAGAAAGTTTATTAATTTTGTGATAAGTAAAATAAGGATTGAGGCCAATCCAAGTTAATTGGAAGCATTATTAGCAATGTCTCCGCCAAATTTGATTAACGAAGTTAAAAATTTAGCAGGTTGATTGACAACATTGTCAAGGCTAATCTATAGAGTGTTAGATAAAACTTGTCTATTCTTTGATATTTTTGGAAAATATTTAAACAATTACTTGGAATGATAAGTATAATGTGCGGTTTAATCAACTGGAAAATGATTTAACTTCACCCGAAACTTTTTTGATACCAAAATACTAAGAATCTTTGTATTTGTATCAAGTGGTTTCAAGATGTGTCACTAATGATGTTCTTGTAAGGGAAGACGATGAAGTTCAAAAACCAATATACTATGTGAGTAATACCTTGGTTGATACTGAAACCACGCACTTAAACTTAGATGAAATAACTCTTAATTTAGTAGTATATATGAGGAAAATATGATCTTATTTTTAAGCTCACGTAATAAATGCGTGAATATATTTTCCTTTAAAGAATGTACTTTAAAAATATATGTATTTGAAAGATTAATAAGATGTTCGATTGAGTTGGGTAAATATGAGATATAATTTGAGCTCATAATAGCAATGAAAGAACATGATTTGGTTAAATTTAATAATGAGTTTCGAGATGGAATAGTTGAAATAGAAAAAGATGAGCCGACGAGAATAGAGTTAAAAGGATCAATAATGGATTGTTCAAGCAGATTATGCTTCAAGTTTAACTGTTAGGGACGTTCATATTGTTTTGACAATTCCAGAAGGATATGAAATTAAACAAGCAATTAAATTTAAATTTGTTAATACTAAAAATAAAGCATAGTATGAAGCAGATTGGCTGGAATGAGATTAACTCAAAACCGTGGAGAAAATATTTTTTGATTGTTATCGGATTCCCAGTTGTTAGTTGGGCATTCTCATGGTAATTTTGAAACAAAACATGAAAATATGGTGAAGTATTTGGAAGTGTTAAAATAGATGGAGAAATGTTTTAAAATGTTACATATCAACAAGCTCTGCGTTTGGAAAATATAAGCAATTGTATTGGAAAACTTCGTTTGTCGAGAAGATAATATTTTGATAATAATATAGAACATATCATCGTTTTGTGAAATATTGATAATCGAGAGGTGTAATCTGTCGAAGATGATAATGATTGACGCAATGAATGTTTAATTTTCTTGAATGATGAACTATACCGTCGAACAAGGCTCAAGCTCTTTCTTTAGGACTGTGTGATGCAAAGTACATTATTTTTAATGGAAGCTTATATAAAAAAAAAGTTCAACACAATAATTTTTTAGATGTTTTGGATAAATGGAAACTTTATTTATTTTGAGGGGGTTACAAGAGGGAGTTATACTCGCGCATTGTGGTTATCAAGAGTTGCGTCACTTTCTCTTAGCTGGATTTTATTCATCGATACTTTCAGAAAATGCAAAAAAACATGGTTCAACATTGTGATGCGTATCAAAGTTTCGCTAACATAATTCATATACATAATGAAGAAATGAGATCTAATCTTTCTCCATGTCCTTTGATATATGAGGAATAAATTTGGTGCGACCACTACCAATGTAGATGGTGAGAATGAAGTTGTTAATTGTATTCGTTGATTATTTCACTAGGTGGGTTAAAACAAAGGCGTTGGTAAGAATAAGGTCTCATAAAGTTTATGAGTTTTTGCAGTCTAGTATTTTGAGTCGTTTTGGAATTTTGAGTGTATTAGTGACAAATAATGGCTCATAAGTTTAATTTTTTAGTAGCCATTTGTAGAAAGTATAGGTTAGAGAAACATTTTTCTACTTCAAACTATATGTAGGTAAACAGAAAAATAGATTTTACAAACATAACTATTTGCATGTGATAAAAAGTAGACTTGAGTTGGCTAATGATACGTGGCATGGTTTTCTTAATGAGGTTTTTTGGGAATATAGAAGAACTCATTAAGCGATATAAAATGAAACTGCATTTGCTATGGTGTATGGAATATAAGCCATTTTTCCAATATAAATTTTGATTTCTAGTAATCAAATTCAATATTATTCATCAGAAGATAACAATAGGTGAAAAAGTGAGCACTGATTTGAAAGATGAATGACATGATCAATCCTATTTAGAACCAAGCATTATATGAGTTTAATGCAAAATTGTTACAATACAAACAAGTGATGAATTTTCAACAAGAATATATGGTATTATTGAAGGTGTTTCAGAGGACGTGAGATAAAAAAATGATGAGAAATTGGCTCCTAATTGGGATGGACCGATTTAAATAGTATCCAAATGACATAAAGATGCTTACCGATTAGAGGATGTGGATGCAAATTCACTAATATACCATTATAATATTCACCATTTGAAATTTTAGAAAAGTGATATAATATTTGGTCGATGTGCTCTTTTGCCTACCTGGTGGTTTAAAGTTTGTTTTATGAGACACCATAAGAGCCATTATGAACAAAATATATTGCATAAAATTTTAAAATGTTGTCATATTTTTGTTGTTTTCAAATAATGAAGTAAAATATTGTGTTTAAATGTAGGCCAGTAAGTTAAAGTCATTCAAGATACTACATGAAGTAATGGTTCAAAGAAGACGTTCTATTATTTTTTTCTCCAAGATAACACAAGTAATGTTCTCTAAACCGACGGTCTCTATGATAAGTTTTTTCTCAGAAATATTACTAATGTTTCTCAAGGATACTAATAATGATATGTTATTTTCTTCAAAAGTAATGTTTGTGATGTTTATTTATGATTCTCCAAGAAAAAATGTGTTAATAATTTTCTCCAAGATGATGCAAGAAATATTCTCAAAAGTGATGGTCTCGATGATTAGTTTTTCCCTAAAACTTTACTAATGTTTCTCCAAGATACTAATAGTGATATTATTTTCTTTGAAACTTATGATAATAATGTTTTCTATGACAACATTTAAATAGTCAACAAGTGGAAGAAGTTGTATAAGCTAGAAAATTATAACTGATTTTATATTAATCCAAAGTGAATATGATTATAAATCAAGCCTAACTGAAAAATGTGAAATTCTAAGCAACAAATTAACGTGAATATGGATATAAGTCAAGCCCGAGTAATAAAGTATAAGAGGTAATGCTAAGAAGCTTATAAAGGCCATTACGATAATGGTTATTAGTCAAGTCTATCTTTTTTTTGTAAACAAAAAAGAGTCATACATCCAATTAATGCGAATATGATTATAAGTCAAGTCCATCTAAAAAGTATAAGAGATCATACTAATGTTTGAAAACATAGAAAGTTATGTTACACGATGGATGATGATATTTACATGGTATTCATAAAAACAATATCTAAAAACATTGTTTACATGACATTTATAAAGAAATATCCAAATATGGTTTCCAAAATATGTTCTAAAATTACTTTTTTATGTTGGTTTTATATGATTCTTTATCGACATTTATAACAGAAATGTCTACACAAAGAAGCATATATACAAAAACAATTAGTATATAATACAAACAGTTATAATAAAAACAAGTAATAGAGTAAAACAAGTCTAAAACGAGTAATACAAAATAGTCCAGAGCAATTTGAAATGCGTTAAGGAAAATTTCAAGGGAGTGGAGAATACGATAGAGGGGTCGGTTATATGTTTGCATTGTCAAAATTGTTCTCTATATGAATTATTGAGGTTTTATTTACTTTATTTCTTAGTGCGTTCCCATCATTAGAAATAACGTCTTATGAGGTAGCTTTATCAATAAGAGAAGTGGTAATATTATATTGCTAATGATATTTTCCAGTAAAACTGTTGATATATGGCTCTAAGATTTTTGTTGGGTTACACTCAATTAAGTTTATAAGTATGTTTGTACAATACTCTTGTATCATCGTTTTGGCTTCAATCATAACTTATTCAAACACCTGCTTTCTTGTATTTTTCATGTTAAACTTCTTCCTTTTCTTAATAGTTTTGATATTTTATTTGAGTTTGTCAACTTCTTTTTGAAATTGTTTGTTGAATGTTTTAAACTCCAAAAGTTTAGCATATTTTTAAGTAACATCTTATTCAATCAACTTTTTTGTTTTATTTCATTATACTTATTCTTTCAAATTGTCAAAAGCTCCGTGAAGTTTAAAGATTCCTTGTTGTAATTTTATTGATTCTTTTCCATATTTGATGGCTAGGATTGTATTTTTGTTTAAAGTGTTTAAAGAATCTTTGAAAAATATATTATTAGTAAATAATAATGACGGTATCTTGTGAATAAAATTTATTATAAAAATGTTGACTTCCAAATTAAGCTTTAATTAACGATGGAAAAGTTTGGTGTTGAAGATGGATGATGAATATGAACGATGACACTTAAGTAAGAAATGTCTAGTAAATGATATTGGATTTAAGGTAGATGATAATCTTACAAAAACAGTTGGAGATGGTTATTTTTCAACATTAACATTGGAAGGAGGAAGTTGGTTGGATAAGTTGTGGCCAAAAGGAAAATAATTACATCATTTTACAAGACCCCGCGAATGATCATATTTTACAACTTGAGAGAGATATTTTAGAGAAAGATGAGTTGTACTTTTTGAAGGAGCGACTTTGTTTTTGGAATTTTTTTTTCCGTCGGTTTTCTTTTTCTTCTCATTATGTTTCCGAACTTTGTTGGAGCGAATATCGTTATTGTAGCACGATATTTTTTGGATACAATTTATGTTTATCTTTTAGACCATTTTTTCCTTTAGAACTTTTATATATATATATATATATTCCTCATTCAGGTTTTCCTCAACATGAGCACTCAAAACCTCAATTGAAGTATTTTATTTTGTACGATCATTAGTTTTGGTATTCACTTCTTCACAATTTTTGGTGATAAATGATGAGGCCGAATTTTATTGCCACTCTTTATGAGAACCGGACAGGGTCAATTCGGACAACATCCACCCACTGAACCATCATAACTGAACTAATGTACTAAAAACTTAATCACTTCATGACTAAGCTAATTACCCACCTGCTTAAAACTAATGGGTCTTTGAACTCGACCCGAATCCATAAACACGACTCAAAAGCCCATGTGGCCCAAGGTTAAGGGTATAAATATCCAACCACTTTCATTTAATGAGGGTAAGGAACATTTAATACAACCAGGCAGCTCAAATCTCTCACTACGATCTATCCAAACATTAAACACCTTTGAAACACCACAAAACTCTGGACAAAATTACCCTCAACCGAAAATAATCCACACCAATAAATATTATTTTTAGCAATCAAAATCCAAATTGAAGTAGGGCTTATCTGGTGAAAAGATGACAGTGTTCATCGTTCCAAACTGGTAAAACATCCATTAAAATTTGTTTAATAAAGCTACAATATTCTAGCATTTAAATAGTGCTTTATCTTATGAAAATTGAAATAATGAATGATTAGTATATTGTATGGAAAACAAATCTAAGTAAAATATAAAAGATAACACACTTTTTGTTACCATTGTCTTTCAGCTTGTCCAACATTTTGGATGAGGTGGATTCATAATTTTCGCTGACATAAAAATAATTCATTTTCTAATTATGGTAAAAAAAACAGCAGATTCATTATACTACAATGTTTTGGAATTGTAAAATAGTTGAAGATATATTTACTGAATTTAATAATTTTATATTCAAATAAGATTTATGGTATTTCAAAAGGCTGTTTAAGAAAGACATATGCTACTCTTACACTTGTTAATGTACGCCACCTATTGAGTGTTAATTGACTACAACACACATTGCACCATTGAAAGAATTCAAGGATTTTAGGATGAAAGACAAACCTAATATCCCATTTTAGTCTCCCATACATTTTTTTGCATCACGAGCAACGTGGTTTGGATAATCCCCTACTTTGGGGATACAAATTTTACAATCATTAGTCATTTAGATCGAATGTTTTATTTTTCTTTAACTTTATTTTCAGGATACAAAAGTTTTGTTTCAAAATTATTAGTCAACAAATCTGATTTATTTTATATCGGATTGATTGGATGACGACGCAATCCAAGGGGTAACAATTTCGAATGGATTAAGATCTTCTTTATTGTGAGTTAAATTTTTGGAAAATATTATTTGCTTAATTTTATTTTTAGCATCGGGTGTGGTGTTCATAAGGAAGAGTTATCAGTTTCTGACAAAGATTGGTGGTCGTTGTTGGACGACAAAGATGATGAGTGTGTTTCTAATTCACTAGTATTCGAATTAGCATAATATTTCCATTGGATACTTTGCTGTTCATTCTGATAATTCAACGGTTTATTTTATAATTTGATTATTTCACCACATATATATTACTTAATGAACGAAGGTATTGAATCGATTCCTTAATTTTACCAGCAATCTTAGTGAAATAGTGAAAGTTGATTGTTAGACGAGTAAAAAGAGTAAAAATAAAATGTTGGTTCATTTATATAGTATTAAATGTTGGGTATTATCCGTTTATCTAAAGTAAGATGAGCAATCCACATATGATGTCAGAGATTTTCAGATTTAATATGTTAGAATCCGATTGGTGAGAGATAAATATAATAACATCATTTTTCATCACTTTAATTATCATGTATAAACAAGGAAAAATTATGATGCAAATTGACGATGAAAATTGAAAATTAAAGTTTGTTATTATCAAAGCAATATGAATCTTACGTTTCTTATTTTTTAGTCCTTACCATATAAATAAATTCAAGAACTATAATGAAGTTTTTATAATGTTATATGTTTTTAGGACATCATTATGCTTATTGAGAAAGGTAAATATTCATTATAAGGTAAAAATATCGATTACAGAGTGGATACATGATGTCGATTCAAGGTAAACTCGTAGTATAGACTAAAGAGTAAATAAAAAATATTGACTAAAGGTAAATTCAGAGTATCGCGTAAGATTAAAAGTATTGGTTATGGATTAAAGACAAAATATCAGCTAAAGTGGTATATGCTATACCGTGAAACTTTAGAGATGATACATGGTAACTAACTTCAACATATGAGTATTGAATATGCATTAGATGGGAACTGAACAAGGAAGATGGGCAAGAAGTGTCTTCAAGAGAAAATAAATGACGTAAAATACTTAGTCAGACTAAAGAAGGTTGTGGAAGGTTCAAGAAATGATTGTTTATTTTACTAAATTTCCCATAACGATTAGACAGTAAATATGTAACTAATATAACAGATGGCTTACATGTTTCATAATATACACGTGTCATCCATCCTAAATAAGTAGGTTTATATAACTAAAAATAAGAATATAATTATAACAAAAATGAGTTAATTGATTGATTGAAGATTCCAATTAAATATTATTTTTATAAAAACTTTTGAGTTTACTCGTTTAAATATTTTTGGCATAACTTGACGAAGTTTTTCGTCTTCAATTTGATGGTAGCAATGTCTTACTATTTAATAATGAAGCTTGTGATGTAAAAACGATATGAAGCGCTCATTTTAAGTTGCTGGCATGACTTGAGAATATGATAAGGATCGTGAGATATGTTCTTATTGTTAAATATAACCTTTTGTCTACCATAATTGTAGATGAATGAGGGTATACCTATAAAGGTGGAGATGATAGATTTAGTATTCTATAAGGCTATATAGTCATAAAAATACTATAAAACTAATAGTGTGTTAGTTCTTGAAGGTTTTGTAGTTGTTGAATATGTGTTTAATATTGAGAATGATTGTACCGAGTTGTGGAATATGAGGTTATGAGATTTGAGTGAGAAATCATGAATGAACGTAATAAATAAGATTTGTTGGATTGTGACAAGGTTCATAAGTTAAACTTATGTGAGAATTGTCTGCTCGGGAAGAGTAAAAAGGTTAAATTCCCGACTAGAAACCACACAACTCATGATGTGGTTGAATATGTGCACTCTAACTTGTGGGGACTTGTATGATATCTTACAGTGAGAGGTGTCGTGTACTTCATGTATCTGCGTATGAAAGTATTTTTTAAACTTTTAAAGATCAATGATGAAATATTTTATGATATTAAAGATTTGAATAAACTAGTAGAGAATCAAACTAGGAAGATGTTGAAGAAGTTTAAGACTGATAATAGCTCGGAATATGTGAAATTTTTTACTAGCTACTATTCTTAATATGGAACTTCTAGACACATAATCGTGAAATGAACTCTTCAACAAAATGGTCTTGATGAGATGATGAACCGAACCTTTATGAAAAGGTAAGGTTTATCCTTATATCAGCTGGTATGGGCCAAAATGTTAGGAAAAAGTTGTCAAGACAACTTCAAACATCACTAATAAGAGTCCATCTTTGGCGTTGCACTCTTAGTGACCAATGCATAAATATTTGAAAGTGCTTGGATGTTCTGTTTATGCACATGTGAAGCAACACAAGCTTTATTTGAGATGACTAAAATATTTGTTTCTCAGCTATCCGGAAGGAGTAATAGAGTATAGGTTTTGGTGCCTGGAACGTGGGAATGAGAGATATTTAATTAGCGGGGATGTGGAGTTCAGTGAAGTTGAGATGCCACTGCTAAAATAGGTGATTACTACACCTATTACTTTCGATAATGAAGATGAATTTGAGATGGAGTCTGAGCAATAGAGTGAGATTAAGGATGCTTCTGCTGAAGATGGTTTCAAACTTGGTATGGGTTCAACTCTTATAGAGAAAGTTCAACCATTAAATCATTTATCCTTGACCCAAAGTTTGATGATGCAGACACTTTCCATATTCAGACTCAAAGGCAACATGATGAGATTTACAATTATCAATTGATGAGGGATATGACAAAGAGACCTAGTAAATCTAAACAAATGTATGGATATTCTGATATTATGCGTCATGCTTTATCTATTGAAATGCATGTAATTTTTCTTAAATCCGAGACTTATCACGGTGTTGTAAAGATAAAATTTAGGGATGACAATTGTTTCCGAACTCGCGGGTACCCGACTCGAGCCAACACGATGGGATGGGTTATGGGTTTTAAATTTTTTCCACGGATGGGTTGTGGGTTATAAAATTTACTACCCACCGGGTATGGGATGGGTTATGGGTTTAAAAAATATCCCACGGGTATCCCACCCGAACCCGACCCACTGAGTAATACCCGACGGGTACCCGTTATATTAATATTATATAAAATATTATATTATTTAATATTATTTATCAAGCTTTATTAGTATTTGTATTTTGTAATATCAAAACCGTATATTATTTGCTAATATATACAATATATTCTTGAAAAATATTATTCTACATTTAAACATTAAATTTAGTTTTTCAATTTTTTTCGTTTAATATTTTTTATTTTTCTCTTTTAAACCTGTTACTATCAATATCGGTCTAATATTATTAATTAAATTAAAAAAAATGCTAACATATAACCAAATCATATATTAATTATTAATAGCATTATAAAAATACAAAATATTTGATAATTATCACTAAATACCGTATATTTTGAAAAATATATTTCTATATTTAAACATTAAATTCTGTTTTTTCCATTTCTTCTTTCTAAAATATATTTTATTTTTGGTCTAATAATAATATTATTTATTAAATAAAAAAATTACTAACATATACCAAAATCCTATATTAATTATTAGTAGATAACAAAATAGTATTCTACATTTAAATATTAAATTTAATGATTTATATTTTTTAAACATTTTTTTCTTTTTTTGCAATTAGTATCAAAATCAAGACGACCTAATAATTTAATTAATTAAAGGAATAAAGGTATTTCAGGAGTTAAATATCTAAGTACAAAGCTAGACTAATGGCTAAAGACTTTACTCAAAAAAAGGATGTTTATTTTAATAAAAATATTTTCACTGGTTGAGAAAAATACCTCGTCAATTATTGTTAGCTTTGATCTTGAGCCAAATCAAATGGATGTTAGTACTGTCCTATTACATAGAGAACTAAAAGAGACCATCTATATCAGTCAACCACAAGGTTTTGAAGAATGACATAAGGTTATGCGTGTTTGTAGAAAAGACCTCTATATTTGCTGAAATATTCATTGAGACAGTGGAATAAGAGATTTGGATCTTTTATAAAGTCAATAAATTATGGAATAAATTATTATGATAAATTTGTTTATTTTAATGAGGAGACACGTATAAAAAGATATATAATCTTGTTGTTGTTGTATGCTGATAACATATTAATACTTGGGAATAACATACTGAATATTGAAATTGTGAAGACTCGTCTAAAGAGAGAATTTGAAATAAAATATTGGAGCTAAGAGGATTATGAGAATATAAACTAAGAAGAACAAGATAAGAGGTTATCTGTTATATCTCAAAGAGAATAAATACAAAATATACTCGAGAAGTTTTGAATCTATGAAGCTGGATATGTTAAAATTCTCATTAGTTCTCGATATAACCTCAAAACTACTCAAGCACCGACCGAAGATAACTAAAAGAAGCTTATGCAATATATATATTATGCCAATATCATTAGAAGTATCATGTATGCTATGATTTGTACAATACCATATCTTGCATACCAAATTAGTATTTTTAAATAAATTCATGGTTGATACATGGAGGCCTCACTGGAATGTTCTTAAATGACTCATGAGATAGTTGAAGGTTACGTTAGATATTCAAGTGTATTATAATTAGAAATATGGATATGATGGGATGATAAGAGGGCATGTAGACTTTAATTATGAAGGTTTCCATGATATAAGAAAGTCAACTTTATGCTTTATGTTTATAATGTTTGGTGAGTGGTTAGTTGGAGAGCTAGTATGTACAAGGTTGTTACTTTATTATCTACAAAATACAAATATATTGATTCCATTAATGCCGTAAATGATTTAGTATGGTTAAAGAGATTGGTATGTGATAATGTTAGTATTTTTACTTGATAAAGAATATAAAGTTCAATCAACGAACAAAACATGTAGATGTGAAGCATCACTCCATTTGAGATATGATATAGAAATAGAAATTGAAGATTGCAAAGATGGAAACTTAAGATAATGCTTCGGATGCACTGAAAGTTGAACTTCCAGTTTCAAAATTTCTTATTGTGTGAGACTTTTTCAAGTATGGCATATATGTGAATTGTCTTCCTTCAACAAAAAAGTAGTTCAAAACTGGGACAACGAATATTGGAGTGACTGAAAGCCTAGGTGGATAACTTTTAAGTGAAGTTACTAAAAGATAGAATTGAAGCTCAAAGGTAAAGTCTGTGGTTCAGGGGTTTTGGCTATCGCAGGGTTTCAGACCTTATGAAAGTGTTCAACATTTTACAACGTTTAGATTTTGGGAAGTAGATTTAAGCCACTATATGATTGCATATTCATCATAGAGTTTGACTATTAGATGAGTTTGGTTATTTCACATTAAGTAAGTCTCGATATTGTAGGAAGAGATAATTCGATGTATTGGAAAGATTTTAATTGAAGAATATATTATTTTACAAGGTAAATGTTTGTTATAATTGAGTTTGATGTATTATTTTATCACTACTATTAACGTCGAATATAATACAAGATGTATAACAAACTTACTATACGAGTTTCTCAAAGTCGTTGATCTAGATCTTGTAACTTGTCTTGGTTTGCTAATATAAGCATGAATTATCCTACATTAATGTATATCATATATCTAAAGATGATGCATCACATGTGCAAGGTGATAAAATATATCATGAAAGTGTAATCGTGATATTAAAGAGAGAAAACGCTCTTGTTGACTACATAGTTTCTCGAGAGACAAAAGATTTGGTTATGAGAGAAAAATCTTAAGGAATTAAATCATATTAGAGTTGATGATTTTTTGAAGAAAATCAATTTAAATAGATTTAAGAAAATACAAAAAGCTGTAAAATATCATAGAAAATTGATACCATGCTTTGAGCAGTTTAAATGTTATATATTTACTTCTATTTTGTGTTATTTGAAATTATTTGTAATTGTTTTATCTAAATTAAATCATATTTACTCGTTTGTAGATGTAAGATTTATTTGTAGTTTGAACCACATAAATCATGTGATTATTTATATGTTATCAATGTTTCATTGTTGTAAAAAACACAAAATTTGTTGCACAAACTATAGTTTCAAAGCCGAAGTGTTGAACCCCGAACAAGCTAGATGACCAACACTTGGTTTTAGTTTTCATTGGTCTTCCTTCTATGTGTATATAAATACTACTAAACATAGAATATTGTGAATTTCATACCTTAATAGTTTTCTTGACGCTTATATTCATATTGGAAACCTGACTTTTCTATCTTATCTTAACACCCGTGAAATGTGAGTTATCATTTAATGCATAAATGTATTTACAATACGAAATCATAAGTTTATATTTTACGGATTTTTTTGTTTATGTTGAAAAATATTAATTATGGGTTGAATAATCTAAGTATTCGCAATATTGACCTTACCATATAACTTTTTGTGAATGAGAGAACAAATTTGATCATTAAACTTTGATTTATGGATTCTTTGAAAGTTTCTCTCTACAACACAAACTGTGTTTTAAATTATACAACCTTGATTACTTGTGCTTTCTTTCAGAAGATCTATCTCTATTTATATAATGTTAAAAATATTGAATTTAAAACTCAAATTATATTCTATATGAAAATTATTATTTTTTAAATTGTCATCCTTATGGATCATAACGTCATACTTATTTTTTGTTCTCACAAAATATACCAATTTATTTTGTTTTGCTTAAAATGTTTATTTTTAAATATAATCTCTCATTGTATATGGAATAAATATTGTATTCATAAAATTACCTCTATGGTAATGATTTTATCTATTATCATGTTATTTAATATTTAATTATTTTATTTGACTAATAATAACGATAATCAAATACATCGATAAAACATATGACGATCTATCTGAATGGAGAAACTACAGCGATATCTTACTTGGATCATCAAATATTATTATATGATGCACCCACCAAATGAATGTTCTTAATTTATGTTGTTGCATATATAAAGTTAACAATAACGTACATGATTATTAATGACATATAACTAAAGTAAACCTTTATTATTTTAAACTATCAACTACATGGATCTATCATAATGAATGATATAGGAATAATATAAAACATAGTCATACATATATATATTCATAAATGATCTCACTCGGCTCAATTTTTTACTTAGTGATATAGGAATAATTGACGATTATGAACTCAATTTTTTTTAAAAAAATTATACTTGATATCAACATAATTTGACTTAACTGGGCTCATGATCTATTTGAATATTGAGCTGTTGAATTATTGTCACATTATAATCAAAATGTTCTTTTCATTTATTCCATAATTTGAATTCCTATGATAAAATTTCACAGCCAAAATGAGTAGTTTGATACCTCAAAATATACCACAAAATTTGCCTCCATATTAGAAGATCTAATTAGTGTTTTTCTTACGTTTTCAATAATATTACATATCATGCTACAATAAATATGATGACTGAAGTTGAGTGACGAGAATATTCACATCTGAAAAAATATGAGTTATAATATCATATGATCTTTAGTTTATCTGACTTCATATATGTCGAGATGTGATATTGTGTTTGTTATAAATATCAAAGATTTTTTTATTTCATTCTAATGTTTCATCCTCGGGTTACTTATTTCTCCCAAATACACCGATTATAAATATTATGTCGACCTCGTACAAACTTGAGCATACATAAGACCTCAAACTACCACAACATATTAAATTTTTTGCATATCCTTAATATCTAATTTTGATTTCTAAAATTGATTAAAACTAAACTTTTCACCTTTTGAAATAAAATTTTAATTTTATTTGTTGTTGGTTATCCCACGACATTGTGGTATCCTCTCAATTTTTGCCTTTTATGATAAACCTAAATTCCATGAGACATATCCTAATGAATATGAATTATTAACATAAAAAGATGCATCACCAAGATCTTTCATATCGAATTGGTCTGAAATAATATTTTTGGTAACATGCAACAAATCCTTATCGTTTGTGGTCAATAATATGTCATCGACATACAACACTAAAAATATGAATTTTATCATACTAAAAATTTGATACACATAATTCTCTACTGAATTTTTTATAAAGACAAATAAAATTATAACTTCGAGAACTTTATGATACTACAATCGACTTGTTTAAGCCCATAAATAGATATATTTGTTTTTCCAGTTTGCATACCATCGATTTTGGATCACCATAGATAAATTTTTTAAGTTACACCATATAGTTCGTTTCATTAATATTACCATTAAGAAAAAAGGTACTTATATCAATTTAACGAAGTTCAAAGTCGAAATGTGAAACTAGTATCATGATTGTACTAGAAAAAAATTTCAACACAATTGGAGAGAATATTTCTTTAAATTTAATCATTTCATGTTGAATAAAACCCTTCGCCACAAATCATGCTTTATATCTTTCCACATTACTCTTAAAAATATATTTACAACCAATAAAAAAATCATTCATGTAATGGGATAAGCTCCCACACTGAGTTATCTTTTATTCATTTATACTTTTTATTTATGATATTAATCCATAGCTAATAATCATGACTTTTCGTTGCTTTAGAAAAACTTAAAAAATTGATTTCTGTACACTATAAAATTTATAATGTTCATGAAAATACAATATATAGTCCACAAATTAAGATCTACTTATTTCTCTAGTAATATTTGTAAAGTTACGATTGTTTTAGTTTGTACTTCTTGAAGAGGTTAAATTTGATCTTCTTGAACAAATTCATTTTGACCCATTATAAACACTTTATTTTTTTCACATAGGACAATATTCATAGGTGGAAGATGAACATCATCTTGAGTACTTATACGTTTGAACGCTTGTAAAATGTTTGGCATAAATACCAAATTATTTGACACCAAAGTATCATTGTTAGAACCCTTATGAATCTCAAGAAATTCTTCCTGAAATGAATCTTCAGTTTAATATTTGCCTTGATATCATTAAAAAGAATTTTTTTGTACTTGTGTAAAAAATATTCATGTTTGGAGGATCATAAAATTTAACACCCATACTATGGTTTCGATGTCTAGTTATATAATTATTTACTATTTTGGTTCTAATTTTCTTTCATAGGGATTATAATTTTTTGTTTAAGCTAAACATCCCCAAACATGCAAGTGATTTAAACTAAGTTTCATAAAATTTAAAATTCATATGGTACTTTATATTAATAAGATATGACACATATTTTATTACTTTTCCCTAGAGTTATATATGTAAATTTGAATAATTAATCATATTTTTTATGGTATCATTTAGCTTAATAGCTCATGTATATTACTCATGCTTGATGAGTCCGAATTCGAAGAGCTCCCCGGAAGGGTAGTCCAAAGTAAATCACCCCGTAAATTCGGACAGACTCCAAGACTTCAATTCGAACAGCACTGATTGAACCGGACAGATGATCTCGAACACTGCAAGCATAAGGCAGTTCGAACTATGACTAAAGTACTAAAAAACCTAATCACTGTCTGACTAAGCTACCTATACATCTGCTTAAAACTCATGGGTCTTTAAACATGACCCGGGTCCATTAAACTTGACCCGAAAGCCCATAAGGGCCCAAATATCATACTATAAATACCCAACCACCAGCATTAACTATGGGTAAGAAAAATTAACTGCTGCCAGGCTGCTTAATTCTCTCTCCACCCTTAAAACACCCTGAAACACTTTGAAACACCTTTAAACACCACCATACCACTGTGAAACACCCTTACACCGTCTTAAAACTCCACTTGAAATTACCAGCCTACCCTCAGGCTACTTTTATCCACATCAAATTGGCGACCACAGTGGGAGGCGACGGTGCCTGAATCAAGCATTCAAAACCAAGCAAGGAAATTCTGTCCGAATGAATCCGGATAATCCAGAGCTTCCACCAGCTTTGCTCGAAGTGGTGGAAGAGAACGATGAATATACTGTCCAAGAGCGTGACAGGTTGAGGGTTGAAATAGAAGCTCTGAGGGCTGAGAAGGCCAAGATGGGCATGAAGGAAAAGTCCAAAGCATCAGTTGCTCATCGCTCTGATAACCCTCGAGAGCATGAGGCTTCAAAAACTCATGTGAGCACTAAAAAGACACATGCCAGTTCTAAAAAGTCTCACCGGTCCAAGCCTGTGGAGAGTTCTGACTCAAGCTCAGAATCTTCGGACAGCTCTTCGGACAGTGAGGGAAATGAAAAATCCTTGTCCTCCAGTAGTGATGAGGGGCGAACCAGGAAAAAACAGAAGCAAGTTAAAAAGTATTCCAGAAAAAGAGATCACCATGGAAGAATGAAAAGGCACATTGGAAAAGGATCATCTCACAACCGGAGGCATATAGACCGGATGCTGGTGGATCCTTTTGCCTTCCATGATGAGCCAGGTATCTTTGCAACACCTAATGAGGATACTGCGTTCAGTCGTGGGAGGAACTGGAGGCAATCGCCATTGTCTTCCAAAATACTGTCCGGAAACCTCCCCAAGAGGTTTGATAGCACCAAGATGGAGAAGTACGATGGCAGTACTGATCCAGACAATCATCTGGAGCAATTCAAGAACTTCATGATGAACTTTGATGATGATGATAAACTACTCTGCAGGGCATTCTCCCAATCCTTCACGGGGAGTGCTCTGAAGTGGTACAACAACCTTCCTCAGGGTTGTATCAGAGACTTTGATACTTTTTGGGTGGCCTTTCGAAGGCAATTTGTGGGAAGTAAGGAGCTAAAGGGTAATGGAGATACCATAATCCATTGTGCCCAGGAACCGAACAAATCATTAAAGGAGTACATAAGTCGTTTTGTGAACACAAAAAACGGGCTGGCTGATTGCTTTGAACAAGTGGCAATAGCCTCTCTGAGACAAGGTTTGAACCCGGGCAACCTGGCCGATTCAGTAACAAGGAAGAAAGCCATGACCTGGGGTGGATTGCTAAATCAAGTTGGGAAACAAATAAATGTTGATGAAACAAAGAAGACCAGGGTGCACAGACAGGTGAGATCCACCCCGGTGGCACCAACTCCAAATCAAAACCAGTCCGGAAACAAAGCTAGAGAAACCGGACAGGGGCATGGAAGGGGAAAAGCTCAGTCTCAACTAGCTGCTCCTGCACAAAGCCAACAGTCTAGAAACAAAAGGGGACCATGGGTCCAGCCGGAGTGGTTTGCAGAACTCAAAGAAAGTGTGGCAACCATTTTCGATAAAACAAAAGATGAAGTACACTACCGGAGACCAGCAACCTTGCAGTCTCCCAGAGAACATCGAAACAGTTCTTTTTGTCAATATCACAATGATATTGGCCATACTACTGATGATTGCATAGCACTGAAACAAGAGGTTCAAAACCTGATCGAAAGAGGGAAATTGGGTGCATACGTTAAAAGGAGAGGAGGCAACAGGCCTGACAACACTCACCGGGCTGGTCCGGTTAATGCTGCCCCAGAGGGGGCTATGGTAATCATTGAAAGGTTTGATTTGGAATCCGAATACTTGGATCCTGATCCAACAAGGAACAGAGTGGGTGCAATAGAGGAGCGTTCCAGGTCGGTCTCCGGGCTCATTAAATTCTTTGAGTCCTTGACAATTTTCGGAGGGGACACTGTAACGGCTCCTACCACTTCATCAAGAAAAAGGCATGTTCATAATTTGGCTACCCAGCTAGAAGGGGGCATGACCTCATATCAATCGTCAAGTTTGTTCCCATTCATTGTCTTTGATGGGGATGATTTGAGAGACATTGCTGGCCCTCATGAAGATGCTGTTGTTATAGGAGCATCAATAGGGGGCAATGAGATAAGGCGAATCTTGGTAGATACTGGGAGCTCTGCCAATATCCTTTTCCTAGATACTTACAAGAAAATGAAAAATCCAGCTGTGATTCAAAAGTCAGACAGATCGATAGTAGGCTTCACGGGCAGCTCAGCTGATGTAATCGGTGAGTTCGAAGAAGAAGTATTGTTGGGCAGAGGCCCTTTCAAGAAAACAGTCAGAATACTTTTCATTGTGGTGGATTGTCCCACTTGCTACAATGCTATTCTAGGGAGATCTTGGCTCTCTAGGATGCATGCAGTGGCTTCGACAGTCCATCAGTGTTTAAAATATGCTGTTCAGGGGCAGGTTGGGGTTGTCCGGAGCAGTCAAAAAGTTGCAAGAGAATGCTATGCCACTGCCTTGGCTCCACGAACGCTGGGGGCAGTCCGTATAGATGACCAATAGCAGTTTGAGGGCCTTTCTGGGGGTGAGGGTGAAATTGATGACCCCAGAGAGACCCCCGGAGTGTTGATCCCAATTGAGGAGGTTGAAACACATTGCTTGGGAGAAGGAAAAATTGTCAAGATAGGGTCCAAAATGCCACAAGTATTGAAAGAAGAAATGTTAAAATTCTTAAAAGACCATCAGCATGTTTTTGCTTGGTGCAACGCTGATGCTACTGGGGTTCCGTCAGAGGTGATCTCCCATCACCTATCTGTCCGGAGAGATGTGGCACCAGTGGTACAAAAGAGAAGAGATTTTTCAAAAGAAAAGGCTGATGTCATTGTACAAGAGGTTGACAGACTCACAAAGATGGGGCACATTAAAGAATCTCAGTACCCTTTGTGGACTGCCAATCCAGTCTTGGTAAAAAAGAAAAACGCTAAATGGCGAATGTGCATTGACTTCACAGACCTCAACCGAGCTTGCCCAAAAGACCTGTATCCAGTTCCCCGGATAGACCAGTTAGTAGATTCTACTTCTGGAAACAAATTACTCTCCTTCATGGATGCCTTCTCCGGGTACAATCAAATCCAGGTGGATCCAAAAGATCAAGAGCATACCACTTTTGTTACTGATAGAGGTCTGCACTGCTATAAGGTGATGCCCTTTGGCTTGAAAAATGCTGGGGCTACTTATCAAAGGTTAGTCAATAAAGCATTTGCTGATCAGATTGGAAGAAATATGGAGGTCTACATTGATGATATGATGGTGAAAAGTATGGATGAGCAGCTACACTTGTCCGACCTCCAGGAGACTTTTGCCAACCTGGCTAAGGTGAATTTAAAGTTAAATCCTGAAAAATGTGTGTTCGGAGTGCAGTCCGGGAAGTTCTTGGGGTATATTATAAGTGAGCATGGAATACAGCCCGACCCGGACCAACTCAATGCCTTGTTCCAAATGGAGCCTCCACGAAATATTAAAGAAGTGCAGCGATTAACGGGGAGGTTAGCAGCTTTGAACAGATTCATCTCCAGGTCTTCGGACAGATGTGCTCCATTTTTTCAAACCTTGAAGGGTGCAAAAGGGTTTGAGTGGACACCACAGTGTGATGAGGCATTCAATGAAATTAAGAAGCATCTGTCCTCTCCCAAGACTTTGTTCAAACCAATTGATGGGGAGACTCTCTTCGTATATCTGGCTGTTTCAAGTTGTGCCATTAGTACTGTGTTAGTAAGGGAGGTTGATGGGTATCCTCACCCAGTGTACTATATCAGCAAAAGCTTGATTGATGCTGAGAAGCGTTACTTGAAACTTGAAAAACTAGCATTGGCCTTGGTGATAGCTGCAAGAAAGATTAGGCCTTATTTTCAGGCTCATCCTATTATAGTCCGGACATCTTTCCCTTTAAAGAATGTCCTTCAAAAAGCAGACATTTCAAGCCGAATGACAAAGTGGTCAGTAGAGTTGGGGGACTTCGACATAGATTTTGCTCCTCGAACGGCAGTAAAAGCTCAAGCTGTGGCTGATTTTCTGGTCGAATTCCATTCTGATAGGGACTCAGAACAACCTGCTGATTCAAAAGACAAAAAAGTGTGGATTGTCCGAACAGACGGAGGGTCCAGTGCCATAGGATCTGGGGCAGGAATATGTCTCACATCCCCCTATGGGGACAACATGTACCAAGCTATTTGTTTTGCTTTCAGGGCGTCCAATAATGAGTCCGAATACGAAGCAGCTATAGCTGGGTTGAAATTGGCTTACATCTGTGGAGCAAAAAGGGTCAAGCTCCTAAGTGACTCCCAATTGCTTGTCCACCATGCCTTGGGCCTATCAGAAGCTAGAAAGGAACAATTGATCAAATATTTACTTCTCTTGAAAAATGAGGCAATGAAGTTTAAAGCTGTTGTCTATGAGCATATTCCCCGGGCAGAGAATGAGTTAGCAGACTCGTTGGCAACAATAGCATACACGGATTCCTATCCATGGATCCATGTGCTTGAAAGTCCTTCTATTCAACTTGATGAAGGGGAGAAAGAGGAAATCTTTGAAATACAAGTAAATCAGCCTCGGGATTGGAGGTCTCCTCTTATACAATATCTGTCCGATGGCATCATACCTTTGAATAAATCACAAGCCAGAACGTTAAAGCACAAGGCTTGTGGTTTCATCATGATTAGAGAGGTCTTGTACAAGAAATCCTATAGCAAACCTCTCCTACGCTGTTTAGGAGATCATGAGTCACAGATGGTTCTCTCCGAATTGCATGATGGTGAGGGATCAGCTCATTGTGGATTTAGAGCATTGACAAGAAGAGTGCTTCTCTCCGGATATTATTGGCCTTCAATAATGAAAGATGCCAAGGAACTGGTAAGAAGGTGTGACCCATGCCAGAGGTACAGCAATGAAATTCATGTACCAGCCATTCCTTTGGAATCAATTTCTGAGCCTATCCCTTTTGCTCGATGGGGATTGGACTTAGTTGGGCCTCTCCCTATGGCGTCCGGAGGGCGTAAAACCATAATCGTAGCCATTGACTACTTTTCGAAGTGGATAGAAGCAGCCCCCTTGGCAGGGACAACATCAAAGGCTCTTATAAAATTCATTCTATCCAACATATGTTGCAGATTTGGTGTCCCCCAGAGAATAACGACAGACAATGGGCCACAGTTTGACAACAGAGAAATGGAGAGCTTCTGTGCCTCAAGGGGTATTCAGCACTGCTTTTCTTCACCTTTCCACCCACAGGCCAATGGGCAAGTTGAAGTGGCTAATAGAACAATACTGTCTGGTTTAAAGAAAAATTTGGAAGGGGCTGCTGGGAAGTGGCCTAGTTATTTACAGGAAGTTTTGTGGGCCTACCAGACAACACCTGGGGCTGCAACACAAGAATCCCCTTTTGCCTTGGTCTATGGGATGGATGCAGTAGCCCCCATAGAGAAGACACTCCCCTCCTTTCGGGTCCACAACTTCTCCGGACAGGCTAATGAAATGGCAGTTAGAAATCAACTTGATTTAATTGAAGAAAGGCGAGTAAAAGCTCATCTTAGAGTGGAACACTATCAAGGCTTGATGAGAAGCAAGTTTGCTTCTAAAGTTAAAAGAAGGGATTTTCAACCAGGAGATAAGGTGTTGAGGAAAGTTTTCTTGCATACCAAGGAAAAGCTCTTCGGAAAGTTGGCCCCAACTTGGGAGGGTCCCTACACTGTGGTTGAAAGAATCAAGCCTGGCACATACTGGTTGGAAGACAAAGATGGCAGGGTTTTAACTCACCCTTGGAATATTGAACACCTTCGAATGTACTTGGAATGAAGTTTATGTAAATATTTACTTGTTTAAACATCCATGTAAATATTTGGGGGCATACCACTTCCTCTCTTCGGCGCCACGGAGAGCTTTCAATAAAACTTGGAGCCTTTTTAAACAATTTTCTAAGTTTTTGCAAAATTCTGTTGATTGTCATACTACCCGGACTGAAAGATCTAAGGGCTACTTAAATTCTAGCCAGAGAAACTAAACGCTCTCACAACACGATGATTTGAAATTACTTAAACTCTAAGATATTTAAACAGACTATGAAATAAGAGAGTGGTTGAGCAAGATAAAACTTTCATTCAACAAGTTTAAAATTGCCTTGGCCTTCCAAGGACTTTTTAAAACAAGTTTGAGCACAATACAAAAATCTGTCCGGATAAAACGGACAACATCACAAAAAAGGTGCCTTGGCCTTCCAAGGACTTTGGTTCAAGTAAAAGATAAACAAAACAGATTATAAATTAAGGAGGAGCCTTTGAAGATAGCTCACCCTCATCTGTTCTCTTGCCCTTGATGTTGCTTTTTTCCTCAATGACCTTCTTGCCTTTGGGGTCAACCTCTTCCTCACCCAGACTCTCTCCGGTTTCCTCTTCATCACCAGACGAGGATATATCAGTGTACCCTTCATCAACCATGGTCCAGTAGGGGAGATCATCGTCGTCCACATAACGCCATAAGTCCCATAGTCTCCTCTTCGGGAACTTCTCGTGAAACAAGAGGACCATGTCGGACTTCACTTTCTCAACCATTAATTCTTCACTCCGTATCATCTCCCTGGAATAAGCGTTAATTTTGGCCTTGATCATGGCCTCTTGATCCTTCACCAAAGCAGCTTTCTCCTCAACAGCCTGAGTCACTGCATTCTCTAAAGCAAGTTTGTCAGTAGTCAGGTTGGTGACAAGCTTCTCCTGTGCTGCAGTCTCTCCTCTTGAGGCTGTTAAGTCCTTCTCCAATCCGGATAGCTTAGCCTGGAGATCTTTCACGGTCTCTTCTAAAGAAGCAACTTTTGTGTTGCTTTTCTCTTGATTCATCTTTAGCTGTTCGTTCGACTCCTTAAGCAAGTCAACCTTAGTAGTGGCAGTCCTGAGGTCATCGGACAGTTTCTCATTCTCAGACTTAAGTTCTTTGATGGTTTCTGCCTGACTCCGGACTTGCATTTCCAGGGTGAGTACTGGTTGTACGTTGCTAAGGAGGGAATGAGCTATAACATCCCTCTCGCTGGAGACCAAGAAAGTTTTACCATTGAAGTTTACTGTGTTGGAACTACTGGGAGGAACATATGGCCCTGCGAACTCATCTCTTGACAGGCCAAGGAAGTAATCACCTAGGGGGCCCAGACCGGTGACGTCCACTTCATCCATATTAATCTCTCCCCTATCCACTTCATCAGTGTGAAATTCCATTGGAATCCCTTCATTAAGATTCCCTGGGATCTCTTCGGCTAAGGTTGGATCAGTTGGGAAAGTGGGCTCCGGGTCTCGGAGAGCAAGCTCCTCTCCTTGGGAAATCTTCTTCTTTTTGACCTCCCTATCAGCACTGTCACTCGCTTGCTTACGAGTCCGTTTAGAAGCCCTTGAGGGTTTTGGGGACTTCGCTCTTTGTTTCTCGCTCTCTTGTTCTACCACTTGTAGAAGGTTTGCATCGACTTGAGCCTGAGCTGGCACCTCTGAGCCTGTTGGGACCTCTTTCTCAGCATCCTCTACCGCTTTCCTGCTTTTCTTCTTCTTGCCCTTCATTTTACTTGGGGCTTTGGCCCGGACAGGAAGGAAGAGGGTCCCATCTAACTCATGAGACCTTCTCAGAACTACATCCTCATCAGGTGGGGTGGAGAACTCCTCCCAGGATAGATCCCTCCGACCTGTGGTGTTCCACAGATGGGATCTCGCTAAATTCCCAGGGGTAAAAGCCTTGTGAAACCGGTTCTCCCAGTTCTCTGCGGCCCATGCATTTATCTTGCCACAGGTGACCTGTCCGGCTTTTAGGTAGTCTCCAAATTCTTTTGGCAGCTCTAATGAAACAAGAAAGTAGCTAGTTAGCATAAAGTTAATGAAAAGAGAAATTCGAACAGAAGCTTAAAGGAAAACTTACGATCGCTCCTCCATCTACTTCGAAGAAGGCTAGGATTCTCCCCGACCTTGATTTTATTGCCATTCTCCCATGAGCCACTTACAAACAAAAACTGGCTCCTCCACTTACTCTCCGACTCCAGGAGATCATCGACGGCTTTCAAGTCATTCCCCATATTAAAGTGATAGAAAGGGAACTGATGGTGTTTGCACAAACTAGCAACATCAGCGAACTCTTCCATTGGAAGAGGAATTCCGGACAACCTAGATGCCATAATGCATGACATCAAGGTGTACCATCCGTTAGGGCTTAGCTGTGATGGACATAGCTTGACTAGGTGGAAATAGCGCACTATCTCTGGATCCAGTGGGAACCTAAGTCCCCAGTTGAATAGCTCCGTAAAGAAGACTATCTCGTTCCTTTTACAATCCATTGGGGTCTCTGGATCGATGAGAATTCGGATTTTAACGTTTTCAGGGATCCCCCAGTTGGTGCGAAACCGTCCCAAATCTCTAGTATGGATAAACGCATACTTGGTCTTTAACAGAGACAAAAGATACTTGAACTCTACCTTGTGAAAGCAGGGCCCTACTCTCCATTCGAGGCTCTCCGGCAGATCCGGACGCCTCAGATATAAGTTCTCTTTGCCCTTCTTGGCAACAACTATAGCAGTGTCAGCTTGTCCGGAAGACTCGGACTCAAACCTAACCTCCTCAGTGGAGTCTTCCATCCTCTCCTCCATTATTGTTGGGGGAGCTTCTGCAGAAACAGCCCGGGGAGGGATGAAGCTTGGCACAGCTGATCCTCCGGACTGGTGGCTCGATGTATGTTTTTGAGTTCTCATCTCAGTTTGAGTTTCTGAGGTCGAGATTTCCTTGGGAGGAAGTGGACTGCTAGCCTCCGGACCAACCGGCCTTTCCCGGAGAGTCCTAACAGTTGCCCCGGACCCTGAATCGCTGGTATTTTTTGAAGAAAGTCCCTTAACCAATCTGCTTGGTCTTTTCATGATTAGTTTGTCTGGAGAATGGTCGGAGTCGGACCCCATGGCAATAAAAGTGGATTTCTTCCTGACACTTGTGACAACGACCCCCGGTTCGACAATGGGGATTGACTCTTGGACTGATGAGCCAGAAACTATAGGGGAGAGTGTTGATTGAAAAAGTTTTCTAGGTTTCGTACCTTTCGAAGAAGACGAACCTCTATCAGATTCTTCGATTAAAGGGGCTGGTTTCTCGACAGGCGACGCTGGAAGCCCTGCTGCAAGTCTTTTCTCTTTTTCAACCCGTTGAGCTTTCTCCAATTCTGAGAGATTAAGCCAGCCACCCTTGATTAAAGCTGTTCTTGCTGTGAACATAAAACAACTAAGGAAAGTTTGAAGTTTTAGAGAGATGAAGTTTTGCGTGAAATGGCAAAGTGAAAGTGAAAATGAGACTGTGAAAGACAAATGGAATTTATAGTAAATGTAAAAAAGGGTTTGATTCCTAGGAGAATCCGAAAAGTTGGGCAATGATTAAAAACGGCGCTGACGTCATCAATAGCATTTAAAGAAGTAACTTATTCGAGAAAGTGGTGCAACTTTCAAGGTGAAAAAACGGCTAAAAGTAACCAACCAGAGAGTGACACGTGTCCCACTACCTCTGACAAAGAACCGTTTGGAAATTGTAACGATTGCTCTGTCCGGGTCCGTCTTGAACTCTTCGAATTGGAAGACCACTTCCTAAGTCGGACTATTTTTCAGTTCTTTAACAAGGACACTTGTTCAAATACCTAAAAAAGGGGCTCCTGATGAGTCCGAATTCGAAGAGCTCCCCGGAAGGGTAGTCCAAAGTAAATCACCCCGTAAATTCGGACAGACTCCAAGACTTCAATTCGAACAGCACTGATTGAACCGGACAGATGATCTCGAACACTGCAAGCATAAGGCAGTTCGAACTATGACTAAAGTACTAAAAAACCTAATCACTGTCTGACTAAGCTACCTGTACATCTGCTTAAAACTCATGGGTCTTTAAACATGACCCGGGTCCATTAAACTTGACCCGAAAGCCCATAAGGGCCCAAATATCATACTATAAATACCCAACCACCAGCATTAACTATGGGTAAGAAAAATTAACTGCTGCCAGGCTGCTTAATTCTCTCTCCACCCTTAAAACACCCTGAAACACTTTGAAACACCTTTAAACACCACCATACCACCGTGAAACACCCTTACACCGTCTTAAAACTCCACTTGAAATTACCAGCCTACCCTCAGGCTACTTTTATCCACATCAATGCTAGGCGAACACATCATTGTATATTGAGGAATATTTATGCACTCTTCTATGATCTTTTTTAAATGGCACATGATGTTGTTTACTTTAACCATCATATATCCCATAGTATTCAATACTAGATTTGACGCACTTAATATCACTACCAAACTATTTCAACTCGGTCTTCAAGACTTCGATCCACATATTTTTGTATGTATCAAGTCCAAAACTCATTTCATTCTATATGCATCTAATCTTTTAACTGTGGTATATTTTTATTTCATACAATCGATGCAAACATCGAAATGTGAAAAATTTAAAGAACCTAATACATCTTATGCAATAATTTTTTTAATTCTAATTCTATAATTATAACATAATCATTTGTGAAAAAAATTCCTCAAATTTTTAGTTTTTAAATTTTATTTTGTAGTTATATTTACGTTCATAGTTTTTTTGTGATTTTTTTATAATATTTAATACAAATTATCCTCAAGACATAAACCTCGATTTATAAGTATATAAGAATAACCATCTATGTCTAACAATGGAAAAGAATAAAAAAAATCCAATAAATAATAATAGACAAAACTCACAAATAGCACGAACTAAACATTAAATACCTTATGAATGATATATTATCATTGCTCGGACTTCGGTTTCTTAGTATCCTGCAAAGAAATACATGTATATAAGGTTGCAACTATATCAACACATCATGTATCTAAATATACTAAAACTAAATTGATATATATATATATATATATATATATATATATACCATAAATGTGAGATCACATTTAATTTTCATGAAATCTTTTTACTTTTTACATTCTTTCCTAAAACATCTCAAACTCCTACAATGGAAAGAACTTCTTTTACCAAAAAAACTCTTACAAGTTTCTATACCATAACCGGAAGTATGTGTATCTGATTTTATGTTTTCTTGGACTTTTGAGCATCATTGACTTGCGCCTCTAAATGTTTGAGTTTCATCTTTTATTTCTCTTGCATTGTCTCATAGATAAGGTCATTAATAGGCTATTTCTCACACTCACAGTCATAAGAGATTTCAAAGTTTTTATACCGAGAGAGAAAATATAGTGGATGAAAAACATACAATGACATCTTTCAAAAATAAGTCTTGAGTTCTTTCACTTTATAATAAATGTTTGACATTTATAAGATGTGTTCCCGACTTCATAGAAACTAGTTTAATAAGCAAAATCTTAGTTCGAGTTATTTTTTTCGCTAAAACATGTTTTTGCCTTATCAAAATATTTATGTACTCAGCGGCGTCTATTTTGATTTGGTTGACTCTTTCGGGTCTGCAAATTAAATGGATGTTGGCCTCGCGAATGATTGAAACCGTGTCCGATGCTATCGAAGATATGGAAGAGATACATCCCACTGAAATACACTTTCACCGTCTGGCTTGCATTCAACCGTCGTCTGGCCACAAAAGACACACTTCACTACATGGATTTGCCTAACATCAGTTGCCCCTTTTGTAGGCATTCTGATGAATCGAGTGCACATATTTTCTTTTCTTGCAGGTTCAGTGGAGAAATATGGGGTCGTATCAGAGCATGGTTGGGGATTACTCGCGCAATGACCACGCTTGACAGTGCACATAAATGGATTAGGAAGGAGCACCGGGGCACATCCTACTGATCCCGCGCCATCAACCTTGCATTCCAAGCTACTGTTTTTGAGATTTGGCGTGCTCGAAACCGCCTTGTATTTGATGAAGAGATCGTGACTCAAGACACCATTTTCACTCGAATCACCCTTACGACTTTGAAGACTTTATTCCGCTTATATCCGCATTATCGACTTGCATGTTAGATTGCATGTTAGATTTCTTTTGGCTTATTGATGTACTTAGTTTTCCTGATTTTATTTGTAAAGTCCATTAGTGACTTGTACTCTACAGAGAGATCTTTGAACTCTCTGAAAGATTGTAACCTTGTACATCATATATATACAAATCCACATTTACCTAAAAAAATATATATTTATGCATGAGTAAGGATGACAATGGACCGTCCACGAGTCAGATTCATGTCGGCCCGTCTGAGCCCGAACCCAATTTGACCCGCTCCGCGCCTAATATTTTCAAACCCGAGCTCGTTCGTTCATGTCCGTCGGTCAACACGGTCTGACCCACAGATATTAATTTTAATATAATTTGAATTAATTTTAAATATATGAATTCATTTTTATATAAATTATTTTTATTATATATATAAATATTATTTTTTATATTTTTATTATAATTTTTGGACCGAAATGAGTCGGACAAATTAAAAACCCGAACCCGATTGTGGGTTATAATTTCTTAATCCGAACTTGACTCGTTTGATGTTCAGGTAATCCAAACTCGTTTGATGTTCATGTAAAACAATTACTTTCATGTTTCGAAATTGAATCTTTATACCCTTTTTGGTCCAAATTAACTAACATTTTGGAATTTTTTTTTCATATTAAACATCTTTTTTTATGCAACATTAATTACACGTATTACATTTTCCACTATTAATATATTTAACTAATTATTTAAGTTATTAATTCTATAAATCATTTTTTCAAAATAATTATCACTTTATTTAATATTGGTAAAATAATATTAAATTGTTCGACGAAAAATATTTTTTAAGATTAATTTTTTTTCATCATTAACAACTTAATTCATAAATTTTTAAATTTTTAAAATGAAATCATAATTATGAGATATGAAATACGAAATCATATTTTTCCAACAATATTTGTGAGAGTATAAAAAGATGTCTCACAATAATTGCCAATATCAATGTTGTCATAGTCGACAAAACTAAAACTTACAAAAAAAATAAAACATTCGAATTGAAAATGCGACCCACTCATAGTTATTTGTTCCATAGTAATATAACATCATAAAATAAAAATTAGAATCCAAATTTCATTGTACGGACATTCGAGACATCATTGTCATAATGGACTTTCCATAAAATATGATCACTAAGATGATATGTTGTATCAACACTCCCTCATACACTATTAATATTAATGGTGATCCGTTGGATAAATTATGGGGTAGGAAATGACTTAGGTAGAGCAACCCATTCCGGTGAAAAATCTAAGAGTCCATCTTTTTATGAGATGACTTTGACATACTGATTGTCGGCCTCTTCTTCATAAACTTACTTTACGTATTGGTTATTGGACTTCCAAGCACCTTTCTTACATTGATCAACTTTAGCTCATCAAATCTTTTTTTTTTGTTGGCAAGATTTACTAATTTTTCATCTTCATCCTCCCTTTTAGGGTTCTCAAAGAGCTTTC
The DNA here is from genome assembly GCA_036936605.1 of Limnanthes douglasii subsp. nivea. NCBI lineage: Eukaryota > Viridiplantae > Streptophyta > Magnoliopsida > Brassicales > Limnanthaceae > Limnanthes > Limnanthes douglasii. The sequence continues at coordinate 204,103,741 of JAUPFV010000005.1, read as the reverse complement.
TTAATACCTTCATCGCTTTCACTGGTCTGGCTACAAATTAAAAACGTGGGTGTTAAGGTGGCCTAGTCTACTGTCACATGGCCTACGAAGGATAACGACCTTGAATTATGGATCTAAAAATCTAGTTAGGCAGTCGTCATCAAAATTTTATAGTCCTTAATTAGTAATAATAAAAACTATATATGGTGCAAATGGCTTAAATCAGAAAATTAAAAACAACAACTTATGATATTTATATTTTGGTTCATCTTCCTTCTGGACTTGAAGAATTTTTTTATGTATTATATCTGTGACTAGTAAATTATACATGGTGGCAATTGACAACGGGGAAAATACTTCATTTTGTTTTGACCTTTGGCTTACTTCTACCTCACTTGTTACCCACCACGGGCATGCGATCAATAATGATTCAGATTGGATAGGAACCTCAAAATCTTTGACAAAATCCTTAATGGGTTTTGGAACTCGCCTACCAACTTAAGATATGCGAGAGCCAGAAATCGCAACAATCTCAAGAAAATATGCAATCTCATGATTTCCCTCCCTGCCCCCAGTAACCTCAACAACAATGTCCACTACTGGATTGTTAAGAGAAAAACAACAAGTTCACAATCAAAGACACCTACCATGTCATTCGTACACGCCCATCTAATGTGTCAGGTAGACGAGGTTCGTGTGACACAAATTAAATATTTCTCGTTACTCTTTCATTTTTTTTTTTGCTTTTTATATGGATAAGCTTTCCATCTGCGGTAAGTTTCCGAGTTGGGGTTTGAATACCCCCAAATTGTGTCTTATGCAATTCCGACTATGAAACTATTAACCGTATCCTCTATGATTGTAGTTTTACTTAGAGCATCTCGGTTTTTGCAAGCTCCAAGCTTGGATTTTCTTTAAGTCACAATAACATTGGGCTTCATGAATCCAAGAGTCTTCCAACCGGTCTTCCTTCAGTTTAAGACATCTTTGACATGCTTGTTTTGACGATATTGTCTACCATGTGTAGAGTGAGAGGAACGCTAGATTTTTTAGCTCCTCCAATGCCTCAACGGTATTTCACTGCATGCTCTCGGACCTCCGATTTAGAATCTTTAGTACTAAAATTGTCTCGTATATTCAAACCCTCTATACTTCTACTAACCAACTTTAGATGTTTTGTTGTTATTTAATTGTAATAATCCACCCACTTTCATTTTCATTTGGTGTTTTCTACTCATTTGGTTTTTCGAAATCTTTGTTTGGAATTCCTATTTTCTATAACACTTTATTATAATTTCTTTTAGTTGTTTGGCTTTTTTAAGAGTATTTTTTTTGTACTGTTTTTTTATCGTTTTTAAGCCGACCTCCGAAAATATACTCTATTGTAATTTTTATTATTATTATTTTATTTAATATATATTTAAACAAAAAAACAAAACTAACCGGCTAACATTCGGAATTTATCTCATTCATGATTCATGTTATATCATGGAACTTCCATTGATTGGCTCGACCTATTTTTAATTATAAAGCTTACAAATTTAAATATTAGGCTTAAGTTAAATTTAATCTCAGATACTTTTAATTTTAAAATATATCTGAGTACTGTTACTATAAGACAAGAGAGAGAAAGTGGTTAGAATCCAGCAAAAAAGGTTGGTCTTTGGTCTTTGATATTTCATCGGACAACCTTACCTCTGTTCTTGTCATGGGTGCCCACTAGCAGCTTTATTTTTCTTCGCCTTCTTCTCTCTAATTCCATACACATACATACATACATATTTTCTCTATCTCTCTATATATATATATATATGTTTCTTGTTGTTGAGGAATCTAATAGTATGAGTTGGTTTTGAAAAGTAAAAAGTGACAGTTAATCATAACAAATTTAAAAAACACAAGAGTGTTTTTATTTATATATGTCAGTTTGTCATCTGAATTTTAGTTCTGTTTTTCGTTTGAGTTGAATAAATGTCTCAACAGAGACAAATTCAGATGATGGGTGCTGTTGGTGGTAACTACAATCCGGTGTCGTATATGGACACAACTTTCACCAAACTATTTGTTGGTGGTTTGGCTTGGGAAACTCAAAGAGATACAATGAGGCGCTATTTTGAGCAATTTGGAGATATTCTTGAAGCTGTTGTTATTACTGATAAGAACACTGGCAGATCCAAAGGCTATGGATTTGTATGTCCAAAAAAATAGATAATTTTTTTTTATTCTTGATTTTACTAGGGTGATAATAACAATAGATTTTGTTTCTGGGTTTTATGTTAGGTGACATTTAGAGATCCAGAAGCTGCCATTAGAGCTTGTCAAAACCCAGCTCCAGTTATTGATGGAAGAAGAACAAACTGCAATCTTGCATCTTTTGGCGCAGTCAAACCTCCTCATCCACCAACTTCTCAACAAGGTCCTCTCTCTCTTTCTCTCTCTCTAGATTTTAGATTTACTAAATTTTTCTTGATAGATAAATTTCAAAAAAACCAGAGAGGCATCAACTTAGATAGGACCTAAAAAAATTGAAAATGCAGGTACAAGCCGGTTTAGACCAGCACTTGGGCTGGTACCTCCTGGTTCTTCCTCAAGTTATGTTTATCAACCCATTGGACAATACCCTTTTCCTTATTCAGCTTATGGGTAAGCTAAATTTATCACAATAATCACTAAAAAACAAAAAAAGAACAATTTTTTTGTTTGTCTTTTAACTTTGTCAAGATGCAGGTATGCAGGTGGGTATTCACAAGAAACCATGTATCCACCATGGGTTAGTGTTCTTTATTTCCACAATTGATCATCAATTTATTTAATTAAAAGCTAGTTCTTATGATTACTTAACATTAAAATTTGCAGAATTATTATGGCACTAGTGTGTACGGAGGCCAACAAATATCACCTTATTACAATGCTTCCCTTGGACATGGTAGTGTGTTCCATAATCCATTTTATGGTCAGTATGGACAGAGCAGTCAAGTTCATGACTATGGAGGAGTTCCTTATAACCAAGTGGTACATTATACACCATATTTTCCTCAACAACAACATAACTCTGCAGGAATTCTTTCTCTTCCTTCTTCCACCCCGATTCTCCCTACTACCACAGGTGATAATCTTACTATATAAAAGTTTTGGTGCTGATTGAGATATGTTCTTATTTTATATCATTAACTTTTATGTCTAATAAAAGTTTATATTTTAGTATCTCTAATCTCCTTATATAGTTAGTTGGAGTTAAAATATATTAAGATCTTGGAACATGACAGGGATTACAACAAGTGGAACACCAACACCAACATCATCAACAGCAACAGGAACAGCAACAGGAGTTGGAAATGGTGAAGATTGAATAACCAAAGTATAATAGCATGATGAAGTCACTGAAATCAAAATCATCATTTTTCTTTGATTTTAATTTCTAGTAGTTGGTATTGGTAAAACATTAGGAGTAGAGAGAGTTCAATCATATTATTCTTTTCATTGACTTTAAATTTGCATATGGGTGGGAATCTGTATACTGCATTGGATTCTTTACCTTTAGATGCTCTCATTTGATAGGATTATATTAATGGATCCTATATGAGCATCCGTCACCATCACCATCACTTTAGTTTTCTCTTTGTTTATAGTTTCAGTTTAGGGTTCAAAATTATTGGGTTTTTGTATGTGTTTTGAACCTTAATGATTAGTTTTCAAGGTGAGCTTGGGTAGCTCAGCCGTTTAAACTTGTACTCTATCGGTTTATTAGTAATGATTATTCATGATTTGTGCTTCTTTTGTCTTCTTTTTAGTTCACCCTTGTCTGGTTTATAGTCAAGAGTAAGCTTATAAGACTGTGCTCCTCTAACTTTACATTTACCATTTTTGTTCATAAAAATGCATTATATATTTATGTGACTTTTATATTTGATCACATATATAAAGCCGTGTAAATACAAATATATATATTACAGTTTAACATATCTTTTTGGGTGGAATTATAGTTTCACTTTACCATTTTTTTTACAGTTTAACTTTACCATTAACTAAATGAGAACTTGTATTAAAAAAAAAAAAAAAAAAAAAAAAAAACAGAAAAAAAAAAATAGAAAATAGAAAATACAGTAAAAATTATATACATTCCGTTGTAACTGTCTTTTTTAGCAAAAAGAAAAGAAGAAGTTAAAATCATAATTAAACTTTGTTTTTATTAATATATTGCCCAGCTATCTGTATATATGTTTCTTCTCTGGGTTAGTTTAATTCTTTCAGTTATTTATAATGAGAAAAAGATATTACATTTTCTAATATTTGGTGGATAATTATTTTTGTATTTGGTATAAGATTAGGATAGACCGGAATGTAAAAGGGAACCGCGAAAATAAAAATAGTATCCGGTATAAAGTTAGGATCGACCTGAATGTAAAATGGAATTGCGAAAATAAAAACAATATGAATAAATAATTTGTTTATAAGAATTAAAAGAGAAACGTGCCACAAAATATATTTTCAAGTATCAGGCAAAAGAATACTATTAAAACTAAAATAATAATAATGGTACTTGCCCCTAAGGGGGTAGCCGAGTTGGTTGAGTATGGTATGTTTGTGACCAAAGATCATGTGCACTCTGAGTAGCGGCTGCGGGTTCCCTTCGAAAAAAAAGAAAAAAAAAGAAAAGATAATGGTAACCTCGATGAGATTGCTAAATCTGTTGAATCCTATTTCAAAAGGATTCTCTTTAATATTTCTTATACATGTGATGACACTAATATTCAAAATTCTATTCTTAACAACATACCTAAGCTCATCAATGACAGGGATAATGCAGTTATTCTAAAGCCCACTACAAAGGAGGAGATGTGGATCATTGTTCAAGCTATGAACAAAGACAGTGCCCATGGCACTGATGGTTTCAACTGCTTCTTTCTTAAAACTTGTTGGGACATTATATGTTTAGATCTGTGCAATGCTATTAATGCCTAACTAATGAGCAAAAGAATCCCTAGTGGTGTCTTTGCCACTAGGATTTGCCTTATACCTAAAGGGCCTAATCCTATCTCCTCGAACAACTTCAGGTCTATAAGCCTTTGCACAATATTTAATAGGCTGATATATAGTCTTATTGACGTAGAATCTCTTACATTATGTCTAATATTATCTCAAATAGTCAAGGTGCATTTTCCAAATACAGGCTCATCCATGATAACATATTAATTACCAAAGAAATGCTCCATAACATCAACATAATGCCTTCTAAAGGCAATATCATGGTGCATCTTAATATGTCAAAGGAATTTGACAGGTTGTCTCATGCCTTTGTTATCAATGTTTTGAAAAGATTTGGGTTCTCGGAAAAGCTGGTTAATCTTATCTATTTTATGATTTCCAAGGTCATGGTCTCCATTCTAATAAATGGAATCAGTATTGGCTATTTTCCTTAGAAGAATGGTCTTAGACAAGGAGACCCTCTGTCTCCTAGTCTTTTCATTCTTGCTGAGGAAGCTCTGCTCAAAGGACTCTTTAATCTCTACAAAGATAACAATAGCATGAAATTCTATTTAAAGTCTGGTTACATAGTACCTAGTCTTGCTTTCGCTGACGACATTGTTATTTTCACTAACAACACTCCCTCAACAATTGAAAAGCTGTGCAACCTGTTGAAAAGATACCAGTCAGCCTTTGGTCAAATGATTAACAAAGAAAAGACAAAAATAATTACCTCATATAAGTCTGCTCAGGCCTTTATTGCCAGACTTAAGTCTTACACTGGTTTCAACACTGATCATGTTCGCTTTAACTACTTGGGAATCACCATAGTTGCAAATAACAAGGGGAAAAATTTCTCAACTCTAATTGCTAAAATTCATAATAAGATTCATGAGTGGGACATGAAACACTTGTCCTTTGGGGGCAGGCTGTCCCTAATTAAGAATGTTCTGCATCTAATTGTTTACTGCTGGATGCAGAACAGCCTCATTCCCAATAATATTATTATTAGCAAAATCGAAAACTGTTTGAATAAATTTTTGTGGAGGTCTAAATATAATAAAACAGCCATTCATTGGGCCACCTAGAGCAAGCTTTGCAAGCCTTTTGAGGAAGGAGGGTTAAATATTAAACTACTGTCTGATATTCAACTTACTTTCTCTCAAAAGCTTTGGTATGTATTCAGAAAAAGAAAATCTCTTTGGGCAGACTTAATACATCACATCTATAGCCATATCTCTCATCCGATCAAAGCTGCTTGCAAAGCCTCAAAATCTATTGTCAGGAAAAAGCTTCATTCTATTAAAAACCAAGCTGACCATAACATTAATTGGGCTCTTGGCAAAGGGGAAGTTGATTTATGGTTGGACTCTTGGCATAACATGCCCCATATCACCAATAATCAGGACATTAACACATGGTATATGCCTGCTAAGGTAAACACCTTTTGGAAAGATGATAAGTGGGACAATTCCACTCTTCTTAGCTTTCTACCTCATGAAAGAGTCAGACACATTAATAGTGTCAAATCAATCATGACCAGGAAGACAAGATTGAGTGGAAGCTCTCTAATGATACTAACTTTAGTACCAAGTTAACCTGGGACTTTACCAGACATAAAAACACCAAATTTTCATTTTACAAAAAAAATTGGAACCACTTTATACCAAAAAAATAATTCTTTCTTATGCTGGAAATTAATAAAAAACTTTGCCCCAATTGATAACATCCTTACCAAAAGGAATTTTATCTATGTTTCTAAATGCCAGTTCTGTTGCAGTTGTTGATGAGTCAGGATTTTGTCACCACTCTTTGTAAGAGTCGGACAGAGGCGATTGAGACATCATCCATCTAACCGGACAGGGACGATTCGGACAACCTCCACTTACTAAACTGTCCGAACAGAACTAAAGTATTAAAAACATAATCACTTCATGATTAAACTAATCACTTCATGATTAAACTAATCACTTGTTTACTTAAAAGCTAGTGGGTCTTTAAACTGGACCCGAATCCATAAAAACACAACCCAAAAGCCCATATGGCCCAAAAGATAAAGGGTATAAATACCCAACCACCTACATTAAATGAGGGTAATGAAAAAAAATACAACCAGACATCTCAATTCTCCCTCTACATTTTATCCAAACATTAAATACTCTCAAAATTCCAGAAAACTCTAGACAAAATTACAAAATTGCCCTCAAACAAAAATAAACCACATCAAATTGGCGACCATAGTGAGAGGACGACGGTGCCTGAATCTAGCATTCAAAATCATCAAAAAAACCAGTTCGAATGAATCCGGATGTGCCGGAAGTACCACCAGCTCTGCTCGAAGTGGTGGGAGAAAATGATGAATACACCATCGAGGAGCGCGATAGATTAAAAGTTGAAATAGAAGCTCTAAGGGTTGAGGGGGCAAAGATGGGTGTAAAAGAGAAATCAAAGGCGTCAGTTGCTCACCATACTGACAATCCTAGAGAGCACGAGCCTTCGAAAACCCATGTGAGTACGAAGAAGACTCATGCTAGCTCCAAAAAGTCTCACTGGTCCAAGCCGGTGGAGAGCTCTGATTCAAACTCAGAATCTTCCAGTAGCTCCTCGGGCGAAGATGGAGTTGAAGAATCCCTGTCATCCAGCAGTGATGAGGGCCGATCTAAAAAGAAACAAAAGTTGGTTAAGAAGTATTCAAGAAAAATGGATTGGCATGAAAAGTTAAAGAGGCATATAGGCAAAGGATCGTCTTATAGCCGGAGACACATAGACCGAATGCTGGTGGATCATTTTTCCTTCCATGATGAGCCAGGTATCTTTGCAACTTCTAATGAGGATACCGTCTTCAGTCGTGGCCGGAATTGGAGACAATCTCCACTGTCCTCCAAGATCCTGTCCGGGAACCTTCCTAAGAGGTTTGATAGTACAAAAATGGAAAAATACGATGGCAGTAAAAACCCGGACTACCACTTGGAACAATTTAAAAAATTTATGATGAATTTTGATGATGACGACAAGCTGCTTTGTAGGGCATTCTCCCAGTCCTTTACGGGGAGTGCCCTGAAGTGGTATAACAGCCTACCCCAGGGGTGCATCAGAAATTTCGATACTTTTTGGGTGGCCTTCCGAAGGTAGTTTGTTGGAAGTAAGGAGGGAAATGGCAATGGAGACACAATCATCCATTGTGCGCAGGAACCGAACGAATCTTTAAAAGAATACATAAGTCGCTTTTGCTTTGAACAAGTAGCAATAGCTTCTCTGAGACGGGGCTTAAACCTTGGAAACCTAGCTGACTCAGTAACCCGAAAGAAGGCCATGACATGGGGAGGCTTGTTGAATCAAGTTGGAAAGCAGATTAATGTTGATGAAACAAAGAAAACAAGGGTGCACAGGTAGGTGAGATCTACTCCGGTTGCGCCAAATCCAAACCAAAACCAGTCCGGGAACAAGGCTAGGGAGGCCGGACAGAGTCATAATAGAGCCAAAGCTCAGTCTCAGCCAGCTGCTCCAGCACAGAGTCGGCAATCTAAATACAAACGAGGACCTTGGGTCCAACCGGAGTGGTTTGCAGAATTAAAAGAAAACGTAGCCACCATTTTTGACAAAACAAAAGACGAAGTGCATTATAGAAGGCCGGCTGCGTTACAATCTCCTAGGGAGAGCCGTAACAATTGTTTTTGTTAGTCTCATAATGATACTGGCCATACCACCGAGGATTGTATTGCTTTGAATCAAGAAGTACATAATTTAATTGAAAGAAAAAAGTTTGGAGCATATGTTAAAAGAAGAGGTGACAATAGACCTGATAACACTCACCGGGTTGGCCCAAACAATGCAGGCGCATCGGCTCCGGAAGGGGCCATGGTGATAGTTGAGAGATTCGATGTAGAGTCAGAGTACTTGGACCCTGATCCGATCCGGAATAGAGTGGGAGTTATCGCAAAAAATTGCAAATCGGTGTCCGGACTTATCAACTTTTTTGAGTCACTCACAATTTTTGGAGGAGACACCATGACAGCACCTACTGCTTCTTCAAGAAAGAGGCATGTTCATACCTTAGCTACCCAATTAGAGAGAGGCATGACTTTCTATCAGTCATAAATTCTATTTCCCTTCATTATTTTCGATGAGGACGACTTGAGGGATATAGTTGGTCCTCATGAAGATGATGTTGTCATAGGCCCTTTGAAGAAAATAGATAGAATACTATTCGTTGTGGTGGATTGTCCCACTTGTTATAATGCTATTCTGGGGAGGTCTTGGCTCTCTAGGATGCATGCGGTGGCCTCAACAGTCCATCAATGTTTGAAATATGTTGTGCAAGGGCAAGTTGGAGTTGTTCGGAGCAGCAAAAAAGGTAGCCAGAGAGTGTTATGCAACAGCACTGGCCCCCGGACGTTGGGGGCAGTTCGGATTAACGAAGAATAGCAGTTTGAGGGGCTTTCTGGGGGTGAGGGTGAAATTAATGACCCCACAGAGACCCCTGGAGTTTTAATACCGATTGAAGAAGTTGAAACACATTCTTTGGAAGAAGGAAAAAATATTAAGATAGGGTCCAAAATGACATCGGAATTAAAGGGTAAAGTGTTGAAGTTCCTAAAAGACCATCATCATGTTTTTCCTTGGTGCAATGCTGATGTTACCGGGGTACCAGCAGATATTATATCACACCAACTGTCCATCCGAAGAGACATAGCACCAGTGGTACAAAAGAGAAGAGATTTTTCTAAAGAAAAGGCTGATGTCATAGTTCAAGAAGTCGACAGGCTTACTAAAATGGGGCACATAAAGGAGTCTCAGTATCCTTTATGGACAGCCAATCTGGTATTGGTGAAAAAGAAAAATGGCAAGTGGCGTATGTGTATCGATTTTACAGATCTCAACAGAGCTTGCCCAAAGGATTTATACCCGGTTCCCCGGATTGATCAGTTGGTGGATTCCACATCTGAGAATAAGATACTGTCTTTCATGGATGCCTTCTCCGGGTACAATCAGATTCAAGTAGATCCGAAAGATCAGGAGCATACTACGTTTGTTACTGATAAGGGCCTTCATTGTTACAAGGTGATGCCATTTGGGTTAAAAAATGTTGGGGCTACTTATCAGAGGTTGGTAAACAAAGCTTTTGCTTATTAAATTGGAAGAAACATAGAAGTATACATCGACGACATGATGGTAAAAAGTGTGGACGAAGAGCTACACGTGACAGATTTCCAAGAAACTTTTGCTAACTTAGTAAAAGTAAATTTAAAGCTAACCCCAGAAAAGTGTGTGTTTGGAGTACAGTCCGGAAAATTCCTGGGGTATGTAATAAGTGAACAAGGGATACAGCCTGATCCAGACCAGCTTAATGCATTATTCCAAATGGAGCCTCCTCGGAATATTAAAGAAGTACAACGGTTGATTGGGAGGTTGGCTGCGTTAAATCGATTCATTTCAAGGTCTTCGGACAGGTGTGCCCCGTTTTTTCAAACTTTAAAAGGTGTAAATGGATTTGACTGGTCTCCACAGTGTGATGAGGCCTTCGATGAAATAAAAAACACATGTCCTCCCCTAAGACTTTGTTTAAACCCGTTGACGGAGAGACTCTTTTCATATACTTAGCAGTTTCCGATTGTGCCATAAGTGCGGTATTGGTAAGAGAGGTAGATAAATATCCCCGTCCGGTGTATTACATTAGCAAGAGTTTAATTGATGCATAAAAACGCTATTTGAAGCTTGAGAAGTTAGCACTAGCCTTGGTGATTGCTGCAAGGAAGATGAGACCTTATTTTCAGGCTCATCCTATTTTTGTATGGACATCCTATCCCTTGAAAAACGTTCTTCAAAAGGCATATATTACAAGTAGGATGACTAAGTGGTCTGTGGAATTGGGAGACTTCGATATTGATTTTTCTCCCCGAACAACAATCAAAGCCCAAGCGGTGGCGGATTTCTTAGTTGAATTTCACTCAGACAGGGATACTAAGCAAACAACGGATGTGAAAGACAAAAAAGTCTGGGTTGTCCGGACTGATGGTGGATCAAGTACCATGGGATGTGGTGCTGGGGTATGCTTGACCTCTACGTATGGTGACAGAATGTACCAAGCTATATGTTTTGCTTTTAGGGCTTCTAATAATAAGTCCGAATATGAAGTTGCTATAGCTGGTTTAAAGTTAGCTCTTATTTGTGGAGCCAAAAGGGTCAAGTTGATGCGCAATTCTCAGCTTCTTATCCATCATGCACAAGGTCAATCTGAAGTAAAAAAGGAGTAGCTGATAAAATACTTACTTCTTCTCAAAGATGTGGCACTTAAGTTCAAGAGCATCGTTTATGAGCACATACCCCGAACATAAAATATACTGGCAGACTCATTAGCAACCATAGCCTATACTGAGTCCTACCCTTGGATTCATGTGCTGGAGTGCCCATCCATTCAATTCAGTATGGGTAAGGAGGAAGAAAGCTTCGATATACAAATAAAAAAACCTAAAGATTGGAGGTTTCTCTCCTTCAATATCTCTCAGATGGCATCTTACCTCCGGATAAATCAATAGCAAGAAAAGTAAAGTACAAGACTCGTGGTTTTATCATCCTAAGAGATATTATTTATAAGAAGTCTTACAATAAACCCCTCTTACGATGCTTGGGGTTTGACGAATCTCAAATAGTGCTCTCCGAATTACATGATGGTGAGGGATCAGCTCACTGTGGATTCAGGGCTCTAACAAGGAGAGTTTTGTTGGCTGGGTATTATTGGCCCTCTATAATGCAAGATGCTAAAGAGTTGGTGAGGAGGTGTGACCCATGCCAGAGATATAGCAATGAAATTCATATCCCAACCATCCCTTTAGAGTCAATTTCTGAGCCTATACCTTTTGCTCGATGGGGGTTGGATTCGGTGGGACTTCTGCCCATGGCGTCCGGAGGATGCAGAACAATAATTGTTGCTATTGATTATTTTTCGAAGTGGATCGAAGCGGCTCCATTAGCAGGTACGACGTCGAAAGCTATTATAAATTTCATTTTATCCAATATCTGCTGCGGATTTTGAATTCCACAAAAGATAACAACAGACAATGGACCACAATTCGACAACAAGGAAATGCAGAGTTTCTGTGCCTCCAGAAGCATACAACATTGCTTCTCTTTCCCTTTCCACCCACAAGAAAATGGTCAGGTCGAAGTAGCCAACAGGACAATACTGTCCGGTCTAAAGAAGAATCTAGAAGGAGCTACTGGAAAGTGACAAAGTTATTTGCAAGAAGTTTTGTGGGCTTACCGGACTACACCTGGGGCTGCAACACAAGAGTCTCATTTTGCCTTGGTCTATGGGATGGATGCCATAGCTCCCATAGAAGCTACTCTCCCTTCATTTCGAGTTCATAATTTCTCCGAACACACTAACGAGGTGGATATCAGAAACCAGCTTGACTTAATAGAGGAAAGAAGAGTTAAGGCTCACTTTAGAGCTGTACACTTTCAAGGTTTGATGAGAAGCAGGTTCACTTCTAAAATTAAGAGAAGGGATTTTCAACCGGGGGATAAGGTATTAAGAAAAGTCTTCCTACATACTAAAGATAAGCAGTTCAGTAAGTTGGCTCCAACTTGGGAAGGACCCTATGTGACCATTGAAAAGCTTAAGCCTGGGACATACCGGCTCCAAGATAAAGATGGAAGGGTTTTGAATCACCCCTGGAATATTGAGCACCTCCGGATGTACTTGGAGTAGAAATTATGTAAATATTTACTTGTTTAAAAGTTCATGCAAATATTTGGGGGCATACTCTTTCCTACCCTGGTGGCGCGGGGAGGTTTTAATGAGGTGTCCGGGCTTTTTTTATCAAATTCGATGCCTTCTTAAAAAATTCGGAGTGTTTTTACTTAAATAGTTTCTTGTGAAATTATTATTTAAACGTAGGCCAGATTAAATTAAATGAGTGATGACTACTTGAACATTTGTCATCGGAGAAATTAAACACTCTCACTTTAGAATGTTTATGAAATAACTAAAGGTTGTTTAAACATTTTCCACCATAATTGAAAAAGTATGAAAAAATACAAGAGCTGTGCGAAATAAAGATATCCATTGCAACATACGAAGTGCCTTGGCCATCCAAGGACTTTAAATTGTCAAAACAAAAAGATTTATCCGGACAAGGACCGGACACAGTTATAAAAAATGCCTTGGCCATCCAAGGACTTTGGTTCAATCAAAACAAAAGTGAAAAGATAATTGATATTCTAAGACTGAGCCTTTGAAGATGGCTCAGCCTCACTAGCTTTCTTCTTCTGAAGGTCATCATTTTCTTCATCCGGGCTCTCCCCGGTGTTCTCTTCTTCATCGCTTGAGTCGGCACTAGAATAGTCATGCTTATCACCATCAGCCATCATATGGAAGGGGAGGTCTTCATACTATACAAAAGTCCATAAGTCTCCCATATTCCTCTTCGGAAATTTCTCATGAAAGAGTAAGACCATGTCCGACTTCACCTTGGCATACATTTCTTCCTGAGTGTCTATCACTTGGTTGGTATAAGTATCAATCTTGGCTTGGATTTTTTCCTCTTGCTCCCTTAGCAGATCAGATTTTTCTTGTGCAGCCTTGGACACCGAGTCCTCGAGCGAGATCTTGTCATTGGTCAAAGTGTGAATGACCCTGTCCCTGGCCTTCACCTCCTTTTTCGAAGAAGAGAAATCTTTCTCCAACTCGGACTGCTTTGCTTGGAGTTCTTTGATAGTATCTTCTAAGGTAGCTACCTTTGTGGCCCAACCCTCCTGGTTCTTCTTTAACTTCTCGTTTTCCCTCTTCAAAACATCAGCATTTTGGTTGGCAATGAGGAGGTCGCCGGACAATTTCTCCTTGTCAGAATTAAGGGTAGTAATAATAGCTGACTGACCTCGCACTTGTTTCTCCAAACTAAGCACTGGTTGAATATTACTCAATATAGAGTGAGTTATAACATCTCTTTCACTTGAGACAGAGAAAGACTTACCATTAAAGGTAACGATGTTCGAAGTGCTCGGAGGGAGGTAAGGTCCAGCAAAATCATCCTTAGGGAGGTTTTCGAAGTAAAGACCAATTTCTTCAAAACCACTAATATCAACACCATCAATGCTGATATCCCCTCCTGTACCCCCTCCGGTTTGGAAGTCACTAGGAATGCCTTCTGCTTGAGTTGGGTCTGTAGGGTCAACAGGAGGAAGGGGCTCCGTAGGCCGGAGAGAAATGTCATCACCCTTGGAGGTCTTTTTATTCTTGGCCTCCCTGTCCTTACTCTCTGCTCCCTGTTTCCTATCTCTCTTAAGAACCCTTGGAGGTTTTGGAGATCCTGCCCCTTCCCTAGTACTTGCATGCTCCACTACTTCTAGAAGATCAGCATCAATATGTCCTTGAACTGGCCCCTCTTGGTTTGTTGGAGCAGTTTCCTCCGCTTCGGTGGGATTGGCTTCAACCGCACTCTGCTTGCCCTTACCTTTCTTTCTCTTCATCTTACTTGGGGCCTTGGCTCTACCAGGAAGATACAATGCCCCGTCTGGCACATGTGTTCTTTTGAGGACTACTTCCGGAGGGGGTGGGGTGGTAAGTTCCTCCCATGATAAGTCCCTCCAGCCAGTGGTATTCTAGAGGTAAGCCCTTGTTAGATTGTATCCGGTAAAGGCATTGTGGAAACGATTCCCCCACTTCTCAGTAGCCCAAGCATTTAGCTTGGTGCAAGTGGTCTGCCCGGCCTTCAAGTGGTCATTGAAATCTTTAGGCAGCACTGTCGAGAAACAAAAAAGAAAAGACAAGTCAGATAAACAAATGTGTGAAAAATAAAGAGGGGAACGTGAGATGGGATTCTTACCATCGCTTCGCCATCTGCTGGTAAGGAGGCTCGGGTTGGCACCGGCTTTAATCTTTCTCCCATTCTCCCAGGCACCACTCACAAATAAGAAGTGAGTCTTCCAATTTTTCTCCGACTCGAGCAGATCGTTCACTGCTTTGTAATTATCACCCATGTTGAAGTGATAAAAGGGAATATAGTGGTTTCTGCAGAGGCTAGCCACAACTGCAAACTGCTCCATTAGGAAAGGAATTCCGGAGAGCCTGGAGGCAATGATACAGGCCATTAGGGTGTACCAAGCATTGGGGCTCAGTTGACTTGGGAAAAGTTTGATGAGATGAAAATACTTGACTATCTCCGGGTCTAAGGGAAACCTCAGTCCCCAGTTGAAGAGCTCAGTGAAGAAAACTATTTCACTGAGTTTGCAGTCCATCGGTGTTTCTGGGTCCACTCGAATCCTTATTTTGACATTCTCCGGGATCTCTCATTCTGTTCGCATCCGACCCAGTTCGGCTGTGTGCATGAAAGCATAGTTAAGTTTTTGCAAAGCTATTAAATACTTAACACTTACCTTGTGGAAACAAGGTCCCACTTTTCCCACAAGGACCTCCGGTAAATTTGGATGCCTTAAGCATAGTTTCTCTTTGCCTTTGTCCTTCTTGGCAGCAATAGCCTCACTTGTTTCCCCGGAGACTTCGGACTCAAAGGGAGCTTCTTCAATAGAATCCTCAATCACTTCTTCCATTACCAGGGAGGGGTTTTAAGCTGTTTTGGGGTGAGGTGAGCTAGAGGTTGGCTCAGCGTGCCCTCCAGACTGTTGGGCTTCACTGGCTTCTTGTACTCTAGCCTCCGGTTGGGGCTCAGATGCAGTGGTTTCTTTCCGGAGACTTGAACTAGATGCTTCCGGGCCGGACAGTTTGTCCTTAGGAATCTTGATGGGTGCCTCTGACCCCGTATTGCTATCCTTGCCCCTGATTTGGAAGGTGTACCTTTTAGAGCCTGCCCTTTTACCAAGCGACCTCTTCTCCGATCTACTAACTTCTCTGGAGAGGCATCAGCATCCGATCCCATAGCAATGAATGGGGAAGGTTTCTTGAAACTGGTGACTACCTGCCCTGGTTCAACTGTAGGCTCTGATTCTTGAACCGATGAGCCCGAGACAATTGAGGAAAGGGTGGATTGGAACAACCTCCTAGGTTTAACGCTTTTGGTTGAAGAAGAGCCCTGGTCAGGTTCTGTGCTTAGTGTTTCTGGTTTATCAACAGGGGAAACAGGGAGGCCGGCTGCAATGCGCCTTTCTCGTTCAACCTTTTGAGCTTTTTCTAACTCTGACAAATTAAGCCACCCACCTTTGATTAAAGCGTTCCTAGCTGTGAACATAAACTCGCACTGAAAGAAAGTGTTTGTTTTTGAAAGAGAAAGCTTTGAAGTTTAGTAGAGCAAGGATGATGAAGATGGTAAAATAGTAGAAAAGTGAAACTAATTTATAGTAAATGTGCAAAAGATGCTTTGATACCTAGGAGAATTCGAAAGGGTTGCAATGATTAAGGACGGCGCTGATGTCATCCTTATTAAATGAAGAGGTTACGTTTTGGAGAAAGTAGGAGCGTCGTTCTAGGGAAAAAAGCGGCTGATGTGGCGAACCAGAGAGAGACACGTGTCCCACGATTTCTGGCAAAAAACCGTTTAGTTTCTCAGAACTTTTTCAGTTCGGATAACGCTATTACACAGTTCAAAAATCTGTCCGGATATGGCTGTGACCAACTACAGGCTATATTTTAGGTCTTGCCAAAGGCCTTTGAGCACTACCTAAAAAAGGGGCTACTGATGAGTCTGGATTTTGTCACCACTCTTTGTAAGAGCCGGACAGGGGCAATTCAGACATCATCCATTTAACCGGACAGGGACGATTCGGACAACCTCCACTTACTAAACTGTCCGAACAGAATTAAAGTATTAAAAACATAATCACTTCATGATTAAACTAATCACTTGTTTACTTAAAAGCTAGTGGGTCTTTAAAGTCGACCCGAATCCATAAAAACACAACCCGAAAGCCCATATGACCCAAAAGATAAAGGGTATAAATACCCAACCACCTACACTAAATGAGGGTAATGAAAATTAAATACAACCAGGCACCTCAATCCTCCCTCTACATTCTATCCAAACATTAAATACTCTCAAAATTCCACAAAATACTAGACAAAATTACAAAAATACCCTCAAACAAAAATAAACCACATCAGTTGTGAAGAGAAAAACCATCTCTTCATCAGCTGCAACTTCTCATGGCCTTTATGGAATCATCATGAGGTTCTCTTTAAGATTCCCCTGAGACGTTTCATGATCTTAAGCCATATGTTGCACTGTTGGTTACGGTTTTCGAACAACAAGTTTCACATTACCCACCTTGTCCTTCAAGTCATTTGCTGGACAATTTGGTATCATTGAAACTTCTGCAAATTTAATAGCACTCCTGATAACTTCAAGTACTATTGCCAGAATCAACAGAATTCTCATGGGAATTGACTTGAATAATACACTAAAAGCTAACCACTGGTCTCGTGTAACGAACGCAGGAGCTGCTTTGGGCTGTATTACTATAAGCAAAAACAAAAGGAAACCGAGGTACCTGAAATGGCATGCTCCAACTACATGAAGACTCAAAGTCAATGTGGATGGAGCTAGCAGTTTTTCCGGTGAAGCCAGTGGAGGCATTCTGGTCAGGAATGAGCAAGGGCATATCCTATATGGATCTGGTCTCCTCTTTGGCAAAATGGATCATTTTCAGGCGGAGTGCAAGGCTATGCTGGAAGTTCTGATCGTTTGCAGAAGAAATCACTTGTATACTGTTGACTTAGAGTCAGGCTGCCTGACTCTAATCAACATCATTGCATCTGGGAATGTTGCCTTCATCCCGATTGCTTCTCTTTGTCGTAGTTTAATCTCTTCAACTATGAGTCTTCGACACATATCCAAAACTCAAAATGCAACTGCTGATTGGATTACTAAATGGGTCTTGATGGAAAAGTAAAATTGAACGATAACCTGTTCCAATATCCCAATTCCTCAACTAACTATCGCAACGCTTGAAAGTCTAGTAATTGGGTATATTGACCCGGGTTAGGCTCGATTTTGTTTCTAGTTTCCAATTTCGAACGCGGTTGGCTTCCGTTTTCGCTGTTTTGCCACTCTCACTGGTGAAATCGAGTGTTTTGTGCAAAGAATGGAGTTTTGGAGTTCTGTTCGATTTAGGGTTCGTTCCCTCCTGATTTAGGAATTTTGTTTAAGTAATAGATTTACAACATTAGTCCTTTCATTCTCTCTTTTTGCTATTAGAGACCCTTCGTTGTAATAACTTTCAATTTAGTAATAAAGGGTTTATTTTGCTTAACAAAAAGTATCAAATCCCAAATCAGTACCCAAATATTAGACCTTCTCCACTAATACTTAAAAACCATTTTTTTTATCAAATTAACCCTAATACTAGAAGAAAGAGAAAGTAGGTTAGTAGTTACTTTCTATTAAATTAATTTTCCCTTTTCCCCCGAAATCCCAATAACCTTTAGTAATCCAAAAGACTAAAGAAGAAAGTCAGAATAAAGTGAAACCCTAAAAGATGTCTGGCGAAGGTCTGTTCTGAAGAAACCCCGGCCACTATAGAAGTCTTGTCGTTCGAAACCATCGGTGAACTCCATCTTTATCTTCTCTTGTGAACCCAGAAAGACCATTGTCGGTGAACTTCATCTGTCGAAACTTCCGTTAAGGTACGTCGACAGTTTTTACTTATTTTGTTAATGAAACCATCGACAGTTTTTACTTATTTTGCCGGCTGGTTGTTCGATAACTTTGTTATCGACTGGTTGTCCAATAAATTTGTTATCGGGGAAGTATTGGCTATACATTCGTCGGTCGGTTAAGGGGAAGTGTACCGTTCGAATTAGTTACATATTTTGTTGGTTTTATCTGGTTGATTGTATGTTGTTTGCGAGGTAGGCGTAACATGTCGTTTCACGCGTCGTTTTAGGAGTTATCTCAGGCGTGCCTTGGTTTTGTGTTTTCCTGTATGTGCATGTTTGTTTGGAATTGAAACCTGAGTAGTGCATCATGTTTATAGATTATCTCGCGTCTGCTTCAGTGTTTTTGTATGATGTTTATAGTAGTTTTAGTATGTGTTTCGCGTAGCATGAGATCTGTAATAGTAGGTTAGTTGGGGGTTTGTCCATTCGTTATCTCGCGCATGACATCGTGGCCATCTTGCGTTGGGTATCATGGGAAATGTAACGGAAGGTGAGTTGTATGTATGTTCTTCGTATCTCGCACATGGTATTGTTTCCGTCTCGCATTGTGTATCATGTGTTCTGTAATGGAAGGGGAGTTGGGTGTTAGTTCTTCGCTTCTCGCGTGTGGCATCGTTGCCATCTCGCATTGTGTATATTGGGGTCTGTAATGGAAGGTTTGTTGGGGGTTTGTTCTATGTATCTCGCGCATACATATGGGTTTTATTTTTCTATATATCTCACTTGACATTCTGTGCACAAGTCGCATCTTATGGTTACTGTATGTCGGGTGTGTTTGGGTCTTTGTAGTGTATCTCGCGAAATATGTTTTCTATATCTCACGTTTTATCTGCTTTCTGATTTATGTTAGGTTTATAATAAGTTCCACAAGGCGATATGTATTACTAAAATCTAACATGAGTGTTCTTTTGTGCGTACAGGTTCTGCTATGGGCGAAGGTACTTTTTACAGGTCTGGCTTGGTCAGCATATTAAATTTGCTGCAGAAAAACAAAGTGGTTGAGGAGCATATCGAGGCTACAAAGAACACGTCATTCTTACGTTGCTGAAAGCTTCCTTCATGCTAAGGAACGAAGATCTGACAAAGAAGAAGTTTAACAAAGTTATAGAGGAGATTGTAAAGAGATATTTTGTAAAGAAATGGTGTTTTAGAATAGGCTCGAAGAGGGTTAAACTGACCACAAACGATGTTAAAGTCATCTTCGGTCTTAAACATGGAACGGAGGAAATACCGATGAACAGAACAGGGGCATTCACTGGAAGATTTGCTGATGGTGCAGAGAAACAGTCTCCACTGATGCATAAATATTTCTTGCGTCCAAGGGCGAGGAAAAATGGACCGTCAAACCAAAAGGTTGTTTCAAATGTGATGATCAAGGTAGAAATAACAGATTATGAAAGATAGGCATGTTTGAGAATATCCAATAAAATAACTACTATCTGTTTTGTTACAGGAAGCAATAGAATTATAAGTAAATGATAGGGGGAGGAATCAGTAACCGACATTGCCAAGATTTTGATACTCTTCATTTGTTCTACCATGTTCTACTTTGTATCTGGAGATATCATGGAATGGACAATGGTCTTCTACGTAGAAGACATGCTAAAAATTAATGACTATGATTGGTCGGGCGCAATTGTGGAGAAGCTGACAAAGTCTATGGTTAATTGTGAGTATGGTCGTGACACCAGATCACGTCATTGGCTGCGTAGCAGTCTTATTAGTGAGTATGATGGTGGTGGTTTGTATTATTTTTTTTATTATAAGAGTGATATGATTGTGTCTTGTTTTATCCCAACCTTTCATAATGGACCACACCACGCTAAGGGAAGATTTGGTAAGGCCAAACATGATTCCTAGGTTCTACAAATGGTGGGGGCTGGAGTGCAATGAGTCAACTATGGCCCTTGTTAAAAGGGTGAGGAAGCTCCCTGATGATGAGGTAATATATGTCCCTCGCATGATATATATGGTATGAATCGCGTGATATGCCGTTTTGCAAGCGCGATGCATATTAGTTGTTAATAACCGA
This sequence comes from Limnanthes douglasii subsp. nivea, assembly GCA_036936605.1. Lineage (NCBI taxonomy): Eukaryota > Viridiplantae > Streptophyta > Magnoliopsida > Brassicales > Limnanthaceae > Limnanthes > Limnanthes douglasii. The sequence continues at coordinate 204,083,156 of JAUPFV010000005.1, read as the reverse complement.
ATCGTGGCATGCATGTCTATACTGTTATGAATCGCGTTATATGTCTAGGCCTTCAATCGCGTCGTGTGTATATGTTTGACAGTAGAGAATCACGTCGTATGCTGCAAAACAACCGCACGACATATGATTTAGTAATGCACGAATCGCATCGTCTTCTATTTATCTGATAATGCATTGCGTCTTATGATTCATACTTGTCTCGCGTTTGTGGTGTATGTTTGTCTTCCACATATCGCAGCTTATATTGCAAAGCAATCGCGAGATATCTGCTTCATTAAAGTATGACTCACATCTTGGTATCTGTATATGTGAATGAGTCGCGTTGTATAAATGCGTGAATCGCGTAAATTTTTTAACTGGCTAGCTCTTCACTGTTTGTTTCAAAAAACCATTTCGGGTTGCAGATCTTGGAAGAAGAGATAAAACTAACAAAGGCCGAAGAAATGGCCGTCGGGTCGGGGGAGACAAGTGGAGGCTCAAGTAGAAAGTTGACAAACAAAAGAAAAAAGACGATGAGCAGTAGAAGTGCGAAGCGGTCGAAGTATTATACAGGGGGAAACAAATGAGATGGAAATTGGGCAGACATCTGAAACAGTGGATTACAGGGCGTGGATGAAGATTATGGTCAACCACTGCGGGGGCGGTTGGATCAGAATCAAAATACACCCGAGAAAGGCGGCAACTCAAGTACTCTGATGAAGAGGATGAAAGTTTACAAGCCAGTCGCGCTTGTAGTATTTTATTTAAGAGGATGGAATATATCAAGAAGAGAAGCAGCGGAAAATACAGATACTCGGTAGAAAATAAACGACTTAAGATTTCTCTTGCACGAAAGAATAGACAAGTAAGTTGTTTAAGAGGTTGTCCCTTTAATGATGCATTTTCATTAGTTTGGCTAATACTTGTTTAATTTCCCCACAGATTGAAGAATCCACATGGAGGTTGCTTCTTTGACTTTAAAGCTTCAAGAACAAACTGATCAAGCTAATGAAGCTGATGAAGATGTTGGGGTTAATGAAGCACTAGAGAAGTTCTGTGTACTTCCTTTCTGTTTGTTAGAAGAGGAGTCACCAGAGAAAAGAGTAGACGTATCAGTAACAGTGGATGAGGTTCCTAAAACTATATTTTATGTCTCAAGAAAACATGGTTTCAAAAAGTTAGAGGCATGAGAGAAAAAAGATGAGAAAAAAAAGAAGTTGTAGAGGGTTCTACACCTGACGACCATGAAGAAGACACAGACGAGGGGATAGAAGATGGAGGTGAAATGGATGATGAGAAGAATGAATATGGAGCTGCTGATGGACCGAACGATGTTATTGAGATATCTCGTGAGGGGAAGACAAATAAAAAAACTTTGTATGTTTTGGGTGTTGACAACTGTAGGCTTGTCGCGGCCAATTATATTAATGGTGTACCAGCTTTTCCTAGAAGTGAAAATATGGAAAAAGATGTGGAAGTAACCACGCATCGGGCATATATTGGTGTGGGTGCGGTAGTAGCGGATGCTGAGGGGAAAATTCCAATTGTACTCCCAGCTGGGGGGAAACCACCTGAAATTATGGGATCAGTAGTTGAACCAACACCCATAGAAGCAGAACGAGATGTTGTCGTAGCTGAAACAGGACGAGAGTTACAGCCAGATATTGTTGTATAAAAAATGAGTACAAAAGAGGTTGTGGAAGAAGAAATCGGGGAGAGGCGGCAGTTGATGTACATTGTGGTTAGGGTGCTTCAAAAATACTGAGGCTGATTTGGCAATTGGAAATGTTGGTGAGGTAACGAGTGGGATGAAACTGAATATAGTTGGGGCATATGAAAGTGGCAGCAGCGTACCCAAGCCCATGGATCAAGGACATGAAGATGTAAATGGATCTTAAAATATTAAGATTCAACTTCTTATAGCTATCTTATAGTTGCTTTGTCTTTAATGTGGCAAAACTGTTGTTTTTTAAATTTCGGATTTTTAATAGGGGGTTTTAATGTTGTTTTATTACATCAGGGATGTTTTTAAATTTATAAGTATTGCAAATTTTATGTTATAACTATGTCGTGAGCATTTCTGTAGTTTTAAGACTTGATATTATTCTTACCTCGCATTAAACATGTTTAAGGTTATATCGTCTCACCTTTTTATATCGCGTCATGTTAGAAGCAAAAAAACCCATAGCAAAAACAAATGTTAGTGTTCTGTGGAGGCATGGGTGAATCGCATGATGTTGGTGTGTGAATCGTGGCAGTTACGCCTTACTATGTCTCGCTTTAAGTGACAAACACAACTCGCGTGTTGTGTATCAATTAACCTAAGTCGCGTATGTCTACTATTTAGTCCCTAACTCACGTGGTCTTTTGGGAGTAGCCAAGTCATGCGCCATTGGTTAACAAAACACACATAATTGGTTAATTTTTTACAGGTACTTAATGTAAAAAAAGAAAGATTAAACAAAGGACTACATCAATGCACACAAGGAATTAATTCTTGGGGAAATATGCTAATTTCCTGTCAAATCAGATCAAAAAAGAAAAAAGAAAAGGAAAGCACAAAAACAAAAGTGAAATCAAAGACACAATTGTTAACGGAGTTCAGCAAATTATGCCTACGTCTCCGGACCTGCTGCAGATCGATTTTATTAGGAAGAACACAGTGACTGCCGTTTCTGGTGAATACACAAAACCCTAACCCTAGGTTTTGTAGAGACTGTAACACTTAAAAAGGGAAAAATATTACAGTCCTTAATATGTAATTTATAACCCCCTAAAATTACACTGTTTTTTTCAATTCACTCAAGTTCTCTTTAATGTGCTTAGCACTTGCCTCATCTCCACTGTCTTCCAATGTCTTTTCATCTAGCATCTCTTCTATCCAATAATAACATGTTGAATAATGCATTCTACTTGAAGGTTATGATGCATTTTACTCAAGTGATGGCAAGCACTGGCTTCATTGGAAATGCAGATAGGTTCAGAAAAACTTAACAATCTCCCACTTGAAGACTGGTTTCAACCTGTCTTCACACCTTGATCTATGCAGCAGATCTTTCTGGTCTTATTACTCTTGTAGACCAACTGAAGCTGAACACAACTTCAGTTTTTCAATGGCTACTGTATTTGTCAACATATCAGCTGGATTCTTGCTTCCTTGGATCTTTTCCAGTATTAGCACTTCATCTTCCAATAAAGATTTAATGAAATGATAACGAAGACTATTGTGCTTGGTTCTTGAATGAAATGTTGAATTCTTCGCCAATTGAATTGCACTTTGACTATCACTATGCAGAACGTTGTTCTTCTGTTTGAATCCCAACTCGGTTAACAAACCTTGAAGCCATATCATCTCTTTACTGGCTTCGGTCACTGCTACATACTCAGCCTCTGTAGTTGATAAAGTGACAATTTTCTGTAATTTTGACATCCAACTAACAGCTGTAGTTCCAACAGTAAATATATAACCGGTAGTGCTTTTCCGGTGATCAACTTCACCTCCAAAATCTGCATCTACATAGCCTTGTACCTTTAACTCACCCTTACCAAAGTACAAACACTTTTCCATGGTACATAGTAGGTACCTCAAAATCCATTTGACAGCTTCCCAATGAATTTTCCCTGGATTTGACATAAACCTACTCACAACTCCCACTGCATAACTAATGTTTGGTCTCGTACAGACCATTACATACATCAAACTTCCAATAGCTGAGGCGTAAGGAACCTTAGCCATGAAGCCTTTTTCTTCATCTGTCTTAGGGGATTGATCCTTGGATAAATGAAAGTGACCTGCCAATGGTGTACTAACTGGCTTTGCATCACACATGTTAAATCTCTTCAAAACGCGATCGATGTACTCTGACTGAGATAACTGCAAAACTTTTCTATGCTTATCTCTTATGATTTGCATTCCAAGAATCTTCTTCGCCGGACCCAAGTCCTTCATGTCAAATTCTTTTGACAATTGTAGCTTCAATCTTCTAATATCATCCATATCTGAACCTTCTACTAACATATCATCAACATAAAGTAGCAAAATGATATAAATGGACTTACATCTTTTAAAATAGCAACAGTGGTCCGCATTACACTTCTGAAAACTCTCTTTGTGCATAAAATCGTCAAATTTCTTGTACCACTGTCTTGGAGCTTGTTTTAAACCATACAAACTTTTCTTAAGTCTGCATACCATGTTTTCTTTCCCTTCTTTTAAGAAACCTTCTGGTTGATACATGTATATCTCCTCATCCAAATCCCCGTGAAGAAATGCAGTCTTCACATCTAACTGTTCAAGATAAAGGTCTTCAATGGCAACAATACTCAACACTAATCTAATAGTATTGAGCTTCACAACTGGAGCAAAAATATCGGTGTAATCAATTCCTTCCTTTTGCTGGAACCCTTTGACAACTAGTCGTGCTTTTTATCTCTTAGAGCCATCATGCTCATCTTTCACCCGATACACCCATTTGTTATGAAGTGCCTTCTTACCCATTGGTAACTCAGTTAGGTCCCATGTATCATTTGAGATTAAAGACTTCATCTCATTTTTCATAGCAAACTCCCACTTACTAGCATCACTGGTCTGGCAAGCTTCATCATAGCATTCAGGTTCTCCTCCATCGGTAAGTAACAGATAGTTCAAGTATCTCCTGTTGGGTACATGGGGTCTGGAAGATCTTCGCAAAACAGGAACTACCTCGGTCGGTTGTAAGGTATCGGATTGGTGTTGATCGATCTGTCCAACAGACTCTCCTTGTTGAGGGGTTAATCTGATCGACTCTATTTCTTGATTATCTCTGGGACTCCCTCGATATCTGCGAATACTGATTCATACGGCTTTGAGTCATTTGCTTCAGTTTTATGTCTGTCCTTGTACATCAATGTTTCATTGAAGATCACATCTCTGCTTCTTATCATCTTCTTGTTCTCCTCATCCCAAACACGATAACCGAACTCATCTTCGCCATAGCCGATCAAGAAACATTTTTTCGATTTCGGATCAAGCTTGTTCCTGCCTTGGTCACTTATATGAACATATGCTGTACAACCAAAAACTCTTAGATGTGATAATTTTATATTCTTACCACTCCATACCTCCTCGGGTATTCGATGTTCTAAGGGAACCGACGGGCCTCGGTTAACCAGGTAAGCCGATGTGTTGATTGCTTCTGCCCAGAACTGCTTCGGTAAACCAGACTGTATTCGAATGCTTCTGGCTCTTTCTGTCAACGTTCTATTCATACGTTCGGCAATACCATTGTGTTGAGGCGTACCTGGAACGGTTCTCTTCATCCTGATACCATGCTCATAGCAAAAGTTATTGAATTTGGTGTCCTCATATTCACCACCATTATCAGTTCTCAGCTTTTTAATCTTCAGACCTGTCTCATTCTCAACCATAGATTTCCATCTCCTAAAAACATCAAACACTTCAGATTTATGCTTCAGAAAATAAACCCATACCTTTCGAGAATGATCATCGATAAAGGTCACAAAATAGTGTTTCCCTCCTATAGATGAAACAGTTGTTGGCCCCCAAACGTCAGAGTGAACAAGCTCCAGCCTTTCTTTCTTTGGGGTTCTACCACTCGTCTGAAAACTGACCCTTTTCTGTTTTCCAAGTATGCAATCTTCACACATGTCTATATCGACTGACTTTAGACCTGGAAGCTTCCCATTCGAGTACATAATTTCCATACCCTTCACACTCATATGGCCAAGCCTCTGGTGCCAAACATTTGGATTTTCGTTTCCTGCTGCTATTGCAATTGAACAGCTCGTCTCTGCTATCTTGTAAAGAGTACCACTCTTCTTTCCGCGAGCAACCGTCATTTCTCCCTTTGAAATTTTCCAGTTGTCACCATGGAAGATCATACTATAGCCTTCACTGGCCAACTGCCCTACTGAGATTAAGTTCTTTCTCAGACTGGGGATATGTCTGACATCTTTCAGTTCCCATACAGACCCATTCAACTTAATCTTCACAGTACCTTTACCAATAATATCACAAGGTTGATCATCACCAAGATATACTTTTCCAAGGTTACCAGGGACATACATCTCGAAGAATTCTTTCTTCGAATCGCGTGAAACGATGCTCCGGAGTCTAATACCCAAGACTCTTCCCTGCTTTCTAAGGAGCATATTAACGCATCGTCTCCTTCTGAAGTGATATTTGCCTCTGTCTTCTTCTCTTGCTCCTTTGGTTCTCTCTTGCACTGAAATTTAAAGTGCCCGGTCTTCCCACAATTCCAACACTCCATGTTTCTCGACCCCTGGGAATTTTTAGGATTCCTAGACTTGGACCTCCAGTTTCTTGATTTGCCTCGGTAGTTCGATTTACCGCGTCCATATACTCTGGTTGAATTTCTTCCTCTCGATTCTGTATGTAAGACTGAGGAGATTGATGACTCACCTGATTCTCTCCTTCGAATCTCTTTACTGAGAACTAGGTCACGAACATCATCAAATTTCAACTTATTGCTTCCTGACGAGCTACTCACCGCAGTGACAGTAGCATTCCAACTATCTGGTAGTGAAGACAACAGTATCAATGCTCGTATTTCTTCATCAAAATCAATTTCAACTGAACTCAACTGGTTTGTGATTGTATTGAGTTCATTGAGGTGTTGAGCTACTGAAGTGCCTTCCGTCATTCGCAAATTGAATAAACGCCTCATCAAGTGAACTTTGTTAGACGCTGATGGCTTCTCATACATACTGGAGAGAGCCTTCATAAGACCCGCCGTGGTTGTTTCCTTTATGATGTTAAAAGCAACGTTGCGGGATATCGTCAATCGGATGACTCCAAGAGCTTGTCTATCAAGAAGGGTCCAATCGTCATCTTTCATACCTTCTGGTTTCTTTTCTGAGAGGGGTTGATAAAGTTTTTTCTGGTACAGATAATCTTCAATCTGCATCTTTCAGAACCCAAAATCTACACCATCGAATTTTTCGAGTCTCACCTTTCCTTCGTCTGTAGCCATTGCTCCCACTCAAATCTGATTTCCTTTGGATCGCTACCAGTCTGGCTTTGATACCAGTTCTTGGGGAAATATGCTAATTTCCTGTCAAATCAGATCAAAAAAGAAAAAAGAAAAGGAAAGCACAAAAACAAAAGTGAAATCAAAGACACAATTGTTAACGGAGTTCAACAAATTATGCCTACGTCTCCGGACCTGCTGCAGATCGATTTTATTAGGAAGAACACAGTGACTGCCGTTTCTGGTGAATACACAAAACCCTAACCCTAGGTTTTGTAGAGACTGTAACACTTAAAAAGGGAAAAATATTACAGTCCTTAATATGTAATTTATAACCCCCTAAAATTACACTGTTTTTTTCAATTCACTCCAGTTCTCTTTAATGTGCTTAGCACTTGCCTCATCTCCACTGTCTTCCAATGTCTTTTCATCTAGCATCTCTTCTATCCAATAATAACATGTTGAATAATGCATTCTACTTGAAGGTTATGATGCATTTTACTCAAGTGATGGCAAGCACTGGCTTCATTGGAAATGCAGATAAGTTCAGAAAAACTTAACATTAATAAGAAACAACCAAAAACTGAAAGCGTAATGGAATTCGAAGCTGCTATAAAATCAACATAAGAGTTACAACCGAAGTTGGAAGTGCAACGCAAAACAAATGTTGAAGTACTAACACAGCCTGGGATAAGAGAAGAAGTGCAGCCAGCAGGGGAAGGGGAAGCAGATTGTTTTGATCTTCCAACCCTAGATGATGCATTCCTACTATGTACACAATTATTTTTTGACGAAGTTGATAAGGCGGCGGCTATACACTCCGGTGGAGGAAAGTTTGTTGGCAGTACTTCGTCTAAACGTTTGTTACAAGATGCACATCCAATGGTAAGCTCTAAACTATACTAATAATCATATACTTAGTTGTCAGTTTTTTATAGTTATTTAACACAATTTTTGTTTTTTTACAGTTGGTAAATAACATTTATCCAAATTGGGATTTAATTACACAGTCACAACAGTTAGAAGCTATTTACCAAACTTGGGAAACAGAAACAACAACTACAAAGTTAATAGCCGTTAGTCAATACCGCAAGGTCCTTCAAATACAACGAAATGAAGATCAACTAGACTCGGAAGTATGGTATTTCCCAGAACACGAATTTACATACCTGCTAAGTGTTAGTGTGACTGAGCTAATGGCCGTAACATACGAAGGGGAGTTAGATTTCAAGGTAAAATTTATATTCTTGATATAACACTAATAATTGACAACTACTTGGATATAGATGTGATTTTTACGTGTTATAGATCATTGATGCCTGGATATATAAGCTGCTTAAAGAATCAAACTGGACTGTACCTTTCAAAGGGCTCAATGACGAGTACAATTGTAAATATAAAGCTATTCAGATTTCTGGTGTCGCAACGGTTAGTGTTTAATTATTAAATAGTCATTTAAAGTGACCCAGAAGTTTAATATTGTTTTGGTGTAGCTTGGTTTTATTACAGAAATTATTAGCAACAAAAGAAGATGTTACAAACGTTATTGACGCAATTTTTGAAAACGTGACAGACGACACATTTATCGCATTCATTTCAGTATGCACCATAAATGAAAAAGGTACTAACCACTGGACGTTGTTGGTAATAGACATGAAGAATGGTTTGGCAAAAAACTACAATCCCATGTTCCCTCTTAGCAAATTCACTCCAGATGACACTAGGAAAACAGGCGACACATTGGTAAGTAGTATGAAACCTTATTGAATGATGTTGTATGTTCATTGTTTGCAGGTGAATGTACGAATCGCGTGTTCATATCGCGAGATTCTAAACGATCATTGCTCGCAAATCGCGTTAGTATATATGTGAATCGCGTGTTATGGATGGAACTCGCGTCTTTATGTAAAGTGATTCGCAACATTACGGATTTACATGCTATTTAAAAAAAAAAGCTAACTTTTTTCTTATCTGAGAAGCTGAACTATTGTATGAAGAAGAGATACATACCACGTGTGAAGAATGGATACAAAGTTAGAGCTGTTAGAGAGATTCCCCAGCAATATAAAGATTCGCTTGACTATGGAGTGTTCGTTTGTCAGTATGTCAAAGACATTATCCATAACGGGTTTGTACCGAAGGAATATAGCAAGTGTATGCCAGCTGAAACACACGCAAAAATGTTTCACCACTTCCTAAATGATAAAAATACTAATCTAGGGGCGTTGGATGCGTAATTGTTAATTTCAATTCAATCGAATGAATTTTTTGTATGTATTTTTATTTGGATTGGTTATTGGGTAACATCTAAACAAGTGTATGGAAAATTTTAAGTTAACTCGCGCAGTGTGGAGTGGATGACTCGCATCGCGAGTTCAATTTTATAAACCTATCACGCGAGATAAGTATGTACCTTTTGGGTCTATCACGCGTGGTAAGTATGTACCAAAACCAGCGTTTAAAGTATTATGCTGGGACACGTGATAGGTATTAAGTATATTGCATGTTACGATTTTTATCCTATCACGCGTGTTGGCTATAAAATGAAACACATGATATCCAATAGATATTTCTCTGAATTTTTTCCCCGTAAACTACCACCAATTATTAGTAAGCGATTGCTATTGTCCCGCCAAAACGTAAACCTGCTCATTATTACTCGCCTAGCTAGCCACCTACTTTTCCCCCCTTATATAAACCTCCAGAAAACAAATTATACTCTAAATTAAAACAATTTACACACTCCAAATAGGAAAACAGTATGAGTTGGTGCGTCGATGAAGACCAACACTTGCTTCAAGCGGTGAAGTACGTTAAGCCAACAATTTCCGATGAAACGACCGTTGTTTTCTTTCGATCAAGTGTTATGCATGATGTACTTTGACCATGGGAGGCTTGGATTTGTCGGCCCCCACGCTCGCAGCCGAGAAGAAGTCGCTTTGAGGTACAACGAACTAAAATCCGAACCCTTGCTACATGTGTCTGATCTTTGTCTAGCTTTGCATGAAGAGGCATCAAACTTATGGAAGTGGGAACTTAATGATTGGATATCAAGAGATATGACTGTGTACCTAAAGGAAGCGATTGCTAAGAGAGAAGATGTGATTGCCAATTGTTCACTGGTTGGTGAGAACTGTGGTTGTTGAATTAAGGATTGAATTTTTTTGAATTTAAAAATGTAACTTCAATCAAAAAACAAAGTAGTCTTTAAAATGGATGTAATGGCAGCGATTTACTAATGATGAGCGTATGACTTTAAATGGTTTAATTGTACTTTTCTTGAAATGGTTTACCTAATGATTGCATTTCCCAATCTCGCGTGTTCAATGAAGGGAGTTATGCAAGAGACGAATTTTATCCGCTAACTAACTCGTGTTGTATATGATACATAACTCGCGCATACGATGGATCAGTACCCCCTAAATCACGCAGAAGGGTGGAAATAATTTTCACATGAATCACTTCGTTGTTTAAGGGAGTTATTAAGTAAGTTTAATGCTTCTAACTCGCGTGTCCATCGACTACGGACACTGTATCGCGCGAACAACAAGGGAATTAGTTATTGGGTTATAATTGTAGGACCTGTAACTCGCGTGGTTAGATTGAAATTATTTTCACGTAGATCACGCGATAGATTCAAGAAGTTGTTTTGTGAGTTTACAACTTCTAAAACGTAACTCGCGGGGTAATAGACACATTTATCTTAACGTGATATACCTAAATGGGACTCAATTATAGATGTTATAACAATGGTTAACCAAGGTAAATTATTGAATTATGTGTCGAGTACTTAATTATATATAATTTATTTACAAAAACACTTCTTAATAATAAATTGTACCAAAAATGTAATTATAATTAATCAATCGCATAAACATACCACTAAATAGTTATGTGACGATTAGAGGACGTTGAATAAATCATTAACGATATAAAATAAGATGGGAGATATTAAATAAGATGGGAGATATCAAATAAAATGATAGTAGTACGCGTTGGTTAGTGTGATTCGCATTTAACTCGCGTCATAATTATTGGCTAGTGAAAAGAGAATGGGTTGCCTTTTCACTAATAGGCATTGGGTTTATTAATGTATGATTTGACATGGGTAGCTAAAGTACTCATTACATGTGCATTAATTGAAAACTAGGGTAGTGCTAGGTTTGCAAATAATATAAATAAGTGTCTCGCACATGTATGGTTATTCACAAAACTATTCTACTTCTATAGGCTTTTGGTATTCTGGAAAAAACTATTGGCGACAGAATGAGCGGTTCTTCAATCGACTCTTACAGCTACCAATCTTCTGACGGTGGGTATTCCAACGATAGTTCTAGGTACTCCGATTACAAGCACTCGACTACGACGGTGTACTCTTCCGACGAATCGAAAGATGCCTTCTCTCCTTCAGTTTCACTAGATCATGAGTATGACTCAGAATACTCTTTGTCGTGGCCGAACGAGGATTCTGACTACAACTGGAATCTGAAACGACGAAGGACCATGAAAAAGAATAAGAAGACGATAAGGAGGAAGATAACTCCTAGGAAGTCTTCCAAGGATTCATCGGACGATCAATACTGGGGCGAGGAAACTGACGACGATGAAGACAAGGAGGATTAAGAGTCTGAAAATGAGTGAGAAACAGAGTCTGAGGATGAAAAGGACACTGAACTTCTGATAATTAAGAAGTGTATGTGTTTGTTTGAATGTGTTGTAGTTTTTTGGCATTAGTATTGGTAAACCCTATAATATATAGTCGTTTTTTGTGAGGTTTATTTTCGTTTGAGGGTAATTTTGTCCAGAGTTTTGTGGTATTTTGAAGGTATTTAATGTTTGGATAAAGTGTAGAGGGAGAATTGAGCTGATTGGTTGAATTTAATTTTCATTACCCTCATTTAATGTAGGTGGTTGGGTATTTATACCCTTATCTTTGGGCCACATGGGATTTCGGGTTGTGTTTAATGGATTCGGGTCGAGTTTAAAGACCCACTAGTTTTTAAGTAAGCATGTAATCAGATTAGTCATGAAATGATTAAATTTTTAATACTTTAATTTTGTTTGGACAGTTCAGTAAGTGGAGGTTGTCCGAATCGTCCCTACCCGGTTAGGTGGATGATGTCCGAATTGCCCCTGTCTGGTTCTCATAAAGAGTGGTGATAAAATCCGGACTCATTAGTAGCCCCTTTTTTAGGTGGTGTTCAAAGGCCTTTGGCAAGACCTAAAAAAATATCATGTAGCTGGTCACAGTCATGTCCGGACAGAGGCTCGAACTGTGTAATAGCTTTATCCGAACTAAAAAAGTTCTCAGAAACTAAACGTTTTTTTGCCAGAAATCGTGGGACACGTGTCTCTCGCTGGTTCGCCATATCAGCCGCTTTTTTTCCCTAGAACGGCGCTCCCACTCACTTCAAAAAGCAATCTCTTCATTTAATGAGGATGACGTCATCGCCGTTCTTAATCATTGCAACCCTTTCGAATTCTCCTAGGTATCAAAGCATATTTTGCATATTTATTATAAATTAGTCCCTTTTCTACTGTTTTACCATTTTCATCATCCTTGCTCTGCTAAACTTCAAAGCTTTATCTCTCAAAAACAAACACTTTCTTTCGGTGTGAGTTTATGTTCACAGCAAGAAACGCTTTAATAAAAGGTGGGTGGCTCAATTTTTCAGAGTTAGAAAAAACTCAAAAGGTTGAACGAGAAAGGCGCATTGCTGCAGGACTCCCTGTTTCCCCCGTCGATAAACCAGAAACACCAAGCACAGAGCCTGACCAGGGCTCTTCTTCAACCAAAAGCGTTAAACCTAGGAGGTTGTTCCAACCCAACCTTTCACCAATTGTTTCGGGCTCACGGGTTCAGGAATCAGAGCCTACTGTTGAACCAGGGTAGGTATTCACCAGTTTTAAGAAACCTTCCCCATTCATTGCCATGGGATCGGATGCTGGTACCTCTCCAGAGAAGTTAGTAGATCGGAGAAGAGGTCGCTTGGTAAAAGGGCAACCTCTAAAAGGTACACCTTCCAAATCAGGAGCTAAAGATAACAATACGGGGTCAGAGGCACCCATCAAGATTCCTAAGGACAAGCTGTCCAGCCCAGAGGCATCTAATTCAAGTCTCTGAAAAGAAACCACTGCATCTGAGCCCCAACCGGAGTCCAGAGTATAAGAAGCCAGTGAAGCCCAACAATCCGGAGGGCCTGCTGAGCCAACCACTAGCTCCCCTCTCCCAAAAACAACTGAAAACCCCTCCATGGTAATGGAAGAAGTGATGGAGGATTCTATCGAAGAAGCTCACTTTGACTCCGAAGTCTCCGGGCAAACAAGTGAGGCTGTTGCTGCCAAGAAGTAAAAAGACGAGGAGAAACTATGCTTAAGGCATCCGGATTTGCCGGAGTGCCTTGTAGGAAAAGTGGGACCTTGTTTCCACAAGGTAAGTGTTAAATATCTGATAGATTTTCAAAAACTTAACTATGTTTTCATCCACACAGCCGAACTGGGTCGGATGCGAACAAAATGGGGATCCTGGAGAATATCAAAATAAGGATTCCGGTGGATCTAGAGACACCAATGGACTGCAAGCTCAGTGAAATAGTTTTCTTCACTGAGCTCTTCAACTGGGGACTAAGGTTTCTCTTAGACCCGGAGATAGTCAAATACTTTCACCTTATAAAACTTTGCCCAAGCCAACTGAGCCCCAATGCATGGTACACTCTCATGGCCTGTATTATGGCCTCCAGGCTCTCCGGAATTCCTCTTCCAATGGAGCAGTTTGCAGCTGTGGCCAGCCTCTGCAGAAACCACCATATTCCCTTCTATCACTTCAACATGGGTGATAATTACAAAGCAGTGGACGATCTGCTCGAGTCGGAAAGAAATTGGAAGACTCATTTCTTGTTTGTGAGTGGCGCCTGGAAGAATGGGAGGAAGATTTAAAGCTGGTGTCAACCCGAGCCTTCTTACCAGCAGATGGCGAAGCGATGGTAAGAATCCCATTTCACATTCCCATCTTTATTTTTCACAAATTTGTTTATCTGACTTGTCTTTTTTTGTTCCTTGGCAGTGCTGCCTAAGGACTTCAGTGACTACCTGAAGGCTGGGCAGACCACTTGCACTAAGCTAAATGCTTGGGCTACTGAGAAGTGGGGGAATCGCTTCCACAACGTCTTTACCGGAGGTAATTTAACAAGGTCCCACCGCTGGAATACCATTGACCGAAGGGACTTATCCTGGGAGGAACTTACCACCCCACCCCCTCCGGAAGTAGACCTCAAAAGAACACACGCGCCAGACGGGGCATTGTATCTTCTTGGTAGAGCCAAAGCCCCAAGTAAGATGAAGGGCAAGAAAGGTAAATGTAAGCAGAGTGTGGTTGAAGCCAATCCCACCGAAATGGAGGAAACTGCTCCAACAAACCAAGGGGGCCAGATCAAGGATAAATTAATGCTACTCTTCTAGAAGTAGTGGAGCATGAAAGTACTAGGGAAGTGGCAGGATCTCTAAAACCTCCAAGGGTTCCTAAGAGAGTTAGGAAACGGGGAGCAGAAGGCAAGGACAGGGAGGCCAAGAAGAAGAAGACCTCCAAGGGTAATGAGATTTCCCTCCGGCCTCCGGAGCCCCTTCCCCCTGTTGACCCTACTGATCCAACTCAAGCAGAAGGCATCCGTAGTAACTTCCAAACCAAAGGGGGTGCAGGAGGGGATATTAGCATTGACGGTGTTGATATTAGTGGTCTTTAAAAAATTGGTCTTTACTTCGAAAACCTCCCTAAGGATGATTTTGCTGGACCTTACCTCCCCCCGAGCTCTTTGAACATCGTTACCTTCAATGGTAAGTCTTTCTCTGTCTCAAGTGAAAGAGATGTTATAACTCACTCTATATTGAGTAATATTCAACCAGTGCTTAGTTTGGAGAAACAAGTGCGAGGTCGGTCAGCTATTATTACTACCCTTAATTCTGATAAGGAGAAATTGTCTGGTGACCTCCTCATTGCCAACCAAAATGATGATGTTTTGAAGAGGGAAAACGAGAAGTTAAAGAAGAACCAGGAGGGTTGGGCCACAAAGGTAGCTACCTTAGAAGATACTATCAAAGAACTCCAGGCAAAGCAGTCCGAGTTGGAGAAAGATCTCTCTTCTTCGAAAGAGGAGGTGAAGGCTAGGGACATGGTCATTCATACTTTGACCAATGACAAGATCTCGCTCGAGGACTCGGTGTTCAAGGCTGCACAAGAAAAAGCTGATTTGCTAAGGGAGCAAGAGGTAAAATCCAAGCTAGGATTGATGCTTATACCAACCAAGTGATAGACACTCAGGAAGAAATGTATGCCAAAGTGAAGTCGGACATGGTCTTTCTCTTTCATGAGAAATTTCCGAAGATGAATATGGGAGATTTATGGACTTTCGTAGAGTACGAAGACCTTCCCTTCCACACAATGACTGATGGTGACAAGCATGATTACTCCAGTGTTGACTCTTCTGATGAAGAAGAGAACACCGGGGAGAGTCCAGATGAGGAAAATGATGACCTCAAGAAGAAGAAAACTACTGAGGCTGAGCCATCTTCAAAGGCTCAGTCTTAGAGTATCAATTATCTTTTCACTTTTATTTTGATTGAATCAAAGTCCTTGGATGGCCAAGGCATTTTTTGTAACTGTGTCCGGTCCTTGACTGGATAAATATTTTTTGTTTTGACAATTTAAAGTCCTTGGATGGCCAAGGCACTTCGTATGTTTTAATGGGTAGCTTTATTTTGCACAACTCTTGCATAGTTTTACAATGGGTAACTTTACCGAAAATTATTAAGTAAAAACACTCCGGATTTTTAAGAAGGCATCAAAATTTATAAAAGAGCCCGGACACCTCATAAACCTCCCCACGCCACCTGGGTAGGAAAGAGTATGCCCCCAAATATTTACATGAACTTTTAAACAAGTAAATATTTACATAGTTTCTATTCCAAGTACAACCGGAGGTGTTCAATATTCCAAGGGTGATTCAGAATCCTTCCATCTTTGTCTTGAAGCCGGTATGTCCCACGCTTAAGCTTTTCAATGACCACATAGGTCCTTCCCAAATTGGAGCCAACTTACCAAACTGCTTCTCTTTAGTGTGTAGGAAAACTTTTCTCAACACCTTATCCCCCGGTTGAAAATCCCTTCTCTTAATTTTAGAAGCGAACCTGCTTCTCATCAAACCTTAATAGTGTACAGCTCTAAGGTTAGCCTTAACTCTTCTTTCCTCTATTAAGTCAAGTTGGCCTCTGATAGCCACTTCGTTAGCGTGTTCGGAAAAATTATGAACTCGAAATGAAGGGAGAGTAGCTTCTATAGGAGCTATGGAATCCATTCCATATACTAAGGCAAAGGGAGAATCTTGTGTTACAGCCCCAGGAGTGGTCCGGTAAGCCCACAAAACTTCTTGCAAATAACTAGGCCATTTCCTAGCAGCCCCTTCTAAATTCTTCTTCAAACCAGACAGTATTGTCCTGTTGGCCACTTCGACCTGAACATTTGCTTGTGGGTGGAAAGGCGAAGAGAAGCAATGTTGTATGCCTCTAAAGGCACATAAACTCTCCATTTCCTTGTTGTTGAACTATAGTCCATTGTCTGTTGTTATCTTTTGTGGAATTCCAAATCTGCAGCACATATTGGATAAAACGAATTTTATAACAGCTTTTGATGTTGTACCTGCCAACAGAGCTGCTTCAATCCACTTCGAAAAGTAATCAATAGCGATGCTTATAGTTCTGCACCCTCCGTACGCCATGAGTAGAGGTCCCACTAAATCCAACCCCCATCGAGCAAAAGGTATTGGCTCATTAATCGACTCTAAAGGGATGGCTGGGATATGAATTTCATTGCTATATCTCTGGCATGGGTCACACCTCCTCACCAACTCCTTAGCATCTTGCATTATAGAGGGCCAATAATACCCAGCTAACAAAACTCTCCTTGTTAGAGCCCTGAATCCACAGTGAGCTGATCCCTCACCATCATGTAATTCGGAGAGCACAATATGAGATTCGTCGACCCCCAAGCATCGTAAGAGGGGTCTACTATAAGATTTCTTATAAAGAATATCTCTTAGGATGACAAAACCACGAGGCTTGTACTTTACTTTTCTTGCTATTTATTTATCCGGTGGCAAGATGCCATCTGAGAGATATTGAAGGAGATAAAATCTCCAATCTTGAGGCTGTTTTATCTGTATATCGAAACTTTCTTCTTCTTTACCCAGACTGATTCGAATGGATGAGCACTGCAGCACATGAATCCAAGGGTAGGACTCAGTATAGGCTATGGTTGCCAAGGAGTCTGCCAGTATATTTTCTGTTCGGGGTATGTGTTCATAGATGATGCTTTTAAAATTAAGAGCTACTTCTTTAAGAAGAAGTAAGTATTTAACCAACTGCTCCTTTTTGGCTTCGGATTGACCTTGTGCATGATGGATAAGCAGCTGAGAATCGCTCATTAACTTGACTCTTTTGGCTCCACAAATAAGAGCCAATTTTAAACCATCTATAGCAGCTTTATATTCGGACTCATTATTAGAAGCCATGAAAGCAAAACATATAGCTTGATACATCCTGTCACCGTACGGAGAGGTCAAACATACCCCTGCACCACATCCCATGGTACTTGATCCACCATCATTCCGGATGACCCAGACTTTTTTGTCTTTCTCATCAGTTGTTTGCTTTGTATCCCTATCTGAACGGAATTCAACTAAGAAATCAGCCACAGCTTGGGCTTTGATTGCTGTCCGATGGGAAAAATTAATATCGAAGTCCCCCAATTCCACTGACCACTTAGTCATTCTACTTGAAATGTCTGCCTTTTGAAGAACGTTTTTTTTAAAGGAAAAGACATCCGGACAATAATAGGATGAGCCTGAAAATAAGGCCTCATCTTCCTCGCAGCAATCGCCAGGGCTAATACTAATTTTTCAAGCTTCAGATAGCGTTTTTCTGCATCTATCAAGCTCTTGCTGATGTAATATACTGGACGAGGACAATTATCTACTTCCCTTACCAATACTGAACTTATGGCACAATCTGAAATGGCCAAATATACTAAGAGAGTTTCTCCATCAATGGGTTTAGACAAAGTCTTGGGGGAAGACAAGTGCTTTTTAATCTCATCGAAGGACTCATCACACTGTGGGGACCAATTGAAATCTTTTGCACCTTTTAAAGTTTGAAAAAATAGGGCGCACTTGTCCGAAGACCTTGAAATAAAACGGTTTAGTGCAGCCAGCCTCCCAATCAAATGTTGTACTTCTTTAATATTTCGAGGAGATTCCATCTGCAGCAAAGCATTAAGTTGGTCCGGATCAGGCTGTATCCCTTGCTCACTTATCACATACCCCAAGAATTTGCCGGATTGTACTCCAAAGATACACTTTTCTGGTTTTAATTTCAAATTCACTTTCACTAAGTTAGCAAAAGTTTCTTGGAGATCTGCCAAGTGTAGCTCTTCATCCACACTTTTCACCATCATATCGTCGATATATACTTCCATGTTTCCTCCAATTTGATCAGCAAAAACCTTATTTACCAACCTCTGATAAGTAGCCCCAGCATTTTTTAACCCAAATGGAATCACCTTGTAACAATGAAGGCCCCTATCGGTAACAAACGTAGTATGCTCCCGATCCTTCGGATCCACTTGAATCTGATTCTACCCGGAGAAGACATCCATAAAGGATAGCAGCTTGTTCCCAGATGTGGAATCCACAAACTGATCAATCTGGGGAACTGGGTATAAATCCTTCGGGCAAGCCCTGTTGAGATCTGTGAAATTGATACACATACGCCACTTGCCATTTTTATTTTTCACTATTACCGGATTGGCTGTCCATAAAGGGTACTGAGACTCCTTTGTGTGCCCCATTTTAGTAAGCGGCCAACCTCTTGAACTATGACATCAACCTTTTCCTTAGAAAAAGCTCTTATTTTTTATATCACAGGTGATATGTCCCTTCGGATGGATAGTTGGTGTGATATAATATCTGCTGGTACCCCGGTAATATCAGCATTACAACAAGCAAAAACATGCTGATGGTCTTTCAAGAACTTTAACATCTTACCCTTTAATTCCAATGTCATCTTGGACCCTATCTTGACATTTTTTCCTTCAGCCAATGAATGTGTTTCAACTTCTTCAATCGGTATTAAAACTCCAGGGGTCTCTCTAGGGTCATCAATCTCACCCTTTCCCCCAGAAAGCCCCTCAAACTGCTATTCTTCATTAATCTGAACCGCGCCCAACGTCCGGGGGGCCAGCGCTATTGCATAACACTCTCTTGCTACCTTTTGGCTGCTCCAAACAACTCCCACTTGTCCTTGCACAACATATTTCAAACATTGGTGGACTGTTGAGGCCACCACATGCATCCTAGAGAGCCAAGACCTTCCCAGAATAGCATTATAACAAGTGGGACAATCCACCACGAGGAACAGTATTCTAGCCATTTTCTTAAAAGGGCCTTTGCCCAAAAAAACTTCCTCCTTGAACTCCCCGATCACATCTGTTGAACTTCCAGTGAAAACCACAATTGACCTGTTCGAACGCTGAATTACTGCTGGATTTTTCATCTTTTTGTAAGAAGTTAAAAAGAGAATATTGGCAGAATTTCCGGTGTCCACCAGAATCCGTCTTATGTCATTGCCCCAATGGATGCTCCTATGACAACAACATCTTCATGAGGACCAGCTATATCCCTCAAGTCATCCTCATCAAAAACAATGAAGGGAAATGGAATTTGTGATTGATAGGAAGTCATGCATCCCTCCAGTTGGGTAGCTAAAGTATGAACATGCGTCTTTTTCGAAGAAGCAGTGGGTGCTGTCATGGTGTCTCCTCCGAAAACTGTGAGTGACTAAAAAAAGTTGATAAGTCCGGACACCGACTTGCAATTTTCTGCGATAAATCCCACTTTATTCTGGGTCGGATCAGGGTCCAAGTACTCTATCTCTACATCGAATCTCTCGACTATCACCATGGTCCCTTCCGGAGCCGATGTGCCTGCATTGTTTGGACCAACCCGATGAGTGTTATCAGGCCTATTGCCTCCTCTTCTTTTAACATATGCTCCCAACTTTCCTCTTTCAATTAAATTCTGGACTTCTTGCTTCAAAGCAATACAATCCTCAATGGTATGGCCAGTATCATTATGATACTGATAGAAACAATTGTTACAGCTCTCCCTAGGAGATTGTAACGCAGTCGGCCTTCTATAATGTACTTCGTCTTTTGTTTTGTCATAAATGGTGGCTATGTTTTCTTTTAATTCTGCAAACCACTCCGGTTGGACCCAAGGTCCTCGCTTATTTCTAGATTGTTGACTCTGTGCTGGAGCAGCTGGCTGAGACTGAGCTTTAGATCTGTTATGACTCTGCCCGGCCTCCCTGGCCTTGTTCCCGGACTGGTTTTGGTTTGGATTTGGTGCAGTCGGAGCAGATCTCACCTGCCTGTGCACCCTTGTTTTCTTTGTTTCACCAACATTAATCTGCTTTCCAACTTGATTCAATAGACCTCCCCATGTCATGGCCTTCTTTCGGGTTACTGAATCAACCAGGTTTCCAGGGTTTAAGCCCTGCCTCAGAGAAGCTATTGCTACTTGTTCAAAGCAATCAGCCAACCCATTTTTGGTGTTTACAAAACGACTTATGTATTCTTTTAGATATTCGTTCGGATCTTGGGGCACAATGGATGATTGTGTCTTCATTGCCCTTTACCTCCTTACTTCCAACAAACTGCCTCCGGAAGGCCACCCAAAAAGTATTGAAATTTCTGATGCACCCCTGCGGTAGGCTGTTATAACACTTCAGGGCACTCCCCGTAAAGGATTGGGAGAATGCTCTACAAATCAACTTGTCGTCATCATCAAAATTCATCATGAAATTTTGGAAATGTTCTAAGTGGTTGTCCGGGTCTTTACTGCCATCGTATTTTTCCATTTTTGTACTGTCAAACCTCTTAGGAAGGTTCCCGGACAGGATCTTGGAGGATAGTGGAGATTGTCTCCAATTCCGGCCACGACTGAAGACGGTATCCTCATTAGGAGTTGCAAAGATACCTGGTTCATCATGGAAGGCAAAAGGATCCATCACCATCCGATCTACGTGTCTCCGGCTATGAGATGATCCTTTGCCTATATGCCTTTTTAACTTTCCATGCCTATCCCTTTTTCTTGAATATTTTTTGACTAACTTTTGTTTTTTTTTTCAAATGGCCTTCATCACTGCTGGATGACAGGGATTCTTCGACTCTATCTTCGCCCAAGGAGCTGCTGGAAGATTCTGAGTCTGAATTAGAGCTCTCCACCGGTTTAGACCGGTGAGATTTTTTTGAGCTAGCATGAGTCTTCTTCGTGCTCATTTGGATTTTTGAGGGCTCATGCTCTCTAGGGTTATCAGTATGATGAGCAACTGACGCTTTTGACTTTTCTTTTATGCCCATCTTTGCCCTTTCTGCCCTCAGAGCCTCTATTTCAACTCTTAATCTATCTCGCTCCTCGATCGTGTATTCATCATTTTCACCCACCACTTCTGTTAAAGCTGGTGGTATTTATTGCACGTCCAGATTCATCCGAACTGGTTTTTTCTAATGGTTTTAAATGCTAGATTCAGGCACCGTCGTTCTCCTACTGTGGTCGCCAGTTTGGTGAGGTTTATTTTCGTTTGAGGGTAATTTTCTCCAGAGTTTTGTGGTATTGTGAAGGTATTTAATGTTTGGATAGAGTGTAGAGGGAGAATTGAGTTGTCTGGTTGTATTTAATTTTCATTACCCTCATTTAATGTAGGTGGTTGGGTATTTATACCCTTATCTTTGGGCCACATGGGCTTTTGGGTTGTGTTTAATGGATTCGAGTCGAGTTTAAAGACCCACTAGTTTTTAAGTAAGCAAGTAATCATCTTAGTCATGAAGTGATTAAGTTTTTAATATTTTAGTTCTGTTCGGACAGTTCAGTAAGTGGAGGCTGTCCAAATCGTCCCTGTCCGGTTAGGTGGATGATGTCCGAATTGCCCCTGTCCGGTTCTCATAAAGAGTGGTGACAAAATCCGGACTCATTAGTTTTGGATGGGCCTGCGTAGGCCTATTGTGTTTTCAGGTATCTTGTTAACTAATTATGTTTTGTTATCGGTATGTGTTAAGTTCATTTTGCAGTCCTTTGCAATGTTCAAATTCAGAATCGATTTAAGTTACAACCTGTTCTTAATTTGGTTTGTAGTGCTTTCACATGAGAATGCAATATTAAGTATTATAGATTAGATCTGTTTAGGCTTAAGACTTAGTATTGACATTGAGAATTTAAGCAAGTTTAATGGTCTGGTTGCACTAATTTGATAAAGTATGTGACAGTAGTTAATGGAAAGACACAATACAGTAAAAATGTATATTAAAACCACATGTCACGCGTTATAGGTCCTTAGTGACTCGCGTAAGGAAGGCACACTTTAGTTTAGTCTGTTACATTTATTCAATTCATCTCGCGTCATATGACCTGAACATCGCGTGATAGCGGCCTGTTCAATTCATCTCGCGTTATATAGCATGAACATCGCATAATACAAGGCAGTTCATGAATCGCGTAAGACCACCATAATATATGACTCGCGTAGGGCCATTGTAATACAACTCGCGTCAGGTAACCTTCACATGTCCTGCTAAGTTGTCTTCGAATCGCGCAAATACGACGGGAGTTTGTACTAACCTAAATCGCGTTATATGTAAGGGAGTTTTAACTAACTAATGTTCTAAATGTAAATGAAAAGTGTGTAGTGAAACAACTGAATATAACTCGCGTGTGAGACAATTAAAGCGTATCAACTCATAAAGTTTGGGACAATGAGTAAGAAATATACTGAACAACCGGAATCACGTTAATACATACTGAATAAAACAGATGAAAACAAAAAATATTAGGACGGGAAGCTCATAGTGTGATATCACATGTCCTTCGGTTGTGTCCAAATTTCAAGCAATGGCCACAACGCAAGACATACCAGTGAATCACATAGACATACCAGTGAACTGAAATTCTCCAAGAAAGTTTTAACTGAATTGAACTTTGGTTTACCAGTGACAAACTTCTATACTAACGTGTGTTTAGAGTTTGCTTTCAATCTCTTCATATCACGAGTCTCAAACTTTATTTCTAGTTGATCTTGATTGTAGGAAACTGATACATTCTCGTGACAGATCTTATCAAAATATTTTTTGAACATATTAACATAAGACTTCTTGATAACTGTCTATATTGCCTTGCTTGTAACAAATTCGAAAGTTGGGTTATTCTTGATCCTGGGAAGATCATATTGAAGTTGTTGGAGTGTTGGAAACTGCATATCATGATCAGTGGATCGATGACATGGCGTGGAACACTCCCCATCTTCCATTATCAATGATCAAATGATTAAGAAAGAATCAAGATGGAGAAGATAATTTAAGTTTTCATGTTTTCATTTCTTGGAGCTTTTTCCACAAATTCTCAAAATTTATTCAATTTAATTTTATTAATTGAGATCCTAAGTTCCAAAATTAGTTCAAAATCGGAATTCAAACAAAACAACTTATTTTTGGGGATAATTTTATTTTTGTACTTTAAAATTGTCAAAATATATTACTCTTAAAATTCAATTTACTATTCTAATTCTTTTGTTTGTAATATTATTCACTAACTTCTACTATAAAATAAGTATTTTTTTCTTTCTTTTTAAAAAATGTGTATCTTTTGATTTATAATTTTAGAAATAAAATCGAAACCATCGCCTTGTTAATATATATGAGACGAATCAAACAACTGGCCTATTTGATATGTTTCCAAAACACAAACGGTTAAAATAATCATATTAATCCTGTTGAAAATTCAAAACAACTAATTATCCGTATTATTTCTTTCCATCGTGATAATTATCAAAAACAACTAATTACCCGTATTATTTCTTTCCATCGTGATAATTAACAATATTAAAATATTTAATACTACTAATCAATTAAAAAATTAAACCCAAAATAATTAAATGATTGTGCTTTATATAAAAAAGAAAAAATTAGAAAAAAAAAATCAATCAAAGATAAACCATAAGTGAATAACTCTTGAATTCATTGCTATCTATAGCTCAAGTAACTCTATCTCCCTCCTACTCTAAATTCAAGTGAAGCTTAAGATACAATATACAGAAATAGAATGAGCGCTTCATATAATGTCTCATCTTACAGATTGATGATCAAGAACTTTTACATAAAATAACAAGGTCGATGTGTGAAGATTGAGCGTAGTCTTGCTAGCCACCAGAAATAAACCTTCAGCCGGGCCGGTTTATAGGTGTATCTATGCCGAAGATGGTAGGTTGGAGTTACCTTCTAATATGAACTCACCTTGGGAATTTTTCAGGTTTATCTATTTAGTTTCTTTTCTTTTTTATTTTTACTAGTTAGAAGCAATCGTATTTTATATGTCAATTGTAGTCATGCTTTAATGCAGTGAATCTACTAAAAGGAATCCGAACAATCATATGCTAGGATAAATTGTAAATTTAAGTCAAGGCTAGGATAATCATGGTCCTTTGATGCAAATGAGGCCGCAGGTTATTTGTTATCCATATTTGGTAACAATTTTAAATATAATTTGGTAATTTTAAAATAGTAAAATAATATTAATAATATTAAACTAAAAAAATATATATAAGAAGAAAAAAAAACAAAATTATTGTTAGATAAAAAAAAGGTATGAAATTGGGTTACTAAACGAGTAACTAAAGGTAAACTAAATATTTTTAGAATATTTGGTATTAAAATGACTTAAAGAGCTTTTATAAGTGATAAAAGGAAATAAAGATGTAAAGGTGGAACAAAGGTTGATTATGAATTTATTTTGGTATTGTTATGAAAATGATCCTTATTAATTTTGGCAAAACTATAAGATATGAATAAATTGGTTTAGACAAAAAATGATTTGGCATGTTAACTATTAAAGCAAAACCTTGAAGCAGTTCAGACGAGTGCGATCATAAAGGGTTTGAACTTTATGGCAAAAAAGTCCGGACCAGTGAGAATTGAGCATAATATTATTACGCATAAAAAGTTTGGAATGACAAGTGCATGATCCAAACCCGGTATATAGTAATTTTTTCAGTTTTTTTAAAAATCCACTTTAAAGGTGAAAATTAGATTCAGACGAATTGCGTATTATCGAAGAGGTTTGGCCATGTCATATGTAAAGTTGTGGTGCCACATATTTAGTTTTGTTTGTAAAGTCAGGCCATCTTATAGAATTTATATTGTTCAACCAAAGATATATAAGCATCTGGAACGAGAGTGATGAATATGATTGGTCAGATCCACATGACGAATCACGATTTGTGCAGGTCTGGCCAATCAACAATCAATGATCGTATGGTTTGTGACGTGTAAGGTTGGGAGTTGTCAGGAAGATAATGAGCCATATGAACTATGCATTTTTCAACGGCGTTATGTTTGGTCTTCTTCATACGCGAACTTCGCGCCTACCAACCAAATATCATGACAATAGAATAATAAAAAGAAACGAAAAGAATCATACATTTGTCTATAAATATGAGCTCAAAACTCCTTACTCGTTCACAAAGCTTTTGTGAAACTGTGCAGTTCGAAGCAATACCTCTCACGTCCACTTAATTTTCTGTACACTAACTTTCAAACCAATTATATGTTTCATTTTTTCATATATATCGATGGCATATAAAAATTGTCATGCAGAACCGAGGACTCAAACGACTAGCACGAGATAATAATCTCATTCTTCAATAGTGGGGGTGAGGAGAATTATATCCCAAAGGTCAACCATAAGACCAAAAGCATATTAACCCCTTTATCGTCGAACCACTAACAGTCATCCCTCTGAGAACGGTCAATCCTAATCACTTGGTGTAAAATTGGATCCAGTTACCCGAACAACAAATTATCAAACCTAAAGGTAGGTGCCCAAAAGGAAAAACCCAAAATGCATCAAGATCAAATCCAAAAATGTTATTGCGACGAGTGAGGGATGTGTTGGGGGAAGGGGTGTCCCGGTAGTTGTTTTGCTCTCATGTTGGGATAGAAAAAATGCGGTAACTAATTATGGTGATGTAAAATAATAAGTTTGAAGCCTAAAATTTGGAAGAATATGAGAAGTCGAAAAAAATTCAGATTTTTTTAAAAGAGCTACTTGGAAACGTAACCAAAGTACGATATGGCTATTACCTAAGGATCGAGACCCCAGCCGATGTCCAAACGTTTTTTTACCGTGGGTTTGGATGCCCTTTCATCCACACCTCGCAAATTTCCTCCATAAATTGAACAATTACCTTAACTACCCGACCCCAAACGTTGGGTGCTTACTAGCCGATATGATTATATGGTCTGAACTAGTGGGTATTCATTTTCACATAAAGTATCTTCTTTTCATTTTTATTTTGGTGATAACTCTAAGGATTTTTTGCTAATTTCCCATATTGAATAAATACAAAGTCTTAGACGATCTTCTCAAGTCAGAGAAGAATTGAAAACGATATTTTGTCTTTGTGAATAAGTTCTTGGAAACCGGTAGAAAGAAACAAAGGTCGCTGATACATTTGGATTAAAATACACCAAGTAAGTTTTTTCTAATTTGGTTAACTATTTGTTTGTGGCTAAAGCACCATATTAACTTATTTTGCATGGTTTGACAGATATTTTCCTGGGTACCCAAATGTCAAATAACATTTCATGATATTGGCCTAATACTCGAAAGATATATGGTAAAAATCCTTTCACAATCTTTTGATCCTTCTAAAAATACAATAAATCCAAATTCTAACTTGTTAATGTTAGCTAAAAAACTTAAGGAGCTAAGCTTTCTTAATGTGCTGCAAAAGTGGGTAACAATATCGCTCAAGGAGAATCAGTCTTGGATGGGGATAAACTTCTGCAGTTCAAAACATAAGCTAAACAAGAAGGGATGCATTGATAAAGAACAAGCTCTTCCAGTGCCAATAACCAGTGTTTTGTCCAAGATAAAAATAGATGGTTTGATAAAGAATGTGCTTGATGGTTTGTTGTCTCGTGTTACAGTAGACAAAAATGAGTCGGGCGATAAAGGTATTGATTCAATGACCATAGTAAATAAGGTCAAACAAGCTCGAATTACTACAATAAAGATTATGCAAACAAAAATCCGAAACATGTCGGTCCATACCAAGTGTATGAGAAAAAGAGTGTGATCTGCGTGAGACAATGGGAATAAATCAATTATTACAGCTAAATAGGAAACACCTAGAGTCGTGGTAGAATCGGGATAGTCTGTTTGGTTGGTTTGCAACCTATTATATACTTGACAACCGATCTTATACCAAATGAGCATGTCATAGTTATTTTTCATAGATGAGACAATGGGGGAATGTCTACTAGTTGACTCAATCCTAATGGAGTCAAATAATTTCAACGATATTTTCATATTAAATGAAGAAATAATTAAATTTTAAATGAGATGTAGAGATATAAAAGAACAACTTGGTTAAGATTTAGAGAGTGGTGCTCTAATAGGTAGTTGGGGAGTAAATTTTTATCAATCTTATTATTTAATGCAAATATGTTTATTGATAGTGAAATGAACCTAGTTGGCTTATATGGGCCATGGGCTTATTTTGTTAATCAAAGGTCAAATATAATCCAAACTCATTTATATAAACCACCTATAATTATTAAATATTATTACACTGTTATTATAAAATAAAGTTTGATTTTAACCACTTATTGGTCCGACTTTCCCTTCAGAGAATTTGGTCTTTATCATATTCGAACATGAAATCGCCAATATCATATTGTTTATTAAGAGTTTGGGAAAATTAGGTGCTTGGTTTGCCTCCCTCACTATCAGCCATAAAATGATCACGGGACGACCCTTAATGAAGTCTATTGCATGACAAGTGGAGGTGGGACTCGAGGTAAGTTTATTTTTTTACTATAAAACTAGGTAGTTGGTATCCTAAAATTACTTATTTTTGTCAAAAATTATCTAAAATGCTTTTGGCTTCATTCATAACCTGCAAGCAAGCCAAGAGGACCAAAATCCCATAATTTACTCATTTTTAGACCACTGAGTCGAGATGAATATTAAGATTAGAAGAGGCTGAGGTCGATGTATAATGGGCGTACTTGTAGCTACATATGATAGATTTGTTTTTGTATTATTATGGTAAAGAGGTTATCCAAATATATGACATATGCATAGACCCAAAATATGCATGTTGATCTGTTTATCATGTATAGGATGTGACCGATCATCACAAGGTCGTATGAAAATCAAGTGTGCAAAGTGGTTAAAGAGGGAGAAAGTTGAAAAAAGATATACAACCCAAAGAAATAGAAAACTATATAATATGGTTACAAAACGGTTTCCTGAGTATGCCAATGTAGTCCAAGTGAACATGGTGCTCAAATTTACCAATCGTTTGGGGACTTAGTCAACCTAGGCTTCATATAGAACTTGGTCCATGCTGAAAAGATCTTCCATGAAGTGCAACGGTCCTCCTTAGTGGAATGCGACAACGGGTAAAGTTACAGATTGAGTCTTTTGAGAATGGTAGCACCAAACCATTACATGATAAATCATCTCTAACAGCCATACAAAAGAATCTTAGTCCAACGATGACGACGCCTGAAAAAACCCTATGTTATATATATATATATATATATATATATATATATATTTGTCTTGTTAAATAAACTTCATATTGCGAGACAATGCTTTTATTCATCTTTTCCTAAGTACCAAAGTATTTATGTCCAAAATAATAATTTAAAAATGGCTTTTATTGAAATATAATTTGGTGAGGATAATAATCGCCTGAGGGTAGGCTGGTAATTTCAGTTGGTGTTTTATGGTGGTATGTGGGTGTTTAAGTGGTAGTGAGTGGATGTTTTATGTGTTTAGAGAGTAGAGAGATAATTAAGCAGCTTGGTAGCAATTAATTTTCATTACCCATAGTTAATGCAGGTGGTTGGGTATTTATAGTGTGATGTTTGGGCCCTTATGGGCTTTCGAGTCATGTTTAATGGACCCGAGTCATGTTCAAAGACTCATGAGCTCTAAGTAGGAGAGCAAGTAGCTTAGTCAAGAAGTGTTTAGGTTTTTTAGTACTTTTGTCATAGTTCGAACTGTCCTATGGTCATTGTGTTCAAAGTGATCTGTCCGGTCCATGTGATCTGTCCGATCTGTCCGGTCCGGAGGCTTTGGACTGATCTGTCCCTGTCCGGGGAGCACGCTGAATTCGGACTCATCAGGAGCCCCTTTTTTAGGTGTTTGAGCAAGTATTCTTGTCAGAGACCTGAAAAACAGTCCGACATTAGAAGTAGTATTCAATCCGGACAGGTCACTGGGTTTACCCGGACAGATAAAGCTTCACGAATTCAAAACGGTTTTTGCCAGGGTTCATGGGACACGTGTCACACTCTGATTGGTTACTCCAGCCGTTTTTTCACCTTGAACCTCGCACCCACCTTCTTCGAAAAGCAACCTCTTTAATTACACATGGTGACATCAGCGCCGTCTTTTAATCATTGCCAAACTTTTCGAATTCTCCTAGGAATCAACTGCTTTTTCAGATTTACTATAAATTCAGACTCACTTTCTACTGTTTTACTTTCTCTTTCATATTTACTCTGCAAATTTACTCAGAGCTTTCTCTCTCTAAAGCAAAGATTTTCTTGGTAGTTTATGTTTACAGCAAGGACTGCATTGATCAAAGGCGGGTGGCTCAACCTTTTTGAGTTAGAGAAGGCACAAAAAGTTGAGAAGGAAAAACGAATCGCAGCAGGGTTACCTACCTCGCCTGTCGATAGACCAATCTCCTCTGCTACAGAGTCAGATCGAGGCTCATCCTCCTCTAAAGGTACCAAGCCGAAAAAACTATTTCAATCCACTCTCTCCCCTATAGTGTCTGGTTCCTCAGTTCAGGAGTCAGTGCCTACTGTCGAGCCAGGAGTTACAGTCACAAGTTTTAGGAAACCTTCTCCTTTTCTCGCAATGGGATTAGACACAGAACACTCTCCGGAGAAACTGGTGGTTAAGAGGACAAGCCGGCTAGTTAAGGGGCAAGCCTCCAAGAACACTCCCTTAAAATCGGGGGCAAACAATAGCAGTTCTGGGTCCGGAGTGCCTATCAGAGCTCCCCGGGAAAGACTACCCGGTCCGGAGGCTAGCAGCCCAACACTCCCAAGAGAGACTTCTGCCTTAGAGCCCCAGCCTGAGACTAGAAGTCAAGATAACACAGAAAACCAGCAGTCTGGAGGCCATGCTGAGCCAAGTTCGAATTCTCCCCGGGCCACTGATATTCCTCCTACGATCATGGAGGAAAGAATGTAGGACTCAGTTGAAGATGTCCCTTTTGAGTCTGAGCCATCCGGCCAGACTAGTAACACTGCTGCTGCCAAAAAAGATAAGGGCAAAGAAAAACTATGCTTGAGGCATCCGGAGCTGCCGGAGTGTCTCGAAGGGAAGGTAGGGCCTTGTTTTCACAGGGTCGAACTTAAATATCTCCTGGCCTTACAGAAGACCAAGTATGCTTTCATCCACACGGCCGAACTAGGTCGAATGCGCACAAAATGGGGGATCCCAGAAAATGTGAAGATAAGGATTCTCATAGATCCTGAAACTCTTATGGATTGCAAGCTGAACGAAATAGTCTTCTTCACGGAGCTATTTAATTGGGGACTCAGATTCCCATTGGACCCAGAGATTGTCAGATATTTTCATCTGGTCAAACTCTGTCCGAGCCAGCTTAGCCCCAACGGCTGGTATACTCTGATGTCATGCATCATGGCATCAAGGCTGTCCGGGATCCCTCTTCCTATGGAAGAATTTGCAGCAGTGGCCAATCTTTGCAAACATCACCAATTCCCCTTCTACCACTTCAATATGGGGAATGATCTCAAAGCTGTTGATGATCTATTGGAGTCTGAGAGCAGATGGAGGAGCCAATTTTTTTTTGTCAGTGGCGCTTGGGAAAACGGACAGAAGATCAAGTCCGGAGTGAACCCAAGCCTCCTCAGAAGCAGGTGGAGGAGTGACCGTAAGTTTCTTACTTTAAATCTTTGTCTACTTTTTCCTTCTTATAGTTGGTTTTAAATTAATCAATCTTTCTTTGTCTTAATAGAACTGCCTAAGGAGTTCGGTGATTACTTGAAGGCCGGACAGGTCACTTGTGGCAAAATCAACGCCTGGGCCGCAGAGAATTGGGGGAACCGATTCCACAATGCCTTCACTAGTGGAAATCTGGCAAGGTCTCACCTGTGGAACACCACGGGTCGGAGAGATTTAACTTGGGAGGAGCTCACCACTCAACCATCTCCGGACACAGTGCTCAAGAGGTCCCATGAAGCAGATAGGACACTCTTCTTGCCAGGTCGGGCCAAAGCCCCAAGAAAAATGAAGGGCAAGAAGAAAGGCAAAAAGGTGGTGAGAAATGCTAATCCTGATGATGCTGAGAAGGATGCTCCAACTGACCCGGAGGGGCCGGCTCAGAGCCAAATTGATGCTGCTCTTTTGCAGGTAGTGGAGCAAGAGACCGAAAGGCAGGAAGCAGAACTCCCAAAATCTCCAAGGGCTTCCAAGAGGAATCGCAAGCAAGAGAGTGAAGGGGCAGACCGGGCAGCCAAGAAGAAAAAGACTGCCAAGGGAGATGAGCTTGTTCTCCGGGATCCGGAGCCTTCTGTTCAGGTTGACCCTTCTGACCCAACACATGCTGAAGAGATCCCAAGAGACTTTCATACTGATGAAGTTGAGGGAGGAGAGCTTAACATGGATGAAGTAGACATCACCGGTCTTGGTGAACTTGGCGAATACTTCCTCAATCTCCCCAGAGACGACTTCGCAGGGCCCTACATTCCTCCGAGCAGCTCTAACACTGTCAACTTCAATGGTAAGACTTTCATCGTCTCTAGTGAAAAGGACACCATAGCCCAATCCTTGCTAAGCAATGTGCAGCCAGTACTTACACTGGAGAGACAAGTTCGGATTCAAGCAGACACCATCAAAGACCTTAAGTCTGAGAAGGAAAAGCTGTCTGAAGACCTTTGCACTGCTACTGCCAATGCTGACATGCTAAAGGAAGCAAACGAGGAGTTGAAGAAGAATCGGGAGGAAAGCAACACAAAAGTTGCTACTCTAAAGGAAACCATCAGAGACCTCCGGGAAAAGCTGTCCGGGGTGGAGAAAGACCTAACTGCCTCAAAAGAAGAGACCAAGGCAAAGGACAAGACCATCACTAACCTAACTACTTATAACATTGCCCTTGAGAATGCAGTGTCCAAGGCTGCCGAGGAGAAAAATACTTTGTTACAGGAGCAGGAGGCTAAGATCCAAGCAAGGATCAATAATTATGCCAATCAGATGATCAAGAGCGAAGAGCTACTGCTTGAGAAGGTGAGGTCTGACATGGTTCTACTCTTCCATGAAAAGTTTCCACAGAGGAACCTAGGGGAGTTGTGGCTTTATGTTGAGCCCGAAAACCTCTCATACCATACGATGGCCGAAGGTGACAGGTATGGCTACTCTAGTGGCTCCTCGGATGATGAAGAGCATACTAGGGAGAGCCCAGATGACAAGAAAAACGATCCCAAAAGCAAGAAGGTAGATGAAGGGAAAGATGACCCTAAGGGTAAGAAGGTAGTCGAAGGTGAGACATCCTCAAAGGCTCAACCTTAACTTATGATCCACTTAGTTTATTTTTAATTCAGACTAAAGTCCTTGGAAGGCCAAGGCACTCTTTTTGTAATGGTGTCCGGAATTTGACCGGACAGGTTTTTTGTGTTCTGCTTTGACTGTTTAAAAGTCCTTGGAAGGCCAAGGCAAGTTTAAGTTATTTCATTTAATGAATATCTCTGTTTGTGCAACCATCATCTTCTTTCATTGTTCATTTTAATTTTGATAGCCAAAGTTTAAGTAGCCTTTAGTTGTTGCATTGTGAGAGTGTTTAAATTCTCCGGCTAGAGTTTAAATAGCCCTTAGATATTTCAGTCCGGATAGTATGACAAGGGACAAAACTTTAAAAAACACTTAGAAAATTTATAAGAAGGCATTGAATTTTATTTAACAACCCGGACACCTCATTAAAACCTCTTCGTGCCACCGGGGAGGAAAGAGTATGCCCCCAAATATTTACATGGATGTTTAAACAAGTAAATATTTACACAAGTGCTATTCCAAGTACATCCGGAGATGCTCAATATTCCAAGGATGAGTTAGAACTCTGCCATCTTTGTCTTCCAACCAATAAGTCCCAGGCTTAATTCTTTCAACAACGATATACGGACCCTCCCAAGTTGGGGCCAGCTTTCCGAAGAGCTTTTCTTTAGTGTGTAAGAAGACCTTCCTTAATACTTTGTCCCCAGGTTGGAAATCTCTTCTCTTAACTTTAGAAGCAAACCTGCTTCTCATCAAACCTTGATAGTGTGCAACTCTAAGGTGAGCTTTAACTCGTCTTTCTTCTACCAAATCAAGTTGACCTCTGATTGCCACCTCATTAGCATGTTCGGAGAAGTTGTGAACACGAAAAGAGGGGAGAGTTGCCTCTATGGGAGCTACTGCATCCATCTCATAGACCAAGGCAAAGGGTGATTCTTGTATTGCAGCCCCAGGTGTTGTCCGGTAGGCCCACAAGACTTCTTGCAAATAACTAGGCCACTTCCCAGCAGCCCCTTCCAAATTCTTCTTTACGCCGGACAGTATAGTTCTATTAGCCACTTCAACCTGCCCATTTGCTTGTGGGTGGAAAGGTGAAGAAAAACAATGCTGTATACCCCTTGAGGCACAGAAGCTCTCAATTTCTCTATTGTCAAACTGTGGCCCGTTGTCTGTTGTTATTTTCTGTGGGACACCAAATCTGCAACATATGTTGGATAAAATGAATTTTATAACAGCTTTTGATGTTGTCCCTGCTAGAGGGGCTGCTTCTATCCACTTTGAGAAGTAGTCGATGGCCACAATTATAGTTTTGCGCCCTCCGGACGACACAGGGAGAGGCCCTACTAAATCCAACCCCCATCGTGCAAAAAGAATAGGCTCAGAAATTGATTCTAAAGGAATGGTTGGTACATGAATTTCATTGTTGTACCTTTGGCATGGGTCACACCTTCTCACCAATTCCTTAGCATCTTTCATGATTGATGGCCAATAGTAACCGGAGAGTAAAACTCTTCTTGTTAAGGCTCTAAACCCACAATGGGCTGATCCCTCACCATCATGCAATCCGGAGAGGACCATTTGTGATTCTTCATCTCCCAAACAACGCAGGAGAGGTTTACTGTAAGATTTTTTGTATAACACTTCTCTCAATATGATGAAACCACGAGCCTTGTGTTTCAATATTCTGGCCAGTGACTTATCCGGAGGTATAACACCATCGGAGAGGTATTGTATGAGAGGAAACCTCCAGTCTTGAGGTTGTTTCACTTGTATTTCAAAAATTTCCTCTTCTTTACCCTTACAAAGTTGGATGGAGGGGCTTTCAAGCACATGGATCCATGGGTATGACTCCGTATAGGCTATGGTTGCCAGTGAGTCTGCTAGCTCATTTTCTGCCCGGGGAATGTGTTCATAGACAACACTTTTAAACTTAAGCGCTTCATTTTTGAGGAGGAGTAAATATTTCACAAGTTGTTCCTTCTTAGCCTCAGATTGGCCTTGGGAATGGTGGATAATCAGTTGGGAGTCGCATAGCAGCTTGACCCTCTTAGCCCCACAAATGTAGGCCAATTTTAGCCCAGCTATAGCTGCTTCGTATTCGGACTCGTTATTAGATGCCCTGAAAGCAAAACAAATAGCCTGGTACATTTTGTCTCCATATGGGGAAGTTAAGCATACCCATGCACCACATCCCATTGTGCTAGATCCACCATCTGTTCGGACGACCCATACTGTTTTATCTTTTATATCAGTAGCTTGCTCTGAATCCCTGTCGGAGTGGAATTCAACCAGAAAATCAGCCACAGCTTGGGCTTTGACTGCTTTTCGGGGAGCAAAGTCTATGTCAAAGTCCCCCAACTCTACTGACCACTTAGTCATTCTGCTCGAAATGTCTGCTTTTTGAAGGACATTCTTTAGGGGAAAGGAGGTCCGGACGATGATAGGATGAGCCTGGAAATAAGGCCTTATCTTCCTTGCAGTTATTACCAGAGCTAATGTCAATTTTTCCAGTTTTAAGTAACGCTTCTCTGCATCTATCAAGCTTTTGCTGATGTAGTACACTGGATGAGGATGACTATCGACCTCTCTTACCAGCACAACACTGATGGCACAACTTGAAACTGCGAAGTACACAAAGAGAGTCTCCCCATCAACTGGCTTGAACAAAGTTTTGGGGGAGGACATGTGTTTTTTTATCTCATTGAAAGCCTCGTTGCACTGCGGGGTCCAATCAAATCCCTTTGCACCCTTCAAAGTTTGAAAGAAATGAGCATACCTGTCCGAAGATCTTGAGATAAATCTGTTTAAGGCAGCTAATCTCCCCATTAACCGCTGTACTTCTTTGATGTTTCGAGGAGGCTCCATTTGAAACAGAGCATTAAGTTGGTCTGGATCAGGTTGTATTCCATGCTCACTTATGATATAGCCCAGAAACTTTCCGGACTGCACTCCGAACACACACTTTTCAGGGTTTAACTTCAAATTTACTTTCACCAAGTTGGCAAAAGTTTCTTGGAGATCGGACAAGTGCAACTGCTCATCCACACTCTTCACCATCATATCGTCAATGTATACCTCCATATTTCTTCCAATTTGATCAGCAAATGCCTTGTTGACTAATCTATGATAAGTAGCTCCAGCATTTTTCAAACCAAATGGCATCACATACAAATGTGGTATGTTCTTGATCCTTTGGATCCCCTTGAATCTGATTGTATCCGGAGAAAGCATCCATAAAGGAAAGCAGCTTGTTCCCAGAGGTGGAGTCTACTAACTGATCAATCCGGGGGACCGGATACAAGTCTTTTGGGCAAGCTCTATTGAGGTCTGTGAAGTCAATCCACATGCACCACTTGTCATTCTTCTTTTTTACTAAGACAGGATTGGCAGTCCACAAAGGGTATTGAGATTCCTTGATGTGCCCCATCTTTGTGAGCCTGTCAACCTCTTGCACAATGACATCAGCCTTTTCATTGGAAAAAGCTCTTCTTTTTTGGACTACTGGAGCTACATCTCTCCGGATGGATAAGTGGTGCGAAATCACATCTGATGGGACTCCAGTAACATCAGTATTGCACCAAGCAAAAACGTGTTAATGGTTCTTTAAAAACTTCAACATTTCATTCTTCAACATAGGTGGCATTTTAGACCCTATCTTGACACTTTTTCCATCTTCCAAACAGTGTGTCTCCACTTCTTCAACCGGTATCAACACTCCGGGGGTCTCTCTGGGGTCATCAATTTCACCCTCACCCCCAGAAAGGCCCTCAAACTGCTATTGTTCATCGATGCGGACTGCCCCCAGCGTTCGAGGAGCCAAGGTAGTGGCATAACATTCTCTTGCAATCTTTTGGCTGCTCCGGACAACTCCAACTTGCCCTTGAACAGCATACTTCAAGCATTGGTGGACTGTCGAAGCCACTGCATGCATCCTAGAGAGCCAAGACCTCCCTAGAATAGCATTATAACAAGTGGGACAATCCACCACAATAAAGAGTATTCTGACCATTCTCTTGAAAGGGCCCTTGCCCAATAACACCTCCTCTTCGAACTCTCCGATCACATCTGTTGAGCTGCCTGTGAAGCCCACGATTGACCTGTCTGAATTCTGAACTACAGCTGGATTTTTCATTTTCTTGTAAGTGGTTAGGAAAAGGATATTGGCTGAGCTTCCAGTATCCACCAAGATTCGTCTTATGTCATTGCCCCCTATAGATGCTCCTATGACAACAGCATCCTCATGAGGGCCAGCAATGTTTCTTAAATCATCTTCATCAAACACAATGAAGGGAAATGAGTTTGGTGACTGGTAAGATGTCATGCCTCCTTCAAGCTGGGAGGCTAAAGTATGAACATGCCTCTTCGTTGAAGAAGCAGTAGGAGCTGTCATAGTCTCCCCCCCCCCCCGAAAATTGTAAGCGACTCGAAAAACTTAATGAGCCCGGAGACCGACCTAGAACATTCCTCTATAGCACCCACTCTGTTCCGAGTCGGATCAGGATCCAAGTATTCAGATTCAACGTCAAACCTTTCAACTATAACCATGGCCCCCTCCGGAGCGGCATTACTTGGACCAACCCGATGAGTGTTGTCAGGCCTGTTGCCTCCTCTTCTTTTAACATAAGCTCCCAGCTTCCCTCTTTCAATCAAGTTTTGAACTTCCTGCTTCAATGTTATGCAGTCATCGGTGGTATGACCAATATCATTGTGATATTGGCAAAAAGAGTTGTTGCGATGATCTCTGGGGGACTGCAGTGTTGTCGGTCTCCGGTAATGCACCTCATCCTTTGTTTTATCAAAGATAGTGGCCATGCTTTTTTTTCAACTCTGCGAACCACTCCGGCTGGACCCATGGCCCTCTCTTGTTTCTGGACTGTTGAATTTGAGCAGGAGCAGCTGGCTGAGACTGAGCTTTTGCCCTACCATGCCCCTGTCCGGTTTCTCTTGCTTTGTTCCCGGACTGGTTCTGATTGGGATTTGGAGTCACCGGGGTAGACCTCACATGCATGTGCACCCTCGTTTTGTTTTTTTCATCGACGTTTATCTGTTTGCCAACCTGATTCAGCAACCCTCCCCAGGTCATGGCCTTCTTTCTGGTCACTGAATCAGCTAGATTGCCTGGGTTCAAACCTTGCCTTAGGGATGCTATTGCCACCTGTTCGAAGCAATCAGCCAACCCATTCTTTGTGTTCACAAAACGGCTTATGTATTCTTTCAAGGATTCATTTGGTTCCTAGGCACAATGAATTATTATGTCTCCATTGCCCTTCAGCTCTTTACTCCCTACGAACTGCCTTCGAAAGGCCACCCAAAACGTATCGAAATCTTTAATACAACCCTGAGGCAGGCTGTTGTACCATTTCAGAGCACTCCCCGTAAAGGATTGGGAGAATTCCCTACAAAGTAGTTTATCATCGTCGTCAAAGTTCATCATGAAGTTTTTAAATTGCTCCAGATGGTTGTCCGGATCAGTACTGCCATCGTACTTCTCTATCTTGGTCCTGTCAAACCTCTTGGGGAGGTTTCCGGACAGAATTTTAGAGGACAATGGAGATTGCTTCCAATTCCTTCCACGACTGAACACAATATCCCCATTGGGAGTTGCAAAGATACCTGGTTCATCGTGGAAGGCAAAGGGATCCATCAGCATCTTGTCCACATGCCTCCGGTTATGAGATGACCCCTTGCCAATATGCTTCTTCATTCTTCCATGTCCATCTCTTTTTCTTGAATATTTTTTGATTTGCTTTTGCTTTTTTCTGGTTCGACCCTCATCGCTGCTAGAGGATAAGGATTTTTCAACTCCATCACTGTCCGAAGAGCTATCAGAAGATTCTGAGCTTGAGTCAGAACTCTCCACAGGCTTGGACCGGTGAGACTTCTTAGAACTGGCATGAGTCTTTTTGGTGCTCACATTAGTCTTCGAAGACTCATGCTCTCTGGGGTTATCGGTGTGATGAGCAACCGATGCTTTGGATTTTTCTTTCACGCCCATCTTGGCCTTCTCAGCCCTCAGAGCTTCTATTTCACACTTTAGCATGTCACGCTCCTCGACAATGTATTCATCGTTCTGTTCCACCACTTCGAGCAAAGCCGGTGGAAGCTCTGGATTGTCCGGTTCATACGGACAGAGTTTCTTGGCAGGTTTTGAATGCTTGATTCAGGCACCTTCGTGCTCCCACTATGGTCGCCAATTTGGTGAGGATAATAATCGCCTGAGGGTAGGCTGGTAGTTTCAGTTGGTGTTTTATGGTGGTATGTGGGTGTTTAAGTGGTAGTGAGTGGATGTTTTATGTGTTTAGAGAGTAGAGAGATAATTAAGCAGCTTGGTAGCAGTTAATTTTCATTACCCATAGTTAATGCAGGTGGTTGGGTATTTATAGTATGATATTTGGGCCCTTATGGGCTTTCGGGTCATGTTTAATGGACCCGGGTCATGTTCAAAGACCCATGAGCTCTAAGTAGGAGAGCAAGTAGCTTAGTCAAGAAGTGTTTAGGTTTTTTAGTACTTTTGTCATAGTTCGAACTGTCCTATGGTCATTGTGTTCAAAGTGATTTGTCCGGTCCATGTGATCTGTCCGATCTATCCGGTCTGGAGGCTTTGGACTGATCTGTCCCTATCCGGGGAGCACACTGAATTCGGACTCATCATAATTAACATTTTTATATATATTATTTTTTAATAATTTATAATTGATGGATTTCGTCCCTCAAAGGGTGCATGTTGTCTGAAAAAGAAGCCCTGTATGCAATTATGAACAAACGACCTAATAGTATAATAATAGATGTTTAATTGGGGTGCGGAGTTCTCCATAAGATTACTAACTTATATGGTTATGTTTCAAGATTTTTCATAATGGACCAATATGTCTGTTATAAGTGTGTAAATATTTTCCATATGGGTACATACTTATACATTTGTATTTCATACTTTTTGTCACTCACCGTCTCACTCCTACTAGTCAAACTTCACCACTATCATGTTGTCAATATTTGTTATATTTATCTAAACAAGGTCATCAATCCTAATGAGATGATGGGTTGAGAAGATGTATCCATATTATCACTTGCAATTTTGCATTTTTGTGTTAACCTGCGTTGCTCAAATATCTAGAGTTTGTGTACGAATCACTATTTAAATGGTTTCGTCATAATATTACAAACCACAACATGTAAATTCAAAGCTAAATCTCAGTAAATATTTAAGGTTCGGCCGTCATAGGAGTGCATACCAGATTTTGAAAGTTGAATTTCTCGAACGTTCGAGAAACATTTTGTTCGAGAGCCATAAGTATATAGATTAAATATGGAAAATTAGCCACCATAGAGTGCGAGAAACGTGTTGTTAGGCTTCCATAAAATTACATAGCAAGTGTTGAAATTTGGCTACATTCGAGGTGTGAACCATATATTGGAGTTTCACCCCCTCCCTGTATTATGCCTCCCATTAGTTCTAACTTATTACCAAGCCTTAAAACGTATGCATATAAACTTTTTAGATGAGCTAAGAGTAATTTTGAAAAAGAGAAAAAAATAATGGTGAAATGTTTACAAAAGTATAAAAACTTATTTCTCATTAAAATCTGCATGCACCACATAGGTAAGAAAGAGTACACCTTATACAAATTTGAAAATGACAAACAAGGACTTTAAAAATTTGGAAATAGCATTTGATTCATCAAAGCAAACAATTATTGTAAGTCTCTCTATGTCCCTAGCCTTTGGTAAATCTGATGAAGGGAAATAAATAAATAAAGTACTTCATAAGAAAACAAAGAATCCTAAGATCAAACCAATTAAAAGATTTCTCACCACGAAAGCATTATAATTCAAAGGGCTATCTAGGCCCTTCACTGCAATCCCCAAATGATAATCACAATTCTAAAATAGAATATTAGGGGTGTCGGCAACAAAGGTAGAGCAAGAAGAATAAAATGAATTACCAAGACATAAAAGATGCACTTCATTTCTCTTCAGGAGCCTATGATATCGGTTGATAAGTTAGACAAGGTTATAAGGCTGTTAGGATTCTAATATAACTCTGCTAATACAAGTAATAAAATTTAAATATTATGGATGGATGATTTTCTTGTGGAGATTATAACTAACTATGATAAATTCATGCATCTTAAAGTAAAAAATTATACCATATAAAAGGAATTTATGGTAATTGTAGTTTATGATAAATGCATTAGAGATAAAAAATGATCATATGTGATAATTGTATAAAGTGGATAATGATGGGTGATTTTAAAATTTTAATGCTATCACCAACTCTCAAGAACAACTATCATGTATAGTCCTATGTCGTAGAAGCTTAGATGACTTAAACAACACTATACTAGACTGTCATTTAGAAGTTGTTGGCTAAATTGGAGTTACATTCACCTAGACTAAAAATTAAAAATATAAGCGTATGGATAGGGTTTTATACATTGCATAATAAAGTGATTATTTTGAAAACGCAAAGGTTAAACACTTTGCCAGAGCTGGTTGAGACAATTCTCAATTGTGTATATCTATCTCAAACACTCACATCAAACCCAAAAATTTCTTTAAGTCCCCAAATATATGGACAATAGACCCTGACTTCTTAAAGATGGTTGATCAAAACTGGCAAGATAATTTTCATGGCTATCCCATTCAAGTTTTTTGGCAAAAACTTAAAATGTTGAAACATAAATTAAAAAATGGAACTATGAGGTATTCGAAAATGTATTTAATGCAATATCACAATCTGAATAGAAAGTCAAGTTATTAGAAGCAAGACTTGAGGAATCCAAGAGTCTAGATGATAAAATCAAACTTTATAAAGCCCAAACAACTCATCTTATTCTCTTAGCAAGGGAATAATCATATTGGGAGAGAAAAGTTGTATCAATTGGTTCAAAAGGGATGTAAAAACTCATATTGTTTCCATAATTATGTTAAGAAAAAAGAAAAAAGAATAAGATACATGGTATTTGGAATGAAGACTTTTGGACTAAAGATCAAACTAGCATAGGAAAATCTGCTGAAAAACACTTCAATGACCTATTATTATAATAACCTACCCCTAAGGAACATGAGGATCTCCAACACATAATCCCTAAATGTATCTCTGACTTTGACAATAAAACGTCGTATGGTCCCTCCTACTAAAGATGAAATGTTCACCTCAATCAAAACAATATCTCCTAATAGTATTGCTGGTGTTGATGGATTCAATAAAAAAAATTATCAACCATGCTGACCTATTATAACTAAGGACTTATGCGCATAAATAATTTATTATTTCAAATGGACAAACTCCTCTTCAAGGCATATATGCCACTTCTCAATTATTATAAATAGTGAACTTTAAGGTTATTTTAGATCTCTTAAAAGTATTAGGCAAAGGAACCTATCTCTCCTAGCCTATTTATAATAGTTGAACAATACCTTATTAGAGGTATTAAAGAGTTATTTGGTTCAAATAGAAACATGATATATAAGATAATAATCTCAATGGGCATATACTGCTCAGCCTTTGCTGATGATTTATTATGTTTTCAAATGTTACATCATCTGACATCAAAAGAATCAGCTTATTCATGTAACATTACCAAGATATTTAAGGTCAAGTTATCAACAAAGACAAAACCAATTTTATCACACCTTCAAGAATGCCTCAATATATAATTAAATCAATAGAATCTCATACTGGCTTCAAGGATAGTTATCTGCCTCTCAAATATCTTGCATCACTATCCACACAAGTAACAATACAATTTACTTTGACGTGTTAGTTAATAAAACCATGATTAAAATTCAATGAGATAGTAAAATTATATATTTTCGAGAAATATTAACCCTAATTCAATCAGTATTTATGGTTATTCCATCTTATCATGTTCCGAGCTGCATTGTGCCTAAAATAATAATTGCTAAAATTGAAAAGTTGTTCAACATATTTCTATGGGGTTAAACTTAATCTAATCAAGCTATAAACGGGTTAAGATAGTCCAATTTATGTAAGGCTTATGTGGAAGGATGATTAAACATAAGAAGGATTACGGATTTGCAAACTACATATTTTTGTAACATTTGGTTCAAATTCAAGAAACATAAATCTATATGGTCAAAATCATACAAATTATTGTTCAACACTTTATCCTCTTCATATTTAAGTTACAATTAAAGGCTCAAATATATGGAAAACAATACAACACATTAGAGATACTGTTGAATAGTTTATATTCCGGAATATAGTAACTATTGACATGATGATGCTTGGAACCTGAACAAACTAAAGTATGTGGTCCTTCCCTCTAGTATAGAGAAGATCAAGAAACTAACACTTCTTGAAGCTAGAGAAAAATCAATCAAATGGTCATTATCATCCAATAAGTCCTTCAATACTAAAGATACACGAAAAAAAGTTAGAGATAAATGATATTTATCCAATCTATGTAAAATATTTTAAACTACTATACTCTGAAGAAATGTTCATTCATATTTTGTAGGCTGCTAAATGGATGGATTTTTTATTGACACTATAATATATATATATATATATATATATATATATATATATATATATATATATATATAATTTTGCTTCTAAGTGTCAATTTTGTGAGGGCATTAAATCAATCAACCATCTATTTGCTCAATATTCTAAAACTAGGAAGTTTGGA
This sequence comes from Limnanthes douglasii subsp. nivea, assembly GCA_036936605.1. Classification (NCBI taxonomy): domain Eukaryota; kingdom Viridiplantae; phylum Streptophyta; class Magnoliopsida; order Brassicales; family Limnanthaceae; genus Limnanthes; species Limnanthes douglasii. The sequence continues at coordinate 204,039,839 of JAUPFV010000005.1, read as the reverse complement.
AGTATCTTTCTAGTCCATTTGGTATCACAATAGGCAGACATATGATTATATATCATCTTATTAAATGTTGGTTCTGGTCAACTAGTAAAGTTACTCACAATAGAACCATTCTCCCTACTATCACTTGTTGAGTTATATGGAACTCTAGAAACAACTCCAAATACCGAGACCAAACCATATATGTTAACATTATCCTGCATCACATCACTTTCATTATTTCAAGGCTTGGTTGTTCCAATTTTCTAAAGAAAGATTACTGGCAGAAAGATTTAAAGGTAGTATTTGACCTTGGTTGTTTCCACCATTTAGAAAAAACCAGTAAGGTTACTGTTCTTAAATGGAAACCCCATTCAAACGATAGACTTAAACTAAATACATATAGCTCATGTTTACTAAATGGTGATTCTAGTGATGGTGGTATTATTATAAATGATAATTGTGATTGCAGCCTATTTTGAACTCTATTGCAAGTAGTCTCCTGTTATACCAGAATGCAGAGCCCTTCAAGATGGTCTCCTATTATGCAAGGGTAGATGTTAAATATTGAAATTTATTATATTATCCTGTTTGAAATGTTATCGAATGGGAAATCCCCTTGGTACTTCTCACCTATCACAGACTGTTGTAGAAAGCTTATAGCTCATAGTATGAATCAAGTACATCTATATAGAGCAAAATTAAACTTCTGATTGGCTATCCAAACAGACTTTATAACATAACACAAAACAAGATTTTACACAAGATCAAACTCCTGCTCAATTAAGGGATATTACATACCTGGAAAGCCTTGATGTTGGATACTTAAGTCTTGAAGACTGATAGACTTACTCTACATTTTGAGCCTTATAATCTCAAAGTTCTCTTAAAGAGATTGTGCTTATACTAATTTGTCTTACTCTATTTTTCTACTCTCTATATAACACCAAAGCTAAAGTACTATAACTTGCTCACAAAAACTTACCAACAACTGGATCAATTATTTAAACTATGAGAAATTTTATAACATACAATATAAACTGTCATCAATTTATTACTATGTTCCTAACATTCTTCCTAAGCATGTATATATACCTGATTTATATTGTACTTTTAAATATCTGACTTTTACATGAACATATTGCATCTCCTCGAACAACACCCAAAATTACACCTTGGAGACTACATTGGAGTGATGTTAATATCAATAAAGCTGAAGCACTACAAAGATAAAGAAATTGATAAGAAAACACTCAAGACCAGTACTCTAAACAAAAGGAATTTATTGGTTCAACAATCCTAGAATAGGCCATCTTCTCAATTAAAGTCTTATCACTAATAAATCAATTCATCGAACAATTATATCAACAAACCTCAGTTCGATGTTCAAGTTTAAATTATTTAACAACAGATCTTGGAAAATAACACAAAATGTACCAAGAAATTAAATTCAAAAAATAAAATAAAAATTTACAATACCCATTGAAGACAAATAGTTGAATCAAAATTTGAAGCCTTCTTTTTCTTAGGCAAAGAGTGAAGTCAAACAACTAAATTTTAAATTTGATGGCGCGTTCACAATTATAATTTCAGTTACTTGGCGTTTCCCCAAATTTTACAAGCCCTAGGCTCTAATGCAAAGGTCAAGTAATACAACTACTATTATTAATTTTTAAGTATCAATGTAGACATAATTGATTAATTATCATTTTATTTGTATTTACATTAAAAAAAATCTCGGTTACTTTTTTTCTTTTAGTTATTTAAAATGACAAAATGATAAAACCTCTTTTAAATTTAGTGGAGAATTATTATTGTATTTGGTATAAACTTAAGATTAACTCAAATATATAATTGAGTCCGGAAAAAACACAATATAATATGAGAGAAAATATATTTAGAATAAGATAGTTCTCTTATAACTAATAATAAATCACCTATTTAGTTTTATATCATAATAAGTAAATATAGTTTATTCATAGTAAGTCGACGGTAATGATACGATTAATATATAATTTAACAGATCAATTAGTTTTGTGATTGTTTTTATGTGTTTTTTATAATTGAGTTGATTTTTTTATTAGTTTTGGCAACGTTTTATAAGATACAAATAAATTAGTTTCGAAAAATAATGAGTCAGCACCATGATCATTAGAGTAAAACCGTAAATTTTAATAGATCAGATAATTTATATCTAAAGTAATTCAGACGGATGCGTTCAGATCACGTGATTATTGAGCATCTGAACTGGCTAGCAAAAGAAAACAGAGAGGCGAAAAAAGAGTGTTATGACCGTTAAACGTAATAAATAGTTTATACCATCGAGAATAAAAAATTTGGACCAACAAGCATAGAGTCCAAACCCGGTGTATAGTAATATTCTCGGATTCTTGGATAATCCACTTTGAACGTAGAAAATAGAATTAGACGAATTGCACATCTTCGAAGAGGTTCAGTCGTGTCTGATGTAAAAGTTGTGTTGTTGCACACTTAGTTCCGTCTGTACCGTCAGATTACATTGTATATTTTGTTGAGTCAATAAGACAAGAGAGTCTAAAGTTAGAGTAATAATTGTTAGAATATGATGAATCGGATTCATATGATGGATCTCTGTTTGTGCAGGTATGACCAATCAACAATCATTGGTCATATGGTTTATAACGTGTGAGGTTGAGATTTGTCAAGATGACCATGAGCTGTTTGAATTGTGCATTTACAAATGATATGATTTTTTGGTTTTTTTCCTATACGAACTACTCGCCTACCAACCGAACACCATAATATTAAAATAATAAAAAGAAATAGAAAAATCCATACATTTTTCTACAAATATGAGTTCAAGATCCCTTACTCATTCAAAAGTTTTGTGAACCCTTGTAGTCTGAACCAAAATCTATCACGCCCACCTAATTTCCTGCACTCTCACCTCCAAACTAATTTTTATTTTCTATTTGTTTTCATATATATATATATATATCACTGAAATAAAACCATTATCATGCAAAATCGAGAACTTAGTTGACTAGTCCGAGATAATAATCATATTTTTCAAGAGTGCGGATGAGTATAATTACAGCCGAAAGGTTAAACATGAGATTAAAAACATGATAAACCCTTTATTATCGAGACACTAACGATTATACCTCCGAAATGGCCGACCCTGAACGCTCAATGAAAAATAAGATGCAGATGGTCGAGCAACAAACTATCATACTCCAGAGGTAGCGCCAGAAAAGCATGACCTAAAATGCCTCAAGATCAAATTCAAAAATGTTGTTGGGACAAGCGGGAGATGAGGTGGGGGTGGAGAGGGGTGGCCAATGAGGTATTTTTCTTTTAAATTTGGAAAAACAACACGGGGTAACTAACTATGATGATGTAAACTAAAAATGTTGAACTCAAAATTTTAGAAATACATGAGAAGTCATAACTAAATTCGGATGGGTCTGGGAGAGCTACTTAGAAACATAAACAAAGTAAAAATGCATATTAATTTTACGATCGAGACTGCATCTCATGCCCAAGTGGATTTTATTGTGGGGTATGGATGCCATTTTATCCGCACTTTGTAAATTTCTCTTAGAAATTAAACAATTACCCTAGCTAGTTGGCCCAAACATTAGATGTTTACTAGTCGCCATGATTGTAGGGTCTGAACTGATGTGCCTTCATTTTCACATGAAGTATCTTATTTTCACTTTTATTTTGGTGATGACTCTAAGTATTCCTTGCTAATTTACCATGTAAAACAAATACAAAGTCTTAGATGATATTCCCAAGTCAGATAAAAAATTGAAAGGGGTATTTTGTTTATGTAAAAGAATGATTGGAGACCAATAGAAAGAAGCAAAAGTTGTTGATGACTTGGGGATTTAAGTATACAAACTAAGTGTTTTTAAAAATAAAATTTTCAACTATTTGTTTGTGATCGGGCTATCATATTAACTTATTTTACCTAGTTTGACATATATTTCCTAGGGTATCCAGATGTATACTTTGGACGTCAGAAAATATTTCACGATAATGTCCTAATACTCGAAATATTTTTGGTTAAAATTCTTTTATAACCTTTTAAACCTTTAGAAATAAAATAAATTCCAGTTGTGAATATTAAAACCTTTAGGCATTAAACCTTCAAAAGGTGTTGCAAAAGTTGGCAACAATATCGCTCAAGGATGAGCAACCTTGTGTAAGAGTAGACTCTTGTGGCCCAAATGATAAGCTAAAAAATAAGGGATGGTTTAATAAAGAATAAGCTTGATCAATGGTTGATGACTTGTGGTTTGTCCATGAAAAAAAATGATGGTTTGATGAAGCATATTCTTGATGGTTCGGTGCCTCGTGTCATAATAGACAAAAATGAGTCAGACGGTGGTGGGATCGACTCTATAACCATAGAAAATAAATTAAAACTTAAATCTTGAATTCATATAGTAAAGGTTTTACAAACGAAAACCCTAAACATGTTGATCCAGGACAAATTTATGAGAAAGATCTGAAGATTTTTCCTTTCATCCGGAAAGGGCATGTCAGTTATTACAACTATATAAAAAACACGTAAATTCGTCGTAGCACCTAGGTTGGTCTGTTTGGTTGGTTTGCACCCTTATATATACTTGACAGCCGATCTTCTACGAAATGAGCATGTCAAAACTATTTTTAAGGGATCAGACAAGGAGGGGAAGGTCTACCCAATTACTCATTTTGAACATAAAATCGTAAGTAACCTATTGTTTATTGAAAGTTTGGGAAACATAAGTGTTTGATTTTCCTCATTGTTCTCGACCAAACAATGATCACGAGACAACCCTTAATTGAGTTTTTTCTTGGGAAATAGAGGTGGGACTCGAGGTAAGTTCATGTTTATGTTTTTTGATAAAAAGTAGGTAGTTGTTATCTTAAAATTTTATTATTTTTGTCACAAATAATCTAAAATTATTTTGACATCATTCATAACTTGCAGGCAAGACAAAAGAACCAAAATCCTAGACTTCACGCCTTTTTGTACTATTGAGTCAAGATGTATGATAAGACTACGATATACTAAAACCGATGTAGAATAGGCAGACCTACAACTGCAGATGATGAAATATTTTTGTATTATTGTGGTTGAGAGGTTATCCAAAGACATGACACATGCGTGGAACTAAAAGATGCATATTAATATATTGATCATATATAGGATGTGACTGATCGTCACAAGTTTGTATGAAAATTAAGTGTGCAAAGTAATTAATGAGAGAGAAAGTTGCAAAAGTGACGCAATCCAAAGAAATTGAAAACTATCTAATGTGTTAATGAAGCAGTTCCCTAAGTACGCCAAGGTAGTCCAAACGAACATGGTGCTCAAATTTTACCATTCATTTGGGGACTCAGTCCACGTATGCTTCACACAGGACTTGGTCAATGCTGAAAAAAAAATCTTCTCTAAAGTACAACGATCTCTTTTAGTGGAATGCGACGAAGGATAAATTTCCAAGGATATTCTTCTAAGGATGATAACACTGAACCACTACGTGATAATTCATCTCTAACAGTCATGCAAAAGAATATGAATCCAATGAAGATGGCACCTGAAGAAAACCCCATGTTTTTTATTTATCTTTTTAGAAAATTCCTCATGTTGTGAGAAAATGATTGTATCTTCCTTTACTTAACACTCAAGTCCTCGATTGGTCCAAAATAATATTTTAAAGATGGTTTTTATTGTTATATATTACCATTTTCTTTATTTTGTTTTTTAGTAATTTGTAATTGATGTATTTCGTCCCTTAAAAGGTGCATGTCGTCTGAACGAGAATCCCCAGATGCACTTCTGAACAAACAACCAAACAATAAAATAATTAGTCTATTATTGGGATGCGGAAGTCCACCATAAGGTTACAGACTTATATGGCCATGTTTCAGGATTTTTCGTAATAAAACAATATGTTGTTATAAGGGTGCATATATTTTCCATATGGGTACATACTTATATATATTTGTGTTTCGTGATTTTTTTTGCTCACCGCCTCACTGTTACTAGTCAAACTTCACTCAGCCATATTGTCAATATTTGTGATTTTTTCCTAAACAAAGTGATCAATCTTTTTGAGATGGTGGGATAAGAATGTAAAGACCATCCCTATTATCACTTGCGGTTTTGTGTTTTTGTGTTAACTCGTGTTGCTCAAATATTTAGTGTTCGGGTATGAACCCCTATCAGAATGGGTTCGTCAAAGGGGTATAAAGCAAAACATGTTAGTTTAAAGTTAAAACTAACCAAAATATGGGGTTTGACCATCGTAGGAGTATATACCAAATTTTAAAATTGGATTCTCCGAAGGTTTGTGAAAAATGTTGTTTGGGAGCCATATATATATATATATATATATATATATATATATATATATATATATATATATATATATATATATATATATATATATATATGTACAGGCCGAATATGTAAATTGGCACCCTGAAAATACGAGAAACATGTTATTCGAGTGCCATAAAAGTACATATCAAGTGTTAAAATTTGGTTGCATTTGAGGTGCAAACTATATTTTGGAGTTTGACCACCTCTATGTATTATGCCTCTCATTAATTCTAATTTATTAGAGGACTTGAAACGTATGCATACAAACTTTTTAGATGAGTTATGAGTAATTCTGAAAAATATAAAAATATTAATGACAAAATGTTCACCAAAATAAGAATAATATATTTCTCGTGAAAATCTTCATACGCAACCTGTATAGGAAAAGATCATCGTGTATAAATTTGAAAATTACAAAGTAAACCAAAATATGTGACATGGAAATTAAACAAATATAAGTTTCAAGTGGTCTATATTTCACGGGTGCGTTAGTGGGCTAGTCTTCAAAGTCCACTAATATATATATATATATATATATCATGCTTTATTTTTTCCAGCTACCGATTACAAACCCTCTATGTTGGGATTCAACTTACACAGTTTGGGGCATTTGGTGCCTAAAATAGACCCTTACAACTTGGTCTCCCACTTGGAAGTTTTGATTCCTACCTACAAGTTATATTGTATGGGTGTGCAGTAGACTTCTATACGAAGATGCGACTTGTTGTTTTATTCTTTAATTAAATTTACTTCGTTATTTCTTCTATCTTTGTTTAAAATATTTGAGTAATTATTGATTCGAAACGATATGATAATTGTTTTTACCAGAACCGCTACAACCACTTCATATACCAACTGTTAGGCACAAGTCTAATCTACTAATCTTTGGTAGGTAGCACCCACATTCTTGAATCTGAAAGACAACATATTGTAAGGATACAGATTACACTTAATTTTGAAACGTATCCATTTTTTATTGTTCGGATGGAACCACATTTATGTAAATCCGAAGTAAGTATCCATAAAAAAGGAGAAGTTGGTTCTCATACGTGGCATATACAAGTTGATAGTTAATTGAGATGAGAAATAAATCCTTTAGCATTTTTTGTTAAGATTAGTAAATTCAACGCACATACTTCTGTGTCCAATTTTCTTCTAGATAAGAACCAAATTTGAATTCCACGCGGGGGTAAAGATCTTCACAAATATGTCGTACTTTACTTAACATAATAATTTCCACTATAATTCCTTGTGTATTATTTTAGGATAAAGAACGTGTCTTTTGAAGCTCTCATCACATCATCCATAATCCATGAAAAAAATTAAGATTATTAGATAATAAATTCATAAGATCATAATAATACATGAGATGCTCATGTCAACTCACAAATTTTGTTCAAAGCGCAACTTAACTTCCTGAAATGCTTATAATGTTTACACTATTAAATGGCGCACCGTAGGTGTTTCATCCTTTCGGGTTCATATAATCCAACCCCTACTTCTTTTAAAAATAAGCTAGAGGCCTCTTGAATATTTTCCAAATCTATAAGATCAACAAAACTCTTGGTTAATTTCTATGACTTTTGCGATAAAAAGGCTGAATAATAATCTAGTATGACACGCTGACTGTTCGAGAAAAAATATAATTTGACCTTTTATAATATAACAGATACACCGGTGGATAGTAGAAGCAACAAAGTGCATTAATTTTAACCAAATGCACCCAAATATAGTGTTGTAAGACTATAATATGCCTACCCTTATAAACGTACTACATATCTTCTGATTTTGGGCTCGATGAAAGAGGACAATATTAATGTCTAACTCTAAAACCAAAATGGTTTCTTGACTAGTGAATCACAAAGGATGCGTCACACCTCTACTTTATTTTTGCGACAACATTAATATTGGTGGAGTTTCCCATATTAATTAAGATGCGTCACACCTCTACTTTTGATATCTTATTAGTTATCAAAATAAAGTCCTTGTGCAGATTTGCAACTCTACACAAATTATGATCACAAAAAATTATTGTCAAGTAAATTTAGAGGTAAAAGATGTGTATACGCATTATTGTAGAAAATATAGTGAGGGAGAAGATAAACACTTGAATATGCATTATGAGATTTACAAAAGAGTGATTGAGTGTTTAATATTTGAGAGTCTTCTTGTAACTTGTTATATATAAAGTGTGTTCGTTACCCGTAGATGTAGGATTTCTTAACGATCCGGACCACGGTTAATCTCTTGTTATGCGGTTGATTTATTTTTTCTTGTTCTTTCATATTACCTATGTTCTTGAAATAAGTTAAGATCATAAGTTGGTATTACTCCATATAGTCTATCGGGTAGGTGTTCGCCAACTGTTGGTCGTTGCTTCGGCTGAATGGTTGAGATTCTACCTAACGAGTCATGTTAGGGTTGGGTCAGATCTTATTCGGATATTGTTGGTTTCCATAACAATTGGTGCAGTGAACGTGAAGATCTGATATCAATATTCTTTGTTGGTGAATAAGAAAAAAGTAACAAGATAAACATCGTGAGTTTTATAATAAATTCAAATGCAGTCATAATGACGGATTTCATTAGAGAAATATTAGATTCAAACTATCTACTAGACTTAAAAAAGCTTTATCTATAGGTATGTTAGATAATAAAAGGTTTGATTATAAGGGTTGAGATGGAAGACTTAGGGTATTTGAAGGCTCACATGTTGTTATGGAGGCTGATCAGATTTGATGGTTTTTAGTCATGGAGAAGTTTATAGTAGAAGAGACGTCTAGTATGGGGAATAAATCTGATAGAATTTAGCTGGAGGCAGTTGAAGTCTTTTCGAAGTAGGTGGAGATCCAATCCATGAAGTACCGGAAGAGGTTTATGACTAACAATGATGTGGTATTAGTGAACTGATCATTCACTCGTTATTTCTTTAAATTTTGTATGCTTAGGCGCATAATCTTGAATAGTTCCTTAAAGCATTGAATAATTGAGAATATGAAACGTAGCTTACTTGGATTAAAGGTTATGCTTTTGACAGTTGGATAAAATAAGAGGTTGAGTAAATGAGCTATCTGGACAGCTATCATCGTCGACAGGATCCCCTGGACTTTCGGTCGTCATGGAGATACTGTCGGAGGTAGAGTTGGAGTTGAGATGGAGTTTAAACATAAATGTAGAAATGTGGATCCCTTTATGGAAGATGTTTTTAAGTTGCATTTGGGTTCGGTCTTTGCAAAGAAAGTTCAACCATTGTTGGGTTTGGGTTTTGACTTGAAGTTTGATGGGTCAAAGGCTTCATATGTTCAAACTATGGAGCAATTGTCAAGTGTTGCTCAGTTTGATCTTGAGATAGGTCATATGGATATCACTATTGCTTTCTTAGATATATGAGGTCATCAGACTAGTCTATTATGGAAGATTACCTCGATAGAGTTCACATAATGCATGTAAATTGATCACTCCGGACGTGCAGGTGGACAGTTTGTCTCCAGTGAGCAGTTGAAGTATCAGGGTAACGAATACTAGAGTTACCATAAATCTAGTTTGAGAACTGTTAAGTGTAGACTAGAAATAACTCGAAGCATATTTTTATAATATTTGTCTCATATATTAATTATATTTTTATATTAATTAGATCGTCTATATTAATTAAATATTCTATATTAATAAGATCTCTTATATTGATTGGATTTTTATATTTATTATATATATTTTATTAATTAGATTTTTATATTAATTAGATTTTTATATTAATTATAATGTATAACTTTTCATTAGACAACTAATATTTGTTTTACTTAACAAAAGTCAACATTCAAACCTTTAAAATCAAAAGAAATTTAATTTGATAACATCATTCTTTCATAGTGGTACATTTTTTTCAATCATAGAATTTGATCAAGGATAATATTTTTTTCAATTTGTAGGCATAATATTCAATGTTATAAGGCATTCCGCGACAAGACTATGTTATTTAACAAAAACAACCATCTTTTATTTAATTTTTCAAGGCTAACAAACTTGTTTCTTCATTTTTCCTCTTTGAAATTTATTTGCACATTACTTTGTATAAATTTTCCATCACTACAAATGGTGTGGTTATTTTCTGTTTGAGGGTAATTTTTTTAAAGTGTTTTGAGGAATTTAATGTTTAGAATAGAAAGTAGTGAGATAATTAAGTTGTGTGCTAGTAATAAATTTTGATTACCGTCATTAATGAAAGCAGTTGGGGTATTTATACTTAATTATTGACCCATGGTCCTATCAGGTTGGATAATGAAGTCGGGTCAAGTTTAACGACCCGTTACCAATTTGGTGTGAAGTGACCATCATCTAGCTTAGTCACAATTTATTATTCATTTGTCATGTTCGGTTTTTTATAATAGTGGTTATGGTCTGAAGTGCCCATTGGATTAACTCAAGACTTAGTAACTAAAATATTCGATCTCATCAGTAGCCCCTTTATGTCTTGCAAAGAACCTTTGGAAGATCTAACTATTAAAAAGTCGATACAAACATTATCCGATATGTTGTTGTATCTGAACTGCAAACCTTTCATTTTCTTGTTAAGAATTCCAAGAGTGACTTTGTTCGAATTTTGGTGGAACAGAGTTTTTAGTTCAGAATTCTAAGAGTCTTTTTTCAATCGTGGGACACGTGTCATGCTTTGGTTTGACCTCTCAGTCGTTTTCTCCTAGATTCTTATACCTACTAGTCTCGAAAGTCACATAGGCTTTAACTCCCATACTTTGTAGCTTTTAATCATTACTTAGATCGTTTTACCTGCTCCCAGGTAACTGCCACTTTTTAATCCTATATATAAACCTTCTTCATTATTTTATTGTTTTAAAAATTTATAAGCATTTCTAGTGAGAGAAAGCTCAGTATACCTTCAAATTTGTGTTCAATTCATATATGTTCACAGCCAGAAACACTCTAGTAAAAGGAGGTTGGTTAAACTTGCCCGAGTTAGAGAGAGCGAGAAAAGTTGCAAGAGACGAACGAATTGCTGCTGGTATCCCTGTTTCTCCTGGTAAAGGAACCAATCAATCACAAACGAATATAGAACAGGTTTCATCATCTTCAAAAGCACCCACAGTTAGAAAGATACCCTTTGTTTCAAGCATTTCTTCTCTTCCATCAGGGTCCTCTATCCAAGAGTCCCAAAACCCTCTCCCTAAAGAGAAACCCGTTTCTAGTATTAGAAAAACCTAATATTTTATCGCAATGGGTTCAGATACAGAGAAATTAACCCCACGCCGAGTTACAAGCCACTCTAAATCAAAATCCACTCTTACTTCTTTAAAACCCTCCAGTTCAGAGGCAGTAAAACGTATGCTAAAAATCAATTCGTCCGGACAGCAGCCCCTGGCAGAAGCCAGACCATCCGAACAGCCATCCAAACAGCCTTCCGCTTTAACGGAAGAAAACATGGATGACAGTTTAGATGAAGCCCCTTTTGAGGCATCCGGACAAACGGAGGACACAGTTGCAGATCAGAAGGGTTAGACTAAAGTAGGTTTGACTCATCCAGATGCGCTTCCGGATAGTCTGGAGGGTAGAGTTGGGACAAACTTCAAGAAGGTCAGTGTGAAGTATTTGTTGTCCCTTCAAAATATAGCCTACATATACACCCACACTGCTAAACTGGGTTGTATTCGTACGAAGTGTGAAATTCCAGAGTTTGTGAATGTGAGAATCCCACTCACCCCATAAACTCTGTTGGACTGCAAACCCAGTGAGTTGGTGGTCTATACAGAGATGCTGAACTGGGGACTCCGGTTTCATTTGGATCCGGAGATAGTTAGGTACTTCCACTTGACCAAGTTGTGTCCCAGTTAGCTGAGCCCACATGTTTGGTATACCCTATTGGCCGGCATCATGGCATCCAAGATATCTAAGATTCTACTACCAATGGAACAATTTGTTGTTGTGGCAAACTTGTGTAAGAATCATCACATCATCTTCTACCCTACAACATGGGGAATGACTACAAGGTAGTAAATGATCTTCTGGAGTCAAAAAAGCCATGAAGGATGCAGTTCTTATTCATCAGCGGGGCATGAGAGAATGAGAATAAGATCAAAGTCGACTCGAACCCAAGCCAGTTGACCAGTCGCTGGAAAAGTATTGGTGAGTTTTTTTATGTCCTCTTTATTCTTTCAAGTATTAAGTTACTACTCTGAACTTATTTTATATATCTTCTGAGTGTTTTCGAAAGATTTTTTGGACTATGTAGAGGCAGGTCAGGATACCTGTGCCAAAGTGAACACTTGGGTCTTGGAGAAGTGGGACAACGCTTTCCACAACTACTTCACATCGGGGAACTTTGTGAAGTCTCATCTGTGGAACACCAGAGGGAGAAGAGACCTCTCCTGGGAAAATCTGACCACCCCTCTTCCTACAGATGTCATTTCAGGAGGACAGAGGCTAAAAATGCTAAACTTTACCTGTCTTCCAGGGCCAAAGCCCCCACTCATCTGAATAAGATGAAAAACAAGAGAAAGAATAAAACCACAATAGACCCACCTCAAACAACCACTGAAGGGACCGATTCGGAGAACCAAGGAGGCAATAATGCTGCTTTACTGGAAGCAGTATAAGTTACTGTCAAAGAGGTTGGTGGGTCAGACAACCCACCAAATATTTCGAAGAAGGACAAGAAACGTAAGGTCAACAGTGATAAAAAAGCTGCGAATAAGAAGAAAGTTATTATGGGATCAGAGATAATTTTTCGTCCTTCTGAAATCCCTCATCCAGCTCTTTATGATCCTACCTTACAAGAGGAAATTCCACCCAATCTATATTCCGAACAGGCTACTGGTGATGGTGGCGAATAGGTAAACCTTGACACTTTCAAAACATCAATATATATTTTAATGACTTGGAAAACGATGATTTTGCGGGGCCTTACCGTCCTCCCAACTCGTCCAACATTGTGACCCACAATGGTTAGACTTACGCGATATCTAGCGAGCAAGATAACTTGAGTCATGCCCTCTTGGGTTATATTCGTCAAGTGTTTGATCTGGAGAGACAAGTAAGGGATCAAACTATTACCATCAACTCCATGACTATAGGAAAGCAAAGCTTGAAACGATCTTCTCAGCGCTCAACAAAGCATAAAATTATTAAGGAAGGAAAAAGAGGATTTAGCTACCAAACTGCTTGAGTCAGAAAAGGCCAACAAAAACCTTCAAACCAAGTACTCCGATCTGGAGACTTCTTCCTCAAATGATATCACAGCTTTGAAAGAGCAACTACAAAGTAAGGACAATACTATCCAGACTTTATCCGATGACAAAGTCAAGTTGGAGGATATTTTCCAAGAGAAGACCGAAGAGAAAACTTTGTTGGAACGCCAACAAGCTCAAGCAATAGTTGCATGGATAAAGAAGTATGCTAGTGGAGTAATAGATTCTCTCGAGAAGAGGGATGATGGAATTAAGTTCGATATGGTCTTACTATTTCATAAGATCTTTCATAAGAGGACTCTTGGTCCTTTGTGGAAATATGTGGACTATGATGGTTACAAATGCAACTACTATCGTGGGATTAATTCCGAAGACGATGAAGAAGTGGGTGAGAGTTCAAGTGATGAACTCAAAAGTCCCAAAAAAGATAGTGGTGAAGAAAAAACCGAAGGGAACAAGCCCTAAGGTTACATTGTGTATTTTTTGTTTAAAAGACTAAAGTCTTTGGATGTCCAAGACGTTTTGTTGCATTGTTTATTTAATCTTTACGCTGTAAAAATTTAAAGTCGTTGAATAGTCAAGGCATTTTGAATATCAGAGATCGGTTTTAGTCCGATCAGATTTTATTATCATATTCCTCTTTGTTTAATTTTGTTTAACTCTTTATGGCCAATGTTTAAATAACCTTAAATATTTCAGATGTGTTGAAAAAAAGTATCAGGCATCTTCAACCACTTGTGTTTAATAAATGTGATCAAGTGTTCAATATATCCAATCAACTCAAAGACATTTGAGAGCCAGGGTGTTTAATAAGTGTTTAATATCCGATCTGACACAAAATTACACCAGACTTTTGAAGAAGGCATACTATATTATTGAAAAACCCGGACACCTCATTAAAACCTCCCCGCGCCACCAGGGTAGGATAGAGTATGTCCCCTAATATTTACATTGATACTTTAAAAAGTAAATATTTACAAAAGAGTTCTATTCTAAGTATGACCTGAGATGTTCAACGTTCCATGGATGTTTTAGTGCTCTCCCTTCTTTATCTTGGAGCCTGCTGATTTAACCTTTCCACATACCACATAAGGGCCTTCCCAGTTCGGAGCCAGCTTACAGAACTGTTTTTTCTTGGTGTGTAAAAAGACTTTTATTAATACGTTATCCCCTATTTGAAAATCTCTTCTTTTAACTTTGGAAGAAAATCTGCTCCTCATCAAGCCTTGGTAATGCGTTGTTCTCAGATGTGCTTTAACTCTTTTTTATTCAATCAAATCCATCTGATTCCTAAATGCTACATCATTAGCCTGTTCGGAATAATTTTGGAGTCTGTGAGATGGTAAAGTAGCTTTTATAGGAGTAATTGCATCCATCCCATATACTAGAGCAAAAAGAGACTCTTGTGTGGCAGCCCAAGGTGTAGTTCGGTAGGCCCATAATACTTATTATAAATAACTTGACCACTTTTTTGCAGCTCCCTCCAAGTTTGTCTTTAATCTAGACAAGATTGTCATGTTGGCAACTTCAACCTGCCCAGTTGCTTGAGGGTGAAAATGAGAAGAAAAATAATGTTGGATTCCTTTAAAGGCACGTAATGCTTCCATGTCTTTATTATCAAACTGTGGCCCATTGTCAGTAGTAATTTTCCGGGGAACCCCAAATCTGCAACATATGTTAGATAAAATAAATTGAATAACTGCCTTTAAAGTGGTTCCAGCCAAAGAAGTTGTCTCAATCCACTTAGAAAAATAGTCAATAGTGGCTATGATTGTTCTACATACATCGGATGCCATACGAAGAGACCCAACTAGATCCTTAACCCATCTGGCAAAGTATGTTGGTTCAGATATGGATTCCATAGGAACTTCTGGCACATGAATTTCATTCTCATACTTTTGACAAGGATCACACTTTTTCACCATCTCTTTAGCATCTGCCATTATGGTTGGCCATTAGTATCCTGTTAATAGGACTCTTCTGGTTAAGGCCCTATAGCCACAGTTTGCAGAACCTTCTCCATCATGTACCTCAGATAACACAACTTGGGATTCTTCAAATCCCAAGCAACGTAGGAGAGGTGTGCTGAAAGATTTTTTTGTAAAGAACTTCTTTTAGTATCAAGAAACCACGAACCTTGTACTTGATCTTTTTAGCCACAACTTTATCTAAAGGCAATATCCCATCGAAAATATATTGGAGAAGAACATATCTCCAATCTTTAGGTTGAATATCAAGTATATTCATATTTGTTTCACTATTTTTTTCTTACTTACCTGTACAGATGGAAATTCCTGCACAAGAATCCATGGGTAAGATTCAGAATAAGTTATAGTTGCCAAAAAATCTGCCAAAGTAATTTCTGATCTATGAATATGCTAATAACAGACAGTTTTGAAGTTTACGGTAATTTCTTTCAATATAAGCAAGTATTTAATCAACTACTCTTTCTTTGCTTCAGATTGTCCTTGAACATGGTGAATCAGTAATTGGGAATCACTTATTAACCAGACTCTCTTTCATAGTAGAGCCAGCTCAAGACCAACTATCGCTGCTCTATATTCAGACTCATTGTTAGAAGCTCTGAAACCAAAACATATGGCATGGTACATATTGTCACCATAGGGAGAAGTTAAACAAATCCCAGCTCCACAACCCATAGTACTTGATCCACCATCTTTTCAAACTACCCATTCTTTCTTAGATCAGTTTTCTGATTTCTGTCCAGAGGATCTATCAGCATGAAATTCTTCCAAGAAGTCAGCCACTGATTGGGCTTTAATTGTTGTTCGAGGTGCAAAGTCTATATCATTATCACCCAACTCCACTGACCACTTGGTTAGTCTGCTTGACACATCAGCTTTCTAAAGAACACTTTTCAAGGGGAGAAAAGTTTGAACAACAATGAAATTAGCTTAGAAGTATGGTCTCATCTTTCTTGCTACAATTACTAGGGCCAATGCCAATTTTTCCAACTTCAAATATCTTCTTTCAGTATCCAACAGACTCTTACTGATGTAATACACCAGAAGAGGGTAATTCTCCACCTCTCTTACTAGTACAAAACTTATTGCATATTCTGATACAACTAGATATACATAGAGCGATTCCCCCCCCCCTCCCACAAGTTTAAAAAGAGTTTTAGGTGAAGACAAATACTTCTTGATTTCAATAAAATCCTGGTCACACTGTGAAGACCAATTAAAGTCTTTAGCATTCCTCAACACTTGGAAGAATGGAACGAACTTGTCTGATGATCTTGAAATAAACCTATTCAACGCAGCCAATCGTCATTTCAGTCTTTGAACTTCTTTAATATTCTGATGAGGATGATAGTAAGGCATTAATTTGATCTGGATCAGGTTGAATTCCCTTCTCACTTATTATGTAGCCCAAGAACTTTCCAGGTCGGACCCCAAATACACATTTTTCAAGGTTTAATTTTAATTTTATAGCCCTTAAGTTATAGAATGTTTCTTGATCTTTCGGATCTACTTGTATCGGGTTGTACCTTGGAAAAAGAATCCATAAAAGACAATAGCTTGTTTCTAGAGGTAGAATTTACTAACTGATCTATCTGAGAAACTAGATAAAGATCTTTGGGGCATGTCATATTAAGTTTAGTGAAATCAATACACATGCGCCACTTCCCATTCTTTTTCTTGACTAGAACAGAGTTGGCAGTCCACAAAGGGTATTGAGATTCTTTAATGTGACCCATCTTGGTTAAATGGTCAACTTCTTGAACAATCATATTTTCTTTTTCTATAGAAAAACACCTCCTCTCTATACGACTGGCGCAATATCACTCCGGATTGACAATTTATAGGAAATAATATCAGCTGGTACTCCAGTGACATCACTATTACACCATGTAAAAACATGTTGATTATTCATCAAAAAGGATAATAACCAGTGCTTTAAATCTGGTGCCAGCTTGGAACCAATTTTAACACTCTTGCCTTCTGTGAGTGAGTGGGTTTCAACCTCCTCAATATGTATTATAACACTGGGAGCCTCTTTGGGATCATCAATTTCATTTTCCTTAACAGAAGGCTCCAATAGCTGCTAATCTTTGTTAACTCTGATTGCCCCTAAAGACTTAGGGGCAATGTATGTTGCATATCATTCCCTGGATATCTTTTGGCTGCTCCAGACAACACCTACTTGTCCTTAGACAACATACTTCAAACATTTGTGGACTGTAAAGGCCATATCATGCATTCTGGAGAGCCAAAATCTCCTAAGTATTGCATTGTAAGATGTTGGGCAATCCACCACAACAAACAGTACTCTTACCACCTTTTTAAAATGTCATTTTCCCAACAACACTTCATCTTCAAACTCCCCAATCACATCTGCATAGCTTCTTATGAAGCATACAATAGTTCTGTTCGAACGTTGTATAAGCGAAGGGTTTCTCATTTGCTTGTAGGAGCTTAAAAACAGGATGTTTGCTGAACTACCTGTATCAGTCAGAATCCAGCGTATTTCGTTTCTCCTATTGATGCCCTATTACCATCGCATCTTCACGAGGCCCTGCAATGTCTCACAGTTCATCCTCATCAAAAATTATAAAAGGGGAAGAGGATTGATACTGATGGGTGGACATTTCACCATCCAACTCGGTGGCCAAATTGTGGACATACCTCTTTCTTTATGAAGTAGAAGACGCAGTCACAGTATCCTCTCTGAAAATACTTAGTGACTCAAAATAGTTAATCAGACCGGAAACCGTTTTGGTCTTATCTGTTATCACTCTCACCTAATTTCGACTAGGATCTGGATCAAGATAATCAGTGTCTACATCGAATATTTCAATAATTACCATTGCACCCTCTTGTGTAGATGTTCTAGGATTGTTCGAAAGACCATTCAGGGGAGTATTGGTTTGCGCATTATCCGGTCTACTTCCCCTTCATTTTTTGACATATGCCTCCAACTTGCCCATTTCAATAAGGTTTTGGACCTCCTGCTTCCAGACTATACAATCATGAGTATCATGGCCTATGTCATTGTGGTATTGGCATAAGCGAGTGCTCCAGTTTTCTCTGGAGGTCTGCAATGCTGCTGGATTTCTAAAATGAACCTCATTCTTAGTCTTGTGATAAATTGTAGCCACACTCTTCCCCCAACTCAGCAAACCACTTAGGCTGAACCCATGGCCCCCTCTTATTTCTAACTTGTTGGCTTTGAGTTTGGTTAGACTGATTCTTCTATGACCGGTTGGACCCCTGTCCAGTCTCTTTTTCCCTATAACTGGACTGATTAGTAGCTGGAGGAGTTGTTGTTGTAGTTGTAGACCTCACTTGGCGGGGTACTCTTGTTTTCTTGGTCTCTTCTACGTTGATTTTTTTCCCACTTGATTCAACAAACCACCCTAGGTCATAGTCTTCTTCTGAGTCACTGAATCGACTAGATTTCCTGGATTTAAACCTTATCTAAGGGAAATAATTGCGACTTGTTCAAAGCAATATGCTAGCCCATTCTTTATGTTCACAAAATGATTGATGTATTCCTTTAAGGACTTGTTCGTCTCCTGAGCATAATGAATAATGGTGTCCCCATTATCCTTGAGTTCCTTACTTCTAACAAATTGCCTCCCGAAGGCAACCCAGAACGTATAAAAAATTCTTATACACCCCTGAGGGAGACTGTTGTACCATTTAAGGGCACTTCCTGTGAAATTTTGGGAGAAGTCCCTACACAATTGATGAGTTCGAATTCCGCATGCTCCCCGGACAAGGACAGTTTAGTCCAATACCTCCGGACCGGACAGATCACTTCGAACACTCAGACCATAGGACTGTTCGAACTATGACAAAAGTACTAAAAAAACCTAAACACTTCTTGACTAAGCTACTTGCTCTCTTACTTAAGAGCTCATGGGTCTTTGAACATGACCCGGGTCCATTAAATATGACCCGAAAGCCCATAAGGGCCCAAACATCAGGGTATAAATACCCAACCACCTGCATTAAGTGTGGGTAATGAGAATTAACTGCTACCAGCCAGCTTAATTATCTCCCTACTCTCTACTCTCTACTCAAAACACATAACACCCACATACTACTGTAAAACACCAACCAAATTACAAGCTTACCCTCAGGTAATAATTGTCCTCACCAAATTGGCGACCACAGTGAGAGCAGAAGGTGCCTGAATCAAGCATTCAAAACCAGCTAAGAAAATCTTTCCGAATGAATCTGGACAATCCAGAAGTACCACCAGCTTTGCTCGAAGTGGTGGGAGAGAACGATGAATACACTATCGAAGAGCGTGATAGGATAAAGGGTGAAATAGAAGCTCTGAGGGCCGAAAAGGCTAAGATGGGCCTGAATGAAAAGTCCAAAGCATCAGCTGCTCATCACACCAATAACCCCAGAGAGCATGAGTCTTCAAAGACTCATGTGAGCACCAAAAAGACTCATGCCAGTTCCAAAAAGTCTCACCGGTCTAAGCCAGTTGAGAGTTCTGACTCAAGCTCAGAATCTTCTGATAGCTCTTCGGACAGTGAGGGAGTTGAAAAGTCATTATCCTCTAGCAGTGATGAGGGTCGAACTAGAAAGAAGCAAAAGCAGATTAAAAAATATTCAAGAAAAAGTGATAGACAAGGAAAGATGAAGAGGCATATTGGTAAAGGATCATCTCATAGCCGGAAGCATGTGGACCAGATGCTGATGGATCCCTTCGCTTTTCACGATGAACCAGGTATCTTTGTAACTCCCAATGAGGGTACTGTGTTCAGTCGTGGAAGAAACTGGAGGCAATCTCCATTATCTTCTAAAATTCTGTCCGGAAACCTCCCCAAGAGGTTTGACAACACCAAAATAGAGAAGTGCGATGACAGTACTGATCCGGACAACCATCTGGAGCAATTTAAAAACTTCATGATGAACTTTGACGACGACGATAAACTACTTTGTAGGGAATTCTCCCAATCATTTACGGGGAGTGCTCTAAAATAGTACAACAGCCTACCTCAGGGTTGTACTAAAGATTTTGATACCTTTTGGGTAACCTTTCGAAGGCAGTTTGTAGGGAGTAAAGAGCTAAAGGGCAATGGAGGCACAATAATCCATTGTGCCCAGGAGCCAAATGAGTCCTTGAAAGAATATATAAGCCGTTTTGTGAATAACAAGAATGGGTTGGCTGATTGCTTCGAACAGGTGGCAATAGCATCCCTAAGGCAGGGTTTGAACCCATGCAATCTAGCTGATTCAGTGACCAGGAAGAAGGCCATGACATGTGGAGGGTTGCTGAATCAGGTTGGAAAACAAATAAACGTCGATGAAACAAAGAAAACCAGGGTGCACAGGCAGGTGAGGCCTACCCCAGTGGCACCAAATCCCAATCAGAATCAGTCCGGAAATAAAACAAGAGAGACCGGACAGGGGCATGGCAGGGCAAAAGCTCAGTCTCAGCCAGCTGCTCCTGCTCAAAGTCAGCAATCCAGAAACAAGAGAGGGCCATGGGTGCAACCGGAGTGGTTCGCAGAGTTGAAAGAAAGTGTGGCCACTATTTTTGATAAAACAAAGGAAGAGGTGCATTACCGGAGACCGGCTACACCGCAGTCTCCTAGAGAGCATCGTAATAACTCTTTTTGCCAGTATCACAACGATACTGGTCATACCACTGATAACTGCATAGCATTGAAACAAGAAGTTCAGAACTTGATTAAGAGGGGAAAGCTGGGGGCTTACGTGAAAAGAAGAGGGGGTAACAGGCCTGATAACACTCACCGGGTTGGTCCAAGTAATGCAGCTCCGGAGGGAGCCATGGTTATAATTGAAAGGTTTGACGTGGAATCTGAGTACTTGGATCCTGATCCAACTCGAAAGAGAGTGGGTACAATTGATGAATGTTCTAGGTCGGTCTCCGGACTCATTAAGTTTTTTGAGTCACTTACAATTTTCGGAGGGGACACTATGACAGCTCCTACTGCTTCTTCGAGGAAGAGGCAAGTGCATACTTTAGCCTCCCAGCTAGAAGGATGCATGACTTCCTATCAGTCACCAAACTCATTCCCCTTCATTGTTTTAGATGAAGATGATTTAAGAGACATTGCTGGCCCTCATGAGGATGTTGTTGTCATAGGAGCATCTATTGGGGGCAACGACATAAGGCGAATTCTGGTGGATACTGGAAGCTCAGCCAATATCATTTTCTTAACCACATACAAGAGAATGAAGAATCCAGCTGTAATTCAGAGTTCGGACAGATCAATTGTGGGCTTTACAGGCAGCTCAGCAGATGTGATCGGAGAGTTCGAAGAAGAAGTTCTATTGGGCAAGGGCCCTTTCAAGAAAATGGTTAGAATACTATTTATTGTGGTGGATTTTCCGACTTTCTATAATGCTATTCTAGGGAGGTCTTGGCTCTCTAGGATACATGCAGTGGCTTCAACAGTCCACCAGTGCTTGAAATATGCTGTTCAGGGACAGGTTGGAGTCGTCCGGAGCAGCCAGAAGATTGCAAGAGAATGTTATGCCACTGCCCTGGCTCCTCGAACGCTGGGGGCAGTCCGTATTAATGAACAATAGCAGTTTGAGGGCCTTTCTGGGGGTGAGGGTAAAATTGATGACCCCAGAGAGACCCCTGGAGTATTGATACCGGTTGAAGAGGTAGAAACACACTGTTTGGAAGATGGGAAAAGTGTCAAGATATGCACTAAGATGCCACCTGTTTTGAAAAATGAAATGTTAAAGTTTTTGAAGAACCATCAGCACGTTTTTGCTTGGTGCAATGCTGATGTTACTGGGGTTCCATCAGAAGTGATATCACATCACCTATCTGTCCGGAGAGACGTAGCACCAATGGTTCAAAAAAGAAGAGCTTTTTCTAAAGAGAAGGCTGATGTCATTGTGCAAGAAGTTGACATGCTCACAAAGATGGGGCACATCAAGGAATCTCAATATCCTTTGTGGACTGCCAATCCGGTTCTGGTAGAAAAAAAAGATGGCAAGTGGCGCATGTGCATTGACTTCACAGATCTCAATAGAGCTTGCCCAAAATATTTGTATCCACTTCCCCGGATTGATCAGTTAGTAGACTCTACCTCTGGGAACAAGCTGCTTTCCTTTATGGATGCCTTCTCCGGATACAATCAGATTCAAGTAGATCCAAAGGATCAAGAGCATACCATATTTGTCCATGACAAAGGTCTTCATTGCTACAAAGTAATGCCATTTGGTTTGAAAAATGTTGGGGCTACTTATCAGAGATTAGTCAACAAGGCATTTGCTGATCAAATTGGAAGAAATATGGAAGTGTACATTGATGACATGATGGTGAAGAGTGTGGATGAGCAGTTGCACTTGTCCGATCTCCAAGAAACTTTTGCCAACTTGGTAAAAGTGAATTTGAAATTAAACCCAGAAAAGTGTGTGTTCGGAGTGCAGTCCGGGAAGTTTCTGGGATATATTATAGGTGAGCATGGAATACAACCCGACCCGGACCAGCTTAACGCCCTATTTCAGATGGAGCCTCCTCGAAACATTAAAGAAGTACAACGGTTAACGGGGAGATTAGCTGCCTTAAACAGATTTATCTCAAGGTCTTCGGACAGGTGTGGCCATTTCTTTCAAACCTTGAAGGGTGCAAAGGGATTCAATTGGACTCCACAGTGTGATGAGGCTTTCAATGAGATAAAAAAGCACCTGTCCTCCCCTAAAACTTTGTTTAAGACAGTTGATGGGGAGACACTCTTCGTATATTTGGCAGTTTCAAGTTGTGCCATTAGTGCTGTATTGGTAAGAGAGGTCGATGGACATCCCCATCCAGTATACTACATCAGCAAAAGTTTGATAGATGCAGAAAGGCGTTACTTGAAACTCGAAAAGTTAGCATTGGCCCTGGTGATAGCTGCCAGGAAGATGAGGCCTTATTTCCAGGCTCATCCCATCATCGTCCAGACTTCTTTTCCCCTGAAGAATGTCCTCCAAAAGGCAGACATTTCAAGCAGGATGACTAAGTGGTCAGTAGAGTTGGGGGACTTCAACATAGATTTTGCTCCCCAAACAGCAGTCAAGGCCCAAGCTGTGGCAGACTTTTTGGTTGAATTCCACTCCGACAGGGATTCGGAGCAAACTACTGATATAAAAGATAAAAAGGTATGGGTCGTCCAAACAGATGGCGGGTCTAGCACTATGGGGTGTGGTGCAGGGGTGTGTTTGACTTCCCCGTATGGAGACAAAATGTACCAGGCTATTTGTTTTGCTTTCAGGGCATCTAATAATGAGTCTAAATACGAAGCAGCTATAGCTGGTTTAAAGTTAGCCTACATTTGTGGGGCTAAGAGGGTCAAGCTACTAAGTGACTCCCAACTTCTTATCCACCATGCCCAAGGCCAATCTGAGGCTAAGAAGAAGCAGCTTGTGAAATACTTACTCCTCCTTAAGAATGAAGCACTCAAGTTTAAAAGTGTTGTTTATGAGAACATTCCCCGGGCAGAAAATGAGCTAGCAGACTCATTAGCAACCATAGCATATTCGGAGTCATATCCATGGATCCATGTGCTAGAAAGCCCCTCCATTCAACTTAGTAAGGGTAAAGAAGAGGAAACTTTTGAAGTACAAGAGAAACGACCTCAAGACTGGAGGTTTCCTCTCCTGCAATATCTCTCCGATGGTGTTGTGCCTCCGAATAAGTCACTAGCCAGAACTTTGAAACACAAGGCTCGTGGTTTTATCATATTGAGAGACGTGTTGTACAAGAAATCTTATAGTATACCTCTCTTGCGCTGTTTGGGGGATGAAGAGTCTCAAGTAGTCCTCTCTGAATTACATGATGGTGAGGGATCAACCCATTGTGGGTTTAGAGCCTTAACAAGAAGAGTTTTACTCTCCGGTTACTATTGGCCATCAATCATGAAAGATGTTAAGGAATTGGTAATAAGGTGTGACCCATGCCAGAGGTACAGCAATGAGATTCATGTCCCAGCTATTCTTTTGGAATCAATTTCTGAGCCTATTCCTTTTGCTCGATGGGGGTTGGATTTAGTAGGGCCTCTCCTTGTGGCGTCCGGAGGGCGCAAAACTATAATTGTGGCCATAGAATACTTCTCGAAGTGGATTGAAGCAGCCCCTCTAGCAAGGACAACATCAAAAGTTGTTATAAAGTTCATTTTATCCAACATCTGTTGCAGATTTGGTGTCCCACAAAAGATAACAACAGACAATGCGCCACAATTCGACAATAGGGAAATGGAGAGCTTCTGTGCCTCAAGGGGTATACAACATTGTTTTTCTTCACCTTTCCACCCACAAGCAAAGGGGCAAGTTGAAGTGGCTAATAGGACTATATTGTCCGGTTTAAAGAAGAATTTGGAAGGGGCTGCTGGGAAGTGGCCTAGTTATCTACAAGAGGTCTTGTGTGCCTACCAGACAACACCAGGGGCTGCAACACAAGAGTCACCCTTTGCTTTGGTCTATGGGATGGATGCAATAGCTCCCATAGAAGCAAGTCTCCCCTCCTTTCGTGTTCACAACTTCTCCGAACACGCTAACGAGGTGGCAATCAGAAGTCAACTTGATCTGATAGAAGAAAAACGAGTTAAAGCTCACCTTAGAGTTGCACACTATCAGGGTTTGATGAGAAGCAGGTTTGCTTCCAAAGTTAAAAGAAGAGATTTCCAACCAGGGGACAAGGTATTAAGGAAAGTCTTCTTACACACTAAAGAAAAGTTGTTCGGAAAGCTGGCCCCAACTTGGGAAGGTCCCTACATAGTTGTTGAAAGAATTAAACCTGGAACATATTGGTTGGAAGACATAGATGGAAGGGTTTTGACTCATCCTTGGAATATTGAGCATCTCCGGATGTACTTGGAGTAGCATTTGTGTAAATATTTACTTGTTTAAACATCCATGTAAATATTTGGGGGCATACTCTTTCCTCCCTGGTGGCACAGGAAGGTTTTAATGAGGTGTCCGGGCTTTTGAATGAAATTTGATGCCTTCTCAAAAAAATTTCCAAGTGTTTTAAGTTTTGTCTTTCGTCACACTATCCTGATTGAAATAACTAAGGGCTATTTAAACTCTAGCTGGAGAACTTAAACACTCTCACTATGAAATAATTAAAGGTTATTTAAACTCTAGCCATCGAAATTGGAACAAACGATGAAAGAAGATGAGATTTGTGCAAAACAGAAACATTCATTGAAATAACTTAAAGTGCCTTGGCCTTCCAAGGACTTTTGAATAGTCGAAGTAAGAACAAAAAACCTATCCGGTCAGATACCGGACACAATTACAAAAAGAATGCCTTGGCCTTCCAAGGACTTTAGTTTGAATAAAAAGTAAACAAAGTAAATCATAAGTTAAGGTTGAGCCGTTGAAGATGGCTCACCTTCATCTACCTTCTTTCCTTTAGGATCGTCTTTCTCTTCGCCAATTTTCTCCCCGGAGTGTTCTTCATCATCTGAGGAATCACTAGAGTAGCCATACCTGTCGCCTTCGGTCATCGTGTGGTAGGGGAGGCCTTCAGGCTCAACATGAAGCCATAAGTCCCCTAGGTTCTTCTTCGGAAACTTTTGATGGAAAAGTAGAACCATGTCAGACCTCACCTTGGCAAGCAGTTGCTCTTCGCTTTTGATCATCTGGTAGGCGCATTGATCTTGGCTTGGATCTTGGCCTCCTGCTCCTGTAGCAAAGTGGTTTTCTCCTCAGCAGCCTTAGATACTGTATTCTCAAGAGCGATTTTGTCATTAGTCAGGTTGGTGATGATTTGATCCTTGGCTTTGGATTCTCCCTTTGAGGTGTTAAGGTCTTTCTCTAGACCGGACAGCTTCTCCCGGAGATCTCTAATGGTTTTCTCTAAAGTGGTGACTTTTGTAGTGCTTGCCTTCTGATCTCTCTTCAACTCCTCGTTTTCTTCCTTTAACATGTCAGCATTGGAAGTGGCAGTGCGAAGGTCGTCGAACAGCTTCTCTTTGTCAGACTTGAGATCTTTAATGATATCAGCCTGGCTCCGAACTTGTCTCTCCAATATAAGTACAGGCTGCACATTTCTTAACAAGGACTGGGCTATAGCATCCCTTTCACTAGAAACACTAAAAGTCTTACCATTAAAAGTGACCGTGTTGGAGGTGCTTGGAGGAAGTTAAGGCCCGGCAAAGTCATCTCTGGGGAGATTGAGGAAGTATTCACCAAGCTCACCAAGAAGGCTCCGGAGCCCGGAGAGAAAGCTCGTCTCCCTTAGACGTTTTCTTCTTCTTGGCCTCCCGGTCTGTGCCTTCGCTTCACTGTTTACGATTCCTCTTAGAATTCCTTGGAGGTTTTGGGAGGTTCGCTTCTTGTTTCTCAGTCTCTTGCTCTACCACTTCCAGGAGAGCAGCATCAATTTGGCTCTGGGCTGGCCCCTCCGGATCTGTTGGAGCATCATTCTCTACATCAGGAGGGTTAGTATCACCCACCACCGTTTTGCCCTTCTTCTTCTTGCTTTTCATCTTGCTCGGCGCTTTGGCCCGGCCTGGCAGGAAGAGTGTCCCATCTGATTCATGGGTCCTCTTAAGCACAACGTCCGGAGAAGGCTGGGTGGTGAGCTCCTCCCAGGTCAAGTCTCTCCGACCTGTGGTGTTCCACAGGTGAGACCTTGCCAAATTTCCACTGGTGAAAGCAGCGTGGAATCGGTTCCCCCAATTCTCAGCAGCCCAGGCATTAATCTTGCCACAAGTTATCTGCCCGACTTTCTGATAGTCACTGAACTCCTTGGGTAACACTGCCAAGGAAAAAGTGAGACCCATTAGTTCGAACTACGTTAGAAAAGAAAGGGAGAAACAAAAGAATAAAGTAGAAGACTTACGATCACTCATCGACCTACTTCTGAGGAGGCTTGGGTTCTCTCCGGATTTAATCTTCTTGCCGTTCTCCCAGGCACCACTAACAAATAGGAACTGAGTCCTCCAGTTCCTCTCCGCCTCTAGCAAATCGTCCACAGCCTTGAAGTCATCCCCCGTATTGAAATGGTAAAAGGGGATGTGGTGGTTTCTGCAAAGGCTGGCCACTGCAGCAAATTCCTCCATTGGTAGAGGGATCCCGGACAACCTTGATGCCATGATGCATAACATAAGGGTATACCAAGCGTTGGGGCTCAGCTGGCTTGGACAGAATTTGATCAGATGGAAGTATCTGACAATCTCTGGGTCTAGTGGGAACTTGATCCCCCAGTTGAACAGCTCCGTAAACATGACCACTTCACTCAACTTGCAGTCCATGGGAGTCTCCGGGTGTATAGGAATCCTGATCTTTACATTTTCTGGAATGCCCCACTTCGTACGCATCCTGCCCAGATCAGCAGTGTGGATGAATGCATAGTTGATTTTTTGTAAGGAGAGAAGGTAATTAACACTAACCTTGTGAAAACAAGGCCCCACTCTTCCCTCGAGGCTCTCCGGCAGATCCGGATGCCTCAAATACAGTTTCTCTTTGCCCTTGTCTTTCTTGGCAACTATCTCTTTACTGGTCTGACCGGAGGGCTCAGACTCGAATGGGGCCTCTTCGACAGAGTCCTCCATCACTTCCTCCATAATTGTTGAAGGGATTTCAGCAGCTGTGGTGAGGGGAGGGTTCAAACTTGACTCAGCCTTGTCTCCGGACTGATGGGACTCAGTGCCCCTTTGATCTCTGCTCTCCGGTAGAGTGTCTGGAATAGAAGTTTCTTGTTGAAGATTTGGATTGGAGCCCTCCGGTCCGGATAGCCTGTCCTTGGGGGCTCTAATAGGCACCTCTGATCTGGTGCTGCTGTCCCTTGCCCCCGACCTTGAGGGAGTGTTTTTAGACCCCTGGCCTTTAACCAACCGACCTTTCCTCCTGTGGACCAGCTTCTCAGGAGAGTGCTCCGTATCTGATCCCATTGCAATGAAGGGAGAGGGCTTTTGAGGCTAGTAGCTGTAACTCCTGGCTCGACAGCAGGCTCCGATTCCTGAACTGAGGAACCAAAGATTATGGGGGAGAGGTTGGTTTGAAATAGTTTTCTAGGCTTAGTGCCTTTGGAAGAAGAAGAGCCTCGGTCTGACTCGGTATTAGAGGTGATCGGTCTATCAACAGGCGAGGTGGGTAACCCTGCTGCGATCTGTCTTTCTCTTTCGACTTTTTGAGCCTTCTCTAACTCAGAAAGGTTGAGCCATCCGCCTTTGACAAGAGCGTTCCTCGCTGTAAACATAAACTATCAAACAAAGTTTTTGCTTTAGAGAGAGAAAGCTTTGAGAGATTTTGCAGAGTAAATTTGAAGGAGATGGTAAAACAGTAGAAAATGGGTTTGTATTTATAGTAAATCTGAAAAAGGAAGTTGATTCCTAGGAGAATTCGAAAAGTTTGGCAATGATTAAAAGACGGCGCTGATGTCACCACCTTTAATTAAGAGGTTGCTTTTCGAAGAAGGTGGGTTCGAAATTCAAGGTGAAAAAACGGATGAAACAACCAATCAGAGAGTGACACGTGTCCCACGAACTCTGGCAAAAACCGTTTTGAATTCGTGAAGCTTTATCTGTCCGGATAAACTTATAGCCCGAATTGATAGACCTGTCCGGATAAAAACTGTCCCTGATGTCGGACTGTTTTTCAGGTCTTTGACAAGAGTATTTGCACAAACACCTAAAAAAGGGGCTCCTGATGAGTCCGAATTCCGCATGCTCCCCGGACAAGGACAGTTCAGTCCAATGCCTCCGGACCGGACAGATCACTTCGAACACTCAGACCATAGGACTGTTCGAACTATGACAAAAGTACTAAAAAACCTAAACACTTCTTGACTAAGCTACTTGCTCTCTTACTTAAGAGCTCATGGGTCTTTGAACATGACCCGGGTCCATTAAACATGACCCGAAAGCCCATAAGGGCCCAAACATCAGGGTATAAATACCCAACCACCTGCATTAAGTGTGGGTAATGAGAATTAACTGCTACCAGCCAGCTTAATTATCTCTCTACTCTCTACTCTCTACTCAAAACACATAACACCCACATACTACTGTAAAACACCAACCAAATTACAAGCCTACCCTCAGGCAATAATTGTCCTCACCAACAATAGCTTGTCATCATCATCAATATTCATCATGAAGTTCTTGAACTGCTCCAGATGGTTGTCCGGATCTCGACTCCCATCGTATTTCTCCATCTTGGAGCTATCAAACCTCTTAGGAAGGTGTTTGAAGAGTATTTTTGCAGACAAATGTGATTGCCTCCAATTTTTGCTACGATTAAAAACAGTGTCTTCATTAGGGGTTGCAAAAATACCTAATGCGGACTGAAAAGCAAATGGATCAATCGTGAACTGATCAATATGCTGATTGGCTGATCCTTTACCCTTGTCATAGTGCTTCTTAAGCCTGCCATGCCTATCCCTTTTTATTGAATGTTTTTTAGTCAACCTTATTTTCTTTTTTGACCTTCCCTCATCACTACTTGAAGATAATGATTCTTCAAGTTCTGCCTCATTTGATGAGCTGCTGGAGGACTCATATGTAGAACTCTCAACAGGTTTAGATCAGTGTATCTTTTTGGAACTGAGATGGGTTTTCAAAAACTGCTTGTTTTCTCCAAGATTGTCAGTATGGTGAAGTACTGACGCACCAGATTTTTTCTTAACCCTTTTCTCTGCTTGTTTTATTGATCTCAGCGCCTCTATTTCAGCTCTCAACCGGTTGCGCTCCTCGATAATATACTCATTGTTTTCCCTTGCAACTTCCACATCAGGAGGTGTAACATTATGCTTATTCGTATCCATCCGAACTACTTTGCTTGCTGGTTTTGCATTGTGAAATTCAAGCACCATCGTGCTCCCACTGTGGTCACCAATTTGGTGTGGTTATTTTATGTCTGAGGGTAATTTTCTAAAGTATTTTGGGTGTTTTGAGGAATTTAATGTTTAGAGTAGAAACTAGTTCGATAATTAAGCCGTGTGCTAGTAATAAATTATGATTACCCTCATTAATGAAAGTGGTTGGGGTATTTATACTTAATTATTGACCCATGGGCCTATCAGGTTGGATAGTGAAGTCGGGTCAAGTTTAAGGACACATTACCGATTTGGTGTAAAGTGACCAACATCTAGCTTAGTCACCATTTATTATACGTTTGTCGTGTTCTGTTTTTTTATAATAATGGTTATGGTCCGAACTGCCCATCAGATTAATTCAAGACTCAATAGCTAAAATACCTGATCTCATCAACAAACACAAAAGTTTCCAAAATCATTTGAAAACAATCTTTATTGCTTGATAATAAGATCCCTTGAAACTATTAAATTAATACTAATTTCACTACCATTACTTTAGAATCTCATCGATTTAGACACGTTGTTCTAAAAAACTATGTATTTAAAATCTTCACTTTTATTCATATTAGAGTTTTATAATATTTATCCATCTACATACCCCTTAAACATCAATGTCATTACTAAGATACCATATTATCATGAGTCAAATACAAAAGAATAATAATATCTAACTACCCGTTGACTTCTTCGAATTACTTATAGTTTTTTGTTAATATCATACTTGATATATTGATGATAAGATAATACCACTATAACCAAGGTCGTCCTAAAATATCATCATAAGACCTTGGAACATTAACAATCAAGAAAAATATAGTTAATGTTTTCTATGTTTCTTCTTTCCCAACAAAAACTGCTAAGTTCACTTCCGTAACATAATTAT
Organism: Limnanthes douglasii subsp. nivea; assembly: GCA_036936605.1. NCBI lineage: Eukaryota > Viridiplantae > Streptophyta > Magnoliopsida > Brassicales > Limnanthaceae > Limnanthes > Limnanthes douglasii. The sequence goes on along the minus strand of JAUPFV010000005.1, from coordinate 204,008,650 downwards.
TTGATCGAAAAGTGAAACTAACTAAATTTATGCCAGTATTGTTAAAAGGTGCAAATCCCATCATTTGATAATACAATGCTTTATAAAATACATTAGCAGAATTTCCAGTATCAATCGTCAATTTTGTACTATCACTTCAACTATCGTAAGAGTTATTAACAAAACATTCTCATAAGGTGTTGTTACTAATCCCCTTAGACCATCATCAATAAAATACAAGGTTAATTTTGGCTTTCAATGTGAATGCAAAGATGACTCATTATTTAAACGTATCTTCAAATCATTCATATGTCTTTTCCTTGATATCTCACCACCACCACAAAAATACCACCACCATGACAACACCACCATCACGCCACCCCCCCCCCCCCATCATTACGACCATCACCATGATTCCACCACCACCACAACACTACCACCACCACCACGAAACCATAACTACCATTATGACCACCATCACCACCACCACCACTACACCACCACCACCACCAACACCAACACCATCTTCACCACCTCCACATCGATCCCCGATAATGTATATTTCCCGAATATAGTAGATAACTTTTGTTGCTCATCCTTCTTTTTCCTTTTGGACTTTCTTCCTTTAAATTTTCTTATCTTTTTTATTCTTTCATTCATTTAATGAATACAACCAACCCTACATTATCGATCGACCTTTGAATCTTCATATTTCAATTGAAAACAACGACTTGTTAAATATCTGTGATCATTATGATAAGCAAAAATATCGTCAGTTTCTCTCATTAATTATAGTGAGCATAACTCTATGAGTTTGATAATTCAACTGGTCTATTGTATTATCATAAACAATAGCTATTGGTGCATTCAATTGAGTATACAATCGATTTGGACTATCATAGTATGAAAATTGTGGCTTATTCATAGAATTCATAACAACCTCAAGAATTCTTTTAACAAAAATTCTTTTTTAATCGAATAACTCCTTTTTATGTCATTTTAATTTGTACTGACCATTCTTTCGTTGTATCTTCTACTTTGATATACAACTATATTCTTGCTAATAAATTATACATACAACCTACCAAAAATTTATCAAATATTCAAAAAACTACTATAATATAACAAACCTTTTTTAATGTTGCTAACGTTACATTCTTATTACAACCTTCGAACATACTCATTTATTTTATAAAAATTTGAACGTAATCCCTTAAAGATTCCCCAGTCTTTTGAAAAAAAAATCATAATATGACCTCATTCACACTTTAACGCTTTATGAGCAATGAACTGATGCCGAAACAAAGTTCACAAATCCCCGAAATTGTTGATGAATCCCGGTAATAAAATGTTCAACCAAGCCACGCCAAAGTAAAATATTATATGGATTAAATCCCAACCTAATATAGTAAATTACTCAAAATGATGCTCTGGATCTGTTGTACCGTCGTATTTTTTCTATTATGTAAAGATCATTTTTTTTGGTAATTTTCCTTCCAAAATCCTTCGTGTCAGTAGATACTTAACTAAACTATACATTACCATTTCCGGTCTTATATCCTTATTCAAATTTCCTTCAAATATCTTGTCATCTTCTCTATCTTAATTCGTGTTTGGCGATGCTTCATTACTTAATTTAGCAAATTTATTTCCACCTTCGCCTTTCTTAAAAACAAATTTATTTTGATGAACTAACTCGTCTTTATCCGATCTTTCAATTAAATTCACATTATTTCCCAAAGTAACTTTCTCAGTAATAAGTTCCAGAGTTTTGGTCATTAATTTAATTCGATTTTGACTTTCTTCATCTCGTTTATTTTACAATAAATTCAACTTACATTATCCCGACCTTAAAGCGTTCAATTTCAACTTTAAAGCTCAAAAGATAAAATATGACATATCATCCTTAGGTCATGTTGGTAATGGTGAGGATAATAACTTCCTGAGGGTAGGCTAGTAATTTCTAGTGGAGTTTTAAGGTGGTGTATGGGTGTTTAACAGTGATGTGTGGGTGTTTAACAGTGATGTGTGGGTGTTTAACAGTTAGAGTAGAGAGTAGAGAGATGATTAAGCAGCTTGGCAACAGTTAATTCTCTTTACCCATAGTTAATGCGGGTGGTTGGGTATTTATAGTGTAATGTTTGGGCCCTTATGGGCTTTCGGGTCATGTTTAATGGACCCGGGTCATGTTCAAAGACCCATGAGCTCTTAAGTAGGAGAGCAAGTAGCTTAGTCAAGAAGTGTTTAGGTTTTTTAGTACTTTTGTCATAGTTCGAACTACCTTAAGTTCATAGTGTTCACAGAAATCTGTCCGGTCCAAGTTACCTGTTCGATCCCTGTCCCTGTAACATGTCCGGTTTTCGGAGAGACTTGACCGATCTGCCCTTGTCCGGGGAGCATGCTGAATTCGAACTCATCAGGAGCCCCTTTTTTAGGTGTTTGAGCAAGTATTCTTGTCAAAGAACTGAAAAACAGTCCGATGTCTGAAGTGGTTTTCAATTCGGACAGAACTATGGGGATACCCGGACAGGTTAAGCTTTACGAATTCAAAACGGTTTTTGCCAGAGTTAGTGGGACACGTGTCGCTCTCTGATTGGCCACTCCAACCGTTTTTTCACCTTGAATTTCGCACCACCTTCTCCAACAAGTAACCTCATTAATTTCAAATAATGACATCAGCGCCGTTTTTTAATCATTGCCCAACTTTTCCAATTCTCATAGGAATCAACTCATCTTTTCAGATTTACTATAAATTCACACTCATTTTCCACTATTTTACCATCTCTTTCAAATTTACTCTGCAAATTTACTCAGAGCTTTCTCTCTCTAAAGCAAAAAATTCCCTTGGCAGTTTATGTTTACAGCAAGAACAGCATTGATCAAAGGTGGTTGGCTCAACCTTTCAGAGTTGGAGAAAGCGCAAAAGGTCGAGAAGGAGAGACGAATAGCAGCAGAGCTGCCATCATCACCAGTTGAGAGACCAGTCGTCTCTGTTACAGAATCAGATCGAGGCTCATCCTCCTCCAAAGTTACTAAGCCCAAAAAACTCTTTCAATCCACTCTCTCGCCTATAGTCTCTGGTTCCTCAGTCCATTTCTGTTCGTCTCTGTTACAGAATCAGATCGAGGCTCATCAAGGCTGTTGATGATCTCTTGGAGTCAGAGAGCAAATGGAGGAGTCAATTTCTGTTCGTCAGTGGCGCTTGGGAAAACGGCAAGAAGATCAAGGCCGGAGAGAACCCAAGCCTCCTCAGGAGTAGGTGGAGGAGTGACCGTAAGTTCCTTACTTTAAATCTCTGTCCGTTTTTTTTTAAAGTTAGTTTTAAATTAACCAGTTTCTCTTTTGTTCTAACAGAGCTGCCAAAGGAGTTCGGGGATTATTTGAAGGCCGGACAGACTACCTGTGGCAAAATCAATGCTTGGGCCGCAGAGAACTGGGAGAATCGATTCCACAAGGCCTTCACCCCTGGAAATCTAGCAAGGTCTCACCTGTGGAACACCACAGGTCGAAGAGATTTAACTTGGGAGGAGCTCACCACCCAGCCTCTAGAAGACACTGTGCTTAGAAGGTCCCACGAACTAGATGGGACACTCTACCTGCCTGCCCGGGCCAAAGCCCCAAGTAAAATGAAAGGTAGGAGAAAAGGCAAAAAGGTGGCGAGCGATGCTGAGAAGGATGCCCCAACAGATCCGGAGGGGCCGGCCCAGGTTCAAATTGACGCATCCCTCTTGCAAGTGGTAGATCAAGAGACTGAAAAGCATGAAGTAGGCCTCCCAAAACCTCCAAGGGCTCCCAAGAGGACTCGCAAGCAAGTAGGTGAAGATGCTGATCGGGAAGCCAAGAAGAAAAAGACTTCCCAGGGAGATGAGCTCGCTCTCCGGGATCCGGAGCCCTCTTTCCCCACTGATCCCTCTGACCCAACGATGGCCGAAGAGATCCCAGGGGACTTTCATATTGATGAGGTAGAGGGGGGAGATCTCAACCTCGATGGAATGGACATCACTGGTCTAGCTGAGCTTGGTGAGTATTTCCTTGGCCTCCCCAGAGACGAATTCGTAGGGCCCTACGTTCCTCCAAGCAACTCCAATACAGTCAATTTCAATGGTAAGACTTTTCATGGTTTCTAGTGAAAATGACATCATAGCCCATTCCTTGCTTAGTAATGTGCAACCAGTTCTTACATTGGAGAGGCAAGTCCGGAGTCAGGCAGACACCATCAAAGACCTCAAGTCTGAGAAGGAAAAGATGTCCGGAGACCTCCGCACTGCTACTACCAACGCTGATTTGCTTAAGGAAGCAGATGAGGAGCTGAAGAGGAATCAAGATGAAAGCAACACAAAAGTTGCCACCCTAGAAGAAACCATTAAAGATCTTCAGGAGAAGCTGTCCGGTATGGAGAAGGATCTTACGGCCTCAAGGGGAGAAACTATTGCAAAGGAGAAGATCATCACCAACTTGACTACTGACAAGATTTCCCTTGAAAATGCAGTGACCCAGGCTGCTGAGGAGAAAAAAGCTTTGTTAAAGGATCAAGAGGCCACAATCAATGCCAAGATCAACGCCTATGCCAGGGAGATGATTAAAAGCGAAGAGTTAATGATCCAAAGGGTAAAGTCTGATATGGTTCTCCTTTTTCATGAAACATTCCCGAAGAGGACCCTGGGGGACTTATGGTACTATGTGGATGATGATGACCTTCCATTTTATACAATGGTCGATGAGGATGGAATTTCCAGTGGGTTTTCATTTGATGATGAAGAGAAGACCGGAGAGATCCCTGGCGAAGAGGAGAATGATCCCAAGGGAAAGAAAGTAGTCGAAGAAATGAGCGATTCTAAGGGTAAGAAAGCAGATGAAGGGGAGCCATCTTCAAAGGCTCAATCTTGATTTATGATTTACTTGGTTTATTTTTTACTCAAACTAAAGTCCTTGGAAGGACAAGGTACTCTTTTTATTGTGGTGTCCGGCATTGTTCGGACATGTTTTTTTTGTGCTGTACCCTGACTTATTCACAAGTCCTTGGAAGGCCAAGGCAATTTTAAGTTGTTGAATGAATGTTTCTATTTTGTACAACCATCATCTTCTTTTATTGTTTGTTTTAGTTTAGATAGCTAGAGTTTAAGTAGCTTTTAGTTGTTATATTGTGAGAGTGTTTAAATTCTCTGGCTAGAGTTTAAATAGCCCTCAAATATTTCAGTCCGGGTAGTATAACAAGAGATAGAACTTGGAAAATACTTAGAAAATTTTGAAGAAGGCATCGAATTTTATTCAACCATCCGGACACCTCATTAAAACCTCCCCGTGCCACCAGGGAGGAAAGAGTATGCCCCCAAATATTTACATGGAAGTTCAAACACGTAAATATTTACACAAGTGTTATTCCAAGTACATCCGAAGATGCTCAATGTTCCAAGGATGAGTTAGAACCCTGCCATCTTTGTCTTCCAACCAATAAGTTCCAGGCTTGATTCTTTCAACCACAATATACGGGCCCTCCCAAGTAGGGGCCAGCTTTCCGAAGAGCTTTTCTTTAGTGTGTAAGAAGACCTTCCTTAATACTTTGTCCCCTGGTTGGAAATCTCTTCTTTTAACTTTAGAAGCAAACCTGCTTCTCATCAAGCCCTGATAGTGTGCCACTCTTAGGCAGGCTTTAACCCATCTTTCTTCTATTAAATCAAGTTGATTTCTGATGGCCATCTCATTAGCGTGTCCGGAGAAGTTGTGAACACGAAAGGAAGGGAGTGTCTTCTCTATGGGGGCTACTGCATCCATTCCATAGACCAAGGCGAATGGTGATTCTTGTGTTGCAGCCCCAGGCGTTGTTCGGTAGGCCCACAAGACTTCTTGTAAATAACTAGGCCACTTCCCAGCAGCCCTTCCAGATTCTTCCTTAAACCGGACAGTATAGTCCTATTAGCCACTTCAACTTGCCCATTGGCTTGTGGGTGGAAAGATGAAGAAAAACAATGCTGTATACCCCTTGAGGCACAAAAGCTTTCCATTTCTTTATTGTCAAACTGTGGCCCATTGTCCGTTATTATTTTCTGTGGGACACCAAATCTGCAGCATATGTTGGACATAATGAATTTTATGACAGCTTTTGATGTTGTCCCTGCCAGGGGAGCTGCTTCTATCCACTTTGAGAAGTAGTCAATGGCCACAATTATAGTTCTACGTCCTCCGGACGCCACAGGGAGAGGCCCTACTAAGTCCAACCCCCATCGAGAAAAAAGGATGGGCTCAGAAATTGACTCCAAAGGAACGGTCGGTACATGAATTTCATTGTTGTACCTCTGGCATAGGTCACACCTCTTCACCAATTCCTTAGCATCTTTCATAATCGATGGCCAATAATATCCGGAGAGTAATACTCTTCTTGTTAGAGCTCTAAATCCACAATGGGCTGATCCCTCACCATCATGTAATTCGGAGAGGACTACTTGTGACTCATCATCCCCCAAACAACGAAGAAGAGGTTTACTATAAGATTTTTTGTACAACACTTCTCTCAACATAATGAAACCATGAGCCTTGTGTTTCAATGTTCTGGCTTGTGATTTATCTGAAGGCACAATACCATCGGACAGATATTGTATGAGAGGAGATCTCCAGTCTTGAGGCCGGTTCACTTGTATTTCAAAAACTTCCTCTTTTTCACCCTTACTAAGTTGAATAGAAGGGCTTTCAAGCACATGGATCCATGGGTAAGACTCTGTATATGCTATCGTTGCCAATGAGTCTGCTAGCTCATTTTCTGCCCGGGGAATATGTTCGTAGACAACAACTTTAAATTTTAGGGCTTCATTCTTGAGGAGGAGTAAATATTTCACAAGTTGCTCCTTTCTAGCCTCAGATTGGCCTAAGGCATGGTGGATAAGCAATTGGGAGTCACTTAGCAGTTTGACCCTCTTTGCCCCACGGATGTAGGCTAACTTTAACCCAACTATAGCTGCTTCATATTCGGACTCGTTATTAGATGCCCTGAAAGCAAAACAAATAGCCTGGTACATACTATCTCCATAAGGGGAAGTTAAACATATTCCTGCACCACATCCCATAGTGCTAGATCCACCATCTGTTCGGACGATCCAGACTTTCTTATCTTTTGTATCAGTAGCTTGCTCCGAATCCCTATCGGAGTGGAATTCAACCAGGAAATCAGCCACTGTTTGGGCTTTTACTGCTGTCCGGGGAGCAAAGTCTATGTCGAAGTCCCCCAATTCTACTGACCACTTAGTCATTCTGCTCGAGATGTCTGCTTTTTGAAGGACATTTTTAAGGGAAAAGAGGTCCGGACGATGATAGGATGAGCCTGGAAATAAGGCCTCATCTTTCTTGCATCTATCACTAGGGCTAACGCCAGTTTTTCGAGTTTCAAGTAACGCCTCTCAACGTCAATCAAGCTTTTGCTGATGTAGTACACTGGGTGGGGATGCCCATCGACCTCTCTTACCAACACAGCACTGATGGCACAACTTGAAACGGCCAAATACACAAAGAGAGTCTCCTCATCAACTGGTTTGAACAAAGTTTTGGGAGAGGATAGATGTTTCTTGATTTCATTGAATGCCTCATCACACTGTGGGGTCCACTCGAACCCCTTCGCACCCTTCAAAGTTTGAAAGAATGGATCACACCTGTCCGAAGACCTCGAGATGAATCTGTTTAGGGAACTAATCTCCCCGTTAACCGCTGTACTTCTTTGATGTTTCGAGGAGGTTCCATCTGGAAAAGAGCATTCAACTGATCCGGATCGGGCTGTATTCCATGCTCACTTATGATATACCCTAAGAATTTCCCGGACTGCACTCCGAACACACACTTTTCAGGGTTCAACTTTAAATTTACTTTTACCAAGTTGGCAAAAGTTTCTTGGAGATCGGACAAGTGTAGCTGCTCATCCGCACTTTTCACCATCATATCGTCAATGTATACCTCCATATTTCTTCCAATTTGATCAGCAAATGCTTTGTTCACCAATCTCTGATAAGTAGCCCCAGCATTTTTCAACCCAAATGGCATTACCTTGTAACAATGTAGACCCCGATCAGTGACAAACGTGGTATGCTCTTGATCTTTTGGATCTACTTGAATCTGATTGTACCCGGAGAAGGCATCCATAAAGGAAAGCAGCTTGTTCCCAGAAGTAGAATCTACTAACTGATCTATCCGGGGGACCGGATACAAATCTTTTAGGCAAGCTTTATTAAGATCTGTGAAGTCAATGCACATGCGCCATTTGCCATTTTTCTTTTTTACCAGGACAGGATTGGCAGTCCACAAAGGGTATTGAGATTCTTTAATGTGCCCCATCTTTGTGAGTCTGTCAACCTCTTGTACTATGACATCAGCCTTTTCTTTTGAGAAGGCTCTTCTCTTTTGAACCACTGGTGCTACATCTCTCCGGACGGATAGGTGATGGGATATCACTTTTGATGGAACTCCAGTAACATCAGCATTGCACCAAGCAAAAACATGCTGATGGTCTTTCAAAAATTTCAACATCTCTCCTTTCAACATTGGTGGCATCTTGGACCCTATCTTGACACTCTTGCATTCTTCCAAACAATGCGTTTCAACCTCTTCAATTGGGATCAACACTCCAGGGGTCTCTCTGGGGTCATCAATTTCACCCTCACCCCAGAAAGGCCCTCAAACTGCTATTGATCATTTATTCGGACTGCCCCCAGCGTTCGGGGAGCCAGGGCAGTGGCATAGCATTCTCTTGCAATCTTTTGGCTGCTCCGGACGACCCTAACCTGTCCCAGAACAGCATACTTTAAGCACTGGTGGACTGTTGAAGCCACTGCATGCATCCTAGAGAGCCAAGACCTCCCTAGAATAGCATTATAGCAAGTGGGGCAATCCACCACAATAAAGAGTATTCTAACCATCTTCTTGAAAGGGCCCCTGCCCAATAACACCTCTTCTTCGAATTCTCCGATCACATCGGCTGAGCTGCCCGTGAAGCCCACGATTGACCTGTCCGACTTTTGAATCACAGCTGGATTTTCATTTTCTTGTAAGTGGTTAGGAAAAGGATATTGGCTGAGCTTCCAGTATCCACCAAAATTCGCCTTATTTCATTGCCCCCTATAGAGGCTCCTATGACAACAGCATCCTCATTAGGGCCAACAATGTCTCTCAAATCATCCTCATCAAAGGCAATGAAGGGGAATGAGTTTGGTGACTGATAAGATGTCATGCCTCCTTCTAGCTGGGAGGCTAAATTATGAACATGCCTCTTTCTCGAAGAAGCAGTAGGAGTTGTCATAGTGTCCCCTCCGAAAATTGTAAGTGACTCAAAGAACTTAATGAGCCCGGAGACCGACCTAGAACATTCCTCTATAGCACCCACCCTGTTTCGAGTTGGATCAGGATCCAAGTACTCAGAATCCACATCAAACCTTTCAACTATAACCATGGCCCCCTTCGGGGCAGCATTACTTGGACCAACCCGGTGAGTGTTGTCAGGCCTGTTGCCTCCTCTTCTTTTAACGTATGCTCCCAACTTCCCCCTTTCAATCAGGTTTTGAACTTCTTGCTTCAGTGCTATGCAATCATCAGTGGTATGGCCAATATCATTGTGATATTGGCAAAAGGAGTTGTTACGATGCTCTCTGGGAGACTGCAAGGTTGCTGGTCTCCGGTAATGCACCTCACCTTTTGTTTTATCGAAAATGGTGGCCACACTTTCTTTGAGCTCTGCGAACCACTCCGGTTGGACCCATGGCCCTCTTTTGTTTCTGGATTGTTGACTTTGAGCAGAAGCAGCTGGCTGAGACTGAGCTTTTTCCCTACCATGCCCCTGTCCGGTTTCTCTTGCTTTGTTCCCGGACTGGTTTTGATTTGGAGTTGGTGCCACTAGGGTGGACCTCACCTGTCTGTGCAACCTGGTTTTCTTAGTTTCATCAACGTTTATTTGTTTGCCAACTTGATTTAGCAATCCCCCCCAGGTCATGGCCTTCTTTCTGGTCACCGAATCAGCCAGATTGCTTGGGTTCAAACCTTGCCTTAGGGATGCTATTGCCACCTGTTCGAAGCAATCAGCCAACCCATTCTTTGTGTTCACAAAACGACTTATGTACTCTTTCAATGACTCATTTGGCTCCTGGACACAATGGATTATTGTGTCTCTATTGCCTTTTAGCTCCTTACTCCCTACGAACTGCCTTCGAAAGGCCACCCAAAACGTATCAAAATCTTTAATACAACCCTGAGGCAGGCTGTTGTACCATTTCAGAGCACTCCTCGTGAATGATTGGGAGAATGCCCTACAAAATAGTTTATCATCATCATCAAAGTTCACCATGAAGTTCTTGAATTGCTTCAGATGATTGTCCGGATCAGTACTACCATCGTACTTTTCCATTTTAGTGCTATCAAACCTCTTGGGGAGGTTTCCGGACAGAATTTTAGAAGACAGAGGAGACTGCCTCCAATTCCTTCCACGACTGAACACAGTATCCTCATTAGGAGTTGCAAAGATACCTGGTTCATCGTGGAAAGCAAAGGGATCCATCAGCATCTTGTCTGTATACCTCCGGTGGTGAGATGATCCCTTTCCAATATGCCTTTTCATTCTTCCATGGTGGTCTCTTTTTCTTGAATATTTCTTAACTTGCTTTTGCTTTTTCCTGGTTCGTCCCTTGTCGCTGCTAGAGGACAAGGATTTTTCATTTCCCTCGCTGTCCGAAGAGCTACCTGAAGATTCTGAGCTTGAGTCAGAACTCACCACAGGCTTGGACCGGTGAGACTTTTTAGAACTAGCATGTGTCTTTTTGGTGCTCACATGAGTTTTTGAAGCCTCAGGCTCTCTGGGGTTGTCGGTGTGATGAGCAACTGATGCTTTGCACTTCTCTTTCACGCCCATCTTGGCCTTTTCAGCCCTCAGAGCTTCTATTTCACCCCGCAACCTGTCACGCTCTTCGATAGTGTACTCATCATTCTCTCCCACCACTTCGAGCAAAGCTGGTGGCACTTTTGGATTGTCCGGATTCATTCGGACATAATTTTTAGCTGGTTTTGAATGCTTGATTCAGGCACCGTCGCCTCCCACTGTGGTCGCCAATTTGGTGAGGATAATAACTGCCTGAGGGTAGGCTAGTAATTTCTAGTGGAGTTTTAAGGTGGTGTATGGGTGTTTAACATTGATGTGTGGGTGTTTAACAATGATGTGTGGGTGTTTAACAGTGATGTGTGGGTGTTTAACAGTTAGAGTAGAGAGTACAGAGATGATTAAGCAGCTTGGCAGCAGTTAATTCTCTTTACCCATAGTTAATGCGGGTGGTTGGGTATTTATAGTGTAATGTCTGGGCCCTTATGGGCTTTCGGGTCATGTTTAATGGACCCGGGTCATGTTCAAAGACCCATGAGCTCTTAAGTAGGAGAGCAAGTAGCTTAGTCAAGAAGTGTTTAGGTTTTTTTAGTACTTTTGTCATAGTTCGAACTACCTTAAGTTCATAGTGTTCACAGAAATCTGTCCGGTCCAAGTGACCTGTTCGATCCCTGTCCCTGTAACCTGTCCGGTTTTCGGAGAGACTTGACCGATCTGCCCTTGTCCGGGGAGCATGCTGAATTCGAACTCATCAGGTAAATATTGAATATTTTTAATATCTGTCACTATATTTTATGTCAAAGTTACCGTTGCTGTTAGACTTACCATTTCATTTCCCGATCTTTATTGGATAATATATATTTTTTGAATTGGAATCCTTACTACTGGTGTTACTAGTATAATTATTGGAGTCCGTTGAACAGTTTTGTTCTCACAAGCCGACGAAGAAATATTTTGAAAATTTGTCGTTGGAGATCTATATATGTTTCCTCCATGTATTATTTTATCTAATCATGATATAGTCATCACAATATGGAAAAATGATAATTCTTTTAAAGAAAATATTTTCCACAAACGTCACCAAAAATGATGAATGTGTTTCTTTCTTAAGACATTGCCAAAAAAAATAAGACTAGAAATGATCAAAAGTAGTTTTATTTATCAATGAATCAACCATTTTTGCAATGATTTAATTTCATGTTTATAGTATCTTTTACTCCTAAATTGTAGGGGTGGATAACATATGTATCTTCTGATATGTGTCGGTTATCTTTTACAAAGTATTGCCATGCGAAAACTTATAATACACGATGAGTTATGAATGTTGGGCGATGATGTTTGGACTTAAGTTATCTGGGTTGGGTTGTTGCATTTATAATTTAATTTGGTCCAACCCAATTATAAATCAAATTAATAAAAGTAAAAAATAAGGTTAAATGGTAAATGGTAAAACATTATAGTAAATGGTAATACGGATACTGCAGCTGACTAGACATATAAATGGGTATGATTAGAAAGATTTGTGAGAGACCAAAAGTGAAACAAAATTTGGATGTTTGGATTACCGGTGTTAGTTTCCCAAAACTTACATGTGCAGGTGACTAATCTTACAAATTTTGGGAACATGAAAAATAGATAAAAGACAAAAATAAAAATAAAATACTATATGATATACAAATGATACCTAGAAACCAATAGTAATTTTTAGTCCAAAAATAACATAATAATTATTTTTTTAAACACAAAGTAATAGACTAATCATAACTTAAAAAAAAAATATACTCAAAATAATAAATTACATGTTCAATGAGCTGACAATTTCTTATCTAACTAATGTACTATATTTTCAAAATAAATTAACATATAAATTATTTGTTCTTTTATTAAAAAATTTCATATTTTCCGCGATTCATACCACCTTCCCTAATCATATTATTTATCAAATGCGCTTGGAATTAAATTACATATCTTAATAACCGCTGTATGTAATTTTATAAATATTTAATATGTTAAATTTAACGAGTATGATCGTATATTTAACAAGACATGCTCTAACTCAGACCTTCATTCAAATAGTGAACTTATATGAAGCAGGAGGAGAGTCCGGAGGAAAATCAAACTGAAACGACATCGTAATCATGAGTAAAGATCCAAATTCAAGTCGTCAATGGCTTAAGAGCCAAGTCTGCAAGTTGATTAGAACTATAACTAATCAATTGCAGTGACAACGAGGTAAGGTAGCTTGAATAAAGACGATGACCAACAAGCTCGCTACCACGAATCTTCTTTCTGAACTCGATCTTGACTCGTTTATCGACTCCGATTCTGACGACGAGTTAAGCTCAATTCCTCACCGTACCATAGATGAAATCCTCAACGCTTCCGATTCATCTCCGTCGTCGTCTGCTCCATCATCTCCACCGTCTGCTCATCTTCGATCGGAGTCTCCGGTTTCTCGATACGACGCAGGCTCGCCGGAACCCCGAGAATTAGTGAAATCGCAGTTTGATTCGAGGTCCTCTCGCCATCCTATTAGGAGAGTTTCTTCTACTGCTTCTTATTCAATACAGTTCCCGTCGCTTTTTCCCGGAGCGCGATCAAATGCGAAGCCGGGAGCGGCGCTCGCGGCCGCTGCTGCCGCTTCGAGACTGGTGCCGACGCCTCACGCGGCGGCTATCAAGTCGAGAGCAGCCAGCACTGGGACACTGCAGAAGTTTGAGGATAGTGGAAGGTTGGGCTCTACTTATGCGGACTATCAGGAAGCTTCTCCCGGGAATGGAGATTCGATAATAACCGTTGATGCAGATATCATCTGCTTTGATGATGATTGCAAGAGGGATGACATTCAATCCACGGATTGTGAGTTACTGGTAAAAGACACTGTTATTGAGGCTATGAAGCTTGAATTTGGTAAGGAACCTGAATTTGACGAAGCAAGAGTGAGTTATGGTGATCACGAGTTGGTGACTGCTGGAGATTTAAGATCAAATTCGAGTAGTAGTGGAGTAGCTGTCTCATCTCCTTCCATTAACATTGACGATGATGCGACTAAGGAAGAAGCCTCTTCTACATTGGAGTCCCAAGTTCCAGTTCCCGACTCTAGCCGAGGGAATTATGATAGAAATAATGAATTCTCTTTTCCTGGGGATGGTAAAGAGGGAAATGTTGAAGAATATCTAACAATGCCAAAATTGGGTGACGAAAATTCCAAAGATAAAAGTCTAGAGGTTGGTTCTACTGGTGATGGTAATGATAATGATAGCTCATTAAGTGACATTTCCGAGCTTGTAGAGGAGAGAATGGGGGAGTTGGAAAGCTTGAGGATGAATGAAAGAGCAGAAAAGAAATTGAGGGTGGCGGTTATGAAGCCTCTGGAATTGGCGGAAGAACTCGAGAAGAAACAGGCTTATACTGGTTTGCATTTGGAAGAGGGGGCTGCTGCTCAGCCCATGAGGCTCGAGGGCGTAATGAGGGGATCCACAACTCTGGGCTACTTCGATATTCACGCTGACAATATCATCACAAGAACAATTTCATCTCAGGCATTTAAGCGAGATCATGGTTCTCCTGAAGTTTTGGCTATTCATCTGAATTATATAGCTGTAGGGATGTCAAAAGGAGTCATTCTTGTTGTGCCTAGTAAGTACTCTGCTCATGGTGCTGACAACATGGACTCAAAGGTAGCATTTTGTTGGATTCTATTCCTGTCTTTCATTAGGACGTTATTTGTGAATATCTATCTACTAGGATTTTGAGTGCCTATTAGGGTCTATCTCATACCTTATCAATGATTTATTAGTCTGAATAATCCTTTTGGAAGTAGTGTCCTGCTATGTCTCCAACATGTAATATATAATTTCAGTTTGTCCCTCTCTTCTTTCACTTTTTTGGTGGATTTTTTTCCGGGGTTGATTAGATATATGGTGGTCTCAAAGTTGATTCCTTTGGGTATCCTAACCTAATTCATTGTATATCAGCTCATGCTCATACTGGATAAGGCTATTCCGTGCCTTAGCGGTTGCCCTATTACGTGATACTGGCCTTTTTGCGGCTCGTGGCATCATAGAATTAGTAATCATTAATTCTAGAACTTCAGAAATATTCTGATCTAATGTGCCCTCATATGACTTTGGGATCTTGTTTCATAAATTTACCTGTGCTATGTTTGTTAATTTTCACTTGATGAAAGGCGTTGCATATAATTTAATGTAACTATTTTTATCCTTATAAACTCGCAACTGTATATAAGAGTTCATATTGCATATTACCTAACTGTTCTGTAATATAGTGTATATAATTTGAAAGCCTGAAGTCACTTCCTAACAGTCCAATGTACACTATTCCAGCTGATTTATTTGGGTTTGCAAGGGGAGCGGACTCATTCCCCAGTGACTGCCGTGTGCTTTAATCAGCAAGGGGACTTGCTCTTAGCTGGTTACGGTGATGGTCATATCACAATTTGGGATGTGCTGAGAGCATCAGCAGCAAAAATTATCACAGGAGAGCACACGGCCCCCGTGGTGCATACCCTATTTCTGGGCCGGGATTCTCAAGTTTCTCGCCAGTTCAAGGCAGTTACTGGTGATAGCAAGGGTCTGGTATTGTTGCATACTTCCTCTGTGCTTCCACTGCTTAACATGTTCTCTGTTAAAACTCAGGTAGAACAACATTAAGTGCTTGCCATTTGCTTTTTATTCCCCAATTCCTGTTTTATGTTATGTTATTTGCTTGTTTTACACATATTTTATATTGTCAAGGTCTAGCTGCCCTAGGCTAATTGTTCTACACTGGCTTGGTTGCTTCAGTGTCTTCTTGATGGGCGGAGGTCAGGCACAGTTCTGTCAGCGTCACCCCTTCTCCTTGATGAGTCTTGTGGAGGTGCTTTGCCTTCCTCTCAGGGCAATGGTGCAGTTTCTTCGAGCAGTATAGGTAGCATGATGGGAGGTGTTGTTGGCGGTGAAGCAGGTTGGAAGCTCTTCAACGATGGTTCGTCTTTGGCTGAAGAAGGTGTGGTCATATTTGTCAGCTATCAAACTACTCTGGTGGTATGAAGTCCAGATGATTGTGGGAATTTTCTGTACCCTTTGTTTTCTCAATGATGATGCTTATCGCTTTTCAAGATTTTTTATATTCTTAAAACTTGAGACACCTAACTTTGTCCAGGTAAGGCTCGCAACCAATTTAGAAATTTATGCAAAGTTTTCTAGGCCAGAAGGGGTTCGAGAGGGTTCCATTCCTTACACTGCATGGAAATGCACAACCGAATCTCGTGCTTCTTCGACTGGTACGACTTGGCTAAATTTGGCTCAAGAATCAATTTAATGTATTCTAAGATATGAATATGTTGCAGATAATTCTTCTGGCGAAGTAACAGAGAGAGTTTCATTGCTGGCAATTGCTTGGGATCGGCAAGTTCAGGTAGCAAAGCTGGTGAAATCTGAGCTGAAAGTATATGGGAAATGGTCCCTTGACAGTACAGCCATAGGTGTAGCATGGCTAGATGATCAGGTATTTGTTTTTAATCCTATTGATTGTGCGCATATTAGAGAATTTCAGCTTTTAACCATGCATCAGTTCCGGTACCTATGCAGATGCTGGTTGTTTTAACATTGACTGGTCAACTTTGTTTATTTGCAAAAGATGGAACTATTATTCACCAAACAAAATTTTCTGTGGACGGTTCGGGAGGAAATGATCTTGCTGCATATCATACTTATTTTACCAATGTCTTTGGAAACCCCGAAAAAGCTTATCACAATAGTATAGCTGTAAGAGGGGCCTCTGTATATATTCTTGGGCCAATGCATTTTGTTCTTGCCCGCCTTCTTCCATGGAAGGAACGGATTCATGTTCTGCGTAGAGCAGGTGACTGGATGGGGGCCTTGAACATGGCTATGAATCTTTACGATGGCCAAGCTCATGGTGTCATTGACCTTCCTAGAACGCTGGACGCTGTACAGGAGGCAATTATGCCCTTTCTAGTGGAGTTGCTGTTGTCATATGTAGATGAAGTATTTTCTTATATAGCAGTAGCATTTTGCAATCAGACCGGAAAAATTGAACATTTTGATGAATCAAAAAGTGATAACAGTTCAACCCATGCGGAGATAAAAGAGCAATTCACTCGTGTTGGGGGTGTTGCAGTTGAGTTCTGTGTCCATATTAAGAGGACTGACATCCTTTTTGACGAAATTTTCTCCAAATTTTTGGCTGTTCAACAAAGAGGTATACTTAGTCCTATTCATATAAATCTCAATGGAAGTTTATTAGAAGTTTGTTCCGCCTCTGACATTTATTCCAACATTTAGTTCAAAGTTAATTAATGTTCACTTTCATTGTTAGCAAAATATATTTACTTTCATTGTTAGCACTTTGAGGTTTTCTATTAAATAAATTTTCTAGACACATTTTTGGAGCTTTTGGAGCCCTACGTATTAAAGGACATGGTCGGGTCCCTACCTCCAGAGGTACCTATCACTTAGTTGTTTGAATGCTTATCATTTTTCCGAGTGAAATTGTACTTCTGAACTTATATGGAAGGTATTTTATCAGATTATGCAAGCACTGGTAGAACATTATAGCAGCAAAGGGTGGTTACAGCGAGTTGAACAATGTGTCCTTCACATGGACATTTCTTCCTTGGATTTCAATCAGGTCATATTCTACAAGCAGTTTCTGACCTCAAAATAGTTTGAGTTATAATATTCATCATAAGGGTGACTCATGTTTCTCTTTGTTTATAGGTTGTCAGGTTGTGCCGGGAGCATGCATTGTATGGTGCCCTGGTGTATCTTTTCAATAAGGGTTTGGATGATTTTAGGTCACCCTTGGAGGAATTATTGGTGGTTTTACGAAATAGCGAGCAAGAAATTTCTGCGGCACTCGGGTATGTCGCATAAAATATGTTTGATATTTATTGAGCATGCCTTGTTTTGGCCTGCGGCTTTATGGATTATTTATTCATGTCGACATTTTAAGAACAGGAGGTGGCAACATTTTTAATTACATAGGAAGAAACCTTATCTTGGAATTGCTATTGCTTTCTGCAATATTATCTTATAATAATCATGCGCTAAAACATACCATGGTGAATACAGAACCATACTCAGCACAATAACTATATGTGAGACTAAATCATTCATTTTCTCTCGATACTGGAAATGCTCGGATTAGATTAAAAAGAAACCGTTTTATATTTTCTCAACTCTTCAATACTCATGAATAGAGGGCAGCTTTTACTATTTTTTTTAATTACAGGTACAGGATGCTTGTTTATCTTAAGTACTGCTTTATGGGCTTCGCTTTTCCACCAGGTATTTCTTCATTTAATTTTTCAATTGTGGGTTTGCATCGGCTTTTAAAAACATTAAGGTATTTCGTTATAAAGTTAGATTTATCAGCCGATATAGTCACTTACATTGTTCCTCTTGAGATGCCATCTTTTTCATCAACTAATGCAATCTATCCTCTGTCGGTTGATCTATCCTTTCTCGTGTATTAGATTATAATCAGGTTGCTCAATACCTTGTTAACGACACTCAAACACTCACAATAGTTAATTTGCCACTTTGTTTAATTCCGTGGGTTCTACTGAAGAGAATAAGTCATTTAAAGGCCTCAAGAGATGCCAAACTAAATATAAAAATGTTCTATACAAATCCACAAACTCTTCACATGCAAAAGAATGAACCTGTAACTTAAAGAATGAAACCACTTATGATTGCGGAGTCTGACTGCTTCCTCATATTCAAACGTCCTCCTACTTTGTTTCTTTTAGAGCCTGCACAAAAGAAAAATGATATCGGGTTCAATATATTGCGCTCCTTAGTACTTTACAAATCACCGATGGACCCAAGAATGGACTTACTGGACTAATGCAAATGAGCTTTAAGATTACTTAAGCAGCATTGATCGAAGTACAGATATACAACTTCTGCTGTAACTCTTATACATGTTCTGATGTCAAGTATAAATCTGCTATCTGCAGGACATGGAACTCTTCCTCCCACCCGTTTGCCATCACTCCGAATGGAACTTGTACAGTTTTTGTTGGAAGATTCTGATGCCCATAATAAACAATCAGCTCCAAGTTCAGTATTCAAAGGAAAATACTTGAACTTGTACCATCTCTTAGAGTTGGATACTGAAGCCAGCTTAGATGTTTTGAGATGTGCTTTTGTTGAATACGAAAATCCAAAATCTGATTCGTCTCAGCTTGATTCAGCTAATACGAAACTGGACTCAAGGAAAGGGAACAATCTGATGCCTGAATGTGGGGATACTTTGGTTCAGAATACAATTGATGCTCTTGTTCATCTTCTTGATGATGTTGCCTGGAAAGATGCTACTGCTGACATTAATGAAACTAGAGCAGTAGAAGCATGGCCCTCAAAGAAAGACATTGGGCATCTGCTTGAGTTCATTACGTATTATGTTGCACATGCTAGAGCTATAATCTCAAAAGGGGTGTTGACTCAATTATTGGTGTACTTGACATCTGGAGATGTTTTTTTTGCAAGTGCCTCTCCTAAAATGAGAGAGAACCAGTTGCTATCCGTTCTGAAAGCAGTGCCAGAAAGTGATTGGGATGCATCTTATGTATTGCAGCTTTGTGATATGGCCCAATTTTACCAGGTAAGATTCTAATGTTAATTCCTTGTGATGGTATTCTAGGGTATTAGTCATTCTAAGATCTTATATGTTGGACTTATCTCTAACCGTTAACTTGGGCTGTTATTGTAGGTGTGTGGCTTTATTCATACTATCAGACATCAGTATCTTGCTGCTTTAGATAGTTATACGAGAGATGTAGATGAGCCCATCCATGCATTCTCTTTTATTTATAGTACCTTGCTAGAGCTGAGGGGCAATGAATTTGCTGCTTTTAGGTCTGCAGTTATCACTCGAATTTCAGAGCTTATTGGGTTAAGCAGGTAATTTCTTCGTTGATGCTACAGCTAAACATTTTCCTTTAACGGCAGCATGGTGAAATATCTTCTATGGTATGGAGTTTAATTTTTTGATGCCATGTCTCTTCCTATCTTTTGCAGAGAGGCAGCATTTTTCTTAATCATCGATCATTTGCACGACGAAGCTTCGCATATACTCTCCAAGCTTCATTCTCATCCAAGAAGCCTTTTCCTGTACCTAAAGACAGTTATTGAGGTTCACTTATCCGGAACCCTTAACTTTTCCAATTTAAGAAAATATGAAAATGTGGATGCTTTTGATGGCAAAAGTATGAAGAATTCGTCCAGAGGACTCGCAGCTTTCTTCGAGAGACTTTCTGATTTCAACAAACTCGTGCGTCTTAATCCTGTAAATGTGACTGATGATATGATTGAACTCTATGTGGAGGTAAGCTTTTACATAGTGTAGGCAATCAGTTAACTTATCATCCAATTCTCCTTCTCTTAATCTTCATCTACGATGAAATGCATGTGTATTATGCTATAGTGTAGGCAATCAGTTATCTTCATCTACGATGAAATGTATGTGTATTATGTTATAGTTCGGTGTTTGTAGATCAAAATATATTTATACTCTTCTTCATGCATCCATTTACATCCTGAGCAATGATGGTAATGTGGTTCATCTCCTTTTAAAGCTCTGAATAATTTATAATTTGTCCCCACTTCCCACGCTTGACTCCATTTATAGCCTGACTGTTTCTGGTTACTCTAATATATTTGGTGGCTGTTCATATCGTGATATAGTTCACGAGAGCATGTCGGTTCTAATTATTTTCCATCTCACTGTTGCAGCTACTGTGTAAATTCGAAAGCAGTTCGGTTCTAAAATTCTTAGAAACTTTTGATAGCTACCGGGTGGAGCATTGCTTGCGTTTGTGCCAGGAATATGGGATTGTAGATGCAGCTGCTTATCTCTTAGAGAGGGTTGGTGATGTAGGGAGTGCTCTTGTCCTTACACTTTCTGGCCTTAATGACATATTTCCCGAGCTTGATGTCGCTGTCCAAGGTGTAGTTTCAGACTCAGGGGCAAATGGATCTGTCGTGAAGCAGTTCAGCTCTGTTTTAAACTTAAAAGAGGTCAGTGATACAACTCTTAAAACTACATATATGCCTTTGTATATATCCTTTTATTGCAAGCAACGGTAGAACTTGGTACGGTCTGTTCTGTTCTCTCCAGGTGAAAGACATACGCGATATATTGCATGCCTGTATTGGATTATGCCGGAGGAACACTCCTCGTTTAAATCCTGAGGAGTCAAAGATTCTCTGGTTCCGTTTACTTGACACGTAAGTGCAACCATTTGTTCATAGTTATTCTTTTATAGTTATGGATTGCAGTTTGTTTCTTTTTTGGTTCCATCATCTTCCACTCCATATCTAATTTTTATGTTGCATTGTACGTCTTCCATCTATTAAATAAGTCTAAGATATATGGGGCAACAGAAACCATGGCAGTCTCGTTACAGTAGAAAGTATAGCAAACTGATTCACCAACGAAAGTGTTAACAGAATATCGGCAATATCTCTCATGAATACTAGAAATTTTCACTTAGCTTCTGTACTGAAAGAAATACTATGACAACGTCTGATAGATATTTCATCTGCTCCTTATTGATGGCTGCGTCACCTCAACTGTGTCTGAAATAACTTCTTTGGACATTCTATAGGAATTAAATTAATGCTACATTGGGAGTTTAATGCAGGTTTTGTGAACCATTGACGCATTCATATGGTGATCATAAGAAATCGGAAGAAAGTCAATCTGGAAATCAAATTCAATCAATGCAATTTCGAGAAGATGAAAGAGCCGTAATCAAATGGGAAATACCAAAATCCCCTGGATGCGCCAATATCTTGAGGAAGTTATTCTCGCAGTTCATTAAAGAGATTGTTGAGGGAATGATAGGATATGTTTGCCTTACAACTATCATGTCAAAGCTCCTCTCAGACAACGGTGCACAGGAATTTGGTGATTTTAAGCTTACAATATTAGGGATGCTAGGAACATATGGTTTTGAACGAAGAATACTGGTATGTCCGATCTGTTGCATCATAATTGCCTTGCATGAGGGCATGGGCTTTCCCTGCCCCCTGACTATCAAATAATTTAGAACAAAGCAAAAAAAGAAGAGGCTATGTAGGTGGTTGAGTCGAATATATATCAATAATTGATAGCTAATTCTGTGAATTTAGATCTTGTTTGTCCCTAGGTCTACTCTTAATAAGAAAATAAGCGAAGTTGAAGCTTAATGCTTCTAGTTAAGCAGAACCTGACTGTTGGACATTAACTTCACAAGTGCTCTTAGAAATAAAGTTTAATATTAGAAGTTGTTGAAATTTTAACCAGGGTAAATCTGCTGTTGATTAGAGTTGTCAGGATAATGTTTTGTTCATATATAGGTTTCTCTTGAATGAAGTCATCTGAAAGCTACCTTCAGAGTCATTTGTGAACGTATGCAGGTTAGGGCCAAAAACCAGCTAGAAACACTGTTCAAGATAAGGTCATAGTATATTAGCCATTATAAGTACTACTAGTTAGATGGTCAATGGTTATTCTCTACAATATATACAACACTTTCGAGTCAAATGTCAAATCGAATTGCTAGAATCAAACTTTTAGACAGCCATACATGCTTAACATATTTTTTCAGCAAATCAGTGTTCGTTGTCCTTTGTAGGATACCGCAAAGTGTTTGATAGAGGACGACACATTCTACACCATGAACCTTCTTAGAAAGGGGGCTTCTCATGGGTATGCACCCCGAAGTTTTGTATGCTGTATTTGTAATTGCCCTCTTACAAAAAATTCCAGTCTCCGCATTCGTGTTTTCAATTGTGGTCACGCAACTCATCTTCACTGTGAACTGCCTGAAAACGACACCTCTAGTAGAGTGTCGACTTATGGATGTCCTCTGTGTATGCCGAAGAAGACCACACAGAGATCTAGTAAAAAATCGTTCTTTTCAGAAGAGGGACTTGTGAGGAAGTTCTCTTCAAAACACCAACCTGTACAACAAACTACACCGTATACGCGCGAGAATGATGTACTGGAGAACAGTATTGGAATTCAGCAACTATCACGGGTAAATGAAAACCATAAGCAGTATTAAGCCTTTTAGGCTTATAAGCAAACAAAATTACTTGTCTGATCTAATTTTTTTCGAGTAAAATGAAAACTAGGAACCAAAGCTTTTTGATTTAAAATAAGATAAGAAGTCGTAAAAAGGTGTTTTTTTGTTTTGCTTTAAAAGAAAAAAAAAATCAGTATATTTCTGGCTCTCTCTTAAAATATGCAGTTTTAGCATTTTCAATTTATATTTTCGCTTTTATCTATGAAATATATCAGCTTGACACTAAGGTTTCTGATTCTTAACTTGCAGTGCAGTTTTTCTGCATTGCACTGACAATCTTAGGCTTTTTTTCTGAAAACCTAAGTTGGTTGCACCAACCAACCAATGTATTGGTTAGCTTTTTCTTAAACGCTAGTATCTTTGTTAGTAGCATATTTTAATCTAGTTTGTATTCTTCTAAGGAAAATGCACGAAGCATCCCTTCAAGTATATGCTACTTAACTCTTATAATAAACCAACACTGTACTTGATACTGCAGTTTGACATCTTAAACAACCTTCAGAAAGACCAGAAACTAGCTCCTATAGAAAGTTTACCTCTGTTGAGACTTGCCCCACCGCTTATTTATCACGAGAAGGTTAAGAAGGGAACCGATACAGTAAGAGGAGAAAGTAGCACTAGTCTTGCAATTACAGAAAAACCTAGAAATAGGCGTCGGAGTGAGCTAAGTTTTAAGGGGTCATCCCTTCGGTTCCCAAGATTCGGTAAGCTTTTGGGTTTTGTGAATATAGATATTCCCATATTTATTTTCTTTATATCCTGTTGTTTTATGAAACATGAGTGATTAATTTTGTAGGAAAGGAGAAAACCGGTGGACGGTGAACGGTGAACGGTGAACCGATTTTCTTTTGTAATACTTGTAATCGGGTCTATCTGTCCCTACTTTTAAATTTACGCACGTGTTTTTGTGTTTTAATTTATTTGTAATTAAATTGTAAATATTAGTTACTCTGTTCAATCAATAGACGTCCGATAACTCTTTGCATGATTGGTTTTCTATGAGTGGCAAAAGTTGGCCAGCGAAAAGGACCTAAATCTTATCTACTTCCACGTTGGACTTATCACTTCTATTTGGATTTGGCTAAGCTATAGTCTTCTAACTCTTAGTTTGAAAAAAAATAGAATTTCTCGTATATTTGTTTTTTTTTCCCATCATTTTACTATTATACAAGTATTATTTAGTTTGACTTTTGATTTTAATTTTTTTCAAACATTAAGAGTTTAATATAAATCCAACTCAACCCAACTTTGAGCTTAATTCTTTTTTAGAATTAAAAATTTATTGTTGAAGAAGGATCTTTTTAAAATTTTAAATAAAAAAAGATGTCCTAAAACTTTATAAATTCAAGTGTTTCTTTTATAAAAAATGTAAGTGTACCCATAGTAGGTGCAGTTGCACCACCGGTAGGTGTTATATGTATTGGGGTGGTGGTGTACCGATTATGTTTGGGTGCGGGCGTTGATGCTTGTGTGCGTACGGACGGCCCAAATTTTTAACTGTTCAAATTTTTTATATCGGCCGACAGAAACTAAACAGGTGAATACAACTTCATACGGTCGAGGTCACTTTGATTGATTGTACAACCGCTATAAGAGCCGAAACACTTATATTTTTAGACAAGAATTAGGAGTGTTTATCTAAACCGGTGGTATTGATTGATTGTAATGTCGGTGTAGAAGTCGAAGAACATTTAAACTTTTAGATAAAAACTGGAAGATGTATCTGCGGTACAAATTTTTCATAGCGCTATCAATAAACTAAATCCGCGGTACATTGTTCCAAATGGTCGATGCCTCGAATGTACTAGCGATTTTGATTTATGGTTGTAAATATAAAATAAAATAAAACACTTAAATTTTTAGATAAAACTTAAAAGGGTGTACGAGGGATATAAATTTTTTTATAATTATTTTGTAATCGATGATATTAAAATTATTTGATAATAATATTTT
Source organism: Limnanthes douglasii subsp. nivea (assembly GCA_036936605.1). Classification (NCBI taxonomy): domain Eukaryota; kingdom Viridiplantae; phylum Streptophyta; class Magnoliopsida; order Brassicales; family Limnanthaceae; genus Limnanthes; species Limnanthes douglasii. The sequence continues at coordinate 203,983,778 of JAUPFV010000005.1, read as the reverse complement.
TTAATTAAATAAATTTATTAAATATTATATAAAATTAACTAACAATTTAGTATTATTACATAAGTATTCAACTCAAATTTAAATTTATAAGTCTTCTAATAACAATAAAAAAAATTTCCCAAGAAAACATTTATTTATTAATATTAAAAGAAAATGTTACAATAGTATGTGAGCCTTACATGCCCATACTGAGACAGAAGCTCAGAAATTACACAAAGAAGAAAATTACAGCAAAGGTAAATTCTTCAACAATTACAAATTATATGTTCATTGTTGTGTTCTATACGACTTCTCCCTCCCTTACATGCTCCATATCAACATTTCATCCTTTACTTCTTAGCTGATAACCTAAGACCTGCAAAATAAAACATATAGTCAAGTCTTACGACTTGCTAAACAGTATCAGAGAATCACACAGAATATTAAGTGTATCGAAAATTTCCTAGACCCAAGTTATCAGCCCTTAATATGCTGGATAGCTCACTAAAATTATGGTGAGATTGAATACAAAAACTGCTTTTCACTTTCAAAGCATGCCTAGATAGCCAATCTGCAGCGAGATTTTGTTCTCTAAAAATGTGTTTAATTGTCATTTGAGAAACTATCAGCTGTCTGCAATATAACAAACTTTGTTCTAAGTACCAAGGACCCAAACCAGAAGCTAACATATTAAACAAAACTAAGCAATCTAACTCAATATCAACTAATTTAAGATCATTCTCATTACAGTAAGTTAATCCATTTAATAATCCAGCAATTTCTGCACAGATAGGAGAACTCTTTCCTATTACCTCCCCTGTTGCCTTTATTATGTTGCCTAGACTATCTCTTATTATATATCCATAACTAGATTCACCGTTGCTTAAAGAGGATCCATCACAGTTAAGTTTGACTCGATTACAAGTAGGTACAGTCCATTTAATATACATGAAAGGTTTAATGAATTTTATGTGATTAAATCAACCTAGTTGTTTAGCTGAACTAAAATCAGGAGACCAATGCTTCCTAGATAATGCATGAGCTGAATCTAAAGAGGTAAGCATTAATAAGATCTGCTTCACAATCTGCTTAGGAGTAGAAATAACATTACTATGCCTACATTTATTTCTGGCTTTCCAGATGCACCAAACAATCATAGAAGGCAACACAGTCCTAATATGTACTCTTTTAGGAGTTGACAGAAACCAAATATTTACAATGTGATTAATTGTCATGTGTCTCCCTATTATTATATTAAATTTTTCAGTGAAGAAACTCCATACCAGCCAAGCAATGTTACAGGATACAAATATATGATGCAATGATTCAGTGTTTTCACAGAACATACACTTACTAGCTAGATAAAATCCTTTTGATTTAAGAATGGTGTCCACACTAATCAAATTGTTTAAGACTCTCCAAAGACAAAATGAGAATTTTTTAGGGGATAAGTTGTTCCATATTTTGTCTTTAATAACAGATGATAGGTGTTTTTGTCTGATTTCTAACACAGTCTCATTTAATTTAAAGGAGCCATTACTAGACAACTTCCAAATTGCAGAATCAGAGACATTTAGATTTATATGAGGTTTAATAATCCTATCAACATATTGCAAAGGCAAGCTATCTTGAAGCTTAATTATATCCCAAGTACCATTAGTGATATATTTACTGACTTTTGTTTGCTGATAGTGATGATAATTAGTATTAGTTAATAAGATTAATGGTTTCATGTCATTCCATTGATCCAACCAGAAATCTATATTACCTAGACCTAATTTCCATCTAATATGCTTTTCTGCTTCTAGCCTAACTTCTAACATTCTTTTCCAAACTTTGGAATCAGTATTCCTTAGCCTAGCTTGCAAAGGATGGATATCATTACAATATTTAGCATGCAGTAACTTAGACCATAAGGAACTCTTACTACGAAAAGAAAACCATAATTTATATGCAAAGGCAGATTGAATATCTTCTATATTCCTAAAGTTAAGACCATTTTCTTTGTATGGCTTACATAAACTGGACCAGCTTGTCCAAAGCATACATCTATTAAGATCATTGCAACCCCAAAGAAATTTATTCAAAAGCTTATTAATCCTAGAAATCACTTTTAAAGGAAGTTTAACAGATTGTAAGTAATATATAGGATAAGACATAAGTACAGAGTTAATTAATGTCATCTTACCACCAAAGGATATATGTTTACAGTTCCAGTCATGAATTCTATCTTTCACCTTATCTAATAAACCTTCAAAGTGTTCAGCAAAGTTATTAGAATGTATTGGTATACCTAAATATGTAAAAGGTAGTTTAGAGAACTTAAATCCTAAGTAATTTTTAAGATGTTCTAGTCTGTTTCTGTTTATTTTAGTTGAAGTTAGAAAAGAGGACTTTTCTTTATTTAACTGCTGACCAGATAGTTGTTGGTATAAGTCTAAAAAACTAGCAAGGTTCTTAACACTAGGCAGAGATCCATTTAAGAATAATATTATATCATCTGCGTATGCTAAACAACTTATATTCAATTGACATCTCATACTATAAGGCTTGATTTTATCCTGATCTATTAACAACTTAATACCCCTGATAAAGAACTCTTCAGCAATAATAAATAGGCAAGGTGAAAGAGGATCACCCTGCCTAAGACCATTTTTAGACTTAAAATACCCTGAGGTTGTTCCATTAGTGATGATTGAAAAAGAGACATTTTCTATAGATTTTCTTATTAAGTTGATTACAAGATTATTAAAACCAAAGCTAGACATTACTTCATATATAAATCTAAACTCAATCTTATCAAAAGCTTTTGTCATATCTAGGCTTATAATAAGGTTATCACCTCTAGTTTTCCTATTCAAATCTTTAACCAACTCCTGAACTATTAATATATTATCCTGAATTACTCTATTCTCAATGTATGCACCTTGTTCATCAGAAATTATAAATCTTAAAAGCTTAGCTAATCTACTTTGAATCAATTTAGAAATCAATACATTAAACACATAACACAGACTTATTGGTCTAAACTGAGTCCAATATTTAGGTGATTTAACTTTAGGTATTAGACAAATCAAAGTGGAAAACATGCCTTTAGGTATATCTGAACACAAGAAATAACATTTAACAGCTTTATATAGATCAGATTTAATTATTGGCCAACAAGCAAGGTAAAATCTGGAGTTGAAGGCATCAACTCCAGAAGCACTGTTTGAATTTAGTGATCTAATAGTATCATATATCTCTTCAAAAGAAGGTTCTTTCAAAATACTGTTATTACATTGGTCTGTTAAAACTTCTGGTATCACACTTCTAACAATGGACAAATCATTCATTGGTGAAATCTTGTTCAGCAAGTCTTTAAAATAGCCTACAGCAGAGAGACCTATCAACTCCTCATTTTCAACCCAAATGTTATTTTCAAATATTCCATTAATCCTATTCTTAACTTTCCTTTTCTTAACATAGTTATGAAAAGTTGATGAATTGTTATCACCTTCAACAGACCAATTAACATAACTTTTTTGACTCCAATAGATTTCTTCTTTTTCAAGCAAAGTTATTAAATCAGCATTCAATTCAGTCAATTTCATTTGATTCTCAACACAATTATCTTGCTCAATCAAAATTTCAGTAAGCTTAATTTCATCTTCAACTTTATTAATGTTCACAAAAATATTACCAAAAACAACTTTATTCCAATTTTGTAAATGTTTTTTTCAATCTCTTAAGTTTAGACCAGAAAACATACATATCAGATGAGTCAATTAATGGTATAGACCAATTACTTTCTACAGTTTTCAAAAAATCATCATGCTTTAGCCACATATTTTGAAATCTGAAAGAAGTTTTTTAATAGTTACTTTGTTTTAAAATTGTTATTAACAGTGGAGAATGATCAGAGCAGGTTCTTGCTAAATGATCTACCCTAGTAATATTAAAAGAATTTCTCCAAAGTTCATTATATAAGCACCTATCTAGCCTTTTCCATTTATGCTTATTAGTCCAAGTGAAATTAGAGCCTACATAACCTGGATCTTCTAATTTACAGTCAAAGATCATTTCATTAAAATCATCTAGGCTTTTAGTATGCTGATTATTACATGCTCTTTGCCCACTAATTTTAGATATAGCATTAAAGTCTCCTACAACTAACCAAGGCAACATGTTAACAGATAGATTTTTAAGCTGATTCCATAGAACTAACCTATGACTAATGTTACATTTAGCATACACAACAGTAAGTAAAATAACCTCCCTATATGCAGAGTGACTAATTCTAACATTTAAAAGCTGTTCAAAGTTATCTAGAAGTTCAATCTAAAAACCATTTCTCCATAAAACCCACACTTTGTTACTTATGTTTACCAGAACAGATTCAAATCCTAGTTTAGAACAAATTTCTGGACTTCTATTCACTGCCACCATAGGCTCTTGCAAAGCTAATATATTAATACCATGTTTCTTAGTTAAGTTTTTAATTCTTCTAATGGTTTTAGAATTACCTAAACCTCTAACATTCCAATTTAACATTTTTAAAGACATTCTAAAGATTATTTAGAGGATCCTAAAGATCCTTTAGAGTTTCTGGTTTTAATAACTAGTTTATTCCTAGAAGATCTTCTAAGCAAACTGTTCAAAGAAGGTTTATTCTTATTCTGATTAGGAGATGCAGGCAAACTTAAATTATCAACACAGACTCTTCCTTTATGTGAATTAGGGGACAGACTTAACCTATTTCTAGATGGAACAGATTCAATTTCATCTTCATTCTCATTCAATAAAGCATTAAAAGGATTATTTAAATTCATGGATACAACTGCATTATCTATATCTTTTTTTGTAACATTAGCAGTTTCAAGTTGTTTAAAAGCAATTAGGTTATTCTCTATAAAAACAACATCCTGAGAATTTAAAGCATCTAATGTTATCTCATTATCAACATGCACACAAGCAACATTATTAGTTTCCCTCACTTGCACATTACAACTATCAAAAGCAAGATTAATGTCATCTATGTTTTTACATGAAATGTTATCAATCATATCAGTACAACTTGCAGAAGAAGCATTATACAAAACATTATCATTCAGAACAGAATCATGCTCACAATTTTCAGCAAACATCATGGATTTATCTATTGCAGATATTCTATCATTATTATTAGTTGATATATTATGGAGTGCATCCAAGTCAGAACATTCCTTAACAACATTTACACTATCCATGTTCACAGCAGGTACAGCATTCAAAGTATCAGTCACTATTTCAACATCTTTATTTACACATTCAGTTCGTTTATCAGTATCATTCTCAACATGCAAATTATTCAAAGTACCAGATTTATTATGAATATCAACATGATCATCAACTAACAGTGTATGCATATCTACCTGATTCTTATTTATTTCAGATTGCACATTAATGTTGACTTCTTTATTATTAATTGGTTTAGGCATCCAGACACTAGTATTCATTTTATCCTTAGATTTGATCTCAATCTTTTTTAAGTTCTGCTTTTTCTTAAAATCTAAGTCATCAGATTTACAGTCACTATCCTTATGACCTAAATGCCTACACTTCCTACCATATGCTGGCTTGTTTCTATAGATTATGTCCTGCCAATAACCCTCCCTATCTCCAAAACAGACCCAAATCTTTTGAGGTAGGACACATGAGACATCTAAAATAGTCCAAACTTCACAGTTATTGAAGCTAGCCCTATTCTTACTAGGCAACCACGTATTTAAAGGAACACCAACAGCCCTAGCTAAGTTTTCTAATGTATCTATATTATACATGTATTCTCGTAATTTCGGAAAAGACACCCAAACAGGAGTCAAGGGTGATTCCCGTTTGGGATTGTAATCTGGACTCCATTTTAATATCCTAAAAGTGTACTGACCCATAGATCTGACATTGTACTTCTAAGTTTTTTTTACATCCAACATATTTTCAAATTCAATAAAAACGTGCATATAATCCATTTTATAAACACTGTAATTTCCTATCAGTTTTAAAGAAGCCAAATAACCTCTAAATTCTAGCACAGAAGGACTACCATAGGAAAACTTAGCAATCAGTGTATACATAGAAAGAGAGTTAAGGATAGACTTATCTTTTTCGCAAAACCTAACGAAGGTGTATCCATCTTCAGAGCCAATTTCGACCTTATCGTGCTTAAAACCCTTCGAAGAAACAAGACGCTCCTCCTTTCCCATTCTAACTGCTTCAGCGTACGATCTCGACGGTTGTATCAATTGCTTTGAAGACATTGAATCGTCTTTTTGTGGTTCTTTGTTCAGAGACTCGTTTCTTTCAAAAATCGGATTTTGAAAGAAATAAGCTTCTGTGATAAGGTTATTTGGAAGATTATGTTGTGGCTTAGGCAAATCTTGTTTCTAATAACAATAAATTAAAACTCAATTTTGACTCCCAACTAATATACTGATAACATTATTCAATAATACTTTTTCTCTCCCTATGATAGATCAATGTTTATATAATTTTATGTTTAGTTAAAGATTGAATGATATATCTATATTTAACGATAAATGCTTGATAAAGTACGCTAACCATTTAGTGTTAAAGTGATAATCACTTGTAATTTTTTAAGTATCAATTACACCTTTGTCTATGGTATGTTTTTTGCTAATTTTTTGAGATTGTAAATCATAGGAGTTTTTTTTAATTTGTAATTAATTTTTTTGTATAATTGAGGATTTTTTTTGTTCTTTTATAATCACATTCACATTTTTTTAAGTCGTTTATCGATCCAAGTATTTTTTCGCTTTTTTATTTTGTTATTTTATGTGTTTCGATTATTATGTGGTTGCTTTTTGATATATATTATTGTTTTATTTGTATTAATTCTTTGATTTTATACATTCACATCAATTGTTTTGACAATTATTTCACAATAGTAATTAAAAAAACAATTTTGGAGATATTTTCATAGTTTGCACGCGTAGTTGCGGAAATATGTTGGCTTTGATTGAGGAATTAATTAGTGTTGTTTGGTTGCAGGACTTTATTTGTGGAGTAAGTTAGTGTTGTTTGATTGCAGAATTATGTGTCAGTCTATTGCATAAATACCTATTTTTCTTTGTTGTGTTTTGGTTGCAAAAATATGTGAAAGTTGGATGAAAAAAAAACCTCAACTTAGATGGAGTCATAATTCAGTTAAAGTTATTCCAATAAACCTATTCTCGGGGCATATAAGCTTTAACTACTTTTGGTGAAGCTTCTAGTTCAAGCCAATCTCATGTTGTTCTTCCACCTAGCTTGACAAAAGAGTCGGAGAACCCAAGTAGAAACGTATTTTATCCAAAGTTGAAGACTTGGTCTATAAAAGAAGATCATGTGAAGAAAACACATAAAAATAATATACCCTATTTTTTAAATTGAATTTACTCTATTGCTTTTATTATTTTTTAAACAATTTGGAACTATAAAGGCAAATGTCCATTTTTTGAGTTACAAAGTAATCATCGTCAGTTGGTTTGGAATTATGTTCATTTTGGTTGTAGAAAAACTGATATTGTGAACAAATATAAGTCTAATTGGTTGTGAAATTATGTTTTTATTGTTTGTGGAATAACATTTGAGTTGCGGAAAAATATCGGTGTTTTGAAAATTATAAATCTAATTGGTTGCGAATTTATGTTTTCATTGGTTGCGCAATAACATTTTGAGCCGTGAAAATATTGTTGGTTTGCCAAATTAAAGGAAAATTGGGTGCAATAATAATATTGTAGTTGTGAAATAACAATATATAATAAATGATCAAAATAAAAATGATACACCAAACAAAAAAGAGTAGTTTAAAGACATAGGACTTTTTCAAAAAAACATAGTTTTTACATTATGTTCGACACAAGATATTTTTCTCGTTAATGCAAGATCTTATTGTATGTTTATGGTTAAGAAATAAACCAAACATTTTTTTGTATTTTGTTTGACGTGAGATCTTCTTCTTGTTTATGCAATATCTCGTTCAAATGGTCATGACAATAGATAGATTTTCATTTTCCAGTTTTCAACATGATTTTTAAGTCTAACATTTGATTATTGTAGTTCTTTAATTTATTTATTGTGGTTATTGTTTTTTGTTTCCAGTTATTCAATTTGTTTATTGATTTCATCCTCTAGACTCATGTCTTGTGATTGAGAAAAAAAATATATCTTTTGTCAAAGTATGGTTGTAGAAGTACGTGCAATATTGTTGCAAAAATATAATTTTTGATGTGATAAAAATTATTACAGAATTATGTGTTAATGTTTGCCCAATTACGAGTAAAATGGTTGCGGAAATAATTTTTTAGTTGTATAAAAAATACTGAAATTACATGTTAATATTGATTATTCATATTGTTGACTTCTTCTCGATTTTGTTTTCTATGAGTTGAATTGTATTTGGAATTCGTGATGTGAATAATACTTATTCTTTTGACATTTTTTATTTGCATTATAAAGTCAAATTACATGTAAATTAGTATTGAAACTACAATAACTTGGTTACAGAAGTACGTGCAAAATGGTTGTCGAAAAAGTCTGTTAGGTGTGAAAATTAATATACAAACGAGATTCAGAAAGTAATGTAACTTGGTTGCAGAAATACATACAAAATGGTTGCGGAAAATGAGAAAAATCATCTAGAACCTTTAAAAAGATACATAAGAAATTATTAGGTTACTAATTGTACTTATGTTACATAAAATACATAAAGAATCATCAAACCCAACACAAATGTTTTTTAGGTCATGTATGTTATTTAGGGAACACAATAACTGAAATGTTTAAGGAAATAAAGTAAATATCTTTGTGGAAACCTGATTTAGTAGATGCTTTATGTTGAAATACTTCAGATTGAAACAAATTTAATTGTAGGAATCTGTAATTTGAGAGATGAAGAGTTGCAATTTTAGAGAGAGAGAGAGAGAGAGAGAGAGAGAGAGATAATTAATTCACGAGCGTGCTTGAAAGGTATTGTTGAAATTTTTTATGTTGTATTTGAGTTTTGGTAAACTTAAAAATCTTTGTGTTTATTTGTAACTTGATTTCTATGAGGGCGGTTATCAATAACTTACCTTTAAATAACTATATAAAATAAAACTATCAATTTGTTATGCTTAAGTTACCAATAACAACTCAGGAAAGATTTAAACAACCAATAACAACCTAAATTTTCAAATTTACCGAAGCCATCCCCCTGTATAAAATCTACAAAAATACCTATCAGGTATAAAAAAAGAACTTTTATCTTTATCTCTCTATATCTTTCTCCCTCAAATCAAAACACTAAAATCTCTTAAATTACAGATTCTTTCAACAATTTACAATGAATTCTTAAGCATTTCAGAACAAAACAACTACTAAATTAGGTATATACAATGAAATTACTTTATTTCATCTTTAATTTTTCAATTGGTGTGTTCGTAATTATATGTTTTGAATAGTGATTTGTCCTATGGACTATCAATTTTAGTGACAGGATAGTCTATGCACTTTCAAAAGTCCGTTGGTAGTCCATGAAACTATCAAATTTGGATGAAGTTACTCCCCTGCATATATTGATTAATTTAAAATTGTCATGTGGCACGCAATATGCTTTTAGGTGAAAGAGATAGAGGGAGGGAGAGAGAGAGAGAGAGAGAGAGAGAGAGAGAGAGAGAGGAGAGAGAGAGAGAGAGAGAGAGAGAGAGAGAGAGAGAGAGAGAGAGAGAGAGAGAGAGAGAGAGAGAGAGAGAGAGAGAGAGAGAGAGAGAGAGGAGAGAGGAGAGAGAGAGAGAGAGAGAGAGAGAGAGAGAGAGAGAGAGAGAGAGAGAGAGAGAGAGAGAGAGAGAGAGAGAGAGAGGAGAGAGAGAGAGAGAGAGAGAGGAGAGAGAGAGAGAGAGAGAGAGAAGAGAGAAGAGAGAGAGAGAGAGAGAGAGAGAAGAGAGAGAGAGAGAGAGAGAGAGAGAGAGAGAGAGAGAGAATGAGAGAATGAGAGAGTGAGAGAGTGAGAGAGTGAGAGAGTGAGAGAGAGAGAGAGAGAGAAATAGAGAAATAAAGATGGGGAGAGAGGGAGGATAATAAATATGAAATCTATTTTCTAAATTATCTACTTTTCTAATTATGTCAAGATAATATATTTCTACAATAATATATAGACAGTCCCCTCAAGCTCGAGCACTCAAATTATATGTTCAACACTTGTTACAAATGTAAATAAAATGAGGTCGATTTAAAGGCTTAGTAAAGATATTAGCTAGTTGATAACTAGTAACGATCTTTTGTAAAATAAGTTTTCCTCTAATAAAATGATAATCAATCTCGATAAGACTGGTTATTTTTAGAATATTGTATTAGACATAATGTGGAGAGCAATTTTGTTATCGCATATCAACTTTATTTGTTATTGTTTGTGAACCTTCAACTTATGAAATAATTGTTTAATCTATATGAGCTTCAGTGTTTCTTTGTTCATGGACCGATATTATGTCTCAATAGTGGATAAATAAATAATTTTTTTTTTTATTACATATCCATGAGACACGGTTGCCTCCAAAGAAGATATATTTACACATTAGTTGAATATTTATCAATATATGTAATATAGCCAATCAACATATGAAACCTAACAATCTTAGTGCGACATTTTCTTTTCATACACAAGATATTTACCTAGTGATTTATTTATGAATTTTAAGATGTAAAGACTATCACGAGAAATAATTAAGAAATAACTAAGAATGCGATGTTATGATGTATGACGACGAAGTAGTTGGGTTTATCAATAAGTATTCAGTATTTACTAGGGATTAACAATGGTTACCCCAAATTACGTAGAAGTTTGACCTTTGGTACCATTGGGGTCTCTATAGTTTTGCAATTGTTATATATTTAAAATTGATGAGTGAATAGTTGTCAAAAGAATGTATTTAGGATCTTGGACCTGATATGACTAGAGAGAGAAAGTATAGAGAGATAAAGTAGAATCTGAGAAAGTAATATTCAATACCACTTTTTTGGGCAAGTGGGTCATCCTTTTATAGTAAAATAAGGCGGACCCATTTAACCTATTAGTGGCCGTCATTGCATTTACAATGAAGCCCTTATTATTATTACATTGTTGTAAATTAGTCCTTGAAGGACTTTAAATACCCGATTAATCTCATCAACTATTATCTACTGTATTTTTACCCCTATCGCTTGGGTCGGCGGATTCCGCCCTCATCAGTAGCCCCCCAGTCTTCGGGAACTTTTAGGAGCGGAGACTTATGAAAAGGCTATCGCCGATCGTCCGACCTCATCAACCAATTCTGATCCTGTCGGCTTCTACTTCCCGATGCTTGGGGTTACTTCCTCTGACATCTTCCCGCGCCTTGTCTTCTCGTTTTGTGGGCCTCTAATCCTAAGCTTCTCTTGATGGGCCCGGTCCCTTTTGTCTGAGCCTGGGTTGCGACGGCCCACTTCTTTGCTGTGTTGTGGCGAGTGCTTACGTCAGGTTTCGTCAGAGCCGGGGTCGACACGTGTCATGAGCTAATAGGCCATCCTCCTGCCAGGCTAAAACCCCTAGAGAGACTCTTCGTCTTCTCCGATGTGTTTTCTGTCGATTGATATCCCCCGCTCTTCCAAACCTCCCTATAAATACCCCAAAGCCTTCTGTGTCTCTCAGAAGCTTTTTAGAGAGAGAAAACGCTGTCAGAGCATTCCTAGAGAGAGAGAGAACATTCGCCCGACCCTTCCTTGTCTTGGCTCTCGTTGTATGAAACCCGGACGTTCACAGAAAAACCCAACCAAGAAAAAGGGATCTGAGTGGAGTTTCGAACAGTGGTCTAGTATTGGTGATAGAGCAGAGGAATACCGACGCGCCGGTCTGATCTGGGGGTCCAACTCCAAACCTTTCGTTCCCGCTCCACTTCCTCACGACCCCGTGCTAGGTACCCCGATTCCCGCAGAAGTTTTCCTTGCTTCCGATCTTCCCGTTTCTACGACTCCCGAAGCAGGTCAATCTCCAGAGCCCATCGTCCTTTCCTCTAACGACAGTTCTTCTCATTCCCCGGTAGTTCGTCCGGGAAATCCGACCCAATCTTCCACAAACTTGTCTGTACCCCGACGTGCTTGTAAATCCACTTTTCTGACTATGGGGGAAGACGAATTACTCCAGTACCACGGAAGGAGGTAATAGTCCTGAAAATGGTTCAGCTTACGCCCTCGATTAGAGGGTTTCGGACCGGTATTAACACTGCGGTCACTTTTTTAGGTCTGCCCAAAATGCAGCTTAGCACCCAAGCAGGTTGAAGAGGCTCATAAGGCCATGGCTCGCGGTATTCCCGATGCTTCTTCTTCCCAGGTCCGGCCATCTGATACAAACGCTGCTGCTGACCGCTGCTCTAACCCAGTTCCCAACCCATGAAGCTGGAGAGCCCCGAAATCGATATTGCTCCCGCGGGGGTGAGTGCGCTGCCGCAGCTTGCCACGCGGGCTAATAACCAGGACGATCCCTGGCCCGAGGCCGGTCAAAGCTGCTATTTCGACTAAGTACTTTGACTGGCTTTTGGACCAGGGACGTGGTCTCTCTCTTCGAGGGGAAGTACCTCTACTTCCCTGAGTCCGATCATCAGGAGATGCTAATCCGCTGGGGAATCCCTGAGTGTGTCACCGTTCGATTCCCGACCCCGGGAGAGACGCCCGTTCACGTCAGACCCAGAGAGATCGTGGTGTTCACTGAGTTGTTCAACTGGGGTCTGCGCTTTCCTCTGGACCCCGAGATTGTACTCTACTTCCGCACTCTTCAAATCTGCCCATCGCAGCTGACACCCAATGCATGGTACACCCTGATGTCCTGCATCATGGCTTCCCGCCTCTCTGGTCGAGCTATGCCGATGGAGGAGTATATCGCCATGTTGGGTCTGTCGAAATCCCCGAAGTCACCGTTCTTCTATTCCTCTCTTGGCAATAAATGGAAAATTGTCAACGACTTTTTAGAGGGGGACAAGGGGTGGAAGCATCGGTTTGTATTCTTGAGCGGGTGCTGGGAGAACGGGCTTCCGTACACCAAGGAGAACCCGAGGCAACTGCTGCGGACCTGGGTTCATGATGGTACTGCCGATATATATATATATATATTTTTTTAAACGTGTGTGATCTTTGCGTAGTGTCAAAGGACTGGCTACAGGGGGTGAAGAAGGACCATTCGTCAACCGCGGAAGATACGTTCGAAGTGCTGAAAAACTACGCCCGCCGGAATTGGGGTCGGGGCATGCATCGCACTTTCATGGATAAGAACTTGTTTATGAGCAACCTTTGGCGGTGCTCGTCCGAGGCTCTGTCTATCAAACAGCTGCGGACACCTCCAAGCTTAGACGAAGTGATGGCCCGCACCGGTCGTCCCGGGTACATACTGTACCTCCCCAAGCGCAATAAGGCACCCAGCAAACGCCCCAAGTCAGATGATGAAGGGGGGGAAACAGAAGCTAGAACCGAGGCAGGGTGCGACCCGACCAGGACGGCGGCGTCGGATGCGGAACGTCCCGAGGCGAGCCAAAATCCGACGGTAGCGCAGAAGAGGAAGACTCGTGCAGAAGCGGAGGGATCCAAGCCAAAGAAGGCCAAGGCTGCAGAAAAGGATCGGGTGGCCGTCCGTCCAGAGGTGATTGTTCCAAGGCCTGTTCTCTTGGATCACGTTGAAAGCGGGGATCGCCCTACAGCCGACGTTATCCCTATCGCGGACGACACTGAGACCCCGGAGGCCGCAGGACCTGATGCTTCGTCGTCGAGCGGTCCCAAATTCCCGGTGCTGACGACGATGGGAAGCCCGCACCCTTTTCCGCTTCGGAGCACGGATGGGCTAGCGTTGTCGCTCTACAGCTTGCTGGTACCAGCTGCCTTGAAAGAGCGCCGGGCTAAGGAGCTTGGTAAGAAGTTATCCGCGACGGAGGCTAAGATTTCTAGACTGACCGCGCAGGTGAAGACTACCGAAGAGGCTCTGGTGGCGGCGGAAGGTCGGATTGCCGAGGCTGAGAGGCTAGCCACCGAAGCTAAGACGGCCGCGGAAACAGCAAAGCAGGCGATGGAGTCGGCGCAGAAAACTGCACAAACCGCGGAAGGCGCAGCGGTTGCCGCGGAGACGGCGAGGAAAGCCGCGGAAGACCGCGCCTCAGGCCTAGCATCGGAGGTTCAAAAGTTAAAGTCCTCGAACGTAGCCTTCCTCGATCGATGCAGACTATGGTCGGACCAAGATGCCGCAGCCGCCAAAGCCGCCTATGTTCTGTCACTCCACAACCGGTACCCGGACCTTCGTCTCGGTTCGCTATGGCTGGACGTACCGGAAAAGGATCGCCCCGAGGGAATTGTAGTGGAGGAGTCCGATGAGGCGGACGATGAAGAAGAAAACGAGGAAGACGGTGACGATGGTGACCAGTGATGCAGTTCTCTTTATTTCTGTTTTTCTTTTGTTGTTTTTGAAAATGTGTGGTAAACCTTCGGGGGCTACGGCCCCCCCAGATTTTGTATTGTACTATCTTATTTTGGGGGCCACGGGGCCCCCTTTGCGGATGATGATTTATTTTGCTAAGTTCAGTGTTGTAGGTTTAAATCTTTGATGTTTGGTTAGTTAATTTGTCATGCCCGGGAATTGTGACAACCAAAAAATGTAGGTTGGTAAGACAGCTTAATCAGGTCTGTAAATCGATTTTTCATCGAAGGGTTAATCCAGAGGGTCTGGAAGGCTAAAACGTAGATCGGTAAAAACCGAAAAACTCTTTGAAAGTTCTGTAGATCGATTTATCATCGAAAATCTTTCCAAAGGGTCGGAAAAATCAAAATGTAGATCGGTAAAAACCGAAAAACTCTTTGAGAGTTCTGTAGATCGAGTCATCATCGAAAATCTTTCCAAAAGGTCGGAAAAATCAAAATGTAGATCGGTAACAACCGAAAAACTCTTTGAGAGTTCTGTAGATCGAGTTATCATCGAAAATCTCTCCAACGGGTCGGAAAAATCAAAATGTAGATCGGTAAAAACCGAAAAACTCTTTGAGAGTTCTGGAAATCGACTTCAATAGAAGCGATGGTGCCCAGCTCGTCAGCTGTCCACCGCCATATAACGAATTGATTTTTAAAAGGCAAAGAATTTTATAATCAATAATGCGGTTCGGGTTTTGATCGATGCCTCATTAAAACCTCCTTGTGCCACCAAGGTAGGAAAGAGTGCACCCCCAATCATTACAAATTTGACTAAAAACATAAAAGAATACGAAAATTAACCAAAAATTACAAACTATTCAAGATATAATTTCAGATGCTCGATATTCCACGGTAGCCTTAGGAGTTGTCCGAGACGGTTCTGTAAGCGGTACGTCCCGCTCCTGACTCTTTCGACTATTTCGTAAGGTCCCTCCCAGTTTGGTGCGAGTTTTCCGAGGCTCTTGTCTTTGGTGTGTAGAAAAACCCGTCGCAGAACCTTGTCTCCGACCTTGAACTCCCGACGACGGACTTTGGTGGCATACCGACTCCTCATTAAAGTCTGGTAGTGCAAAGAGTTTAAATGGGCGCGGTGGCGCTTTTCGTCAATGAGGTCGAGCTCTAGCCGTCGGGTAGCATCATTCGCCTCCGGCTGATAAGTGCCGACCCTGAAAGAGGGAAAAATGGATTCCGCGGGGGTGAACGCGTCCATGCCATACACCAAGGCAAAGGGTGATTCCTGGGTTGCCGTGCGGGGTGTCGTTCTGTAAGCCCATAACACTTCCTGTAAGTAGTCGGGCCACTTGCCAGCCTTTCCCTCGAGATTCTTCCTGAGGCCATCCAGAACGGTCCGATTCGTGACTTCGACCTGGCCGTTCGCTTGCGGGTGAAAGGGAGTAGAGAAACACTGTCGGATATTATGCGTGGTGCAGAACGCTTTCATTTCCGCGCTATCAAACTGTGGTCCGTTGTCCATGGTTAACCGCTGCGGCACCCCGAACCTACAACAAATGTTCGCCCAGATAAATTTGATAATGTCCTTGGTTCTTGTGGCTGACAAGGGCTCAGCCTCGATCCATTTTGAAAAATAGTCGACCGCGACGACGATCGTTTGCCTTCCTCCCGATGCCATGGGTAACGGCCCGACGAGGTCGATTCCCCATCGGTCAAAGGGTAACCCTTCGGATATAGATTCCAGAGGCGTTGCGGGTATGTTGATCGCATTACCGAACCTTTGACACGTATCACAAGTTTTCACCATGAGTTTTGCGTCTGCTGTTATTGTAGGCCAATAGAATCCTGCGAGGAAAACTCTTCTAATCAAAGCCTTGTATCCGCAGTGCGCCGCGCCCTCCCCGTCGTGTAGCTCGGACAAAATTACTTGGGATTCATCGAAACCTAAACATCGAAGCAGAGGCCGGCTAAAGGATCTTTTGTACAGCACATCCCCCAAAAGAACGTATCCCCGCGCCTTGTTGCGCAATTTTCGAGCCGAGGCCGCATCGTCGGGGAGCCGACCTCCAGCTAAAAACGCGATGATATTATGCCGCCAATCTGAATTCGCCACTGGAGAGATCTGGCACGCAATTTCGGGTCGGTTATCAAGTTCATGCCTTTTAACAATGGACGGACTCTCCTGCTCTATTACCCAAGGATAACTGGTCGAGCAGGAAACTGTCGCCAAAGAGTCTGCCGTCATATTTTCACTTCGGTTGACATGCTCGTACGTGATCTTGTTGAAAGAAGCAGCCAAAATTCTCAAGGCCGCTAAGTACTGCACTAGGTGTTCCTTCCGAGCCTCCGCAATCCCCGAGGCTTGGTTTATCAAAAGTTGGGAGTCGCTTACAAGGCGCACTTGTCTCGCCCCGCAGACTTGCGCCAATCGTAAACCAGCCAAAGCCGCTTCATATTCTGCTTCATTGTTTGACGTGTGAAAGCCAAATCGGATGGCCTGGAACATGCTCAAACCCGAAGGAGTAACGATTTGAACTCCCGCGCCACAACCGCTAACGTTGGCTCCTCCATCGGTGCGGATAGTCCATTCGCCCTCCGCGGTCTCTTGCGAGGGTGTTTCTTGTTCGGGTCGGTCGGAGTGAAATTCGACCAAAAAATCGGCCAAGGCCTGACCCTTGATCGCGGTTTGGGGCTCGAATTCAATGTCGAAATCCCCCAGCTCTACCGACCACTTGGCTATTCTCCCGGACATATCTGGTCGTTGAAAAACGTATTTTAGTGGAAATGACGTGCGAACGACAATGTGGTGCGCTTGGAAGTACGGGCGCATCTTCCTCGCAGCCGTTACCAGAGCCAACGCCATTTTTTCGAGCTTTAAGTATCGAGTTTCGGCGTCAAGCAGACTTTTGCTTACATAGTATACAGCTGTCGGAGCTGGCCCTGATTCGCTAACCAGAGCTGCACTGACCGCGTAATCCGTAACCGCAACGTAGAGGAACAGAGTTTCGTGCGCAATGGGCTTGGTCAGACGGTTTGGGGACGATAGATACTCTTTGATCCCCAAAAATGCCTTGTCGCATTCATCAGTCCAAACGAAGTTTTTTACCTGTCGAAGGACCTGAAAAAACGGAGCACATTTGTCAGACGATCGAGAGATGAAACGATTCAACGCGGCTAATCGCCCAGTCAATATCTGAACTTCTTTTACACTCCGAGGAGGAGTCATGTCGGCTAGGGCTCGGAGTTGGACAGGGTCGGCTTCGATGCCCTTCTCACTGACAAGGAACCCCAAAAATTTCCCTGACCGAACACCAAAAGAACACTTCTCCGGGTTTAGCTTAAGGTTTACCCTTCGTAAGTTATCAAAAGCCTCCCTGAGGTCGGTAAGGTGATCCACATCGGTCCCACTTTTGACCAACATGTCATCGATGTAGACCTCCATATTTCTCCCGATCTGGCCTTCAAACGTTCGGTTAACCAGTCTTTGGTATGTCGCGCCCGCGTTCTTTAGTCCGAAGGGCATTACTTTGTAGCAATATAGCCCTCGACCCGTGATGAATGTGGTATTCTCCTGATCTGCGGGGTACAGCTTAATTTGATTATAACCGGCATAGGCGTCCATAAAGGATAGTAGTTTGTTACCCGAAGTCGAATCCACCAGTTGATCGATCCGTGGCATGGGGAAAGGGTCCTTCGGGCACGCCCGATTAAGATCGGTAAAATCTACACACATCCTCCATTTCCCGCTTTTCTTTTTGACAAGAACGGGGTTAGATATCCACAAAGGGTATCGCGCTTCTACGATATGTCTGATGCCGGTCATTCTTTCGACTTCCCGCAGAATTACCTCCGCTTTTTCGGGAGAGAAAGCCCGACGCTTCTGAATTATCGGTCTAACGTTCCTATTTATGGTCAACTTATGAATCGCAAACGACTCGGGTACTCCCGTAACGTCCCCGGAACACCATGCGAACAAATCAAGATTCTCTCGGAGTAAAGCCAGCATCTGTTCCCTTAAAGTCGGTAACATATCCACACCGACCCGCAGACCTTTCCCAGTTGCAAAATGATGCAACTCACACTCTTCGTCTGTTGTCAAAAGGCTTGGGGCCTCCCGAGGGTCGTCCACCGGCTGCGATCCTGGGGAGCTCTCCCTTAATTGCTATGCCTGGGAGGGGAACATCTCTTGGTCTTTCTTGGGTGCCAACGCAGCTCGGTAACACTCCCGGGCCGTTTTCTGGCTGCTTCGCACTACTCCGATGTTATTTCCAACCACATACTTTACGCACTGATGTATGGTGGAAGTCACCGCATGCATGCGCGATATCCAAGATCGTCCCAGAATAGCATTGTGCGAGGCCGGCGCGTCGACGACTATAAATAGCACCGTGACCTCTTTTTTAAACGGGCCGCGGCCTAGCTGCACCACACCCTCGAACTCTCCGACGACGTCTGCTGCCGTTCCTGTAAACCCGACGATGGTTCGGTCGGATCGCTCGAGTACTGGTCGTGTTCGGAATTTGGCAAAAGTTGAAGCGAAGATGATATTGGCTGAGCTCCCGGTATCTACCAAGATTCGCCGAACCTCTTCTCCCGCGATCGCTGCTCCGATCACAATAGCATCCTCATGAGGCCCGGCTAAGTCCCTCATATCGTCATCGTCAAAATGCAAAATTGGTGAAGGGGTACTTCTGGTTTGGAAGCAAGTTCTGGCTTCCAGCTGGGTGGTTAGGTTAACGATGTGTCTCTTCCTGGAGGAGTGCGTTATTCCTGCCATCGAATCCCCCCCAAAGATGGTCAGGGATTCGAATAGATCGCGCAGGCCTTGTACCTTACCGACGCGCCCGCCAATTTTTTCATCAACAACTCTGATATCGTCGGGATGCGGAGTTGGGGAAAGGATACGTCTGGTTTGGAAGCAAGCTCGGCTTCCCGTGCCAGAGGACTGGTCAATTTTTTCATCAACAACTCGCTCCTCCCTGAATGCACGCGGGCTTCCCATCATAGATTCTCCCCCGAAGGTTACCAATGATTCAAACATTTCACAAAGACCGAGCACAACGTTGGTGCTTTCTCCCGCATCCTCCTCAATAACCCCGATGATGTTACGGTTGGCCTCGGGATCGAGGTATTCAATCGAAACGTCGAAACGATCGGTAACTTCTGAAATTGCCATGGTCGTTTCTGGCTTCGGTACGATAACCACCTCCTTAGATGCCGTTGCAAGTTGGGCCTTCTTGACGTACTCCAACAGATTCCCATGTTCAATAAGCATCTGTATTTCCTTCTTCAAGGCTATACAATCCTTCGTGTCATGACCGACGTCCTCATGGTAACAACAATAGCGGTTATTCCTTTGCTCTCGAGGCGTCGGGATAGGAAAAGGCTTTCGGTACATCCCGCTCCTCTTGGTCTTTTCGTAGATTGACGACACGCACTCTGTGAGGTCCGCAAAGTAGGCCGGTCGTATCCATTTGTTGGACATAGGTCGGGAAGTTGCCTGCCCATTTTGTCTTGGCCTAAGACCGGTCGGGGCGGGAGATTTAGTGACCGACGGCATGATCGGAGGTATCGTGCTAATTGGTTGGGCTACCCTAGCCTGGTCTGGTCTGGAACCCTGCTTTATCACGACCGATGCTTGGGCGCTCTGTTGGATCTGTGCCGCCACCTCGGAAGCTTCCGTTTCTTCGATCAGTATCTGCTTTTCTATTTGTGCCAATAATGCAGAAAAAGTGAACGCCTGCTTCTTCGTGACTGCCTGCTTCATTGGCCCTGGGAGCAGGCCTAATCGAAACACCGTTAGGGCCACGTTCTCTTCACAATGGTCCAGATGGTCTTCGCATCGATGAACCGCCTGGTATAGTTTTTTAGGCTTTCCCCTAGCTTCTGTCGACAGTTCATGATAGTGTCTCCATTAGCACGAAAACTCTTACTTCCTACGTAGTGCTGCCTAAACATTGCCCAGAAAGTCCCGAAGTTCCTGATGCACCCCTGCGGCAATCGGTTGTACCATTTCGAAGCCCTATCTTTGAATGTCATAGAAAAAGCCCTACATAAGAGCTTATCATCGTTGTCGAAACTCAGCATAAAGTTCTTAAAGGCTTCCAAATGGTTGTCCGGATCCGTTTTCCCGTCGTATTTCTCCAGTTTAGAAATGTCGAAACGCCTCGGGAGCGGTCCCGCTAATATCTCATCAGATAACGGGGAGGCTCTCCAGTTGACTCCGAGCTCAAAAGCTCCTCCCCCAAGACCCTCGGTCCTGATTTCATAGAGTCCCTCGGTTCTTGGGCCGACGAACTGGCTGCTTGTTCGGTATCCATGGTTTTGGCTGTTCGTCGGTTGCCAAGGAATTGGTGGCAACATTTCTCGCTCTCCGCGGCTGGCAACGTGCGTTCCTTCCTTTTCAAAAGACACAGGGGTCAGCTTATCGGTGCCGCCCTTTTTGTACCGCGAAGGGTCTGCCCTGGACCCTCGAATGCGCTGGGACCGATTCTTTCGCGTCCGTTGGGCTCTCTCCCGGCGCAGGTACTCCTCACCGGACGAATTGTCTGAGGGATAGTCCGACGTCATGGCCCGATGGGTGTCTGGGTTCCGACGAACCTTGACGGCCTCTTCGTCATCAGGAGGTGAATCTCGGTAGTACCTGACAGGTCGGACCTCCACCCGCGAAGCTTGGCCGCGACCAGCCGCTCCCCGATCGTCCAGGGCGGGTTCTTTGCCCTTCCCCTCACGAACCCTTTTCTCGTCCAGTGCCCGCTCTCGCTCCTCTTCTAACCGGGCAATATCTTCGAGCAGCTGCTTTCGGGTCATAATCAGGGTCGACCGCTTATCCCGACCGCCGTTCCACTCCCGACCGGGAGCTCCCGCGTCTTCCGACCCAGCAGCGGCTCGGACGACCTCCCTACCGTCCCTCTCTATCGCCGCTTCGCTATTCATCCCGTACAGTGTGATTTTCAAAGAACAGAAGATTCCTTTTCGGTATCACTGTTCCCACAGACGGCGCCAATGATGAGTGAATAGCTGTCAAAAGAATGTATTTAGGATCTTGGACCTGATATGACTAGAGAGAGAAAGTATAGAGAGATAAAGTAGAATCTGAGAAAGTAATATTCAATACCACTTTTTTGGGCAAGTGGGTCATCCTTTTATAGTAAAATAAGGCGGACCCATTTAACCTATTAGTGGGCCGTTCATTGCATTACAATGAAGCCCTTCTTATTATTACATTGTTGTAAATTAGTCCTTGAAGGACTTTAAATACCCGATTAATCCCATCAACTATTATCTACTGTATTTTTACCCCTATCGCTTGGGTCGGCGGATTCCGCCCTCATCAAAAATAGACTTATGTTGAGAGTTTATGATACTCTATTGAGATTGAACATTTTGTATTTTAAAACAATTTTTGATTTTGCCTAAGTCTTTTGTATAAAAATGATGAAATATATGTCACTTTAGCTTTTGTATATCTTCATGATCATTTTTCGTGATCACAATAACATCCACATAAACTACCAAAATAAATGAAATATATCCAAATATGAATGATGTAAATGATAGAGTGATAAACTTCACTACAAATCATATCAAATGTTTGAATGATAGAAGTAAACCGCAAAAAATAAAACCCATGAGGACTATTTTACACCATAAAGAGATCGAATACACTGGATTAGACTCTCTATGAGCAACAAACCTAGAAGGTTGCTCAATATACATACTTCTTATAACTTATCATGAGGCAAAACATATTTGTTGTATCCAATTGATAAATAAACGAGTGATGTATAAAAACCATAAAGGAAAATAGACATACATAAAACATTTTAGCCACGAGGGAGAACTTGTCCCTATAATCAATCCTATATGTATACATTTTTACAACTAAGCGAACCTTTCAAACGACCAATATTATACTTGTCCCCAACTTTGACAATATAAATCCAACGAAAACCAATGGTTGATTTATATGAAACAAGAGAACAAGATCATACTTGCAACTTGATTGTAAAACATATATCTCATCAACCATAGTTTGGTGCCAACCGAGATCCGAAAGAGCAGCGCTTATAGTTTTAGGTGGAAAATGAGAGAGCTAGATGATGCAAAAGTTCTATCTCATGAAGATAATCGATGATAACTGAGAAAATTATAAATTGGATGAGGATAACTATCCAAGGTATGAACCAAAATCTTAAGTGTAATGTAGTAGGTGATGAGAACTGTAAATATAGGGTTGTAAGGAGAAGTTCAGATAAATTCTTACTGGAAGCCTTATGCGGTGTAGTCAATGGTGACGATAGTAGGTTATTATAACTGATAAAAAGTTGGAGAAAAGGGTTACGAGTTGGAAGAGCACATAACTTTTGGAATATGAACATCATATAAAATTTATTTTTCAGTGACATACAAAGGACATGACGTGTCTCCCAAAAAATATTACGGAACATGATTATGAATAAGTCTAGTAGGAATGGTTTCAATAAGGTGTCAATATTTTTCGTTCAACCAATCTATTTTGTTGAATAATATGAACATATAAAGATTGGTGAAATATGTCGTGAGTAGTCATAAAATATTGGAAAATAGCAGAAAAATATTCTCATGAATTTTTGCTACATAGAGTGTGAATAATGTTATCAAATTAAGTTTCAAGTTCTGAACAAAAGGTTTCAGAGATTGAAAAATGTTTGGTACAATGTTTTATTAAAAATATTCATGTCACTTATCAACAAATGTAACAAAATATTGATTACCCAAATTTGATTTAACACAACTAGAACATCATACATTTGAATGAACTAATAAAAAACTAGACTTTGTTTGTTCATTGACATGATTAGGAAAAAACTTTAAACATATTTTCCTAACTGACAAGTTTCGCATTCTAAAGATGACAGATTTTAAGACTATATACCATTATTTTTAATTTATGAATGATAGAATTCTCAAATGTTGATGGATAATTACAAAATGATCAACAATAACATATACAGCAGGAGAAACTAGTAGATTAAATAATATAATCCACAATACTCACTTCTTATTCATTGTGCTTCCAATATTCTGACTCTCCACAAAAACTTAGCAATATAAAAAATAAAATTTGATGATGTTTGAGATTTTATTAATAAAAAATAAATTGATATGATAATTAGGTAAAAAACTGAACTAAACCATGTTTTGTATGGAATTTTCATAATTTGATTTGTATACGGTTAAAAAAATCGAACAACTAATTACATAAAAAACAATAATAGAAAACAAAAATAAATTCAAACAATATGAATTAAAAAAACAAATAAATATGGTTTTGACCTAATATTTAAAGATAATAGTCAACCAATTGAAAATAATCTAAACTACAATTTTTATTTTACATTTTTTTAGTATTTAGT
The DNA here is from genome assembly GCA_036936605.1 of Limnanthes douglasii subsp. nivea. Lineage (NCBI taxonomy): Eukaryota > Viridiplantae > Streptophyta > Magnoliopsida > Brassicales > Limnanthaceae > Limnanthes > Limnanthes douglasii. The sequence continues at coordinate 203,960,001 of JAUPFV010000005.1, read as the reverse complement.
TTATTTAATATTTTTATTATATGTGTCTCGTTTTAATTATCTTAAACAAAAAAAATAGATTAAATTATCACATTTATATCTTATTCAGATTGAAAGTTATATATATATATATATATATATATATATAATATTTTGGATAAAATATTATATATTTATTGTTATATTTGAATTAAATCGCATCAAATTAATATAACAAAATGGAGAAGATACATATAAACCCATTTATTTGATTTACATAAGAATAAACGAAAACAAGATTACTCAAGGGTTTGTCTGCAACTATCCATATAGTATTATCTTGTTCTTTTTTCGTTCTTCAAGGGTTCTGTAGATGAACTTGAGAAACATGTAGAACGAGTTAGTAAAGAGAAAGGAACCCTCTTCCAGATACAGAAGAAAGCGACAGATTTTTGCAATATGGTTTAGGATGATGAAATTCCTAAACGTAGCCTTTTATATATAGTCTTTACAATGTGAAGCCTAACATTGTAAAACTCATCATATAATACTACATTGTATCCGGGGACCATAACCCGATAAATTGATAATTCAACTTATACCATGAATTATTAGTTCAGCCTTAGTGTTGAGATTTGAGCCTTTTTTTTATCACAGTGCCCAAATTCAACCCGATTACCACACTTGGGCTCATAAATCCTTTCACCCATAGGTCCAATTTAGTTAATTAGATAATTAACTCGATTAATTTAGTTTTCACTTTCTTAAGACAATATCCGGATATGTTTATTTAGCACATCGGTTCATAAATATATTCCAACAATCTCACACTTGGAACACCACATTTTACTCAATAATACATATTAAAATTTAATGGGATCCATGTATTTATTCTTAATGAGCAAATGGTACAACCCTGTACATGACTGATGAGAATAAAGGATTAAAGACCTTTTTCTAGTAATCTGAACAATATGATGCACCAGTAATCACATTATCATTATCAATCATTTATTTGGGCCAATTATGAAGTGTGTCCTATAAAATATGGCTCGTAATCGTACATATCTAATCTTGAATGATGCATACCTTTGGAGATCCAATAGAGTATAAATACCAACAAATAATTCTAAGTATATATATAGTGTAATAAACCTTAATGTGCACAATACTGTAAAATATAACATCAGATTCTATTACAAACTCTCCCACTAAAACTAAAAATAATCTAAATCCACTACATCCATACTAATGGTGTGTCCCTGGAAAACCATATGCAAAACCACCTTTATTAGATGATCTGCTATCATTGAGTTTCTACTAGATGTGCTTTATATTTATCTTATTTATTTGAACAATCATTTTAACGGAAAATAAAGTTATGTCTATGTATTTTGACCTATACAAGTTCCTATTACTGTTAGAGTATTGCACTACAAAATTCTGCAGCCATAATTACTGGTTCAATGTCACAAATCACGCAACAAATTCTTTCACCATGGTAGACGATGCAATAAGTATTTTCTTTACATTTTTCCCAATATTGCACCTTCAGGAATAAGAATATGTTTTCTGATGTTTTCTTTTTAATGTGTTTATGCATCTACCAAAATCCGAGTTGATATATCCAAAAAGATCCATTTTACCCGACTTTGCATATGTCAACATGTTCCCTTTTGTTCCTTACAGATTTCAAAGTACCTTTTTAACTACCTTCCAGTGATCCATGTCTGGGTTACTAACATTTCTTCCCAAATATCTGACCTAGTACAAACTTGAGCATACATTAAACTCCCAACTATCGAAGTATAATGGACCGTTTTCATTTACTCGATCTCAAATTTTGTCTCAGGACATCGACCCAGACTAACTCTATCACCCTTTGCTATAAGGGTGATTAGAGGCGTGCGATATTCCAATCCGTAACATTGTAACTTACTTTCGATATGTTTTTTTTTTATAATCCAAGAATACCAAGGGAGAAATCCTGATGTATCTGGATTCCTAATACAAAACTAACATCATAAAGATCCTTCGTATCAAACTTGTCTAATATAAATCTTTTTGTAGTGTATAAAAATTTCTTATTATTCGAGGCAATAAATATGTCATCCACATATAATATAAGAAATATGAAATTACTTATATTAAACTTTTGATATACATAATCCTTAACGAGCTGATCTCAGAGTCATAATTGACTATCACCTCGAGGAATTTATGGTACCATTGATGAGAGGCATGTTTGAACCCGTAAATGGATTTTATAAGCCTACAAACCAGATCCTTTGATTTGCTTTCTAAAATGTGTTTATTTTCACCATATAGATCGTTTTCTCAATATCACCATTGAGAAAAGCGGTCTTAATATCCGTCTAATGGAGCTCAAGGTCAAAATGTGCAATTAATTTTATCATTTTTCTAAAGGAATTCTTCATCGATATCGAGGCAACGATTTCTTTGAAATCAATTCATTCACGTTGAGTATCACCTTTCCCTACAAGATGTTTTGTATGGAATTTTGATAATTTGATTTATATACGGTTAAAAAAATCAAACAACTAATTACATAAAAAACAATAACAGAAAATAAAAATAAATTCAAACAATATGAAATAAAAAAACAAATAAATATGGGTTTGACCTAGTATTTAAAGATAATAGTCAACCATATTGAAAATAATCTGAACTATAATTTTTAGTTTACATTTTTTACTATTTAGTTTATTTAATATTTTTATTATTTTATGTGTCTTGTTTAAATTATCTTAAACCAAAAAAATTAGATTAAATTATCACATTTATATCTTATTTAGATTGAAAATTATACATATATATCTATAATATTTTGGATAAAATATTATATAGTTATTGTTATATTTGATTAAATCGCATCAAATTAATATAACAAAATGCAGAAGATAAATATAAACCTTTTTATTTGATTTACCTAAGAATAAACAAAAACAATATTACTCAAGGGTTTGTCTGCAACTATCCGTATAATATTTTCTTTTTCTTTTTCGTTCTTCAACGATTCCATAGATGAACTTGAGAAACATGTGGAATGAGTTAGTAAAGAGAAAGGAACCGTCTTCCAGACACAGAAGAAAGCAGCATATTTTTGCAATATGGTTTAGGATGATGAAATTCCTAAACGTAGCCTTTTATTTATAATATTTACAATGTGAAGCCTAACATTGTAAAACTCATCATATAATACTACATTGTATCTGGGGACCATAACACGATAAATTGATAACTCAACTTGTACCATGAATTATTATTTCAGCCTTAGTGTTGAGATTTGAGCATTTTTTATCACAGTGCCCAAATTCAACCCGATTACCACCCTTGGGCTCATAACGCCTTTCACCCATAGGTCCAATTTAGTTAATTAGATAATTAACTCGATTAATTTTAGTTTTCACTTCCTTAAGACAATGAATAGATATTTTTATTGTATAACAGACCATTTTTTTTCCTCGATCTCAAATTTTGTCGTAGGCCATCGACCCAGACTAACTCTATCACCCTTTGGTATAAGGGTGATTAAGGGCGTACAATATTCCAATCCGTAACATTGTAACATACTTTTAATATGTATTTTTGTGATAATCCAAGAATACCAAAGGAGATATCCTGATGTATCTGGATTCCTAATACAAAGGAGATGGTTTGGGTGTTTCCAGTGCATAATCATAGTCATGTATGGACAAGTACATCAACATATATTTCTTCCATAATTGAAAGTCCAAACAATCCAAGGTGGACGATTTCCCAATAGAATGTAACCAATGGATACTAAAAAAGAATAAACAACACACAAAACGCATTTAACATTTAGAAATATAACTGACGACATATGCATAAACATAACAAATACATGTAAAACATAAAATTCACTAATAATAGACACTGGAGGAAAAATCATACTAACATGCATTTTATGAGTTTGAGAAAAATATTATGATCATTAGTTCATTTCGTTAGTACCAATGAGACCTTCTTGAGGGTCCATGTAATTTACTTAAATTAAAATAACCTTAATTTAATTTTCTTAAGTACCGGTGGGACCTTCTGGATGACCGTTTTTACCTACTCAAAATCAAAAAGTTATAAGGATGAACTTAATTTATCCTAAGTACCGATGAAATCCTCTGGATGGCCGATTTCATATACTTAAAATTTAAACCAACACAATGACTATTTTCAGTCATTTTCTCCCGTTCATGATTAATTTAAACCCAAACGTGAACCATCCGGAGGACCGAAAATATTTAAATTTAAATTAATCTTTCAACATTTTAAAGCCTAGGATCCATAACAAAATTAATTATAAATTTCAGAATGGCTGATTAAATAAGTCATTAGTTTCACCTACCGGTCTACGAAATCTTAAAAATACATTGCCAAGTAAATATTCAAGCATATATAATTTAATTCACAAATATATATGCAATCATTAGCATAGCCAAACAGATCATATTTGTGAAATACATAATTTTAATCTATTTTACATAAATTAAATAAATATATTTTAAAAAACAGTATATATATATATATTAATGAACAGTGGATCCTACTGAACCTGTTGGATAATGCTTAGCGTACAACACAAGTGCCTTCTTTATAGTATGACTGCTGTGGCTTCCTGCCTGCCTGTTATAGCCGCATGTCTTCCGCAGCGGCCTACCTGCTGCAGTTTGCAACAACTTGCTTGCTTGTTGTAGCCGCATGCCTTTTACAACAGCTTCCATGCCTTCTACACTTTTTAGCAGCTTACCTGCATGTTGTAGTTTGTAGCAACTCACCTGGCTGCTGCAGTCATGTACAGTGCCCACCTATATCAGGTGTTGTTGTAGCTGTTGTTTTCTTCCTGCAACAATCTGATGGGTTACGCGCACCCTGCTGCGACAGTTGAGGCTGTTGTCACTGGACGTTAGCCCAACCAGCAGCTCCCCATTGTTGTCATTATGACAGTGTGGGTTCTCGAATCTTCATAGGTCACGGTATCTACCACAGCTTCCGCAGTTTGTTGGTCAAGAAGAACACCGTAGGAAAATCTTCGATCGGTGTTAACATGAGGGGTTAATTCGTCGATAAGCCGCTGACAAAATTATTTTGTTTTTATTTGTTATATTCTTGTTAATTTGATGCTAATTGGGATAAAAAATTCCAGACATCAAACAACCCTAATTTGATCAAAAAAATCCCAAACTAGTAGACATAAGGTTTATTCATATTAAACATAATACGAATAAATCACATAAACATAAACATGTTTTTCTTACAATTCATAAATTCATTCCCTAACCAGTTCAATTAATACATAATCGTTGATGAGTCCGGATTTTATCACCACTCATTATGAGGACCGGACATGGGCAATTCGGACAAGATCCACCCACTGAACCATCCGAACTGAACTAATGTATTAAAAATTTATTCACTTCATGACTAAGCTAATTAACTACCTGCTTAAAAACTAATGGGTCTTTGAACTCGACCCAAATTCATAATCATGACCCGAAAGCCCATGTGGCCCAAGGTTAAGGGTATAAATACCCAACCACTTTCATTTAATGAGGGGAATGAATATTAAATACAACCAGGCAGCTCGAATCTCTCACTACAATCTACTAAACATTAAATACCCTTGAAATACCTCAAAACTTTAGACAAAATTACCCTCAGTTGAAATTAATCCACACCAAATTGGCGACCACAGTGAGAGGAGAAGGTGCCTGAATCTAGCATTCAAAACCATCAAGAAAAATCAGTTCGGATGAATCCGGACGTGCAAGAAGTGCAACCAGCTTTGGTAGTAGTGGTGGGTGAAAATGATGAATATACGATTGGCTGGGAGGCTGGCTGCACTAAACCGTTTTATTTTGAGATCTTCGGACAGGTGCGCCCCGTTTTTTCAAACTCTGAAAGGTGCAAAGGATTTCAACTGGTCCCCATAGTGTGATGAGGCTTTCGATGAGATTAAGAAACACTTGTCTTCCCCCAAGACTTTGTTTAAACCTATTGACAAAGAGACCCTCTTCATATACTTGGCAGTCTCTGAGTGTGCTATAAGTGCAGTATTGGTAAGGGAAGTAGATAACTATCCTCGTCCGGTGTATTATATTAGCAAAAGCTTGATAGATGCAGAAAAACGGTATTTAAAACTTGAAAAATTAGCGCTAGCCCTGGTAATTGCTGCAAGGAAGATGAGGCCCTATTTTCAGGCTCATTCTATCATTGTCCGGACGTCTTTTCCCTTAAAAAATGTTCTCCAGAAGGTCGACATTTCAAGTAGAATGACCAAGTGGTCAGTAGAACTGAGAGACTATGATATTGATTTTGCCCCCCGAACAGCAGTCAAAGCCCAAACCGTGGCTGATTTCTTAGTTGAGTTTCACTCAGATAGGGATACTAAGAAAGCAACCGGGGTAAAAGATAAAAAAGTATGGGTTATCCGGACTGATGGTGGATCAAGTACCATGGGTTTTGGTGCTGGGATATGTTTAACCTCCCCGTACGGTGATAGAATGTACCAGGCTATATGCTTTGCTTTCAGGGCTTCCAATAATGAGTCTGAATATGAGGCAGCTATCGCTGTTTTAAAGTGTGCTCTCATCTGTGGAGCCAAAAGGGTCAGGTTAATGAGCGATATTCAGCTTCTTATCCACCATGCACAAGGCCAATCCGAAGCTAAAAAGAGAAGCTGATTAAATATTTATTCATCCTCAAAGAAGTAGCCCTCAATTTCAAAAGCGTCACTTATGAGCACATACCCCGAACGGAAAATATGCTAGCAGACTCCTTAACAACCATAGCCTACTCTGAGTCCTACCCTTGGATACATGTGCAGGAATGCCCATCCATTCAAATTAATCCGGATAAGGAAGAAAGTTTGAATATACAGATCAAACAGCCCCAAGATTGGAGGTTTCCTCTCCTTCAATATATTTCAGATAGCATCTTGCCTTCGGAGAAAGCAGTGGCAAGAAAAATAAAATACAAGGCTTGTGGTTTTGTCATCCTAAGGGATGTTCTTTATAAAAAATCCCATAGTAAACCCCTCTTGCGACGTCTGGGAGTCGAGGAGTCCCAAATGGTGCTCTCCGAATTGCATGATGGTGAGGGATCAACTTACTGTGGGTTCAGGGCCCTCACAAGAAGAGTATTGTTAACTGGGTACTACTGGCCCTCCATAATGCAAGATGCCAAGGAATTGGTAAAAAGTGTGACACATGCCAAAGATACAGCAATGAAATTCATACTCCAGCTATCCATTTAGAATCAATTTTTGAACCAATACCTTTTGCTCGTTGGGGTATGGATTTAGTAGGGCCTCTACCCATGGCATCCGGAGGGCGCATAACTATAATTGTTGCTATTGATTACTTTACCAAGTGGATAGAAGCAGCTCCATTGGCATGTACAACATCAAAAGCTGTTATAAAATTCATCTTATCTAATATTTGTTGCAGATTTGGAATTCCACAAAAGATAACCAAAGACAATGGACCACAATTCGACAACAAGGAAATGGAAAATTTATGCGCCTCTAGAGGCATCCAACACTGCTTTTCTTTTCCTTTCCACCCACAGGAAAATGGTCAAGTTGAAGTGGCTAACAGGACCATCTTGTCCGGACTTAAAAATAATTTAGAGGGAGCTGCTGGAAAATGGTCGAGTCATCTACAAGAAGTATTATGAGCATACCAGACCACTCATGGGGCTGCAACACAAGAATCTCTCTTTGCTTTAGTGTATGGAATGGATGCCATAGCTCCCATAGAGGCTACTCTTCCTTCCTTTCAAGTTCATAATTTCTCTGAACACGCTAACGAAGTGGCAGTGAGAGGCCAGCTTGACTTGATGGAGGAAAGAAGAGTTAAGGCTCACCTCAGAGCCACACACTATCAAGGCGTCATGAGAAGCAGGTTTGCTTCCAAAGTTAAAAGAAGGGATTTTCAGCCAGAGGATAAAGTATTGAGGAAAGTCTTCCTACACACTAAGGAGAAGCAATTCGGAAAGCCAGCTCCAACTTGGGAAGGACCCTATGTGGTCAGTGAAAAGCTTAAGCCTGGGACATACCGGCTTCAAGATAAGGATGGAAGGATTTTGAATCACCCCTGGAACATTGAACACCTCTGGTTGTACTTGGAATAATAGCTATGTAAATATTTACTTGTTTAAAAGTTCACGTAAATATTTGGGGGCATATTCTTTCATACCCTGGTGCCGCGGGGAGGTTTTAATGAGGTGTCCAGGCTTTTCAATAAAATTCTATGCCTTCTTAAAAGATTCGGAGTGTTTCAGTTAGTGTTTTCTTTGAAATTTTCTATCAGTGTCAAATCGAATTGAATTGGTAGAGTGATGACTACTTAAGCATTTGTCATCAGAGAATTTAAACACTCTCACTTTAAAATGCTTGTAAACTAACTAAGGGTTGTTTAAACATTAGCCACCAAAGCTGAAAACCTATGAAACAATGCAAGTTTGTGCAAAGTAAAATTACCCATTAAAATATACGAAGTGCTTTGGCCACCCAAGGACTTTGAGTTTTCAAACAAAAAGGTTTATCCGGACAGGAGTCGGACACGATTACAAAAAATGCCTTGGCCATCCAAGGACTTTGGTTCAATCACAAAAAATTAAAAAACAAAGATAGTTGATACTTTAAGACTGAGCTTTCTTAGATGGCCCAGCCTCACTTGGTTTATTTTTCTTGGGGTCATTATCTTCCTCATCCCGACTATCCCTGGTCTTCTCTTCTTCATCGGTTGTGTCATCCCAGCCACTGGAGTAGTCATGCTTGTCACCATCAGCCATCGTATGGAAGGGGAGGTCTTCATACTCTACAAAACTCCATAAATCTCTCAGCGTTCTCTTCGGGAATTTCTCATGAAAGAGCAAGAACATGTCCGACATCACTTCGGCATACTTTTCCTTCTGAATGTCTATCACTCTGTTTGTATAAGCATCAATCTTAGCTTGGATTGTTTTCTCTTGCTCCTTTAACAAATCATCTTTTTCTTATGCAGCCTTGGACACAGTGTCCTCGAGAGAGATCTTGTCATTAGTTAAAGTCTGAATGACCTTGTCCTTAGCCCTCACCTCCTCTTTTGAAGAAGAAATATTTTTCTCCAAGTCGGATTGCTTTGATTAGAGTTCTTTGATAGTTCCCTCCGAAGTGGCCAGCTTTGTGGCCCAATCCTCCTGGCTTTTCTTCAACTCCTCAATTTCCCTTTTCAATGCATCAATATTTTGATTTGCAATGAGAAGGTCGCTAGACAATTTCTCTTTGTCAGAATTGAGGGTATTGATGATAACTGACTGATTTCGTACTTGCTTCTCCAAAGTAAGCACTGGCTAGACATTGCCCAATAAGGAGTGAGCGATGATGTATTTTTCACTTGAGACAGAAAAAGACCTACCATTGAATGTGACGAGGTTCGAAGAACTTGGGGGAGGTAGGGCCCAGCAAAGTCGTCTTTGGGGAGGTTTTCGAAGTAAAGACCAATCCCTTCAAGCCCGCTGATATCGACACCATCAATGCTGATATCCCCTCCTGCACCCCCTCCGGTTTGAAAGTCACTGGGGATCTCTTCTTCTTGAGTGAGGTCAGTAGGTTCGACAGGAGGAAGAGGCTCCAGAGGTCGGAGAGAAACTTCATCACCCTTGGAGGTTTTCTTTTTCTTGGCCTCCCTATCTTTTCCCTCTGCTCGACGTTTCCTGTCTTTCTTAGGATCCTTTGAGGGTTTTAGAGATCCACCCACTTCTCTAGTACTTTCATGCTCCACTTCTTGTAGAAGAGCAACATCGATCTGTCCTTGGTATGGCCCCTCTAGGTTTGTTGGAACAACTTCCTCCACTTCGGTAGGATTGGCTTCAACCATACCTTGCTTGCCTTTGCCCTTCTTTCCCTTCATCTTGTTTGGGGCTTTAGCTCTACCTGGCAAAGACAGCTTTCCATCCTTTGCATCTGTTCTCCTGAGGATTACTTCTGGAAGGGGTGGAGTGGTTAATTCCTCCCAAGATAAGTCCCTCCGTCAGTTGTATTCCAAAGGTAGGATTTTGTTAGATTGCCTCCGGTAAAAGCGTTGTGGAAGCGGTTTCCCCACTTCTCAGCAGCCCAAGCATTTAGCTTGGAACAAGTGGTTTGCCCAGCGTTTAAGTAATCATTAAAGTCCTTAGGCAGCACTACCAAAAAACAAATGAAGAAAAGTTAGACAAATAAATTTGTTATAAGTAAAGGTAGAGATATGAGATTAGATTTTTACCATCACTTCGCCATCTGCTGGTAAGCAGGCTTGGGTTGACACCGGTTTTAATCTTCCTCCCATTCTCTAAGGTGTCACTAATAAACAAGAATTGAGTCTTACAGTTCCTTTCTGACTCAAGTAGGTCGTTCACGGCCTTGTAATCATCACCCATGTTGAAATGGTAGAAGGGGATAACGTGGTTTCTGCAGAGGCTGGCCACAGCTGCGAACTGCTCCATTAGAAGAGGGATTCTGGAGAGCCTGGAGGCCATAATACAGGCAATGAGGGTATACCAGACATTAGGGCTCAATTGACTTGGGCAGAGTTTGATGAGGTGAAAGTATTTAACAATCTCTGGGTCTAGGGGAAACCTTATCCCCCAGTTGAATAGCTCAGTGAAGAAAACTATCTCACTGAGCTTGCAATCCATCGGTGTCTCCAGGTCCACCGGTATCCTCCCTTTAATATTCTCTGGGATCCCCCATTTTGTTCGCATCCGACCCAGTTTGGTTGTATGAATGAAAGCGTAGTTAAGTTTTTGCAAAGCTAACAGGCATTTGACACTTACCTTGTGGAAGCAAGGTCTCACTATTCCCACAAGGCTCTCCGGCAGATCCGTATGTTTTAAACATAGCTTCTTCTTGCCCTTGTCCTTCTTGGCAGCAGCAGTCTCACTTGTTTTCCCGGAGACGTCGGGCTCAAAAGGGGCTTCTTCAATAGAGTCCTCCAGCACTTCTTCCATTATTATTGAAGGATCATCAGTTGTTTTTGGGTGAGAGGAACTGGTGGTTGGCTCAGCAGGCCTTCCAGATGGTTGGGCATTACTATCTTCTTGTGGTCTGGACTCCGGCTGGGGCTCAGATCCGGAGGTTTCTTTCCGGAGACTTGAACTGGTTGCCTCCGGACCGGACAGCTTGTCCTTGGGAATCTTAATGGGTGCTTCTGACCATATGTTTTTACGTTTAGCCCCAGACTTGGAAGGCGTAGTTTTTGGAGCCTGCCCTTTCACCAAACGACCTCTTCGCCGATTTACTAGCTTCTCTAGAGAGGCGTCAGCGTCCGATCCCACAGAAATGAATGGGGAAGGTCTCTTAAAGCTTGTAACTGCCTGCTCTGGTTCAACAACAGGCTCTGATTCCTGGACCGATGAGCCCGAAATGATTGGTGAAAGATTGGACTGGAACAACCTCCTGGGTTTAGCACTCTTAGCTGAAGAAGAACCTCGGTCAGGCTCTGAACTTGGTGTTTCCGATTTGTCAATAGGGGAAACAGGGAGGCCTGCAGCAATGAGCCTTTCTCGTTCGACCTTTTGAGCTTTTTCTAAATCTGACAAGTTGAGCCACCCACCTTTTACTAAGGCGTTTCTTGCTGTGAACATAAACTCACACCAAAAGAAGGGTTTTTTAAGAGGTGAGAGCTTTGAAATTTAACAGAGTAGAGATAATGAAGATGGTAAAACAATGAAAAGTGGACTAATTTATAATAAAGGAACAAAAGATGCTTCGATACCTAGGAGAATACGAAAGGATAGATGTAATGATTAAGGACGACCATGGTGCCATCCACATTAATTGAAGAGGTTACTTTTTGGAGTAAGTGGGAGCGTCGTTCTAGAAGAAAAACGACCGGTGTGGCGAGTCAGAGAAGGACACGTGTCCCACGATATCTGGCAAAACCGTTCAGTTTCTGAGAGTTTTATCCGTCCGGATAAAGTCGTTACACAATTAGAAATCTGTCCGGATATAGTTATGAGTGCATATGGACTATTTTTTAGGTCTTGCCAAAGGCCTTCGAACACAACCTAAAAAAGGGGCTACTGATGAGTCCGGATTTTATCACCACTCATTATGAGGACCGGACAAGGGCAATTCGGACAAGATCCACCCACTGAACCATCCGAACTGAACTAATATATTAAAAACTTAATCACTTCATGACTAAGCTAATTACCTACCTGCTTAAAAACTAATGGGTCTTTGAACTCGACCCGAATTCATAATCATGACCTGAAAGCCCATGTGACCCAAGGTTAAAGGTATAAATACCTAACCACTTTCATTTAATGAGGGGAATGAAAATTAAATACAACCAGGCAGGTTGAATCTCTCACTACAATCTACTAAACATTAAATACCCTTGAAATACCTCAAAACTTTAGACAAAATTACCCTGAGTTGAAACTAATCCACACCAATTATAATGACATGGATCTTTTACAATGAATAAAAGCATGCATCAATACATAGATATACAGTTCGATTATTCTGTCGAATCCACAAAAGGGTTTTATTGGCTCTGATACTAACTGTTATATTTGATTTGAAATCGCATCGAATTAATTTAACAAAACACAATAAATAAATATAAACCCTTTTATTCGATTTACCTAAGAATAAACAAAAGTAAGATTACTTATGGGTTTGTCTATAGCGTCCACCTAATATTATCTTGTTCATTTTCGTTCTTAAGTGATTCTGTAGATGAACTTGAGAAACCTGTAGAATGAGTTAGTAATAATGAGTTAGTTATGAGAAATGAACCGTGTTCCAGACACAAAAGGCGGCAGATTTTTGTATTAGGGTTTATGATGATAAAATTCCTAAACATGACCTCTTATTTATAGTCTTTACAATATGAGGCCCAACACTGTAGAGCCCATCCTATAATACTTCATTGTGTCGGGGACCATAACCCGATAAATTGATAATTTATTTTGTACCCTAAATTATTACTTTATGTTTAAGTGTTGAAATTTTTGTCCTTTTTCATCGCAATGTCCAAATTTAACCTTTAACTCGATTGCTTTTAATTTAGAATCTCTTAAGACAATGACATAATAAGTTTGTTTAATATATTTTGTCCAAATTATTATCGGTATATAAATACATTAAATAAAAAAAATCAATCGATTTTAAATAATCTACTAATAAAATATTCAATTATTAAAATATGTTTAATAAACCAAAAATATCAGATTAAAATATTCTTATTAACATGTATAAAAGAAAAGTAAAATGAGCATGTGAAAGAGAAAAAAAACTAAAAAAGAAAAACTAAAAATACAATAAGAATATAATTTAACTAAAAAAGGTACTGGGTTTGATTAAAAAAATTTAACAATTTTATTTTATATATTAGTATTGTTTGGATGCAAAATGATAGTTTTTTTTAAAATGTCGAATAACTTAAGGAAAGTTGTTTTGGACTTCATTCAACGTTCATACGCACACCAACTGTTCGATCAATTGTTTGTTCCAGTAACAAGAAATAAAAAACATCATCCCAAATTTAAACTTCGAACCAAGAACCTAACAATTTCTTGCTTCCAATTTTGAAACGATCTTGATGACAATATCCGATGTAGCATGAAGCGAAGACACATTCGAAATTGGGTTTGAGAGCTGATCCGATTATCGCAAAGGGTTTTGAAGATTGACGAACCAGGTCCTAAGAGTACGTGACGAGTAAAGAACCAGAGTAGTTAATATAGCACGAGTCTTTTCGGGATCCGAAGTAGGAAACTGCAGATTCTACATTGGTAAAACCTTCATTGTTGAATAACACTGGAGATTAAAGAAGGAAAGAAATCGCCGGAAAACCCCATAGATTCAACAACTCTCAGATTTTCGTAGGATCGTTTCGTGTTTTAAGAAGCATTCTCTGCTTCGTCTCTGTTTTTCGAATCCAGTCTGTTTTGCTCAGGTCTTTCTGGTTGTTCCTCTGTTTCTTCAGAGTCTCTTGTCTGTTTGATTGGTGGTATTATGATCATTGCAAGAAAACAGAGGATTTTCATAGTAAGTCTTCGCTGATATGGGTCTTTCCAATGAAGAGTTTCCGGCTCTTCGTCCGGTGTCCGGTATTCCTAATCAGGTGAGTAAGAAATTCGTTGAGTTGATCAAACCAGATGATAACGCAGAATCTTTAAGGCCAGAGTTTATAAACAAAACAGAGCATCACTACTCTGTTCAGTTTAGTGAGAAGGATAAACAAAGACTGTTAAAGAATTCAAGAACAACGTTAATTGGTAAGTTTAGTACGGGAATTCCGAAGAAGCAGAAGTTAGATGCATTCTTAGATAATTTGAAATTTCGTGGTTCGTTTTGGTACAAGGTCTGGGATTCTCACCACATCTTCTTCGAGTTCGACTTGAAGGAAGATGTGGCAAAGCTCTGGTCTCGTAATTTCTGGCGATTCGATGATATGGTGATGCGGGTTCTGAGATGGCGGCAAAATTTCAATAAGAAAATAGAAGATCCAACTGTTTTGTTGTGGGTCAGATTCGAGCTTCTGCCTGAATGTCTGTTTGATTCACCTTTGATTCATGCAATAGCCTCTCCTATTGGACCTGTGTATAAGGTCGTTGTACCTAATGAGAACCGTGCGCATGCTAGTGTGTGTTATGCTCAGGTTGAAGTGGATATTTCGAAGACTCTGCAAAGACAAATGTGGATTGGGTTCGGTGTTAACGATGGTTACTGGGTATCCATTAGCTATAAGAATGTTCCTCTGTATTGCTCTAACTGTTATCATATAGGGCATTCTCACTCTGTTTGTAAGAAGGTTAAGGTTCGTGAGGACTTAGGAAAGAAAGTGGTACAGGCTGATAGTCAGGATGATGGCAAGAACATAGGTGTTATGGTTGATAATGTTGTGGTTAGTGAGAAAGGGGAGGAAAAGGCTCCGTCTGTTGCTACGGAGGTTTCTAAAGAAACTCTTAAGGTGTATAAAAGGAAATTGAAGTCAATTGTTTTGCAAAAATAATTGGATGATGGATTGAAGGAAAGCAATAAAGAGGAAACTCATTCAAACGTTCATTTGGATAATATTGAACATCAGAATACTGTTATTGGTATTCAAGATACAAGTAATGATACTAGTAATGATGTTATTGAGGTCTTTTGCTCTCCTTCTTCAAGGAACTTTCCACAGAATAGCGCGCTCCAAGGATTGGACCAGGATCAGAATGCAGATGATCTTGTGTCTAGCTTTCCAAAGCAAAAAATGAAGAGAAGTGGAGACTATTTGCCTTCACGTTCGCAACCCAAGAAGCCAATATTAAAGAAACCACCTATACCAACGAATGATGAATTCTGGACCCTTTACAAGGAAGTCCTGAAGACTTTTAAAAATGACAAAGAGAAAGTTCATATGTTTAGTACTGTCGTGAAAGACGCCAAGGCGGAAAGGATTGGAATCGCGTCTGCAAATGCTCAGATACAAGATATAATCAAGGGACATAATAATCTGATTGATATATATAAAGCCATTTTACCGGAGGGGTATGGAATCAAGCGTAGAGGGTATGTATTCTGTGAGAAAGTCGAAGAACGGTTAGGCAGTAAAGATGAATTCCAGAAGTTTACAGACATCTTGTATTTAATGTGATCCGTTGACACAGTCCCAAAGCAAAAGTATCTGTCTGTGATGAATGGTATATTTGGAAGCCATCAGGATCTTATGGACGAGTTTAATGAGCTGTTCAAGTCTGGCTATATGGATACATTTCTAGCCAGAGATGTTTTTCAATTTAGTTGATGATTAAAATTCTGATAGAAGAATAACGAGAAAATACTTGTGAATGGTTTCTTCCAATGGTTCTGTTCCAGTCAGTTTTATTGAAGTAGCTGTTGATTAAGCAGTGAGTCTAAAGGATTTTTGCAAGAAGTTGGACTTGTATCGGGAATTCTTGGATCTGTGTTCGATGTGACGAAGGGAAAATCGCATTACGGTTTGGGAGGAGGTTATAATCATTTTGCTGGAAGAGATGCTTCACGGGCATTTGTTTCCGGAACCTTCACGGGAGATGGTCTCACTGACTCTTTGCGTGGCTTATCAAGTACTGAAGTGAAAAGTGTTGTTGAATGGCGAAGTTTCTACGTAAGGAGCTACACATATGTGGGTAAGCTTGTTGGTCGGTACTATTATAGCCAAGGAAACTCGACAAAGTATTTGAAAGGTGTTGAAGCAAAGGCAGCTCGAGGTTCTCAACTTTTGGAGAAACAGAAAGTTGAAGAAGCTAAGCAACCTGGATGTAACTCAAGGTGGAGTCAGAATGAAGGCGGAGAGGTTTGGTGCGATGTGGGGGTGCCTAGATTAATTTAGAGACCTCTGGAAATTGCTTTGACTGGGAAGATGAGTAAACGATGTGCCTGTTTTACTGATGATAGAAGGTGAAGCTAGTATCTCTTTCGGTGTTTCTGAGTCTTGGATAGGATAGAAGGTGAAGTTTTGGCGGGGTCTTTCTTGCAAATCCTTGGACCGAATCTATTTCTACTTTCTTTGTACTGAATAATTTTGCATTATAAATTAAAGTTCGTGTTTGCTAAAAAAATAAAATAAAAAAATAAATAACTTAAGGAAAAAAGTTATGTTTAAAAAAAATAGTATATAAAATATTGCTTTGTGAAATGTTACATTTGAAATTAAAAGAGAAGAAAAGGCAGTAGTATCGTAAGTGCATATGAAAATCTGGCTTAAGAAAGACTAGTAGTTAAATTCGTGTATACAGTTGGCCTAATTGATTCACACACCTCTTTGCCTTGTTTCCTCCGTCGATTTACTCGCTCATAAAAGGCCCACCCACACTCTCTCTCGTTCTCTTCTCCGTTCTCTCTTCCATTCCAAACACGAAGACCGCAGAGAAACAATGGCGACAGCTTTCTCAGCTGCCAAATTTACCACCCAGCCATTCCGGCTTAACGGATCTCATGACAAACGTCCATCTGATCCTCTTAAGCCTTCTTCTTTCCTTGGATCTACTCGCAAACTTCGTCTCGATTCCTCTTCAAAACTGATTCATGTCAATGCCAATCGTCGATCTGTTCCCGTCGCTGTCTCCGAAGTCGCGAAGGACAAGAAGCTCAAATCAAACTCTAATCTGGTACACCTGCCTATCTGATTCTTTCGAAATAATTGAATCTCGAAGTGCAGTGTTTTTGTCTGTCATTAACTTCACGCCTTTCTCTTTTGTTTACGTCTGCATTGTTTTAGCTTTTTGAAAAACTAAGGTTTAATCTATTACAATTCCATTAGAACTAGGGATTCAAATTTTTAGGATTCCATATTGGATTTGTATGTTAGTGACTAGAATTTGATGGTACAGTTGTTCGTCCTCTTGGGATTCATTTTTGTTGTTTTCTCTAAAGACAGATACTTTTATTGGAAGAAGGTTGATACTAATATTTTCCAATTTGGTTTTTTGGATGGTGAATTCATTTATTCAGTTTGATTGTTTGCTATAAGGACTAAAACGAGATTGCTAAATTGTACTCTTAATTATGGATGTAGTTGATCACCAAAGAAGAAGGCTTAGTATTATATGAAGATATGATTCTGGGTAGATCATTTGAGGACATGTGTGCTCAAATGTACTATAGAGGAAAGATGTTTGGCTTCGTTCATTTGTATAACGGACAGGAGGCTGTCTCTACCGGATTTATTAAGTTGTTAAAGAAGGAAGATACGGTCGTGAGTACATATCGTGATCATGTCCATTCACTGAGTAAAGGAGTTCCTGCTCGCGCTGTCATGAGTGAGCTCTATGGAAAAGCTACTGGGTGCTGCCGTGGCCAAGGTGGATCCATGCACATGTTCTCCAAAGAGCATAACGTGATCGGTGGGTTTGCTTTTATAGGGGAAGGAATTCCCATTGCAACTGGTGCTGCATTCACCAGTAAGTATAGGAGGGAAGTTTTCAAGGAAGACTGTGATTTTGTTACGTTGGCGTTTTTCGGAGACGGAACATGTAATGTAGGCCAGTTCTATGAGTGTTTGAACATGGCAGCACTGTGGAAGTTGCCGATTGTGTTTGTTGTGGAGAACAATTTGTGGGCCATTGGAATGTCTCATTTGAGGTCAACTTCAGATCCTGAGATTTGGAAGAAAGGGCCAGCATTTGGGATGCCGGGTGTTCATGTAGATGGGATGGATGTTCTCAAGGTGAGGGAAGTGGCCAAAGAAGCGATTGGACGGGCGAGGAGAGGAGAAGGCCCTACTCTTGTCGAATGCGAGACCTACAGATTTAGAGGGCACTCATTGGCTGATCCGGATGAGCTTCGTGACCCTGGTGAGCATTTGGTTTTATTCATAGCGTATGTGCTTTGTCTTAATCCCGTAATCTATTACTATTATTTCCTTAAATGGTAGCCTTTATATCTTCTTCTCAATTAGATTATGATTTGAGGTGTGTTTGGATTAAATCAATTCTATCAAATTTGATTGAATTTGTTTGGAAATTTAAAAGATCTTATTAGGATGGAAAAATAAAATATCATATTAATTTTGAATGAATTCTGTGTTTCTTTTTTGGGGAATTGAGTTGGTTAACTCTAAATTCCAGTATGCAAAATTTGAAAATAGAATGTAAATGAATTTGACTGTTCATAGATTATATAAAATTTAAAAAAAAAAAAAATCAACCAAGCTTAAATTTTGGAAATGAATTTTATTTTAAGATTCATCAGAGACACTCTCTTAGGCTGTTTCTTTTTTTTTGCTGACTTAATCAACATCTTGCTGCTATCCAACTGTGACTCAGTAAGCATCTTCTAGGTTCGACTTGCATGCTAAAAGTTAGTAGGTGCGTAAATATGGAACTGTTGGATCATACATATCTTGGAAAGTTTGTTAACTTAATGTGCTGGGCTATGGAGACTTCTGGGCGAAAAAGAATGACATATATATTCCAGTAGGGTTTTCTTTTTCTTACCCATCTTTCAGTATACCTGTATTCATATGATAAAATGCCATCTCTCTTATAGAATTTTGTCGACTGCAGATTGCACACATTATATTAGACAATGCAGACATTTTCTCTTGTTTAATCGTGCTGATTTTTTCTTTTTTCCATTGACAGCTGAGAAAGCTCATTATGCTACCAGAGATCCCATAGCAGCACTGAAGAAGTACATGGCGGCAAACAAGCTCGCAACAGAAGCTGAATTGAAAGCCATAGATAAGAAGATAGATGAGTTGCTTGAAGACGCTGTTGAGTTTTCGGATCAAAGTCCTCTTCCACCTCGTAGTCAGCTGCTCGAGAATGTCTTTGCTGATCCTAAAGGTTTTGGGATCGGACCTGACGGACGATACAGATGCGAAGACCCTAAATTTACCCAAGGAACAGCTCATGTGTGAGCTTCTTTGGTTCGAAATCATTTATAATGATGTTTTAAAGTTAGTGAAAGCAGGATAATTATCTTCTTTAGATGTTCTTTTATTTCTCAGTTTTATGGTTTCTATTTAGATTGTTTTGTGCTTTTACTAAAATGTACTGTTTGTATTAGTGTTAAAAACAGCAAAGCTCTAAGAACGGCTTGCTTATACGAGCTTCATGTTCTGATTATCACTTTTAATTTAATAACACATTTTACTATTTTTTCAAACTATGGCTTAATGTAGCTTCATTTGAATTTTTTTTTTGTATTAGTCACTCCAGTAAAAAGTATGCGAAAATTTATACTCATCAATAATCAAAACGAGTGATATAGAATTCAAAATGTGAAAAATATTTTTTGAAGCCAATTTTGCATAAAAAGTAACGGAAAGGCTGTTTCGAAATGAAATATATTTTGATTATAATGAGGTTCCAAAAATGACCAATTTACCCTTAATATAAAAGCTGTATTTCAGCTAAAGTTCATTTTTTCTCCATTTTCTTCACCAAAAGCTTTCAAAATCGGAAAAAAAAATTCAAGATTTCTCAAATCCGAACTTACAAACACGCGAAGGTATGAATCCTATACCTATTCATGTAGTTTTTATGCAATTTTGAAAATAAGTTATAGATATGTGTTAGTCTACTAATTGTCAACGTTTTGGTATGAGTTTTGTTGATTTTGGTTAAGTTTTTAGGATTTTCGGGTTTCGAAAATTGGGGTTTGCCGCCTGGGGCGAATCGCGAATGCCCAACGCCCGATTTTGGGCAAATCACGAGGCGGTTGGACATTCACGATTCTGGAAGCAAAATTGCGAATGCCTACTTCACAATTTCCCCAAAATTGGAAAGTACCTGTTCGTAATTCTCGCTGTTTCATTTGATCTAGCTTTTTTGGAATGCACTTGACTTGGACATTCATCTCGGTAGTTTTTGTCTTACATTTAAACATATAACAATATGTTGTTTTCAATTCCAGGGTGCTTCCCAAAACACAAACTCCATTTTACCAGTCAGGATCAGATAGTGATACAGAGGACCATGAGCTTGTTTCGCGGTCACGATCACGGTCAGTTAGGCATAGGCCTCGCACCGCCACTCATGCGCCTACTGTAGACCGTGTGCTTGAGAGTCTGGATCAGCAGTTCCGTAGAGTTAACCTCCACGTTTCGGGTCTTTATCCAGCCTACAGACAACACGAGGCATACAACATCTTTATTAGAGACGTAAGTTATGATTTGTTTAATGTGTAGTGAATACTGAACAATATTTTATATAATGTTTAATTTACTGAAATATTGTGTAGGTTCGTCGACCTTCAGGGTGCTACTCGATGTATGGTACCCATCGTGCATGGGATCTTGCCGGGCATGACAGGGTGAGAGAGCATGTTATGATGTCTTGCTTCGCTTTTCTCGTTGGTGTCTTGGAGCGTTAGAGCACCAACGTGCACTTGGTAGATGCCTTCATCGAGAGGTGGCATTCAGAGACCAACAATTTTCACTTCTCGTTTGGCGAGATGACCGTGACATTAGACGACTTCCACGATATCACTGGTCTTCTGGTCACAGGTGATGATCTTGTTATTCAGTCCTTTCCTAGTGATGGCCAGCGTTTAGCATGGTATTCTAGTTCACTAGGTATACCCGTCGATGATCTTAGGACGAAGTTAGCGAGCAAAATGGGGGTAGTTCTAGATCCGTGCGCTTACAGTTTTTACGCGAGTAGTACATGCAACCCCATATGACGGATGACACTATGTCTGATGATATGGTAGAGTGTGCCAGTAAGGTTATTTGCTCGACATGTTAAGGTGTTGTATTTTGGCGCACAAGACGGGGAACAATATATCCTTAGATTATTTGCAGTTCGTAGTGGGGTATAGGTCATCTGTTAAATATAACTGGGACAACATTTATTAGCTCAGATTTATAACCATTTAGGGAAGTCGTCCATGCACAACACTTTAGGGATAGCTGGTTTTGTTGCGATGTTGGAGGCTTGGATATACGATTACTTCCACTCCTTGCCGACGCTCAACACTCTCTACGAGCCTTGGATGCCTACTATGTGCAGATACGTACCTTCACCGTATCGCGCGGATGATGAGACTCGTATCAACATTCGCTACACACTGTCTACATTGACGAAGTAGAATGTAAGTTATCTGCTTTATTTATTCGGTTATTAGTCATCATTTTATTATTATTTATCGTTGATGCAATGATTTTCTATTTTTTTCATAGGTCTGGTTCATGCCTTACAAGGAGATACACAAGCATTTCCTTTTCTGCGATGTGGCCTGGATTGACCATACGCTGAAGGCATTTGACATAGTCGAGGCATAATATCCATTGCGGGTTGCCCGTTAGCTTGTTCATATTCAGGATATACCGTCTAAACTGTGACCTGTTTTACTAGCAGACAGGAGGAGGCGTGTCAACACGTGTTATTTGTGGGATGAGGCTACATGGAGGTCATGGGTGTCGCACGTCGTCGACCCGAGGATTCGTGGTGATACATTTGTTGTAAGTGGTCCTAGTACGTCCTCTTTGTATGATGTATGGATCCAGGACCACCTATGGTACATGTTAACCCTTTTTTCACGCAATTATATGTGGTCAAATAGTAGCAAGCAATAAGTAAGTAAGTTCGTTCCCACGAAGACCAGGTGTATATGACAAGAATTGACTTATGCAACAACGTATGATTATTAGACTAATGCTTGAACGAGTAATAAAGTATGGGTGAATGAATATAACTAAGAAAATTAACTAACGAGATTAACTAACGAGTTTACTTATGCGAGAGAAAATATGGAACCCTAACTTCATTGTTTATTTTACTCAGAGTATTAAGATACTTAATCAATATGTATGATAACAACGATTATCATCAGATAACACGAAATCGGTACACGTAAACCAAACCACTTAAACAACCACAAAAGAGATGGCAGTTAAGCAGACACCGCTTGCTTGACAATCCTATATGTCTATACAAATGGAGGTACAATTGGTTTTAAGCGCAAGTTATCTATTTCGATTACATAGGGTAATATGATATGGTTAGTGACATATTACGAATCATGAACAATCACAATACGAATCGTTCAAGAACCTATGCTAGCATGACAAGTTCTAAACCCTTAAATCCACTTTTGCATTCATTAAAGATTAACAAACTAGATGTTCACGACGCATCTAACGATGAGCACAACTATACTAGGTAACCGATAAACGTATCTCACAAATCAATCAAGCAATCAACCTATAAGTAATATTCAAACAAATTTGTTAGAGTTCCATGACAACGATTAGTTCATAATCGAACGAATCATCATCATGGGCGCAAAAGTTAACATAGCTCTAAAACGAATGTAAATAGATAAACAAGCGTTTAGAGAATGTCAAACCGAACAATAAACACCAAGCATCTCCTTGACATAAAAAAATCCGTAAACCGTCGATCGAAAACGACAATAGCTGTCACATGTTGCCTCTCGGAAACCACCGAAGCAACTGCCTGCCTCCTGTCGTCTGGTTGTAGTATGTTGCTGAAAGAAAACCCAAAAACATCCGTCACCTATCTTCCTCTCCCTTCGTTGTATGTTCGACCGAAAGAAAACCCAAAACAACCGATCAGAAACCACCGCAACTATCGCCTCTCTCCTGCCGTCTGTTTGGAAGTTACCGATAAAAACCCAAGTCACCGTCCTGATCCTTCTCTCTTTCTTCTCTCGTTTTGTATTCTGTAGAATAACCTAGTAGTCAATTGCGTTTTCTCTTCTTTATTGTATATTCTGCCGAAATAAAACCTAAAACGGCACCCTCCTTCTCTCTTTTTTGTCTGTTTATATCTTTTGCCGAAAACCCTAAAAAGAAGCCAATTTCCTTTTTTATTTCTTTTTTTCTCCGATTTTTCTGTTCTAATTCCTTTCGACTGGGCCCCCAAGTGAATTTCCAAGTTCGAATGTACTGAAGAGAAAAAAATAGGGTTAAACCAACCCAGGTCCCTGAAACAATACGTAACAGTTTGATATTAGAGCTGCAGTAACGGGCTCGAAGTCTAGGCCCAACATAAATATTTTTTTCAGCAGGAAATTTCGTCGCTGGTCCAACATAAAAATAATCATCTATTTTGTCCAAATTATTGATGCTATGTTTTCTTCCTAGCTTCCACTATCGCAGTGCGGATGTGTCGGTCGGCAAATGAGGAGGACGTGATGCATTTTAAACCCGGAAACTCGAAACATCTATCAAATTAAAGGTCAATAGAAATATCAAAACTCCGTAGTCATAGTTCTTCTTTATGTATGGGATAAATATCATGTATGTCGACAAGGTTCCAATTAAAAAAACTGAAACTTTAAGGAAAACAACGCCAAATTCTCGTCCGGAGCAGAAACCTTTTCACTATAAGACCCCTTGGTAATAATCCGATCGAAAAGCTCACCACCCGCACACAAATCCATGATTAGATTAACAGATTTATCATCGTCAAAAGCGCCTTTAAGAATACTGGAAAAACATGTTAAAACACGTTAAAACACAACGAATACTTGAGAACCGACGACGATTTTAAGAATAATGGAAGCGTAATAAGTGACATGAAATGCACTTATCAAACCCCCAAACTTAAACTGTTGCTTGTCCTCAAGCAATGCAAAACAGATTTAACAATTGATGCTTGAATGCAACTGAATTTAAATGAATGCAAGAATGCAATGATCCCGAACGAGTAACCGAAACTAATTCAGCATAAATGCCTCAACGAATGTAATGACCTCGGAATGTGAAATAACTAGGTACTCAAATGCTAGCAATACAAGTGAGGAAGCGTGCGTGTGTGCTCAAACTCAATCGACATGTTTTTAGTACAAATTAATGGACCTTACTCGTTCTCATCATAATAATCACGAGTTTAGAAACGAAATACAACCTAGATTCTTCATAGTCAAGATGCACATCCATATTTCCCAGGGGTTGTCAAAGATTTATTATGCTTTATTCTATATACAGACACCCAAAGGCTTATTTGACCGTGCAATGGACGAGGTCCCTAAAAGACTTATACAATGGTGCCCATGTAGCGAGCTTTAGGTTAGCGGATCCCAGACCGGAAAAGTCTTAGGTCACTAGGCACAAAGTCCCCTAGAATATAATAACTCGAGTACCAAAGAGCTCATCCTAACCAATTTTGCCTTCTATTTTTCATTTTTTTTCAATCGATTGGGAATGAGTGCGTTTCGCTCTATCTCATTCCACCCCTAGACTACTCGTAATACGCAGTCTCCAGCGAGAGGACGTACGTCAACGAGCGGCTACTAGCCTTTGACATCTAACTGAATAATACACATATTTATCTTTCAACTCCCCCAAACTTATATTTTTGTGATCCATGAGCTATTAAAGGATTAAGGTATGATTCTGAACCTAAGCAAGGATTATGTATAACAATACTCAAGTGTGTCCGTAACTAGCATAAAAAACAATCGATGAGTCTACTTGTATTAATTGTGCTTGTACATCAAGCAAGCTAACTTACAAGCAACCTAATCAGATTTTATTCCTACTATCATTCCAAACAATTTTCATCATTGGCTACTTAAGTAGAAACAACAACTCAAGGGATCAAAGATGCAAAATGCATGAACAAAATGCTATGCTAATAGAATAACTCGATCCTAAACACAGTCTATATGATCATGTCATGAATATGCAAATAAGCATGACTAACATGAAGATGAACTGTTCATCACGAATAACTACTATGATGAATGCAACTACAAGAAATTAAAAGATACAAGAAACACTCCCCTACTCGTCCAACAGTGTTGATCATTGTTTCTCAGTGGGTTACCTCCCACTAAGCGCTTGTTTAACGTCGATAGCTTGATGATACCACTCAGAATCATGTAGTGATGAGGCTGATGATGAATGCCTCACGGATCACCATATCTTCATAGTAATGCTTGAGTCGTTGACCATTGACTTTGAATATTTTGTGTGGTGATTCCTCATAGATTTCAAGTGCTCCATGTAGATATACTGTTTTGACTTTAAAAGGTCCAGACCATCTTGACTTGAGCTTCCCAAGGAAAATCTTTCGAAGAGAGTTGAAAAGAAGAACCAGTTGACCCGGCTCAAAAGCTTTATGTAAAAGCTTCCTATCATGCCATTTATTGAATTTTTCCTTATACATCTTCGAGTTCTCATAGGCTCGAGACCGAAACTCGTCAAGTTTATTCAGTTGAAGCACACACTTCTCACCAGCTGCTTGAATGTCGAAATTCAACTTCTTTAAAGCCCAGAATTGCTTTATGCTTGAGTTCTGCTGGAATATGACAAGCCTTACCATATACTAACTGAAATGGTGACATCCCAAGTGGAGTTTTGTAAGCCATTCGGTATGCCCATACCGCTTCATCTAACTTCAGAGACCAATATTTCCTCGAAGGATTCACCACTTTTTCTCAGATTCGCTTGATTTCTTGATTCGAGACTTCAACTTGACCATTAGTTTGAGGGTGGTAAGCGGTAGCAACACGATGAGAAACACCATATTTAGCCAACAAGGATGTGAACTGACGATTTCAAAAGTGAGTCCATTCATCACCGATTATAGCACGAGGAGTTCCAAAGCGAGTGAAGATTTGCTTACGAAAGAAATTGAGCACTACCTTAGCATCGTTAGTTGGGAGAGCTTTCAACTCAACCCAATTAGATACGTAATCCACAGCTAAGAGTATGTATAGATTGTTGCAGGAGGACACAAATGGTCCCATGAAATCTATTTCCCATACATCGTATACCTCAACCTCAAGAACTATATTAAGGGGCATCTCATTTTGCCTAGAAATATTACCAACCCTTTGGCATCGATCGCATCTACGAACATACAGATGAGCATCCTTAAATAAGGTAGGCCAGTAGAAACCTGCTTGAAGAACTCGAGCAACTGGCTTATCCCGAGCATAATGTCCTTCATAAACCGTAGAATGACAATCATGTAAAATTTTCTCAATCTCACTGTAAAGGATGCAACGTCGGATCATCTTATCAGCACACTGTTTAAACAAGAATGGCTCATCCCAAAGATACCATTTCATGTCATGCAAGAATTTCTTTTGTTGAGCCCAACTAAAATCTGAAGGAATCACATTGCTAACCATATAGTTAACAAAATCAGCAAACCATGACACTTCTCCTTAGATCAGGAACAACTGCTCATCTGGGAAACATTCATTGATACGAATTCCATCTCCCTTGTCTTTCTCATATTGCTCAATCCGTGAGAGATGGTCAGGTACCTGGTTTGCGGTCCCCTTTCTGTCTTTAATTTCTAACTCGAATTCCTGAAGCAAGAGTACCCATCGAATTAAGCGAGACTTGGCATCCTTTTTAGATAGCAGGTACTTGATAGCCGAATGATCCGTGAAAACCGTGACCTTAGCACCAAGCAAGTAGGATTTGAACTTCTCAAAGCCATAGACAATAGCCAAAAGCTCTTTTTCAGTAATGGTATAGTTTTGTTGTGCATTATTGAGGGTTTTACTAGCATAGTGAACCACGTGAAACACCTGCAGCTTCCTTTGACCAAGAACGACTCTCATATCGAAATCACTAGCATCACACGTCATCTCAAATGGCTCTTCCCAGTTAGGCGCAGTGATGATAAGGGCTTAAGTCAATTTTTTCTTCAAGAGCTCAAAAGTAACAAAACACTCTTCAGTAAATCGAAAGGGAACATCCTTTTCAAGTAGACTACAAAGTGGTTTGGTGATCTTTGAGAAGTCCTGAATAAAACGTCTATAGAATCCAGCATGACCAAGAAAACTACGAATTCCTTTTACCGAGACAAGAGGAGAAAGCTTTTTTATCGTTTCAAGCTTGGCCTTGTCCATTTTTAAACCCCTCTTAGACACCTTGTGTCCAAGGATAATACTTTCTTTCACCATGAAGTGACATTTTTCCCAATTAAGAATGAGGTTTGTTTCCACACATCTCTCAAGTAATCTACCCAGATTAGATAGACAGCCATCGTATGATTTCCCAAAGACTGTGAAATCATCCATGAACACCTCCATGATATCGCCAACCATATCAGAGAAAATGTACCAAAAGACACGTCAAAAAACAAATGTACCAAAAGAGTGTGTGAACGAGACACGTCAAAAAGAGTGTGTGAACGAGACACGTCAAGCATTGC
This sequence comes from Limnanthes douglasii subsp. nivea, assembly GCA_036936605.1. NCBI lineage: Eukaryota > Viridiplantae > Streptophyta > Magnoliopsida > Brassicales > Limnanthaceae > Limnanthes > Limnanthes douglasii. Next base: position 203,932,416 of record JAUPFV010000005.1, on the reverse strand, counting down.
AAAGTCCGAACGAGACACGTCAAAAAACAAATGTACCAAAAGAGTGTGTGAAGGTGGTCTTCTCCTGATCTTTCGAAGCTATACAAATCTGATTGTAGCCTGAATATCTATCGAGCATACAGTAATACTCATGGCCCGCCAACCTATCCAACATCTGATCAATAAAATGGCAAGAGAAAGTGATCATTTCTAGTGGCCTTATTCAATTTACGATAATCCATGCAAATTCTTCATCCAGTGACTGTCTGAGTGGGGACGAGTTCATTCTTTTCATTTGTTATTACTGTCATTCCTCCCTTCTTTGGTCTACATTACACCGGGCTTACCCACAGGCTGTCTGAGATAAGATAGATAATGCCTGCATCTAGCCACTTCAGAATTTCTTTCTTCACCACCTCTTTCGTGATAGAATTTAGCCTCATTTGATGCTCGATAGATGGTTTGCTCCCTTCATCGAGCAGAATCTTGTGCATGCAGTAAGAGGGACTGATTCCCTTGATATCTACTATGGTCCAACCAATGGCTGATTTGAACTTCTTCAGAACTCTCAATAGCTTTTCTTCCTCACTACCTGAAAGGTTAGATGCAATAATAACAGGTAATGTAGATGACTCTCCTAAGAAAGCATACCTGAGATGATCTGGTAGTGGTTTGAGTTCAAGTTTAGGAGATTCTTCTAGAGAAGGTTTAAGCCTTTCCTGAGAGTCCTTAAGATCACCCAATCCAAGCGACTCATGTGGAATATTGAGCCTCTTTTCATACGGGGCTGCCTATAGTAGTTGAACACATTCAGATATTTCTTCGTCTTCGAAGTCAGATTCACCATGTAGAACTCTTCCTAGAACATCTGAACTCGTAAACCGATCCAACTTATTACTGTGCAAAGAATCGACCATATCCAACCTGAAAAATTCCTCATCTTCTGTTGGAGATTTCCTAGCCTTGAAAACATTGAAAGTGACATTCTGATCTGACACTCTCATAGTGAGCTCCCCTTTCTGGACATCAATCAAATTTTTTCCCGTAGCCAAGAATGACCTTCCCATGATTATAGGGATGTTTTTGTCCTCTTCGAAATCCAAGATAACGAAGTCAGCCGAAAAGATGAGCTTATTTACCTTTACTATGACATCTTCCACAATACCACGAGGATATGTGATAGAGCGATCAGCCAGTTGCAAAGAGATGTTAGTCGGTTTTGGCTCAGGTAGCCCGAGTTTCTCAAACACAGATAGGGGCATCAGATTGATGCTCGCTCCCAAGTCACATAAACATTTGTTGAAATATAAATTGCCGATCGAACAAGGAATGGTGAAGCTTTCGGGATCTTTAAGCTTGGGAGGTAATTTTTATTATAAGATCGCACTACATTCCATAGTGAGCGCCACCGTCCCATAATCACCAAGATTTAGCTTTTTCAAAAGAATTCCCTTCATGAACTTGGCATAACTAGGCAGTTGCTCTAATGCTTCAGCAAAGGGTATGTTGATGTGTAGCTTCTTGAATACCTTCAGAAATCTCCCAAACTGAGTATCTACCTTCTGTTTCTGCAACCTTTGCGAAAAAGGTGGAGGAGGGTAGATCGTAGGCTCAACAACTGACTGAGATGGCTTTTTAGGTGGCTGATCTTGATCAGAGGGATGATTTTGAGAAAATTCAGCCTCTTGTTCAACTGTGGGGTTCTCGACAACTTTTCCTGATCTCAAGGTGATAGCTTGGCATTGCTCCTTGCCATCCCGTTTACCTAGATTATGTTCCATGTCGCTAGGAAGAACTCTCTGAGGTCTAACGATCATGTTACTGGTTATCTGCCCAATCTAATTTCTAAAAGGTCTTGTGAGATACCATCGGAATTTTAATCATTAGCTTCATCTCTTCGAATTAAGAGTCTCTCACAGAATGTTGAGAAGGGCCAGGATGTTGATTCTGAGGTTGTCTTGGGGCATACTGTTGAGATTGATGTTGTTGACCTTGTTGCTGAAATCCAGGAGGACCGTATGGCTTAGCACCATAATGCTGATTACCTTGTTGATTATTGCTCCAACTGAAGTTCATATGATTTCTGTTGCTTGGGTTATAGGCGTTTGAGATTGGTTGTTAATTCTGCCTTTGAAAGATACTCACAAATTGTATTGACTCAGTAGAGATAAGGCATTTTTGAGTGTCATGCCCTCCAGCACAAATCTCGCACACACTAGCTACCTGATGTACCCCTAGTTTAGTCAAATAATCCACCTTCATGTTTAGAGCTTCAAGCTGAGCTGCTAAAGTAGTGGCATTGTCTACGTTAAGAATACCAGCTACTTTATGTTGTGACTGTCTCTGAGAAGGGTTCTGGAATTCATTAGCAGCCATCATCTCAAGGAGCTCGTGAGCCTCCTCATAGCTTTTCGTTAATAAGGCTCCCCCAGATGCAGCATCGACCATGGGCCTTGTTTGCACACTCAAACCATTGTAGAAGGAATTTATTACTAACCAATCAAGCATCCCATGATGAGGACATTTTTTGAGCATCTCCTTGTAACGCTCCCAAGCTTCACTTAAAGATTCACTATATGATTGAGAAAACTAAGTAATAGCATTCCTCATGGTGGTTGTTCTTGCCATGGGAAATAATTTTGAGAGAAATTTATGAGCAAGTATATCCCAAGTAGTGATAGAGCCTGCTAGTAAAGAGTGTAACCAACTCTTAGCTTTGTCCCTCAGAGAAAATGGGAAGAGTCTCAGTCTTATAGCATCATCTGAAACACCGTTGAACTTGAAAGTATCACAGATTTCAAGGAAGGTCATAATATGCATAGTAGGATCCTCAGATAAAGCTCCCCCAAACTGACAAAAATTCTGCATCATCTGAATAGTGCCGGGTTTAATCTCAAAACTATTCGCAGCAATATTGGGTCTGACAATACTAGACTGAATATCCATGATCTTTGGTTGAGAGTACTCCATGAGTGCTTTTGGAGCTGGATCGTCCATTATAGAATTAGTATCAGAATATGAGACTAGTAACTTTGTTCCTTGGCTTGTTTCAAGCTCCTTTTGTACTAGTGCTCTAGTTTAAGACTGTGTTTGCATACACGCTCAAGTACCTGAAGCACAAGAAAAAAACGAAAAGTAAGTAACCGAATCAAGTCAGTAGTTTTATAACGACCCCTGATAATGAGAAATAAAACTGTCAAATAACATCGAGTCCCCGACAACGGCGCCAAAAACTTGTTAACCCCAGACACCGCTTCCATGATAATCCTATATATCTATACGAATTGAGGTACAATTGGTTTTAAGTGCAAGTTATCTATTTTGATTACATAGGGTAATATGATATGATTAGTGACATATTACGAATCACAAACAATTATAATACGAATCGTTCAAGAACCTATGCTAGTATGACAAGTTCTAAACCCTTAAATCCACTTTCGCATTCATTAAAGATTAACAAACTAGATATCCGTGACGCATCTAACGATAAGAACAGCCATACTAGGTAACTGATAAACGTATCTCACAAATCAATCAAGCAATCAACCCATAAGTATTATTCAAACAAATCCGTTAGAGTTCCATGACAACGATTAGTTCATAATCGAACGAATCATCATCATAGGCGCAAAAGTTAACATAGCTCTAACACGAATGTAAATAGATAAATAAGCATTTAGAGAATTTCAAACCGAACAATAACCACCAAGTATCTTCTTGACAGAAACAATCCGTAAACTGTCGATCGAAAACGACATTACCTGTCACTTGCTGCCTCTCAAAAACCACCGAAGCAACTACCTGCCTCCTGCCGTCTGGTTGTAGTATGTTACTGAAAGAAAACCCAAAGACAGTCGTCACCTGTCTTCCTCTCCCTTCATTGTATGTTCGACCGAAAGAAAACCCAAAACAGCCGATCAGAAACCACCGCAGTTATCGCATGTCTCCTGCTGTCTGTTTGGAAGTTACCGATCGAAAACCCCAAGTCGTCGTCGTGATCCTTCTCTCTTTCTTCTCTCGTTTTGTATTCTGCAGAATACCCTAGTAGTCAATTGCGTTTTCTCTTCTTTATTGTATATTATGCCTAAAGAAAACCCAAAACGGCACCTTCCTTCTCTCCTTTTTGTCTATTTATATCTTCTGCCGAAAACCCTAAAAAAGCTTATTTCCTTTTTCTTCCTCTTTTTCTTTCCTTTTCTCTCTGATTTTTCTGTTCTAATTCCTTCTACTGGCACCCCAAGTGAATTTCCAAGTTCAAATTTCCAAGTTCAAAAATACTGAAGAGAAAAAATTAGGGTTAAACCAACCCGGGTCCCTAAAACAATACGTAACCGTTTGATATTAGAACTGCAGTAATGGGCTCAAAGTGTAGGCCCACCATAAATATTTTGTTCAACATGAAATTTCATCGTTGGTCCAACATAAAAATAATCATCTATTTTGTCCGAATTATTGATGCTATATTTTCTAGCCTAGCTTCCACTCTCGCAGTGCTGATCTGTCGGTCGGCAAAGGAGGAGGACGTGATGCATTTTCAACCCGGAAACTCGAACAGTTATCAAATTAAAGGTCAATAGAAATATCAAAACTCCGTAGTCATAGTTCTTCTTTATGTATGGGATAAATATCACGTATGTCGACAAGGTTCCAATTAAAAAAACCGAAACTTCAATGAAAACTGGTGTGGTTTATTTTTGTTTGAGGGTAAGTTTGTAAATTTTTTCTAGAGTTTTGTGGAATTTTGTGGGTATTTAATGTTTGGGTAGAATGTAAAGGGAGAATTGAGATGTCTGGTTGTATTTAATTTTCATTACCCCCATTTAATGTTGGTGGTTGGGTATTTATATCCTTATATTTGGGCCACATGGGCTTTCGGGTCGTGTTTAATGGATTCGGGTCGAGTTTAAAGACCCATTAGTTCTAAGTAAGTAAATATGTAGCTTAGTCAAAAAGTGATTAGGTATTAAGTACTTTAGTTCTGTTCGGATAGTTCAGTGGATGATGGTTGTCCGAACTGCCCCTATCCGGTGAGGTGGTCATTGTCCGAATTGACCCTGTCCGGTTCCCATAAAGTGTGGTGACAGAATCCGGACTCATCAGTATCCCCTTTTTTAGGTGGTTTCCAAAAACCTTTGGCAAGACCTAAAAAACAGCATGTTGCTGGTGACAGCTACATCCGGACAGGTCCTTCGAAATGTGTTATAGCTTTATCCGAACTGAAAAAGTTCTTGAAAACTAAACGGTTTCTTGCCAGATTTCGTGTGACACGTGTCTCTTTCTGGTTCGTTACTTCGGCCGTTTTTTCACCTAGAATGGCGCTCCCACCTTCTCAAAAAAGTAACATCTTCATGTAATGAAGATGACATCAGTGTCGTTCTTTAATCATTGTAAACCTTTTGAATTCTCCTAGGTATCAAAGCATCTTTTTGTGTGTTTACTATAAATTAATCATCCCTTTACTGTTTTATCATCCTCTTCATCCTTACTTTGCTAAATTTCAGAGCTTTCTCTCTCAAAAACAGATACTTTTTCGGTTGTGAGTTTATGTTCACAGCTAGGAACGTTTTAATCAAAGGCTGGTGGCTTAATCTATCAGAGTTAGAAAAGACCCAAAAGGTTGAACGAGAAATGCGCATTGTTGCAGGCCTTCCTACTTCCCCTGTCGACAAACCAGAAACTCCAAACACAGAGCCTGATCAGGGTTCTTCTTCGACTAAAAGCGTTAAACCGAGGAGATTGTTTCAAACCAACCTCTCACCAATCGTTTCAGGTTCGTCAGTTCAGGAATCAGAGCCGACTGTTGAACCGGGGAAAGCAGTTACCAGTTTCAAGAATCCTTCTCCGTTTATCGCTATGGGATCAGATGCCGATGCCTCTCCAGAGAAATTAATCGATCGGAGAAGAGGTCGCCTGGTAAAAGGGCAGGCTTCAGAAGGTACACCTTCTAAATCTGGGGACAAAGACATCAACACGGGGTCAGGGGCACCCATAAAAGTTCCTAAGGACAAGTTGTCCGGATCGGAGGCATCTAGCTCAAGCCTCCAAAAAGAAACCACCTCATCGGAGCCCCATCCGGAGGTCAGATTTCAAGAAAACATCGAAACCCAACAGTCCGGTGGTCATGCTGAGCCAACTTCTAACTCCCCTTACCCACAAACAACTGAAAACCCCTCCCTGGATATGGAAGAAGTGATGGAGGATTCTGTTGAAGAGGCTCCCTTTGAGTCCGAAGTCTCCCGGCAGACAAGTAATGCTATTGCTGCCAAGAAAGACAAAGGCAAAGAGAAACTATGCTTAAGGCATCCAGACTTACCGGAGGTCCTTGTGGGAAAAGTGGGACCTTGTTTCCACAAGGTGAGTGTTAAATATTTGATAGCTTTGCAAAATCTTAACTATACTTTCATACATACAGCCGAGCTGGGACGGATGCGAACAAAATGGGGAATCCCGGAGAACGTCAAGATAAGGATTCCAATAGATCTAGAAACTCCCATGGATTGCAAGCTCAGTGAAATAGTTTTCTTCATTGAGCTCTTCAACTGGGGACTGAGGTTTCCCTTAGACCCGGAGATAGTCAAGTATTTCCATCTCATCAAACTCTACCCAAGTCAACTGAGTCCGAACGCATGGTACACCCTCATGGCCTGTATCATGGCCTCTAGGCTCTCTGGAATTCCTCTTCCAATGGAGGAGTTCGCAGCTGTGGCCAGCCTCTGCAGAAACCACCACATTCCCTTCTATCACTTCAACATGGGTGATAATTACAAAGCAGTGGATGACCTGCTTGAGTCGGAGAGAAATTGGAAGACTCACTTTCAGTTTGTGAGTGGTGCTTGGGAGAATGGGAGGAAGATCAAAGCCGGTATCGACCTGAGCTTCCTCACCAGCAGATGGCGAAGCGATCGTAAGAATCTCACCCCACACTTCCACTTTTATTTTAATCAAACTTGTTTAACTAACTTATCTTGTTGCCAACCTTCTTTTTTTTATAGAGTTGCTCAAAGACTTTAATGATCACATGAAGTCATGGCAGGTAACTTGTACCAAGTTAAACGCTTGGGCTGCTGACAAGTGGTGGAATCATTTTTACAATGCCTTTACCGGAGGCAATCTTGCAAGGTCCTACCTCTGGAACACTACCGACCGGGGGGAATTATCCTGGGACGAACTTACCACCCACCCTCTCCGGATGTAGTCCTTAAAAGAACACACGCACTGAACGGGGCATTGTATCTGCCCGGTAGAGCCAAGGCCCTGAGAAAGATGAAGGGCAAGAAAGGTAAGGGGAAGCTTAGTGCAGTTGAGGCCAACCCCACCAAAGCGGAGGAAACTGCCCCAACAAACCAAGAGGGGCCAGTTTCAAGTCAAATTGATGTTGCTCTTCTTGAAGTAGTGGAGCATGAGAGCACTACGGAAGAGGCAGGATCTCCAAAAACTCCAAGGGTTCCTAAGAGAGATAGGAAACGGGGAGCAGAAGGCAAAGGCAGAGAATCCAAGAAGAAATAGACCTCCAAGGTTGATGAGATTTCTCTCCGGCCCTCAGAGCCCCTTCCTCTCATTGACCTTACTGATCCCACAAGGGTAGAAGAGATCCCTGGTGACTTTCGAACTGAGGAGGTTGGAGGAGGAGATATTAGTATTGACGGTGTCGATATTACTGGGCTTGAGGGGCTTGGTGAATACTTCGAAAACCTCCCCAAGGATGATTTTTTTGGGCCCTACCTCCCTCCAAGCACTTCGAACATCGTAACCCTCAATGGTAAGTCTTTCACCGTTTCAAGTGAAAAAGACGTTATAGCTCACTTTATTTTGAGTAATATTCAGCAGTGCTTAATCTGGAGAGACAAGTGCGAGATCATTCAACTGTCATTACCGCCCTTAATTCTGAAAAAGAGAGATTGTCCGGTGACCTCCTCATTTCCAACCAAAAGGCTGATGTTCTGAAAAGCGAAAACGAGGAGTTAAAGAAGAACCAGGAGGGTTGGGTCACAAAGGTAGCTACCCTAGAAGATACTATCAAAGACCTCCGGATAAAGCAGTCCGGGTTGGAGAAAGATCTCTCCTCTTCGAAAGAGGAGATGAAGGCCAAGGACCAAGTCATTCATACTTTGACCAACGACAAGATCGCACTCGAGGACTCGGTGTCCAAGGCTGCAGAGGAAAAAACTGATCTGCTAAGGGAGCAAGAGGCAAAAATCCAAGCCAAGATTGATGCTTATACTAACAATGTGATAGACACTCAGGAGGAAATGTATGCCAAGGTGAAGTCGGACATAGTTCTACTCTTTCATGAGAATTTTTCGAAGAGGAATCTGGGGGGCTTATGGAATTTTGTAGAGTACCCCGACCTTCCCTTCCACACAATGGCCGGTGGAGAAAAGCACGATTATTCTAGTGCTGACTCATCCGATGAAGAGGAGAACACCGGAGAGAGTCCAGACGAGGGAAATGATGACCTCAAGAAGAAGAAAATGAGCGAGGCTGAGCCATCTTCAAAGGCTCAGTCTTAAAGTATCAATTGTTTTTGCTTTTTGTTTTGATTGAACTAAAGTCCTTGGAAGGCCAAGGCATTTTTGTAATTGTGTCCGGTGTTTGACCGGATAGATCTTTTTGTTTTGATTGACAATTTAAAGTCCTTGGAATGGCCAAGGCACTTCGGTTGTTTCAATGGATATCTTTACTTTGCACAATTCTTGCATTCCTTTATAGTTTTTCAATTTCGGTGGCTAATATTTAAACAACCCTTAGTAATTTCACAAACATCCTAAAGTGAGAGTGTTTAAATTCTCCGATGATAAATGTTTAAGTAGTCATCTCTCCTTTAATTTAAGCCGACCTGTGTTCAAATAAAAATTTGACAATGAACTATTAAGTAAAAACACTCCGAATTTTAAAGAAGGCATCAAATTTTATAAAAAAGCCCGGACATCTCATTAAAACCTCCCCACGCCACCAGGGTAGGAAAGAGTATGCCCCCAAATATTTACATGGACTTTTAAACAAGTAAATATTTACATAGTTTATACTCCAAGTACATCCGGAGGTACTCAGTATTCCAAGGGTGATTCAAAACCCTTCCATCCTTGTCTTCTAGCCAGTATGTCCCAGGTTTAAGCCTTCCAATGACCATATAGGGTCCTTCCCAAGTTGGGGCTAGTTTGCCGAGCAGCTTCTCTTTAGTGTGTAAGAAGACTTTCCTTAACACCTTATCCCCCGGCTGAAAATCTCTTCTTTTAACTTTGGAAGCAAACCCGCTTCTCATCAAACCTTGATAGTGCACAACTCTAAGGTGTGCCTTAACTCTTATTTCCTCTATCAAATCAAGTTGACCTCGGATAGCCCCCTCATTAGCGTGTTCGGAGAAATTATGAACTCGAAATGAAGGGAGAGTTTCTTCTATGGGAGTTATGGCATCCATCCCATAGACGAGGCAAAAGGTGACTCTTGTGTTGCAGCCCCATGTGTAGTCTGGTAAGCCCACAATCCCTTCTAAATTTTTCTTCAAACCGGACAGTATAGTTCTGTTAGCCACTTCAACCTGACCATTTGCTTGCGCGTGGAAAGGTGAAGAGAAACAATGTTGTATACCTCTAGAGGCACAGAAACTCTCAATTTCCTTGTTGCCGAACTGTGGCACATTGTCTGTTGTTATTTTCTGTAGAATTCCAAATCTACAACAGATATTAGATAAAATGAATTTTATGACAGCTTTTGATGTTGTACCCGCTAATGGAGCTACTTCGATCCACTTCGGAAAATAGTCAATAGCCATAATTATTGTTCTGCGTCCTCCGGATGCCATAGGTAGAGGTCCCACCAAGTCCAGCCCCCATCGAGCAAAGGGTATATGCTCAGAAATTGACTATAATAGGGTGGCTGGAACATGAATTTTGTTGCTATATCTATGGCATGGGTCACACCTTCTCACCAGCTCCTCAGCATCTTGCATTACGGAGAGCCAATAATAACCAGCCAACAAAACTCTCCTTGTTAGAGCCCTAAATCCACAGTGAGCTGATCCCTCGCCATCATGCAATTCGGAGAGCACCATTTGAGATTCATCATCCCCCAAACATCGTAAGAGGGGTTTACTGTAAGAATTCTTATAAAGAACATCTCTTAGTATGATAAAACCACGAGCCTTGTACTTTAATTTTCTTGCTATTGATTTATCCGGAGGCAAGATGCCATCAGAGAGATATTGAAGGAGAGGAAACCTCTAATCTTGGGGCTGTTTCATCTGTATATCGAAGCTTTCTTCCTCCTTACCCAAATTGAGTTGAATGGAAAAACACTCCAGCACCTGGATCCAAGGATATGATTCAGTATAGGCTATGGTTGCCAAGGAGTCTGCTAGTTCATTTTCTGTTCGGGGTATGTGCTCATAAACAATACTCTTGAACTTAAGTGCCACATCTTTGAGAATAAGTAAGTATTTTATTAGCTGCTCCTTTTTTTCTTCAGATTGACCTTGCGCATGATGGATAAGAAGCTCGGAATCACTCATCAACTTGACCCTTTTGGCTCCACAAATAAGAGCTAATTTTAAACCAGTTATAGCAGCTTCATATTCAGACTCATTATTATAAGCCCTAAAAACAAAACATATAGCTTGGTACATTTTGTCACCATACGGAGAGGTCAAGCATACCCCTGCACCACACCCCATAGTACTTGATCCACCATCAGTCCGGACAACCCAGACCTTTTTATCTTTTACATCAGTTGTTTGCTCTGTATCCCTATCTGAATGGAATTCAACTAAGAAATCAGCCACGGCCTAGGCTTTGATTGTTGTTCGAGGAGAAAAATCAATATCGAAGTCCCCCAGTTCCACTGACCACTTAGTCATTCTACTCGAAATATCTGCCTTTTGAAGAACATTTTTCAAGGGAAAAGACGTTCGGACAATAATAGGATGAGCCTGGAAATAAGGCCTCATCTTCCTTGCAGCAATCACCAGAGCTAATGCTAATTTTTCAAGCTTCAGATAACGTTTTTTTGCATCTAACAAGCTCTTGCTGATGTAATACATCGGACGGGGATAATTATCTACCTCCCTCACCAATACGCCACTTATGGCACAACTGGAAACTGCCAAGTATATGAAGAGAGTCTCTCCATCAACAGGTTTATATAAAGTCTTGGGGGAGGACATATGTTTTTTAACTTCATTAAAAGCCTCATCACATTGTGAAGTCCAGTCGAAACCCTTTGCACCTTTTAAAGTTTGAAAGAACGGAGCACACCTGTCCGAATACCTTGAAATGAATCGATTTAACGCAGCCAACCTCCCAGTCAACCTTTGTACTTCTTTAATATTCCAAGGAGGCTCCATTTGGAATAAAGCATTAAGTTGGTCCGGATCAGGCTGTATCCCTTGCTCACTTATTATATACCCTAGGAATTTTCCGGACTGTACTCCAAACACACACTTCTCTGGATTTAGTTTCAAATTTACTTTTACTAAGTTAGCAAAAGTTTCTTGGAGATCTGCCAAGTGTAGCTCTTCGTCTATACTTTTTACCATCATGTCGTCAATATATACTTCCATGTTTCTTCCAATTTGATAAGCAAAAGCTTTGTTTGCCAACCTTTGATAAGTAGCCCCATCATTTTTTAACCCAAAT